>JAFEMH010000205.1:0-642500 GCA_022495995.1 Adenophora triphylla var. japonica | reverse complement strand
AGAGTCTCCCTAAGGTCACTGGATTCATCAACTTGGATCATATTCACAGCAAAGCCAAGAAAACCAGGAGGTAGTTCCCCACTCGGCAAGCTGGGCTTATGAAGATCAAGCCTTCTCAGTGTCTGTGTCACATCAAACGCACCAGCATATGGTCTGCAATATTCATTCGCGTTCATGTATATAACCCAAATTAATTAAGCCAGATATCGATTTAAAGGGTGAAATTTTTATTTTAAATTTACTCAAATTATTGTACCTTAGCTTCTCAAGACAAATGGCAGTAAATCGTCCAGCCAAAGGTGTTCCAATAGAAGCCCCTAGACCATGAAGACCAAAATCATAACACACAGAGCCATCTCCGTTATTCGCTTCAAGAGCTTTAACACCTTCATATGTCCTACAAACAACTGCTAACATTGCTATTGCCAAAAACTCTGAAAGTATCCTGCATGCAGGGAGATATAATTATCATCACTCGCGATATCTATTAAGGAAATGCATACTGAATGTAAATGTAGTTATATATACATGTTATAACGGAAAATTAATTAAGAAAACAAGCAAAATGAACCTGCTGAGGTTATGATCGTCCACTTTTCCAAGCATGGCAACAACTCCCTCAATATCTTTAAGGATCAATGTCATAGGTTGTGTTATCTCATGTTGTGTTTTAAGCCGGTACAAAAGAGCAGCTGCTGATTTTTCGTACTTAAGAATCTGCTTAATTGTTTCAGCCTCGCTCCGTTCATCAGAAACAACGGCTGCACCTTCATTAGAATATACAACATCCAAGTAGTACTTGGCAAGAATATCTAATGCATAAACAAGAAAAGAAAATCAGAACTTTATCAATAAGTTGTCGATTATATACTCCATAAATTCACAATAATTTTGAGCAAAACAAATTGCTGCTTTGATTGAACTTATTAAACTTGTGAATATTTCAAGAAAGTTTTTATGTATAGTACTTTGCATTTCTCGAATGCTTTCATCCAAGCGGCTCTCGTATATCTTCAAGTTAGTGATTCCATCTTCATGATGTTTTACACTTTTATTAATTGTTTGGATATCCTTTTGAAGTTTCTGCAAAGATTAAAACCAACAAGAATCAAATATCTAATCCGATATAATTATTAAAGTTTCAACAGCTTTTATCTGTATTCCCAAACTGAAATTTAACCTCAAGTAAAGCAGATCAGATTTCCCCGCTATTTTTTTTTTTTTTCAAAAAATAACAACAAGAACAAGCTATAAATCAAATCCAAAGAGATAAATATGGTTAGATCACGCGCTAGAAAAGGGAAATGTAGAAAATTAATTTATGTTCTCTGAACATAGATCATGATCAAACTATCTGGATTTCCAGATCTAAACATTTCTCATTCTCTCAAAAGTGAAAAATGCAACTCAAACACAAAATGAACCCCTAGTTTTGCCAAATATACAGATCCAAAAAGAAAAAGAAATGAAAATGGAATGCATGATTAATTTATCAAAGTAGGAAAATAAAAAATAAACAAATCCAAACAAAAATCACAATCCACAGGGGCTCAATCCGTAACTTTAATTAACTCAAAACTCATATTTTGTATATAAATTTTAAATAAAGAGGAAAAAGGAAACCCTAACAAATAAAAATCTGGGAAAAATGAAAGAGAGAAAGAGGAGATCTATCACCTCTATCATTTCTTCTCGGGTAGAATCGGGTTGAGACCTCGACGATGATATGGCTGTTTTTTTTTCTTGAGTTTACTATGTCAGTTAATAAATTAGGAAATCTATTTCTGCTATTATTGTACAGAGTTGTGCTTCAGTAGATTCATTATCTTTATATGTTTTTTACTTGGTCATCAACTGAATAATCCGGTTGGTTGGCAAGCTTCTACGTGGTTCTATTGTGTAAACTCGGTAAGTTTGCAACCACTACTACAGTATCCCACTTTGAAAGCTAATTGGTGAAACTCACTACCAGTTGGTTTTGTCAAACCCTAATCGGCATATACAATTTTACTCGGCTGAACTTAATCAATAGACGAAAATATCAATCATAGTGAAATGTTATACTTGTCTAAGCAATGAACATCAGAAAATATAGATCTCCCTCTCTCCTCCCAACAACCACATATGAGCTCAGATCACCCTCTCTCTCTCTCTCTATATATATATATATATATATGTACATATATATGTATATACATATATATGTATATGCATATATATATATATATATATATATATATATATATATATATATATATATATATATATATATATATATATATATATATATATATATATATATATATTGTTGTAGTTATCCCCGTATATCTCTTCCCCTTTACTTAGGGATCTTGATTAGGAATTTAGGATATAAATTAAGAAGAGCTGGTCTCCCATGTGAACAGCTATATCCGTCTCATGAATGAGACGGGTCGGAATGACCCGAAGCCCGGACACATCTCGTGTGAGTTCACACGAGACACATCTCGTGTGAGTTTACACGAGACACATCTCGTGTGAACTCACACGAGATGTGTCTCGTGTAAAGTCACACGAGATGTGTCTCGTGTATACTTACACGAGACGGGCAAGGACAGGAGCGGGTTTCGGGTCGGAATGACCCGTCTCATGAATGAGACGGGTATTCCTGTTCTCACATAAGTTTTTGTCAATTAAGAATCCCTTGGCCATATTTTTTTATGGACACTGGAGTATTATTCCAAAACGTGAATCACATAAAACTATTCTCTTTTTGCCTTGAAATATAATACTTGGTACCAATCATCGACAAACTATGATTAAGAAACCATCTACAACTTCAGAGGGCAATGAAGCACGACAATCTCTTGACCAGGCACTCCTCCATGTTTTACAGTTTCAGTTTTTCTAATTTGCTTTCTCCCAGTTTTTTTTTTTTTTTGATAACTTCATGAGAGTTCACTGAAACAATTTGGGTCACGTTGTGGGTAAAAATTCAGGATTGCGACGTCTTGAAAAGTATTCAGCATGTCATCATCTTCGAACCAGCAGTCAAGGTAAAATTTCTTAGATAATTACATCATTATTTAATTATTTTTATTGTATCTCTAATACAGGAAAATAGAACGTGAAAATATCTTTTCATGGACTCATCCATCAAAGCTCTTGTGGTGTATAGTATACTATTGACACCTGATGATAGTCACAGATAAATCATTTTATTGTCTTTTACTAGTCACGAGTACTTCTGCATTTTCAATCTTTGTGAAACCTCTAGAAATCCAGAAAGATGATAGCAAATAGTGCAGCATACCTATTTTGAAGAATTGGTCGGTGATCTGAGTCACAATATGAATTTTGATGCTTGAATCCACTTTACCTATTTAAGTCATAAAAAATATTCATAAGAAATCTCAGATATTTGTTTCCAACTAAGATTTCTCTTAAATTAGAGCATATATAATGCTGATTCACCAATATTAGAATATCTTAAAGCCATTATCCTACAATGAAAATTGACGAACCTTGCCCATAATATATAAAGATCTTGGCTACAATGAAAATTGACGAGCCTTGCCCATAATATATAAAAATCTTGGGCTACTTCTCTTACCACCAATTTGTTTTAAGGTGAAACCTCAAACTTTAAGAGAATATTTCAATACACTTTCTAGTTTTTTTTTTTCAAGAAATGCATTCGACTAAATTGATAGTTTGAGTCACAACAAAGGCCAAATTAAATTTTGCACCCCAAAGTATCTATCAAATCCCACTTTGCACCCCAATTCGAAACGTGGGTCTGTTTGGTACTTTAATTTCAAAAAAGTCTCACTTTACCCTTCTCACTTCCCAAAACGTCCCAATTTAACCCCATGGCCAATTCATGTAAGGAAACAAAGTGCAGATAATTCAAAATTTGAGTATCAAACAGATTCACTTTTCAAACTGAGGTGTAATTTGGGATTTGGCGGATACTTTGAGGGTAAGTTTAATTTGACCCACAACTAATTATCACAAAGAGTGGTGTTTCACATAGAAGAGTAAAAAGATGCATCAATATAAGGGGGATTCTAGGGAAATCACTTTGCTGAAAATCTTATTAAATCAAATTCTCATAAAAAATAGAGTGGTATTAATTGATAGATTAATTGATCTATCAATTAACAATTAAACCTGACCAAAAACACTTAGATGTGCTAATTATAGGAGCAATTGAACTCGAGAGAAATACAAGCGTCGGTCCATCAAATGCACATGTAGGAAATAAGTTAGAGACAAGAAGTATCTAACATGAGTCATATGATATTTCACTGATTGAAGAAAGAGCATAGATCTGACAGAAATCTCAAATAGAAGAAAAGATATTGATGTAGGAGGGTTCTGCAGCCTAGTCGAGCGCCTTCCCCAGCCCAAGTGCAAGCCTCAGCAAGCCCCCCTCCAGCAGCAAGTTCCTGTGCTCCAGGCGGCTGCACCATTCCTCCCCAGGCGAGCGCATCACGGTGTCAAACAGCCAGCAAGCTACTGGCGTTTAGGCGGGCGCCTGGCCCTTCCCAGGCGGGCGCCTCATTGACGGGGTGATTGTTTTCTTATTCCGTTTTGTTCCGTTTTTGCTGAATGTTTGGTATTTTAATTAGGGGTATTTTAGTCTTTGGTTCGCTATTTCGTTTTAGGGTTGGTGTTAGGGTTTTGAGAGAGTATTTAAACATCTTTTAGGACTTTGTTAAACTCAGTTTTTGATTGATTAATTTGAAGAGTTTTCTCTCTTTTCTGCAGCTTCTTGTGTTCCTAGGGTTCTTCGCTTGAGAACACTTGTGTTTAGTGCGTTAAACACGAATCTATCGCTTCCGTGCTGCATTAGTTGGTATCAGAGCAGGCTTTATCCTGTCTTTCATCGCTGATTCATTATGGGGGATTGAGCAACAAAGGCAGATATCGATGGCTTAACCACCGCTATTGCCGCGTTGAAAACGCAGATTGCTGCGTTTGAGGCTGCTCAACAAGGTCACAACGTCCGTGCTAATCGAAACCGGGGTGGCGAGAGAGACAGGAAGATTGAACAGGGTCGGCGCCCTAGGAGGGTAGAACATCGGGATGAAAAGGATTCTACACAGATTGCTCTAACAAAGAAGAAGGCCATTAATAGAGGTAATATTGCTGACATCTGTGCTCTTCTAGTTAATATTAATTATAATCTTGATCTAGCTCGACAAGAGGAAAATCAACGTCTTCAAAGGGCATATCAATTGCTTGATTTGGAAGACGTAGAGGTCGAACAAACGGCTAGGCAAATGTATAGGAGGCAGATTGATACTAATGCTGACAGACTTGAGTACTTGATAGATATAATTATTCCCAGATTAGAGGCAAAGAAATCTGCTGCAATTAGGCGTACAGGTGAAGCCAAATCAACCTCGAATCCAAACACTTTGATCGAGGATTTCAAGGGAGAGGAGGTTATTTGTGCCCTCAATGAAGAACATGTTGAAGAGAAGAATTTGGGCATTAAGGAGAAAGATTTAGATGCAACAGACGAAATCATTCAGGTATGTGGTGAAATTATTCTTGCAAATACTATGGTTCATGATCATGCCCTAGTTGAGCCCATGAATGAAGATGTGGGTAGTACTACTTGGTCTACGCCATCAATTGCAAATACTATGGTCCATGATCATGCTCTAGTCGAGGCCATGAATGGAGATGTGGGTTGTATTACGGAGTCTACACCATCAATTTTTTATTATGTTGTGGGTGTTATTGATGAGACGGTGTAAGTGTCCCAATCTGAGCCGCCAATGTTCCTTCAGCCCAATTTAAAGACTTCCACATCAAATAAACATTTAAGGGCATTTTGGTCATTTCCTAAGCCAATTTAAACAAGGAAGGACCTTAAAGGAATAACAAAAATAGGTCAAAAATCGGTTGGGAAGAGTCATTTCCAAGAAATTGACCAACTTTTCATTAAATGCAAGCAGCCAAAACTGCTTTCTGCAAAGTCAGGCACGCCAACATCCCCATCCGCGCGAACAGGAATGAGACTCAGTCTCGTCCGCGCGGACATAATTGAAACCTAAAATCAGCCTATAAATTAAATCATTCTCTCTCAGTTTAAAGGATCAAGCATTCGAACCCTTACTGTTATATTCACAAAAAACCCAGAAAACAGCCTAAACACCAAGCAAAAACACAAAATCCGAACACAAATCGTGATCATATTCAAGCCCCAAACACAAATCCAAGAAAGATAGGGTACAACCATTGGTAAACCCTCCTTCTCCTTACCTTAATCTCCCTCATCCATGCATACATCTCACATTTTAAAGATGTAACTTGTTCATTTACTTGTTGTTCATCTCTTGTCCTAGATCCAAGAGGATCTCCATGGAGTTCATCTCCATGGATGATTCTCTACAAGGATCCACATTTTTTTAGCTTGTTGTTCCTTCTCTTTACATAAACTAGTTGTTACTTGATCTCTTGGCCTAAAGTGTGGTCACCTTGGAGTTCATCTCCATGGATGATCACACTAAATGGTCCATATTCTTATTTTCATTTTCTTTTATATCATTAGTTCTTACTTGACCTAAAATGTGGTCATCTTGGAATAAATTTCCATGGATGACCATTTTAAATGGTCTAAATTGTTTTACTTCCTTGTAAATGTTTTTTTTTTCTTAACCTAAGATCTTCACCTTAGAACAATTTCCATGGATGAAGATCATTAAGGTTCCTAGGTTACAAAAAGGGTGAAGTTGATACATTGAGTCCAAAGATCTCAAGGATGGTCATCTTAATGACCACCTTAGAAATCCACTCTAAAGTTGATACACCCTTAACCTAAATTCAATTTTCATACATTAATCTTTGTTTTATGTTAAATCTCCCCATCCCAAGCAAATGAAGTGCTTTCAAGTCCTAATGTACCCTAAGGATGGCTTGATATAGTAGATCACCACTAATCATGTTTAGTGATCGCTAATCAAAGCCTAAGGAAAGTGGGGACAAGCATGGATGCAAAATTTAAAAATGTTTTTACTTATCATTTTCTGTTGCAAACTCCAGTTCTGATTATGTAACTCCAGTTTACATTCTGGAATTTACAGAATCAGACTAGAAAGCTGCAAAAAAAAGGAATATTTACTGTCTCATCCGCGCGGACAGAATCGACCCTAGCTCTGGTCCGCGCGGACAGGAATGTAAGGAACAGACATTTTTTTTTCAGTCTTTTTTCACTCACAAAAGCACACTGTTTTGATAAATTTCAGTCCAGTCCAGTCAAAACTTTCATTTCCAGAAAATTCCTTTTGCAAAACACACACACACACACACAAATGGTTTTAAATTAGGAAGACTCGTTTTACGAGGCATTCCGGGTGAACCCTAACGTTCTTCCCGGAGTGTAACGTGACCTCCGAACCCTTTTTCTCTAATTTTGGACATTTTTCAAAGTTTTGGCCCTTAAACTAAAAACGGCGTGGCGACTCCGTTGATTTTCAAAAAAATCGGGTATCATCACAGACGGAAAAATTTAAATACGATGAAATTTTTATTGTTGATCATGGGAAGGTTGAGAAGGACGATCGACGGATGAGTGCTGACATTGCTAGTATATTTTTACTTTTGGAAGAACACAAACTACGTTGGTTTGGGCTTAGGGAATAAATTTATTCCAAATATTTGTTTCATTGGGACGGAAAAGTATTAATTTTTTTTTTCAAGGACGAGAAGAGCATTGATTTATTCAAAGTATTTGTTCTTCTGGGGCGGATCTTGCCAAATATCGGACAAGAATTCAGGGTCGAGTTCTTTTGAAGAGGGGGTGAATGGTGTAGTACGAGACGGAAGACAAAGGGCAACATGGCCGAAGGAAAGAATTAACGAGGGGATCCGGGAACAAAGATCAACAGTTGGGGAGGATATGAACTCGGGGTAGAGTTCTTTAGAGGTGGAAGAGACTGATGTAGGAGGGTTCTGCAGCCTAGTCGAGCACCTTCCCCAGCCCAAGTGCAAGCCTCAGCAAGCCCCTCTCCAGCAGCAAGTTCCTGTGCTCCAGGCGGCCACACCATTCCTCCCCAGGTGAGCGCCTCACGGTGTCAAATAGCCAGCAAGCTACTGGCGTTCAGGCGGGCGCCTGGCCCTTCCCAGGCGGGCGCCTCATTGATGGGGTGATTGTTTTCTTATTCCGTTTTGTTCCGTTTTTGCTAAATGTTTGATATTTTAATTAGGGGTATTTTAGTCTTTGGTTCGCTATTTCGTTTTAGGGTTGGTGTTAGGCTTTTGAGAGAGTATTTAAACATCTTTTAGGACTTTGTTAAACTCAGTTTTTGATTGATTAATTTGAAGAGTTTTCTCTCTTTTTCTGGTGGATTCCAGTTTCTTGTGTTCCTAAGGTTCTTCGCTTGAGAACTCTTGTGTTTAGTGCACTAAACACGAATCTATCGCTTTCGTGTTGCGTCAGATATCATACACTAAGATGAGTCCATTAGAAACTAGGAATATAATCATCAACTATCATAAAAAAATAAGGATAAAAAGAGTAAAACTATACCTCTTCCTTGCAGTTTCAGGTGAAGAGAAGAGGATTGCAATCTTGAAGAGATTACCAAACCATTATAAACTTCCATCATCCGATGATCAAGTATGAATCCCTCCATTCATCGAGACAACATTTCACTTTTTTACAGCAAAGATAAGATAATCTATGTTTTGATAGGCCTAAACAAGTGATAATATCCCGTGCGGAGATTACAATGTCAAGTGAGCCTATTATACATATGCAACTAGTCTATTTTTGGTAAGTTGTATATAAGAGATGTACCTATAAAATGTCCTAATCCATATGAACATTTCGTAAGAGAACGAGGGTGTAGAAAATAATCTGTTATGGATCTGCAATATTTATTTATTTATTATATTTATTACAAAATTCTTTGAGAGTCTTGAAAATCTTTCTTTTATGGACATGACTTTTACAACTTATAATCCTATTAAAATTTGATCAACGCATTCAATTGTGTATCTATAATTTTCAAAATGATAACTTTTTAACTATAATTTAAAAGTCCTAAATTCATATTTATCTCTATAAAATGCAAACCCTCTTCAAACCAAATAACCACCCTTTTTACTAAATCTTTTGCCAGATAAAAAATCATTAAGCCAAAACCATTACAAGAAATTTTCAAGCACAAATCAAAATATATTTCACTTCTATAACCTTGAAGTTAAAACATGGTCTCATTAGCTATTAAGAGCCAAATAACGAGACCAACAAATCACACTTGTGAAACAACTTTTTCATTTTTACTTTGTGGTTCGCAACAAGAAGAGAAAATTCAGGAAATTTCTAGGTAATTCTTGTATTTAATTGGAAGAAGTATTATGGTTGATTGCTTTCTTAACTTTTCAAGGACAGTAGGTGGATGTAAGAGAAAATTTAGAAATTTTCTAGGCAATTCTTGTTTTTGTTAAAATTATGATGTGTTTGTATCTCCTTCTTTAAGTCACAAATTGAAATTTTGTTGCTTGAATCCAGCTCACCTAGTTAAGTCAAAAAAAATATTTTTAGGTAAGATTTTGCTTAACATAGTTCATATAATGATCACCGTTAGTTGAATAGAAATGTAGAACAGTTTATGTGTTTTGATTGTAGGAAATGCATTTGACGTACATAAATTTCTTAAGCTAACAAACTGCAACATCCAGATAGTCATAAACTTAATTTATTAAAGTATAAGGAACAATAAGTTTAACAATCAAAATTAAGCAGAACCAAGTAACCCACGTTATGCTTATGAACAAAGTAAAGGGGATGTACAATAATTGGGGGATTTAAGAAAAAACAGTTCTCAGAAAATCTTTTTAAATCCAGTTCTCAAAAGGGAAATCAAGGATTTAAAAGTATCTCTTCTCTAATGAACACAAAATCTCAATTTCTAGGATCTACGAAGATAATTGCACAAAACATTTGAGATAAAAGCAATTCTAGAAAGTAAAGAAACACAAAATCAACCAAGCCCAAAATGAGTACCATAGATATCATTACACATTAAGCAAAACTTCTAAAAAAAATCCCTTGAAACTTAAATCATGTGTGAATGACACATTCCCTTAATACATGGTACATATACCTCATATGTTCCCTTTTTAACGGAAAAAATTAGATTTTTTAATAGAAGGGGCCGATTACAAATCAATATTGAGTATGTTGTAACTAAGAAAATGAAAGACAGTAAAGTATATCTATAATGAATCCTATGATATACTATGAAAATAAGCTAGAGAATAGATCCGTGGAAATTACTATGAAAATAAAAGATATCATACATTAAGAAGGCCACCTCTCACAAGAAATACAATTATCTACTATCATAAAAGAAGGAAAAAAAAAGGAAGTAAAGAGTAAAATTATACCTTCTCCTTGCAACTTAAGACGATGAGAAGGGATGTGGAATCATGCAATGATTTCGGTAGAAAAATAGACATCCATAATCCCATGATTAAGCTCAAATCCGTCCATTAATTTCTAGACGACATTTCTTTTGATTTGATAACAAGAAAGAATGATCTATGCTCTGATTTACCTAAACAAGTGTTGATTGTCTATGTGTGGAGATGAGAATATCAAGTGAGCCTACTACCATGAGGGTGTGCCTCTCTACAAGTTGTACAACCATTTGAAGAGGTATAAAGGGGATTATATATGAGGCAAGTAGGATTAGGGCAATCTTAAGAAAGTTCTAGGCTTCAAATTAGACCGAGATGTCTTCTTAGATCCTAATAACACGAATTAATTGGGCTTTATCAACCCATAATACAAATGCTAGTAACCGCAAGATAGAAAGTGGGCCCATGTGGCCCAAATGGATCTTCATGTGGGTTAAAGATCGATCGCATGACTAATGTTGATGTTGAGCATCTTTCGGTGGGATATTCTTGCGATATGTGCATGCTCAGTTTAAGAAAACATGTTGAAACCCGGTGAGAAGTAAATTTGATTGTTTGTAAAATATTAACTCAAAAAATATTATTGGGTATCTACAATTTGACAAGTTTTAATTGTTGACATCCTTAGACTTGTAGTTTATAACTATGTGACTAATTGAAAATTCATTTAGGTGAATGACTAGAAACCATGTATAAAAAATCCAAGATAATAATCAACTCACCTATACAACCTTCAATAATAATGTTATTTCCTTTGTAAATTGTATATATATGGCATAATGCGAGTAGTCTATTTTAGGTGGTTTGTATGTAATCCATATGACCATTTCATAGAAAAGTGAGGCATAGAAAAAATATCTATTATCAATTTTTTTTTGCTCTGATGCTCGGACTCTTTGTTTTATCCCGCGTACCCATGTCGAACACTCCTAAATTAGTCTTGTTGACAAGGGTCCAACAAAGTAATCAAAAGAGTCCATGCCTCATAGGTTTTTTGTATATATTATGACACTAGTTTTATTGAGTTATTGAAAATCATTTTTTATTTCTTTACTTGTTTACAGTTTATATTCTTATGCAATTATTATTGACACATTCAATGTTTTTTAATCCGAAATTGTATATGGCTTAGACAAGTGAGAAAAACTCACAAGTGTTGTCAATGGTATTGATAATACTAATAACGACACAGTTCACACAATCCAAAAAGAAAATAATTGAGATTTATAAAGCAGCGGAAATAATAAAAATGAACACAAGAGAATAATTTTTCTCAAGATATATATATATATATATATATATATATATATATATATACATATACATATATATATATATATATATATATATATATATACATATACATATACATATATATATATATATATACATATATATATATATACTTATATACACATATATATATATACATATATACATATATACACATACATATACATACATATATATACATATATATATATATATACATATATATACATATATATACATATATATATACATATATATATACATATATACATACATATATATATATACATATATATATACATATATATATACATATATATATATATATATATATATATATATATATATATATATATATATATATATATATATAACTTAAGGGTATAGGATGGCAAGCAAGTCCTTTCAATATAAATATACTTTCGTTATAAGGTCTAAAAGTTCCCTAATGTTTTCATTCAATAGTATAGTGGAACAACTATTCTAGAACACACTCTTTACAAGAACAATCTATCTAACACTCAGAAATACTTTAGGAATGAAACTTATACACTATAACTTACTGGTGTTGGACAGTGTGTTGCCAACACATGGGACAACACTTGAATAGTCATGTTCTAACTTGTGCAAATCTCAACTTCTGAATTGAGGTAAATGTAGATGTCGAATACTTGCACTATTGATAGGCTCCTAGAACTTGGAGCCTACTCTAACTAGCCAGAAAATCAGCCATGAGATAAATCCCTCATTTTTAGCTCCACCTTCTTTGTTTGTTGAAGATTAAGTCATCCTAGGCTTCACCACTTGTACCACCAAGTTGTATCAACCTTGCACGCCTTATCTACAGCTCTCTTAAGTAGATAACCTCCTAACAATGTTTACTTGGTCTCCACAATTACTCATAACTAAAGATTTTATGTATAACTTTTGTCTCTCTCTCGTAAGTCACGCCTAGCAGCCATGCCTTGACCTGTTCAACCATAAACCAAGCACATTAATAGCAGATATATAATAATTAATTATCACTTTGTAATTTATGAATAATATGTAGTAACTATCCATATTTTTAACAGACAACACAATGGCAACACCAGTGACAACACTGGTGTAGCAACACTGGAAATAACACCAATGGCAACACTGGTGTAACACTAACAATTTCCCCCTTAGTTACATATTTCTTCACAAAATACAAAATGATGTTCATACATGAGAATGTTAGTCAAGTAACCAATATATATATATATATATATCTCCCCCTTAATGTTAAACTCCCCCTTAATCAATGATTTATTACTACCAAACAAAAATTAATATAAACAAACCACTTAAAAATCCCAAGTTCAAAATCATTCAACAAAACAGCCATTTAAACCTAAATCAAAAACACAAATTGTTTAAGCAAACAACTAACAAATAAAAATAATAAATATTGTTTTGGAATACCACAATTCCCAGAACCATTTAACCATTTAAACTTCGGATGTTGGATCAGATTGAGGATCAGCCCTTAGTCCTTCAGTTCCACCTTCATTTCCCTCGACCCTTGCACCACTTGGACCAATTTCGGTAGAAACATCAACATCACGTCTTTGATCTCCCCCTATTTTGGAAGAAATCAAATCTACCATCTGTTCCATGACTGCTCTCATCTCCAACTACCCTTGCATTAAGGAATCTATGTGCTTCATCTACCCGTGGAAAAAATTAATAACAATAGAAGCATGAATAATAATTGGTGGAGTGTTGCCTTGAGTGTTGCCTTCACTCGAAACAACACTTGGGGCAACACTTGGAGTAAACAAGAACAGTGCGGTAAAAGAGTAAATAAACCTAAGGGAGATCTTTGTGCCTATCTCCCTCAATGAAATGCTTACTGATTTTGTAGTAAACTGGGCTCTATATAGTAGTCAGCATTCTATAAGGTTAGGAATTGGAAGGTAAGAACATTGAAGATGAGGGATGGGAAAAGGTATGCGGAGTCTTTCTTTTTCTTTGCCCAAGTAGCTAAGTGGGTGTAGACCATTCTCCCAAAGTTTACTCTTTGTTTATTCCCCAACTTATACAACAATGTTGCTTGTTCTAGGGTGATTATGTTCTCATTGGCGGTTTGAAGCTAATTGGTTATGCAAAGTTTATGAAGAACACAGAACAAAAAAGTAAGGTCGGTTGCTCTAAAGTGATCACTCCACACAGCCATTCACCCACCCGTGTGGTAACTAGGCAAGGTATTGGGCTCAATAGCCACACTCTCATCATCAACATTTGGAAGACCGTAGGCCCTATTAATTACCGAAGGATTTAAATAAAAAATGATTCTTGATGCAGGTAAAGACAGGCAGATTTCGACAGCTTCAGAAACGGAATTATTATTTACTTATCTTTTATTATTTTCTTTGTATTTTCGGAATTATTATTAGATAGGTAATATTTTGATATTTTAGAATAGATTTAGGAGATATTTTGTTATTCTTGAGTCCTTTTATGTTACCATATAGCTTAGGAATAATTTTAGTACGTTTGACTTGTCTTCCAAGTCGTAGGAGTCATATAAAATAGGGTCATATGTTAAATCCGAAAATTAGACTTGCTGATTATTGAATAAAGAAAATAAAGGAAAAGTTGAGGCTTTCTTTATCTAGGGTTTATAACCCATTGTGTCTGATTCTTTCCGTTCGGTATCAATCTCAAGGCTTCATTCGACATCATTTGGTATCAGATTCCTGGACGAGGGTATCGATATTGATGGCCGAACGAGGGCGTAGTGTTCGTGGCCGAAAAGATGTTCGTGGAAGGAACCATGGAGCGTATTCTAGTCAAGACGTTCATCATCTCAAACGTGTCATACGTGATATTGAGGTAGACGAAGTGCGAAGGCAGATTCAACAACTCCAGAACATTCAGGCGCGTATGGAGCATCAATCGATGGGTTCAGATTTATCATTCGAGGACAGGGAGTTTCATGAAGGGGTCACTCCCTTCAACCAGGTTCATGAAATTGGGTCCAGGAATGCGGCAGATCCTTCAAGGGATACTGAGGCAGAAATCGAGAGTCTGGGGATAGAAGGTATGTCATCCAGATATATTTCACGTCCCATTATCTATCGTTAATGTTGAAAGGGTTTTTGATGATCCATTATCAGCCTTTGTTTTATTAGACAGTTTTGATCAGTTTGTTGATTGGTCAAAACCTCCGATTTTTGACATGTGTGACTGTGATATTTGTCAATTGGAAAGGTCATACTCGGTTGATCGAAAAACACCTTGTTCAAAATTTTTGTGGTCAAAACCTCCGATTTTTGACATGTGTGACTGTGATATTTGTCAATTGGAAAGGTCATACTCGGTTGATCGAAAAACACCTTGTTCAAAATTTTTGTCAGATGAATTGTCGAGGAATTTTGGGTTCGTTAAGTGTTTTTACCGGTATGAAGATCCTTTCGATTAGTTGTTCTCCGGTCAGATTTGTCATCAGACTGTCAAGAAATTGTTATTTGAAGATTGTGTTACATATTTTTGGGCGGATTGGACGGATTTAGGGAAAAGCAATCCTAAGTATACAGTGCTTCGACGGTTGAAGGATAAATTTTGAGACGTATTTTCATAAGCAACAATCCAAATTCGAAGTTGAATTTTTTCTAAGAAGGGAAGAATGATGCAGGTAGAGACAGGCAAATTTCGGCAGCTTTAGAAACGGAATTATTATTTACTTATATTTTCTTTGTATTTTCGGAATTATTATTAGACAGGTAATATTTTGATGTTTTAGAATAGATTTAGGAGATATTTTGTTATTATTGAGTCTTATTATGTTACCATATAGCTTAGGGGTAATTTTAGTAGGTTTTGACTTGTTTTCCAAGTCGTAGGAGTCATATAAAATAGGGTCATATGTTAAATCTGAAAATTAGACTTGTTGATTATTGAATAAAGAAAATAAAGAAAAAGCTGAGGCTTTCTTTATCTAGGGTTTGTAACCCATTGTGTCTGATTCTTTCCGTTTGGCATCAATCTCAAGGCTTCATTCGACATTATTTGGTATCAGATTCCTGGACGAGGGTATCGATATTAATGGCCGAACGAGGGCATAGTGTTCGTGGCAGAAAAGATGTTCGTGGAAGGAACCTTGGAGCGGATTCTAGTCAAGATGTTCATCATCGCAAACGTGGCATACGTGATATTGAGGTAGACGAAGTGCGAAGGCAGATTAAACAACACCAGAACTTTCAGGCGCGTGTGGAGCATCCACCGATGGGTTCAGATTTGGATTTATCATCCGAGGAAAGGAAGTTTCATGAAGGGGTCACTCCCTTCAACCAGGGTCACGAAATTGGGTCCAGGATGCGGCAGATCCTTCAATGGATATTGAGGCAGAAATCGAGAATCCGGGGATTGAAGGTATGGCATATCCAGATGTATTTTGCGTCCCATTATCTATCGTTACTGTTGAAAGGGTTTTTGATGATCCATTATCGGCCTTTGTTTTATTAGACAGTTTTGATCAGTTTGTTGATTGGTCAAAACCTCCGATTTTTGACATGTGTGACTGTGATATTTGTCAATTGGAAAGGTCATACTCGGTTGATCGAAAAACACCTTATTCAAAATTTCCGTCAGATGAATTGTCGAGGAATTTTGGATTCGTTAAATGTTTTTATCCGTATGAAGATCCTTTCGATTAGTTGTTCTCAGGTCAGATTTGTCATCAGAAATTGTTATTTGAAGATTGTGTTATATATTTTTGGGCGGATTGGATGGATTTAGTGAAAAGCAATCGTAAGTATACAGTGCGTCGACAGTTGAAGGATAAATTTCGAGATATATTTTCAAAAGCAACAATCTAAATTCGAGGTCGAATTTTTTCTAAGAAGGAAAGAATGATGCAGGTAGAGACAGGCAGATTTCTGCAGCTTCTGAAACGGAATTATTATTTACTTATCTTTTATTATTTTCTTTATATTTTTGGAATTATTATTAGATAGGTAATATTTCGATGTTTTAGAATATATTTAGGAGATATTTTGTTATTCTTGAGTCCTATTATGTTACCATATAGCTTAGGGGTAATTTTAGTAGGTTTTGACTTATTTTCCAAGTCGTAGGAGTCATATAAAATAGGGTCATATGTTAAATCCAAAAATTAGACTTGTTGATTATTGAATAAAGAAAATAAAGGAAAAGCTAAGGCTTTCTTTATCTAGGGTTTGTAACCCATTGTGTCTGATTCTTTCCGTTCAGTATCAATCTCAAGGCTTCATTCGACATCAGTTCCCCTCACAAAGATTTTCCCATAATGAGGGGTATTTCTATCATCTATGTCCTCATAGAAATGGGCATAGATATTCCTCACCACACTCTCAACATACTTTGAAACCTTAGTAACTGTTGGCAAAAAGTTCCTATCCTCCAAAAATTGATAAATCTCAAAGCTTTTGAACTTGATCACATCAATATTTCTCTCATTGAGGATCCTTTTTTCTGAATCTTGGACCCATTTGTCCAAATTCGATTCACTATAAAACTCTTCAGATAAAAAGGAAAGTTCATAAAAACCAAAAGACATAACTTCATTTCTAGAGTTCGGAGATGGAGTAGTGTGGTGTAGGGTGTGGTTCCTTATGTTGTTGTTATTTTTGCAGCATGTGTTGTGGCTGGTGTTGTCTCAGCAGCCGCAACACTTGAGACAACGCATCATTGAGTCCTTTGTTTCTTGACCAATCTTTGTTGGGATTGAGCTAGTGGCTCATAAAAATCATCCTCTAACCAAGCATCATCATCATCAGAAGAGGATTTTTCTTTGCTAGCTTTAAAATTCTCGTTCGAACCTTCTTCCGAAGATACCTCTAGAGAGGCACTTGTTTCATCATCAATAATTTCCACTGGGTCATCAGGCGTGTTGGAGGCTGCTCCTTTTGGCCTTGACAGAGTCTTGATACGCTCATATTGATGCCTACCATCATATCTAGCCCTATAAGGGGCATCAACCTCTTTCCTCTTCCTATTCTTCTTAGGGATAGCCAATGTGAGCTCAAGCGAATGAGAGGTTTCGGGGATGATCATAGATATGGGAGAGGGAGGAGTATTTGACACAACAATTTCTAGGTTTGGTGTTGTGGAAGGTGTTGCGGATTGTGTTGCCGCATGTAATGTCTCCATAGGAATGGCAACACTTGACGAAAAATTGAAGGGGCTATGGAGAGATGTCCATTGGAGATTTATTTTGGGAGCTTTTTGATGGGCTAGCCATGGCGATTTGAAGGGAAGGAGGAAGATGAAGATGGAAGTTTTTTTATAGAGAGACGAAGAGAGAGATGGTGATGAAGAGGGATTGTAGAGGGAGGTGAGTATTAAAGGGGAATAGGGAGAGATAATAGGAGTGATTTGACACTTTCAAATTAACTCATCATTATCCCTATCTCAACATCTCTCAACTAATTAAACCCAACCAGTTTTTCCTTCTTTTTTTTTAATAAATAACATAAACTAAAAATAATTACTGAAATATCCGAGAATTTTGGATTTTCAAATTTGAAAATCAAGATCAAATAAATTGAATCTTCAAAATAATCGAAATTTCATAATTACATTTAGCTAGAAAAAAATTAAGGATTTTTATTAAAAACCTTTTGATTTCTTAAACTCTAAATATAAGAAAATAGACTTTTTGAACATCAAAATTTAATTAATAAAAATCCAAAAATAAAAAGAAGAAATAAAAATAATGTAACACCAACTAATGTGTTGCTAGCAATGTTGTGTAACACATAAGACAACATATTTGAATAAAATCCCCATGATATTTTTGACATATATGAACTTTTAATACACAATTTCTTAGGCAATTTTAAGCAAACTTTACACTTACTTTATTTACAATGAAGCATCATAGTAGCGAGCTCCGTGCCCCTAGTTTTTTATTAAAGTGTAAAGTCTTATGTATTATGTTTTATACCTTTCAAGTAGGGTACACTGTAGTAGCGAGCTCTATGTTCCTAATATTGAGTATAAACAAATAAATTATACTCCCGTTTGGCAAGGAAGCATCGTCGCAGTGAACACCGTGCCCCGAGTTACTTTAGGAGTATTTTAAACAATACTTGCCTATTAAATATCAACAATATAATAAGTGACTTTGTCACTTTAAGCACAAAGGGAAATTTTATCAGTATGTTTAACTTAAGTATATACACATACTAGAACAAAAAGGTCAATAAATGCCACCCATTGGGTTTAAACAGTAAAGAATATTTTTTTATATACATAGTACACAGAGTTGCTGTCTGTGGTTGTAACACAAACGGCAACACCTTGAGACAGCAGATTATACAATACATATACTAAGAGATTTTTTCAAGCTTGAAAATCTCTCATGGTCAAGGGCTTTAGTCAAAATATCAGCAAGTTGATGTTTGGTATCAATATGCTCTATTTGGATTAAATATTTTTCAACTAAATCTCTTAAAAAGTGATTGCGGAGATCTATATATTTAGTGCGAGAGTGTTGTACAGGGTTTTTGGAAATATTAATTGCATTTAAATTATCATAGTACATGGTCAAGATATTACTATCAAGACCATAGTCATCAAGCATATGTTTTAACCATATTAATTGTGAACAACAACTCCTAGCTGCTGCATACTCAGATTCAGTAGTCGAGAGAGAGACACAATTTTGCTTGCGACTGTACCATGACACTAGGTTATTACCTTAGAAAAAACAACCCACACTTATACTTTTTCTATCATCTATATCCCATGCCCAATCAGAATCACTAAAACCAACTAAGTACGTATTAGTGTCTTTAGTGAACCAAATTCCTAATTCACTACTCCCGGATACATAGTTAATGATTTTCTTAACAACATTTAGGTGAGAAATTTTAGGATTCGACTGATATCTAGCACACACACCTGTACTGAACATAATGTTGGGATGAATGGCAGTAAGATATAAAAGACTACCTATCATAGATTGATAAAGAGTTGGATCAACATCCTCCCCTCCTTGGTCTTTGGCCACCTTAAGTGTTGATCCCATAGGTATTTTTGAACTATTGACACTCTCCAATCCAAACCTTTCTACCAAACTTCTTGCATACTTGCTTTGAGAGATAAAGATCCATTATTTGAGTGTTTTACCTGCAATCTCAAGAAATAGTTAAGTTCACCTATCATGCTCATCTCAAAAGTTGATGTCATAGCCTTCCCAAAATTTTGCATACAAGTTTTAGATGTGGATCCACAAACTATTTCGTCAACATAGATTTGATCAATGACAAGTTCTTTATTATGCCTTAGAATAAACAATGTCCTATCGGCTTTGCCTCTAACAAATCCATATTCAATTAGAAAATTTGTTAGATGTCCATAGCATGCATGTGAAGCTTGTTTCAAGCCATATAAGGCCTTCTCAAGTCTAAATACATGATTTGGATGGAATGGGTCTTCAAATCCCTTAGGTTGCTCGACATAAATTTCTTTATCTAAGTATATTCAAGATGGCCGCTTTAACATCCATTTTCGCATTAAGTAATAGCCTAAAAACACATAAGGTGTAGACTTAAGCATTAATTTGTGCTGATTATATGGAACAAGGTTGGGAAAACATGTACACCCAAATGTTTTCAGGAAGCGATAATCCGGAATACGTTTCCACAATTTTTCAAAAGGGGAGATTTATTGAAGTTGACGCATAGGCAACATATTTATGAGAAACACATCAGTAGAGAATGATTCAAGCCAAAACTTCATGGGAACCTTTGATTTAAAAAGTAAGCAAAGACCCATTTTCATAATATGACGGTGTTTGCGCTCAACAACCCCATTTTGTTGGGGAGTGTAAGGACACGAAGTTCGATACCCAATACCATGTTTAATTAAGTAAGCAACAAATTGATGATTAATTAATTCTCCTACCCCATCAGTTTGAACAGTTTTTATGGTGTGTGAGGCATAAATCTTATGAGACAGTTGATTCTTTATCAAAGACTTAAAATCAGAGAATACAATAAAAACATCGGACTTATGAAATAATGGGAAAAGCAACATATCAAGAAAAATCAACAATAATAGACAAGTTTAATTTACTGAAGGGACTGAGGAGGACCCCAAACATCCAAATATAATAAAGCTAAAGGTTTTTGTAGAATTAAAATAATGAGGTTGGAACGGAAGATTACAAACTTTGCCTAACGGGAAAACATGACACATATCCTTTATTTTAATAGGGCCGCTAATTGGAAGCCTGATTTATGAACTAAACACTCTGAAATATGAGAAGAGGGGTGGCCTAAACGGGCATGCCAAGTAGACGAAGAAGCGCGCTCCCCAATAAATGCCAAAAATTTATGTGTGAACTGGGAATAAAGGATAAAGTGTAGAGATCGCCAGATTTACTGCCAGAAAGTATGGTCCTCTTGGGAAGATTGTCCTTCACACAAAATCCAAACGCAGTTAGTTCAAAGAAACAATTGTTGTCTAAACAATACTTGCAAATGGAAAGTAAAGAACGACTTAATTTAGGCTCATGCAAAACAGTGTTCATGAAAAAAATATGATATTGGACAAAAAACTGAGTAGAATCAATATGAGCAATAGGAACAAAAGCACCATTTACAACAATAATAGAATAGTTACCCAAGTACAGGGAAAATTGTTGCAAGACATCCAGATTGGATATCATGTGATTTTTCGCCCTGAAATCAAGAACAAAAGAGACGGGAGCCATAAGCGACGAACAACCGTGAGGAGCCATGTGATGTTGAGGGTAGTATTGAGCTATATATGCGATATTTCCCCGCTGATAACAAGTGGTGGCTACGTGACCCGGTTTCTTACAAAGCTGGCATGACATTGTATGTGGGTCTTTACTAAGGAGAGGATTGGGTGGGTGGTAAGGAATGGTAGGTTGTAAATTTGTGGCCGAACGGGTTGGAAAGCAGTAGGGAAAGGAAGAAGTCCCCTGCCTTGGTTTCGATTGCGGTTACCATTTTGGTTACGATTTCCACCCCCACGGTTTTGATTAGGGACAAAGAAGAACCCCCCTTGATTATTTTTCCCAAATGGTCAAGGACCTCCCTAGTTGGTAGGATTATGAGAGGGGGATGGGGTAGGGGCAAGTTTGGGTTTTTCTGGCTCTTTTATGGCAGCGAGGGCTCTTACGGTCGGTGTGGTTTTATGGGCAAACTTTTGTTGTAAGGCTTCTTCTTGGAGGAGAAGATCCTTAAGATCATCAATGGTAGTTTCCCCTTTTGAGTTTTAGTTTGTTATAATTTCATTTTAAGTATGTCCCAAACCTCCAAGAATGCGACTGCGAAGAGTGTGGGAAGAAACAGATTCACAGGCGCGGGCAAGGGAATGAGAGATCGTCTTAGCATAAAGGATGTGATCCTGAATAGTCATGCCGTGGGAAAGGGTTAGATCATGGAGCTCCTCTTAGAGTTTGTGGATGTGGATATTAGAGGCGAGCCAAACTCTTTGGCAAGAAGGTCCCACGCCTCTGGATCCATGGTGCAATTGTTTACATGCGGTTGTACCTCAGCGGTTACGGTAGCTTTTATCCAACCGAGGACAAGTTGGGAGGTGTGGACAAAGGCTTCATGGGCTGGATTTTCTGTGTTGGTATTGTCGGCCTTAACAAGGATACGAGAGGGTGGGATTTTATCGGTTGATTAAGTAGGACTTTTACATATTGAGATATACATAGAAGATATCTATCATTATTCTATGCTAATCGTTGATATTTGTTTTCTTATGAAAGGTAAAGACACTAATAATGCTAACTTGCTGGTTTCCTTTGCAATCGTTGATATTTGTTTTCTTATGAAAGGTAAAGAGTTCAATCCTCTACAAATGCAGTACAAAATCTGTCAAAATATACAAAGTAATTATAAAGATATTAAAATTCATGTCACTATATAAAGCTAGAAAAAAAACAAATTACATGAAATGAAATGCAAGTAGATTTGCTAACCAAATGCACAACCGAGGAAGCTAGCAGATGTAGAGTTTTTGTGCCTAAGAAATTTTTTAATTGTTTCCTTCTCACTTTGTTCATTAGAAACAATGTCTGCACCTTGATTAGAAGCTACGATTGACAAGTAGTACTCACCAATAATATCTAATGCAAATATCAGAACTTTATTAATAAAGTAAATTATACTCCGTAACAAATGATATTAATTTAATTGCTTTTGGATTTATTGAGCATGTGAATATTTCAAGAATCTTTTTTTATGTATAATACCTTGCATTTCTTGAATGCTTTCATCCAAGCGGCTCTCACAAAATTTTGCTCAACGGTCATGGTGCTCCATTTTGCACCTTCTCTTATGGGCAAGGCTACCTTCACATATTCTTGGGGAAAGTTGGAATATATTTTAAGGCATAGGTCTTGGTTCTCAAAGGTTTTTCCATGGTCATCAATGGATCTGACAAGGTCTTCAAACCTTGGTCTAGCAGCACTGACCTTTTCACCAGGATATAACTTAAAGTTGTCTAGTTGTCTAAGCAGATTGTACAGGTTTTGGGTTCTAACACTGGTGTGTTTCTGGAACTTGGTATGGATGAGTTCCCAGGCTGATTTTGCAGTTGGTTCTTTAGCAATTTCTTGTGCTAACAAGTCATTCACACTCTTTTGAAGTATGTTTTTAACTTTAAGGTTGGCACTAATTAATTGCCTTTCATATTCAGTCCAGTTTTCTGGAGATTTCATTTTGCTGGCTCCACCATTTGAATATGGTTGGATAGGATAGGTGACTTCATTTTCTAAGGCATACCAGTTCCATATACTATTTGCATCAAGATAGGTTTTGATTTTTGATGCATAAATTTCAAAAGAACCACAGTCATCAATGCGTGGAATGTCTTTTTCATTATTTCTTCTTGGTTGAGGCATGGTGGGTTGAGAGATGATCCTTCACAAGTTGTTAGACTTTTGGTGGTGAAGACAAGCTTTGATACCAATTGAAAGGTCCTGTTTACTTGATTAACTAAAATAAGATCAGACAGTTAAGCTTTCGCAGCTAAGGTGAAATCTTAGCTGTCAGATATTAACTGATTAGATGACAAGAGTATAATGTGCAGCGGAATAAATAATGGTAAAATAATGTAAAGACAAGTGATTAGTGTATGTGTGTGTAAGTAAGTGTGTGTTTGTGTGTGATAATACCAAATGACACAAGGGTTTAAAGTTTAAGTGGTTCAGAGTTCACTCCTCCTATGTCTACTCTCACTGTCAATCTTGACAAGTGAGTTCAATCCACTATACTCTAGTTTCCTTTAAGAGTTACAAGATTGAATAGGCAAGTTCCTTGAATCTCCTCTTCCTAATTAGTATAGTCAATTAGGGATTTGCTTGTTACGAAGAAAATTACAATACATACTTAAAGTACAATCTTAAGTGGTTTACAAAGTTGTTTATACACTTGAAGTACAGTCTCAAGTGTCTAAGAATTGTTTGATAATGGTTTACAGGTTTGCAGGTATGTATGCAAGTGTGAAGGGAAGGTTGCAAAAGTTATGTGTGGGAGGGCGTGTAGCTTCAGTCAAGGAGGCTTCCTTTTATAATATGGAATATAGCCGTTGGAGGGGACAAGGCAGTAAATGAATGTGGGTGAAATAGTGTTTGCATTTAGGGCCTTGTTGACTGGATGAGAACAGACTGGAATTTGCAACCTTTGTGCAGAGGATATTCATGGAGATGACATGGCAATATTTGTTGAGAGTTTTGGGCAAGGCACATCTTGATCATCACAGAGATAAATCATTGCTGTTGTCTTTGAAGATCATAGCTGTCAGAGGGATGAGATCTCTGCTGTTGAGATTCTTAGCTGTCAGGCTTAGCTATTAGATCTAGATGAGTAGGAATCAAGGATTGAGGTAGATGACATGTAATGATCTCATTGTAATGAAATACATTTGAATTAATTGATTGGTCTTTATTGATCATTGCTTGTCAGGTTGGTTTAAAAGTGCAGGATAAGTCTTGACTGTCCAATGTCTTTTGAGTGTATCTTGGCTGTCAGATAACATTGGATATGTTTCTTTATCAAAATCATATATAACTATGTATCTACATAGTTAGGTCCTAAAAAAACAATGTCTGCACCTTCATTAGAAGCTACGATTGACAAGTAGTACCACCAATAATATCTAATGCAAATATCAAAACTTTATTAATAAAGTAAATTATACTCCGTAACAAATGATATTAATTTAACTGATTTTGGATTTATTGAGCATGTGAATATTTCAAGAATGTTTTTTTATGTATAATACCTTGCATTTCTTGAATGCTTTCATCCAAGTGGCTCTCACATGTCTTCAACAAGATGATGCAATCTTCATGGTGCTTTACTCTTTTACTCATCATTTTGATATCCTTATCAAGTTTCTGCAGAGATGAAAACCAACAAGAATAAATTTCTTATCCAACAATATTTAATATACAACAACTTGATTTGTATTCCCAAAGCTGAAATTTAACTACTTTCAAGTTTCAATAATTGAAAGTACAGTAGTTTTTCTCTATATATTGCCTAAACTACTGAAATTCTACAAGATTTGTTGCTCAAAATGATGCATTAATCTGTCTCAGACAAAAATAATGACCTTATATAAACATTAACTATAGAAAATCTATAAACCACCTCTGTATTTGTTGACTGATAAGGTGATGAGAATGAATGGAAACACCAACAAGGTTTTGTTGATTTAAAGGCATACTCATCCCTCAAGGCTCTTCTGGTGTATAGTATTGACACCTGATGATAGTCACAGATAAATTAGTTTAGTGTCTTTTGCTAGTCACGAGTACTTCTGCATTTTCAATCTTTGTGAAACCTCTAGAAATCCAGAAAGATGATGGCAAATAGTGCAGCATACCTATTTTGAAGAATTGGTCGGTGATCTGAGTCACAATATGAATTTTGATGCTTGAATCCAGTTTACCTGTTTAAGTTATAAAAAGTATTTATAAGAAATCTCTGATATTTGTTTCCACATAAGATTCCTCTTAAATTAGAGCATATATAACGCTGACTCATAACAAAGGCCAAATTACATTTAGTACCCCAAAGTATCTATCAAATCCCACTTTGCCCTCCAATATGAAATGTGGGTATGTTTGGTACTTTAATTTCAAAAAAGTCCCACTTTACCCTTGTCACTTTCCAAAACGTCCCAATTTTACCCCATGGCCAATTCATGTAAGGAAACAAAGCGCAGATATTTCAAAATTTGAGTATCAAACAGATTCACTTTTCAAACTGAGGTGCAATTTGGGATTTGGCGGATACTTTGAGGGTAAATTTAATTTGACCCACAACTAATTATCACAAAGAGTGGTGTTTCACATAGAAGAGTAAAAAGATGCATCAATATAAGGGGGATTCTAGGGAAATCACTTCGCTGAAAATCTTATTAAATCAAATTCTCATAAAAAATAGAGTGGTATTAATTAATAGATTAATTGATCTATAAATTAACAACTAAACCTGACCAAAAACACTTAGATGTACTAATTATAGGAGCAATAGAGCTTGAGAGAAATACAAGCGTCGGTCCATCAATTGCACATGTGGGAAACAAGTTAGAGACAAGAAGTATCTAACATGAGTCATATGATATTTCACTGATCAAAGAAAGAGCATAGATCTGACAGAAATCTCAAACAGAAGAAAAGATATCATACACTAAGATGAGTCCATTAGAAACTAGGAATATAATCATCAATTATCATAAAAAAATAAGGATAAAGAGAGTAAAACTATACATCTTCCTTGCAGTTTCAGGTGAAGAGAAGAGGATTGCAATCTTGAAGAGATTACCAAACCATTATAAACTTCCATCACCCGATGATCATATGAATCCCTACATTTATAGAGACAACATTTCACTTTTTTACAGCAAAGATAAGATAATCTATGTCTTGATAGGCCTAAACAAGTGATAATATCCTGTGCGAAGTGTTGGGATTGGAGTCCTAAACTATGAGGAAAAAGGAGTCTAAGTCGGAGGAGTTGCTGAGATCAAGGAGGAAAAACGCGGAGGACTTTCTATTGTGATGGGCGACCGCCCATGTGGGGGTGGGCGACCGCCCAGGTGGACAAAAGCATGGCTCGTGGGATTTTTTCTGCTTGGGCGACCGCCCATGGTGTCTTGGGTGACCGCCCACGTGTCGGGTGGGAATTTTCTGCAGCAGATTTGTTTCCTATTTTGATTAGAACTCTTCTTAATTTGATTTAGGGTTTCCTTGTATTACTATATAAACATAGATACGACCTAGAACTCATAGTAGCAACATATTAGAAGGAGTCTAATAACATATTGGCTTGGCAATTGCCCCCAAACGTAGTTCATGTGTTGAATGAACCGGGTAAACAACTCTTGTGTTCTTGTGTGTGTGTTGATTTCTTGTCTAGATTGCAACGGGATACCACCAAATTCACAAAAACTGGTATCAGAGCTTTTGGTTCGGAGGATTCAAAATCTTTTCATTAGTTGATTAATTTTGAATCGCGTTCTTGGGGATTTTGGTGAAGCAGTCAGATGAAGAACTCAATCGAGAAATTCAGCGGTGTGAATTTCACGTTTTGGAGGACAAGGATTGAATATTACCTTTATTGTAAGGATCTTCATAAACCCTTGAAGGAGAAGCCCGAAGACATGTCACAAGATGATTGGGAGACGTTGGATCGGAAGGCGTTAAGAGCAGTGAGAAGTGCCCTAACTGATGACGTTGCACGGAATGCTATGGAGGCCAAGACAACGGTGGAGTTGCTACAAACGCTGTCAGACATGTATGAGAAGCCGTCGAATATCAATAAGGTGCATTTGATAAAGAGGTTTACGAATGCGAAGATGTCAGAGGGGCTGACAGCGGCAAGTCATATCGGCAATTTCAAAGGTATGGTGGACCAATTGAAAAGTGTTGATATTACTTTCTCCGATGAAGTGCTAGCTTGTTTTCTACTAAAATCATTGCCTGATAGTTGGGAGGTAACTGTCACAACGATTAGTACGTCGAAAACAGCATTGGTGTATACGGAGGTTAGAGATCTCATCCTTCAAGAGGAGTTGCGAAGGAAAGAGAAAAGGGGAGAATCTTCCGTAGATGGGGCTGCACTTAGGGTGGAGAGAAAGAGGGGAGGACCGAAAAATGGGAAAAAGGTCAAGTGCTACAATTGTGGCGAATTGGGTCATATCAGTTATGACTGTCCGGGTAAAGATGGTGGTGCACACGTGGTGGATGATGGTGGAGATGTATTAATCCTAGGAGAGGAGCAGTCGGGTGAAGATTGGGTGTTGGATTCTGGAGCTTCTTATCATACTAGTGGGGATGCAGAATCAATGAAGCGGTATAAAACTGGAGATTTTGGGGTTCTCTATCTTGGTGATGGTCAACCATTGAAGATCAAAGGTAAGGGGGATGTGATGATGAAGACACCTAACGGGGCTGTTTTACAACTACACGACGTGATGCATGTTCCGGATTTGAGGAGAAGGGTGATTTATGTGGGACAACTTGACAGTGAAGGGTATGGTGTTTCTTTCATTGGTGGGTCTTGGGAAGTCACAAAAGGGGCTAAGGTGTTAGCTCGTGGGGTTAAGGGGAAGATGTTGTACTCTACCTACAATGTCGATGTTCGTTCCGGTGGGAGCAAGAGGCTAAAGAACTGGCCTATTGGTGTGAAAAGGAGAGACATCAAGAAACGGTATGTTAGGGGGACACAAAGTTGATCAACGCGGTGTGGATGTCCAAGTGCCCTAATAGAGAGTGTATTCAGACCAAAAACATACGATGCAAGAAACAAGGTGTGTCCAAGTTTCAAGGGGAAGCATTGCGAGGAAGGTGGGTCTGGAGGGAAAAGGCAAAGTTAGACTTGCGGGGAGAAATCAAGGTAGAAGCTGATTTGGGGAGGCAAGAATCATCTAACACGGAGAGGTTGAAACGTCGCTTGGTTTCAACTTGCCTTAGTACTTGAGGAGAGGAGTGGTAGTGTCAAGCCAATATGGGGGGAAATGTGTTCGAAGGTCTTTACTCCGTGGTGGGAGTTGATGGGTGTTCTATGCTTGTTAGTTTAGTCTCCGGTGGGAGATTGTTGGGATTGGAGTCCTAAACTATGAGGAAAAAGGAGTCTAAGTCGGAGGAGTTACTGAGATCAAGGAGGAAAAACGCGGAGGACTTTCTGTTGTGATGGGCGACCGCCCATGTGGGGGTGGGCGACCGCCCAGGTGGACAGAAGCATGGCTCGTGGGATTTTTTCTGCTTGGGCGACCGCCCATGGTGTCTTGGGCGACCGCCCACGTGTCCGGTGGGAATTTTCTGCAGCAGATTTGTTTCCTATTTTGATTAGAACTCTTCTTAATTTGATTTAGGGTTTCCTTGTATTACTATATAAACATAGATACGACCTAGAACTCATGGTAGCAACATATTAGAAGGAGTCTAATAACATATTGGCTTGGAAATTGCCCCCGGACGTAGTTCATGTGTTGAATGAACCGGGTAAACAACTCTTGTGTTCTTGTGTGTGTGTTTCTTCCATTATTGTGCTTGTGGGTGTGTTGATTTCTTGTCTAGATTGCAACGGGGTACCACCAAATTCACAACACGGAGATTACAATGTCAAATGACCCTATTACTATATATGAGGTGTGCATTTCATGAAGTTATACAACCACTTGAAGAGTCATAAAGGGATTATATACGAGACCAATAGGGTTAGGGAAGTCTCAAGAAAGTTCTAGGTCTTAAATTGGGCCAACATATTTCCTCAGTTCCATATAACACAAACTAGATGGGCTTTATTTACGCAAATCCATACTCTATTAATCCCAAGATAAAAAGAGAGCCCATAAAGCCCAAATGGATCGTCATGTGGGTTAAAAATTGATCCTACCACTAAAGGTCGAAGCTAAACGACTTAAGCCTTTGGTGGAATATTTCTATGATTTGCACATGATTAGTTTAAGGAAGCATGCAAAACATAATAAGTAGTTCATTAGATTGTTAGTATAATATTAACTCAAGAAAAATTTAATTCAAATTCCTTCTTAAGGTCATTAAGGAGGTTAAGAGCCAGTAAATAGGGTATCTACAATGTCCCATTCCAACCAAGGTTTGATTTTTGACATCTCTTA
Organism: Adenophora triphylla var. japonica; assembly: GCA_022495995.1. Classification (NCBI taxonomy): domain Eukaryota; kingdom Viridiplantae; phylum Streptophyta; class Magnoliopsida; order Asterales; family Campanulaceae; genus Adenophora; species Adenophora triphylla. The sequence continues at coordinate 612,662 of JAFEMH010000205.1, read as the reverse complement.
CTCTATAGTTTATAACAATCTAAGATTATATTTGACCAATGACTAGGTAATTTGTAAAACAACCCTAGACAATGACCAACACACCTATTATACATATGCAACTAGTCTATTTTAGGTAAGTTGTATATAAAAGAGAATAAGGTTTGTGAAAGAACTTCTTGTATTGATATGTGATGTATGATGTATATATATACAAACCTATGGCTATGAAGAGATTACAAAAGATTATACAAAATAATGAAAAGATATACATAAATAAAAAGAGAATATATCCTAATGAATGTTGAAGATATTAACTGATGTATCCTAGTGAATGCTGAAGATATTAACTGATATTAACTAATATTATGAGGATCAAGATTTATTCTTATTTATTCTTATCACGCCCCCGCAAGTTGGACGATCCTTGGATAAGTCCAATCTTGGAGACGAGAGAGAGGAAACGAGGACGATGTAATGGTTTGGTAAGAGCATAGGCAAGTTGATCTTTGCCGGAGATGTGTTGCACGCGTAAAGTGCCAAGTTGTACCTGTTCACGAACAAAGTGGAAGGCAAGAGCAAGATACTTCATTCTGGAGTGAAAAACAGGATTTGCAGCATAGTGGGTGGCACCAAGGTTGTTAGAGTATATAACTGGTGTAGTGGTTGGTGTGAGTACACCGGGTATAGCATCAGTAAATTTGTGAGAAGGTTACGAACCCAAATAATTTTAGCCTTGGTATCAGCAATTGCTCGAAACTCAGATTCAGTGGAGGAGCGGGAAAGTGCTCATTGTTTTCTAGACGCCCAGGAAATCAGGTTGCGCCCAAGATAGACTAAATATCCGGAAGTTGAAACATAATTGTCTTTATCACTAGCCCAATCTCCGTCACAAAAGGCATGAAGGGAACATGGGGTGTCACGGTATAGTTGCAACCCTAGATGAAGAGTGCCGTGAAGGTATCTAAGAAGACGTTTTAAGGCAGACCAATGAGTGTCATGTGGATTTTGTAAAAATTGTGCAAGTTTGTTGACCAGGAAAGCAATGTCCGGGCAGGTGATTGAGAGATATTGGAGAGAACCGACTATAGCCCTATAATCAAATGGGTTTGAGATAGGAGAGGCGAAGGTGTTGGTGAGAGGTGGGTAAGGAACCATTGGGGTGGGTTGGGGTTTAGAATCAATCATATTATGGTGGGTGAGTAGATCATGGATGTATTTGGTTTGAGAGAGAATAAGGCCTTGAGCATTAGGGGTGACTTCAATGCCCAAGAAATAAGAAAGAGGTCCAAGATCTTTTAGAGAGAAATGATTGGAAAGGTTAGTGATGAAAGATTGGAGAAGGGATTGTGATGGATCAGTGATGATAATGTCATCAACATAGACAAGGAGATAAAGGGTGTGGTGGTTTTGATTGTAGATAAATAGAGAGGGGTCAGCAATGGAAAGTTTAAAGCCGGAAGAAATAAGGTGGGATTTGAGCTCGGTGTACCAAGCACGAGGAGCTTGTTTGAGGCCGTAGATGGCCTTGGTTAATAGATACACATGAGTGGGGTTGGCTTCATCGACGAAGCCGGGGGGTTGAGACATAAAAACTGTTTCATGAAGGGTGCCTTGAAGGAAGGCGTTGTTGATGTCTATCTGACGAAGAGACCAACCTTGGCTTAGGGCAAGAGAAAGAAGAAGGCGAACGGTCACGGGTTTTACAACGGGACTAAAGGTTTCAGAATAGTCCACACCGAGATGTTGATGAAAGCCTTTGGCTACAAGGCGGGCTTTGTATTTTTGGATAGAGTTATCATGGTTGTATTTGATACGGTAGACCCATTTGCAACCAACAATGTTTTGGGCTTAGTGAGGAGGTACTAGGGTCCATGTGTTGTTTTTGGTGAGAGCTTGATATTCATCTAACATGACTGAGCGCCAAAGGGGAGAGGAGAGAGCTTGTTTGGTTGTGGTTGGAAGGCTAGTAGGAGAAGGAAGAGTTGCTAGATTGGCATATTTTGGGTTTGGTTTCACAATATTATTTTGAGAGCGGGTGGTTATGGTTCGAATGGGGTTGGGCGGTTGGGGTAGTTATTCTGGAGTAGGTGTGGGTGGGATTATATTAGGTGTGGCGGCAGTAGGTGCGTTATTAAGGGTGGAAGAGGGCATACGATTGATAAGATAAGTGGCTGTAAGAAAAGCATATGTCCAGAATTTTAGTGGGAGATTGGCGTCAGAGAGGAGAGCCAATCTGGTTTCAACGATGTGTCGGTGGCGACGTTCGGCATAACCGTTGTGTTCAGGGGTATGAGGTGGGGAGGTGAGATGAGTGATGCCATCTTAAAGAAGAGATGGAGTGAGTTTTAGGTATTCTCCTCCATTATCGGAGAAGACTTGGATTATGGGACGTTGAAAATATTTTTCGACTAGGGTTTTGAAGCGGTTAAAGGTGGAAAAAGTGTTTGATTTATGGTTGAGAGGGTAAAGCCAAGTGTATTTGGTGTAATGGTCTACAAATATAGCATAGTATTTGTAGTTGTCATAGGATAAAATTGGGGAGGTCCAAACATCGGAAAAGATAATATCAAGAGGAGCGGTGGAATTTAGAGAGGAGGTAAAAATGGGAGTTTGTGGCTTTTATTGATGTCACATGCATTACAATTGGAGTAAGGTTTTGAGGGAATAGGAAGAGAAAATTGTTTTTGAAGGGAGGAAATTATAGGAAGGGCGGGATGACCGAGTCTGTGATGCCACGAAAGAAGTGGGATGGCTGTGCTAGTGTGTGTTTGGATTGAAGATGGGTACCATATGTAGACAACCTGGTCAAGGGTTCCATGAATGAGGGTGTGATGATTGGAAAGTGTTTTGATAATGGAAGAAGAGGGTGTGAACATGACATAGGCGTAATTGTCCTTACAAAATTGTGAGACGAAAAGGACGTTTCTTGAGATGAGTGGGACATGAAGAACATTATTGAAGAGAAGGGAGTTGTGAGGGGTGGGAAGAGAAAAGTTACCTATGTTTGAGATTGGGAGAGAAGATCCATCTCCTATAGTAACTGTATCGACCCCATTGTAAGGGCTATGATATGAGAGGGTGGATAAATCACTTGTCACGTGATGTGTAGCCCCACTGTCAATAAGCCATGATGTGGGGAGTGTGGTGGAAAGCGTTGATGCGGTGTAGATATGAGGATGGATATTAGATTGAGTGTTGATGTCGGCTGCAAATGGGTGATCAGCAATTGCTTGGGTTTTTGTTGGGTGGTCGCAGGAAGTAGAGGGAGCTTTGGGTTGGAATGTATAGATGGTGGGGTGGAGGGAAAAACAACGGTTGGATAATCCCTCTTGAATCTATGGCATTGAGAGGTAACATGCCCTTTGCGATTACAATATTGGCATTTGTCATCGAAGGTGGGTTGATTAGAAAGGGATGGGAGGTTCATTAGAGCTGAGGAGTACTGATGATAAGGCGTGGAAGGGTTTTGCCTAGAGTTTTGCCGTGGGTAGGGAGTGTTTGTCGAGGGTGGTTGTACGACAGAATGGGTGGTGCCGTGGGCGTTGATGGAAGGTGTTTGGGTGGCGGTGGAAGACTTGGCGAGGGTGATGGATCGTGAGGCGGATGATACCATAAAAGAGAATAAGGTTTGTGAAAGAACTTCTTGTATTGATATGTGATGTCTGATGTATATATATACAAACCTATAGCTATGAAGAGATTACAAAAGATTATACAAAATAATGAAAAGATATACATAAATAAAAAGAGAATATATCCTAATGAATGTTGAAGATATTAACTGATGTATCCTAGTGAATGCTGAAGATATTAACTGTTATTAACTAATATTATGAGGATCAAGATTTATTCTTATTTATTCTTATCAGTATATAAGAGTTGTACCTATAAAATGTCCTAATCCATATGAGCATTTCGTAGGAGAACGAGGGTGTAGAAAATAATCTGTTATGGATCTGCAATATTTATTTATTTTTTATATTTATTACAAAATTCTTGAAAATCTTTCTTTTATGGACATGACTTTTACAACTTATATTCCTATTAAAATTTGATCAACGCATTCAATTGTGTATCCATAATTTTCAAAATGATAACTTTTTAACTATAATTTAAAAGTCCTAAATTCATATTTATCTCTATAAAATGCAAACCCTCTTCAAACCAAATAACCACCCTTTTACTAAATCTTTTGCCAGATAAAAAATCATCAAGCCAAAACCATTACAAGAACTTTTCAAGCACAAATCAAAATATATTTCACTTCTATAACCTTGAAGTTAAAACATGGTGTCATTAGCTATTAAGAGCTAAATAACGAGACCAACAAATCACACTTGTGAAACAACTTTTTCATTTTTATTTTGTGGTTCGCAATAAGAAGAGAAAATTCAGGAAATTTCTAGGCAATTCTTGTATTTACTTGGAAGAAGTATTATGGTTGATTGCTTTCTTCCCTTTTCAAGGACAGTAGGTGGATGTAAGAGAAAATTCAGAAATTTTCTAGGCAATTCTTGTTTTTGTTAAAATTGATGTGTTTGTATCTCCTTCTTTATGTCACAAATTGGAATTTTGTTGCTTGAATCCAGCACACCTATTTAAGTCACAAAAATATTTTTTAAGAATTGTTTTTAGGTAAGACTTCGCTTAACATAGTTCATATATTGATAATACTAATCTCAATTTCTAGGATCTACGAAGATAATTGCACATAATCTTAAAAGGGAAATCAAGGATTTAAAAGTATCTCTTCTCTAATGAACTCATAATCTCAATTTCTAGGATCTACGAAGATAATTGCACAAAACTTTTGAGATAAAAGCAATTCTAGAAAGTAAAGAAACACAAAATCAACCAAGCCCAAAATGAGTACCATAGATATCATTACACATTAAGCAGAACTTCTAAAAAAAATCACTTGAAACTTAAATCATGTGTGAATGACACATTCCCTTAATACATGGTGTACATATACCTCACATGTTCCCCTTTTAATGGAAAATTTTAGATTTTTTAATAGAGGGGGCCGATTACAAATCAATATTGAGTATGCTGTAACTAAGAAAACGAAGGACAATAAAATATATCTATAATGAATCCTATGATATACTATGAAAATAAGCTAGAGAATAGATCCGTGGAAATTACTATGAAAATAAAAGATATCATACATTAAGAAGGCCACCTCTCACAAGAAATACAATTATCTACTATCATAAAAAAAGAAAAAAAAAAGGAAGTAAAGAGTAAAATTATACCTTCTCCTTGCAACTTAAGACGATGAGAAGGGATGTGGAATCATGCAATGATTTCGTTAGAAAAATAGACATCCATAATCCCATGATTAAGCTCAAATCCCTCCATTAATTTCTAGACGACATTTCTTTTGATTTGATAACAAGAAAGAATGATCTATGCTCTGATTTACCTAAACAAGTGTTGATTGTCTCTGTGTGGAGATGAGAATATCAAGTGAGCCTACTACCATGAGGGTGTGCCTCTCTACCCATTTGATGAGGTAAAAAGGGGATTATATATGAGGCAAGTAGGGTTAGGGCAATCATAAGAAAGTTCTAGGCTTCAAATTGGACCAAAATGTCTTCTTAGATCCTAATAACACGAATTAGTTGGGCTTTATCCACTCATAATACTAATGCTAGTAACCGCAATATTGAAAGTGGGCCCATGTGGCCCAAATGGATCTTCATGTGGGTTAAAGATCGATCGCACGACTAATGTTGATGTTGAGCATCTTTCGGTGGAATATTCTTGCGATATGTGCATGCTCAGTTTAAGAAAACATGTTGAAACCCGGTAAGAAGTAAATTTGATTGTTTGTAAAATATTAACTCAAAAAATATTATTGGGTATCTACAATTTGACAAGTTTTAATTGTTGACATCCTTAGACTTGTAGTTTATAACTATGTGACTAATTGAAAATTCATTTAGGTGAATGACTAGAAACCATGTAATAAAAATCCAAGATAATAATCAACTCACCTATACAACCTTCAATAATAATGTTATTTCCTTTTGTAAATTGTATATATATGGCATAATGCGAGTAGTCTATTTAAGGTGGTTTGTATGTAATCCATATGACCATTTCATAAAAAAGTGAGGCATAGAAAAAAAATCTATTATCAATTTTTTTTGCTCTGATGCTCGGACTTTTTGTAGGTGTGGAAAGGTTGAAGGGAAGGTTGTAAAGGTTGTATGTAGAAGGGCATTGTCTTCAGTCTTGAAGGTTTTCTTTTATAGGCTGGAATATAGCCGTTGGAGGAGACAAGGTAGTAAATGCAGGTGGGTGAAATAGTATTTGCGTTTAGAGCCTTGTTGACTGGATAATAACAGGCTGTAATCTGCAACCATTGTATATGATCTTCATGGAGATGAGCTGGCAACATCTGTTGAGAGAAATTGGGCACGGCATATCTTGGTTATCACATAGAAGCATCACTGCTATTGATGATGAAGATCATAGCTGTCAGAGGGATGAGACCTCTGTTGTTGAGAACCTTAGCTGTCAGGCTTAGTTCATTGAGTTTGCATTGGGTAGGAGATATGTAATGATTCTTATGTAAATAAATACATTAATTTATATGATTGATCTTGTGTTTGATCATTACAGTTCAGTTGAATCATTGCTGTCCAGTTGATTTATGAGGTGTGAAGTTTGAGTCATGGCTGTCCAATGTTCATGAGTTATCTTGGCTGTCACATAACATTGGATATGATATGTTTCTTTGTCAAAACTCTGTATAACTATGTGGTTTACATATTTAGGTCCTAACAATTTCCCCCTTTTTGACAAAGTAATATATCTAATAAAAGATATGACCTGCAAGATACTCATGAATTGAATATACCAATGAAGATAAAATTAATCTTCTTGATTCAACCACAAGAGCCAAAACAAACAAATTATCCAAAATAACAATTGTTTAAAGCAAGGGATAAAAGTAGGGATTAAAAGACTTAGCCAAAAAAGACAAAAATTTTCTAATCAGAAAATTCATCTCTTTCTCTCCTTGCTGCAAGGAGTTCATCTCTTTCAGCTAGCACCACCTTCCTCATCTTTTCATCAACACCTCTGAAGTACATCTCATTGCATTCCATTCCCAAGTCATCTCATCATCATATGAATGTGTGATCTTGTCTTTCCTTGAGAACAACTTTAAACAGAGGTTTTTCATCATCCCTTAACCTTAAGGTACCCCATTTTGGAGCATTCTTTCCTTTAGAGCTTTGACATTTGTTTCCTGAAAATAGGTTAGAAAAGAAGGGATTTGATTGCAGAGAGGGGGTTGGTTGAGCTGGATACTGAGGGGGTGCTGTGGAGACAGTGAGAGCAGCTAAGGTTGAAGGTTGATGTATTTGCTTTGCTGGCTCATCTTCTTCATCATCACTGGACACAATAACATTGGGAGCAGAACCAGATGCTCTTTTTCCCATATTGACAGCTTCCTCATCTGATTCAATTGCCTTTCCCTTGGATGCCCTCTTTTCAGGTTTGGCTCCAACTGAGACTTCCAAAATGTGTCTCATTTTGGTTATCATGGTCCTTGTGAATTTCTGCATATCAGTGATGGTCACATGATATGGAGGCACAAAAGTTGAGGGATTGAAGGTTGGAGGAAGTTTAGCTTGGAGAGATCTGGTGTTTAGGGGAATGAAGGAAGGAGGTACTGAAGTAATAGGGGGAAACATGGCTGTCAGGTTTGGCTTTGCAATGACAGCCATGATCTTGGCTTTATTGCAGCAGATTCTCCAGTACATCTCTTTGGTCAATTCAATGCAGAGAGCATAGACAAGGGATGAGGGCATGTAAATGCATTCATTGATGTTGTTTGACAAAAGTTGGGAGAACAACACTTCCCAGTCAATGATGGTTGAAAGGTCCATGAAGTTGGGTAATCTGGGAGCATTGTGAAAGAAGGAAGTGGGGAGAGCTGCTCTATACTTCTTCCATTCCTCATGGCCAAACATAATGAGCCCACATCTATTTCTTGCATGGATCATGATTGCATTCTTACTTAACAGCCAAGGATTAGGAATGATATTGGGGTTGGCAATCTCAGGGAAGTGAGTGATTCCCTTAAATCTTTGGTGGGCAGCCATGATGGAGGGAAGGGAGAAATCAATGTCACAATCCAGAATCCAGGGCTCACAGGCTGGAAGGGTTTCAGAATTAGGGGTAGGTTCAGGTGTTTCTTGGGGTTCAACAGATTCAACAAGTTTAGGTTGAGATTCACTACCAGGCATGCTTGCCTTCTTGGCTCTATCTCTAGTTTTGATCAAGTCTAGAGCTTTTAGCATATCATCCTCAGTTAACAAGGTTCTTAAGAAGGAGATAACAGAGGGAAGTGAATCAGGATGTCCCACCAAGGATAATCCTTCAGAGGCTTTGAGGATATGATCAGGAATAGGAGATGGATCAGAGGAACTTGAAATAGGTGAGGATTGGGGTGGGGAAGGCTCAGCTTCAGAATAGGGGATTGATGACTGATGTTCCCCCTCAACTGAGGATCATCTTTTTCATAATTAGGGCTATTCCCCCTTTCATTTTCAACACTAGGCTCATTTGGGCTTATGTTGGAAGGATTTAGGTTGAGAATTCCTTGGGCTATAGATACATGAGGTGAACTAGATTGGTCTTTGGTTGGTGAGGGTTGAGGTGAATTGGGTTTCAACTTTTTGGAGAGGGGAGCATCTTTGTCAAGTTTTCTCTTCCTAGAGAATGTATTTAGAGAAGGAGAGGTGGTAGGAGTTACCATAGTTGAAATTTCACCAAGCTCAGGAACCTTAGCTATCAGAGCAGAGGCATTCATAGCTGTCCCAGAAGATTGCCCAGTCTTAGCTGTTCTGTGTCTTGCATCCACTAGGGACTCAGGAATGGCTCTCCTCATGTGATATTCATAATCACTATCATGACTGGCTTCATCTTCTCCAGCAAAATCATCAATATCCTTGAATATAGGATCTGATTGGGTTTCATCACTGTCCACATATTGTTCCTCAGCAATCTGCTTTCCTTTGTCAGTCACTTGAGTATCATCTTGCTCAGCCACTTGCTCAACTATTTCTTGCACCTTCTTTCCTTTGGGAAGCTTCTTTCCTTTCCCAGTTTTCTTCATCTTAGCTTGGCCAATCCTCTTCTTGATTTTGCTAGGTGTGGTCTCTTGATCCCTTTCTTTGATCACTATACCTTTGTCATGCTTCCTTTTTGATCTCTTGTCATTGACCATATGGACCAATGACTTCCACAGCCTCATTTCACTCTCAACCTTCTCTTTCAGTCTTAGTGTTGCTTCATCAAGATTTTCAGAGTTGTCCCCAAAATCCAATTTTTTCTTCCCCTTGAGCCTGAATGTGCTCAAGTTGAAACTCCTAGTTTGCATAAGAGTGGTAGTTTCAAGCCAATAATCTTTTAGGGGAGGGTTCAGCTTAGGAATCAGATGATGTAGGATCCCACTCATGAATCTGAAGTTATTCATCCTTGGGATTTGCTTCTTGAATTTCCATGGTGAAGGGGATGTGGCCAGTTGAAAGTTGTGCAATAGGGCAACACTCCAGTTCACATCCTTAGCTATCAGACTCAAGCCTTGTTTCCACTCATTTGGACTGATTTGATCCAAATATGATTGCTTTCCATCAAACCCCTTATAACATCCATTAGGGTTGATTTAAAAAAATCCAGGGTCCCCTTTTTAATGGGTTTGTTCTGTGCCACTAGGTAGTTGCAATTTGGTTCATCAAAGAATCTCTTGTAAAATATTTCCAAGGCACAATCTTTCCTATCCCAGAGGTTGCTTCTGGTTCCATTCTTCATTGGAATGTTGTAGATTTCAGAGACCACCTTTGGAGACACATGGATTTCAGTTCCTTCAATATTGATTCTAATGGCTCCATTTACAAGTCTCTGTCCAGCCATGTAAATCTCTCTGCATAATTTCTCATAGATGGGGGGTTGAGCTTCCATCATGTTGCAAAGGTTGTTGGACTCAAGAAGGTTTTTGATAAAGCTCCACCTCATGCTCATAGAAATCAGGCTTGATGAAATACCCATGAGCTTCAGTGTAAGACATGGTTGAATAGAACAGAGAGTTAGGGTTTCAAATAACAGAGAGAATCAGAGAAGGGAATTAGGAAGGTGGAGAATGTTTGTTTGAAGAAAGGTTAATTTCGCAAGGTTAAATGTTAATGAGGAGGGAATTTGTGTAGTTCAACGGCTAATACGTGGGTTAGTGCAACGGTTAAAAATGGGCATTTAAGAATGTGACTGTTCATGAATAGTGCTTTTTGTCCCCCACTCATTATGTGCCATAACTTCCATAAAACAAGGGAATAAAGTCCGTACAGATAGGCAAATTTTTAGAGGGGTTTATCAGGGAAATAAATGAACAATTGTTAGTGGCAAGTTCCCATAATCCTCATTTGGCAAGAACTCAAATCATAGCTGTCAGACTTGATGACCAGCCAAGCCTATTTTGAATGATCATTGCCACTATGTTGACTGAAGCAAAATTTGTCTATAAAAGGAAATCTATCAGATGATGAGATTTATTCAATCCATTTCAGTCATATAGTAAATGGGAAGATTGGTTTCAATGTTCAGTCCTAGCAAGATGGCTAAGACAGCAAAGAAACTGGTCTTTAAGAGTCCAAGGGTAGAGGAAACTAGGGAGGAAAGGTTTGAGAGGGAGTTTTTGTCATATCAAGTTCAAACTGATAATGCTTTAGAATAGGAGGTGGATCAACTGCCAAATGATGATCCACATAAGGAAGAAGAGTTGAGAGAGAGAGAGAGAGAGAGAGATAAGAAAAAAGTTTTGGGAGGAGGAGAGACTAGCATTGTTAGAGGGTGAGAGAAATAGGTTAAAGGAGATAGCTAGAGACAAGGGTAAAGCTAAGTTGGTTTCTGAGAGTCAAGATGATCAGACAGCTAAGATTAAGCTGTTAAGAAAAGGGAAGGAGGGTGAATCAAGTAGGCAGGTTGGGGTAGGTGTAGAGAGAGTCTACACATTGGGAGAGCTAGTGAAGCTTGACAGCAAAGAAAGGATTAAGATTGACACTCCAATTGGTCAACCTGATTTCTTAGCTGTCAAGGAGTTCACAGCAGTAACCAGGGATTCACTAACTTTGAGTCAAACATTTCTTGAGGGAACTGGAGACAACTTTGCAGGATTGCAAAGTTCTCCTTCAAAGGCTTATATGAGATTGTTCTCACAGTTTCTCAAGTGTTTGAGTCCAGCAGCTATGAATGAGGAGGAAGGTGTGGGTCCTCAGTCTTATCAAGTAGTCATTTCTTAGGAGAGTGCAAACACTTCAGGGACATTTAGCTTTGTCTTTCCACTACGTGAATATCCCCCTTACAATGTTGTAGAGGAATGGTGGCCAAGGAGGGTATGTTCTTCTTTACAATTCTCAACATCAGCCATTGACCCATTCATGCAGAGGCACCCAGTGTGGCTAGAGAGGTATGGGGACATCAAGGAGAATGTCTATGAGGCTCCTGATGTTCCCTATAATGAGTATGTGTTCATAGATGAGGATATCCATGATTTGCCAAGGAACAGTTAAGAAGAGAATTCTTAGCTGTCAGAGTCTGTATGAGGGTTAGCTGTGAGAGAAGGGAGGAGTTTAGAAGCTTTTGGTAATATGTTTTTGTGTTTGTTTTTGTGTTTTGAAAATTTGGGTGTTTGGTAGGAAGGTGTTTGACTAAGAATGATGGCTTTTATGTAAGGATATGGTTAGCTGTCAGATCCCTAATTGTTGACAGCAGCCATTTGTAATGTTTTCCTTTGATCAATAAAAAAGACTTTTATTTTGGCAAGTTAATCATTCCCAACATTGCCCTTAGCATTTCAAATCTCTTCTCATCCATTTCTTTTGTTAGGATGTCAGAGACATTATCTTCAGTGCATACTTTAGCTAGGTTGATATTTCCTTTTTCAACATGATCTCTGATGAAGTGATGCCTAACTTCAATATGTTTGGTTTTGGAGTGTTGAACAGGGTTTTCTGTCATGGCAATGGTACTGGAATTGTCACAGAAAATAGGAATATTTGACATGTCCATCCCAAAGTCTTGGAGTTGACTTTTGAGATAGAGAATTTGAGAGCAACACAGACCAGCAGCAATGTATTCAGCCTCAGCTGTTGAGGTAGCTACTGAAGTTTGCTTCTTACTTGACCAAGAGATTATTCTTGATCCAATAAATTGGCAACCACCACTTGTGGATTTTCTATCTAAATTGCATCCGGCATAGTCTGAATCAGTGAATCCAATTAGGGAGAATGGGGATTCAGAGGGATACCACAAACCATAGTCAGGTGTTCCTTTGAGATATCTCAAGATTCTCTTGACAGCAGAGAGATGAGATTCTTTGGGATTGGCTTCGAATCTGGCACAAAGGCAAACACTGAACATGATATCAGGTCTAGAGGCTGTCACATATAGAAATGATCCAATGTAGCTCCTATAGAGTGTTGGATTCACACTCTGGCCATCAGGATCAGCATGGAGTTTGGTTGTGGTTGACAGAGGAGTTCTAGCTGGAGAAGCAGTTTGCATATCAAACTTTTTAATCATGTTCCTTGTATACTTGGCTTGGTTAATGAAGATCCCTTCCTTCATTTGCTTGACTTGAAGACATAAGAAGAATGTGATCTCACCAATCATGCTCATCTCAAATTGATTTTTCATGATTTCTCCAAATTCAGTGCACAAGTCTTCATTTGATGAGCCAAAAATAATGTCATCAACATAGACTTGGATGAGTAACTGGTCTTCTCCATATTTCTTGATAAAAAAAAGTGTTATCAATATGGCCCTTGGTAAATCCTTTGCCAAGGAGGTATTTAGATAGGGTATCATACCAAGCCCTAGGTGCTTGCTTAAGCCCATACAAGGCTTTATCCAATTTATATACATGATCTGGAAATTTTGGATGCTCAAAACCAGGGGGTTGAGATACAAAAACTTTTTCATTCAAGACTCCATTCAGAAAGGCACTTTTGACATCCATTTGGAACACCTTCATCTTCTTGAATGATGCATATGCAAGGAATAGCCTTATAGCTTCCAGTCTTGCAACAAGGGCAAATGTTTCATCATAGTCAATTCCCTCTTCTTGTCTGTACCCTTGAGCAACTAATCTAGCTTTGTTCCTTACCACAATGCCTTCTTCATTCATCTTGTTTCTAAAAACCCATCTTGTCCCAATGACAGTTTGGTTTTTAGGTTTGGGAACAAGCTTCCAAACTTTGTTTCTTTCAAATTGTTCCAATTCTTCTTCCATTACTTCAATCCAATCTAGGTCTTGAAGGGCTTCATTTATCTTCTTGGGTTCAATTTGAGAGATGAAGGCACTCATTAAGGAGTCATAAACAGGCATGTTTGTAGGAATGTCCATCTTATGTATTAGAAGGTCAATAAAGATGTTTTTGTTTGGTGGAATGACATGGGTGATAGTTTCAGGTTGAGGAGTTGAGTGATTGGTGCTGCAGCATGGTTGGATGGGGTTATTTTCAAGGGAATTTTGATGGCTGGATGAAAGTAAGCTGTAAGATGCACCTTTATTGTTGGGAAGGGATTCTTGGCTGTCAGTCACAATAGGGTGTTTATTAGTGTCTTTGGGCACCATATACGAAAGGGAAGGTGAATCTTCTTCAGGAATGAGGTTTGAGGGGTCATGGACAGGAGACACCTCAGGTAGATTATCTGTATTTCCAACAACTTCATCAAAATCACACAATTCAGTGTGGCTTTGATCATTGTTTTCATCAAAGTCAACATGGATTGATTCTTCTACAACAAGCCTCCTTTTGTTGTAAACTCTGTAAGCTTTGCTGGTATTGGAGTATCCAAGGAAGATTCCTTCGTCACTTTTGGAATCAAACTTATCAAGGTTGTTTTTCCCATTGTTGTGAATAAAGCATCTACTTCCAAAGCCATGGAAGTATGAAATGGTTGGTGTTCTACCATTCCATAGCTCATAAGGAGTCTTGGAGTGAAACTTGTTGATGAGAGTCTTGTTCTGGACATAGACAGCAGTGGTGACTGCTTCTCCCCAAAAGTATTTAGGGAGGTTGTTCTCTGACAGCATAGTTCTTGCAGCTTCACATATTGTTCTGTTCTTTCTTTCAGCAACCCCATTTTGCTGTGGTGTTCTAGGAGCAGAAAAGTTATGCTCAATCCCTTTTTTATCACAATATTCTTCAACACCAGTGTTTTCAAACTCCTTACCATGGTCAGATCTGATTTTGATGATGGATAGACCCTTTTGGTTTTGAATTTTGTTGAACAGTTTGACCAGTTGTTCTAAAGTTTCCCTTTTGGATTCAAGAAGAATGATCCAAGTGAATCTAGTGTAGTCATCAACTACCACTAGAGAGTATCTATTTCCACCAAGAGATCTGGTTCTGATTGGTCCAAAAAGATCCATTTGGAGTAATTGAAGAGGTTTTGAGGTATCCTGTGAGGACCCCGACCCGGAACCTAACACGTGTCCCGAGCTGGAGCATCCCCAAACTAACTCAAATCACCTAAACTTTTAAAACTTTGATTTAACTTACATACTTCAACACAATTAACATAACCATTTCAAAATAACTCCACTCCTCTCCACATTGGAGGAAGAGTTGAACAACTTTGAAAATAACCACCTGTTTTAGTTACAAAAGATTTTGGTTATAACGTAGAACTATGTTTTTATATACACAACTCCATAAAGGAATTATACCAAAACACACTTTCTACGCTAACCTATACGTACCCCGACAATCCCCAAAATATCACTTCCAACTCCTCTCCGCCCTTACTTGGCCAGTCCGCCTGTCTCGGGATCTAAAAACATTAAAGGGAGAGGGGTGAGAATAAATCTCAGCAAGCTATTATGAATGCAGCAATATGCCAAGTAAGATGCAACACATAACAAGTTGCATATAACACATTGGAGAAGCTGTAAACACTTTACATTACCTCGGTTTACCTTTTCCCGTCTTAACAATAGTCGTACAACATTGGAGATAAAATTCCAATATTTAGTGAACTGCTTAAGCATTATTCACTTCTTATAAGACCCATTTTTCAGGGAACCATATAATATAGTAGCAACTCTGTAAGGCTTTTGGCTCAATACAGATGCTATAACCCCAACCTGTGGCCACAGGAGGGGACTGTCACAGGTATAACATGATCCGATCACATTAGGTCACACTTCCATAATTGATCGTATTATGTTATACCCCCAATCATCAGCTGATTAACACAAATTCAAGCACATAATAGTTACTTGAAATAGAATCCACAAAGAGGGATAAGAAATATAACCACATGGTAAATTATACTCATGTTCAACAATATCATAGTGCAACATTTATATAATACACTATGCATAGCACAATCAATGAATATGTATGAAAGTAAGGTAACAAGGTATCCTCAACCAACCCTACATAGTCAATATACAACAATACATGGCCTCTATAAAGACCCAAGCTCAATTTACCAAGTTTGAGTCACAATGGTTAAGCTACCAAACAAGGCTACCAAGCGTTTTCCAAGCAATATTTAAAGTACTTCCATAATTCCATTTTTATCAATTAAGATGTCATTGTGTAGCCAAAGTATTCTAATTTAATCTAGGTTAAAGAGGATTCATTTTGGTTCTAGTTTGAATAGGTTTAAACAGCTCTAAAATTGGTTCAAAGTTACCAGGCCAGGGCACGACTCGTGCCCATTTGACCTTCCCCAGAATCATGCGTCCCCAACAAGGCACGACTTCAGCTTACCTTTGATCACAACTCGTCCCACCCTCAGGCACGACTCGTGCCACATGGCACGACTCATGACCTGAGCCCAGAATTTAGAACAGAACTACAATTTCATCAATAGCTACACCAAGTTGATCCAAACCAAGTTTCCTCTATTTTGTGAACATAAAAAGGTTTACTAACTTCACCAGTATCATACTAAATCATTCCTAATAACATAGGATAGATTAAATCCATTTAATCCTTAGTGGTTTTACTCATTACACTACCCATTTCATATTTAACCTTTCTATCTCCATTCAAACCATACCCTTTCTTCTTTATTAACATCCATGAACATAAATCCTCTATCTAGGTCATTAAACAATTTATCTACTCCAAGAAAGTGGCTTAACATCTCAACAACATTTATAACAACAATATTAACATCAATTATTTCATGAATATTTAATTGAAGGGAAGTCATAATAACTCACCTTAGAAATATGAGATGGATCAAGGATTTTCTTAGCTTGATGTGCTCCCCTCGTTACCCCGAACACGGGAGTACACCCGGATTGAGAAATGGAGAAGGATTGAACTTGGTAAGAATTTGGAAGGAGAGATTTCCAAGAGAGAGCTTCCATGGAGTTTCAATGGAGAAGAATGAAGAAGATGAGGGAAGAGTGGGGAGGTCAATGAGGAGGTGAGGGAAAAAGGGGTAGGAGTATGGCCTCCCCATACTCCAATTAATTGCATCTTCCCATAATAGACCATCAAGCCCTCCAAGTCCTAAGGTATTAAAACTAAACCCCCCTACTCCAATTCTTTACCCCACACACATTGACCTCAATTCATATTTTTTCCTATTTTCTATTATGATACTTCCCCCAAGATACTTTATTTTATTTCCCTTTTAATCCTAAGGTTTTAAAATCATTTCCCAACCATCTCATCTTAACATAAGAAATTAAAGACATAAAATAAACACATAAAGTCAACAATAATATAAAAGCATATAATATGATACTAAAATAGTGCCTAGGGTTAGGGTCGTTACACTCACTCCCCCTTAAAGAAAATTTGCCCAGAATTTTATAAGAAGTTACTTGGATGCTCAAACAACCAAGGGTATTTCGCTCTCATTTCTGACTCTAGCTCCCACGTTGCTTCCTCAATGGTATGATTCTTCCATAAGATCTTCACTACCGGAATGCTCTTAGTCCTCAACTCTTTAACCTGGAACTCTAAGACTCTCAATGGTTCTTCAACATACGACATATCCGCTTGAATCTCATCGGGGGGAGAACTCAATATATGGGAGGGGTCATGACAATACTTCCTCAACATAGAAACATGAAATACATCATGAAGCAAAGAAAAGGACGGAGGTAACGCTAACCGGTAAGCCAAATCCCCAATCTTCTCTAGAATCTCAAACGGACCAACGAACTTCGGAGCAAATTTACCCTTATCACCAAACCTTTTAATTCTCGTCCTCGGAGAGACTTTCAAAAATACGAAGTCACCCACTTGAAAGGATAAGTCCCTCCTTCTATTGTCGGCGCAGCTTTTCTGCCTACTCTGAGCCGTCTTCAATCTGTCACGAATCACCTTGATCTTTTCCGTCGAATCTCTAACCAAATCTGGGCCCCAAAGCCTTGCTTCACCAACCTCGTCCCAATACATCGTAGATCTACACTTTCTACCATACAACGCTTCATACGGAGCCATCTCGATACTAGTCTGATAACTGTTGTTGTAAGAAAACTCAACTAACGGTAGGTGATCTTCCCAAGACAATTGGAAATCCATCACATAAGCCCGTAACGTATCCTCAAGTATCTGAATGGTTCTCTCGGACTGACCATCGGTTTGAGGATGAAACGCCGTACTAAAACATAATTTGGAACCCAAAGCTTCATGCAATGCTCTCCAAAATCTAGAAGTGAACCTCGGATCTCTATCAGAAACAATACTAAGCGGAACCCCGTGAAGTCTAACAATCTCCTTCATATACAACTGAGCTAACTTCTCCATCGAGAACTTGGTTGACACCGGAAGAAAATGAGCCGACTTTGTCAATCTATCCACAATAACCCAAATGGCATCCATCTTCTTCGCGGTAAGAGGCAAACCCGATACAAAATCCATTGAAATCCCTTCCCATTTCCCCTCCGGAATATCTAATGGTTGAAGTAGTCCCGCCGGTCTCTGATGTTCGGCCTTGATTTGTTGACAGGTTAAACACTTAGAAACATAATCCGCAATTTCCCTTTTCATTCCATTCCACCAATATCCACGTTTCAAGTCTTGATACATTTTCGTACTACCCAGATGAATCGCAAACTTGGACTTATGACCTTCCTCTAGAACACGCCTCTTGATTTTCGGTGATGAAGGAACACAAATCCGGCCTTGAAAAGTTAAAATTCCATCTCTATTCAACACGAATTCCCCGGCTTTCCCATCTTGCACTTGTCCCAAAATTTTCTTCAACTCCGGATCATCTTGTTGAGCTTCCTTCAAATCTCTATACAATGTAGGAATGACTCGCACATTCGCAATTATTACTTCACTCCTCAACCCTTGGGTACTCAAAGCTGTCACATAAGCCTTTCGGCTAATCGCATCCGCCACCACATTGGCCTTCCCCGGATGATAAGAAATCACACAATCAAAATCCTTCAAGAACTCTAACCATCTTCTTTGTCGGTTATTCAACTCCTTTTGGGTAAACAAATATTTCAAACTCTTGTGGTCGGTGAAAATCTCAAATCTCGCCCCATAAAGGTAATGCTTCCATTTATGCAACGCAAACGCAATCGCCGCCAATTCCATGTCATGAGTAGGGTAATTCTGTTCAGCCGGTGATAACTTCCTAGAGGCATACGCAATCACTTTCCCATTTTGCATTAGTACACATCCCAATTCCGCCTTTGAGGCATCACTATAAATGACAAAATTCTCACAACCATCCAGAAGGGTAAGAATAGGAGCCGTTGTCAACCTCTTCTTCAACTCATTGAAACTTGCTTCACACTTGGAATCCCATACAAACGATACATCTTTCCGAGTCAACCTTGTCAACGGAGTCGCAATTCGAGAAAAACCCTCAATAAACCTTCGATAATATCCCGCCAAACCAAGAAAGCTACGAACCTCAGTCACAGTCGAAGGTTTCTTCCAATTAACCACGGCTTCGATTTTTGAAGTGTTGGTGTAATGCCCTAGGCTTTAGTTATGTTTAACTGAAAACCGTTATGTATCATCTTTATCGTTTATGTTTATTATTTGATTATTATATAGTTTGCATATTTATTGTAATAATCTCCGTCCCTGATTATTAAGAGAATAATTAGTATAATTGTCAATGGATAATCATATGATGATTATATGCATAGAGATGCACATTGAAATTATGGGTACTTGTCAGAGAACAAGTAACTGGACTTGACCCGTATGAGATTTATGTCATGGTCAAATGTCATAATTAAATCTCAAATGGTCACTTCATTTAGTCCCTAGACCTGAGATTATCATAACCTTACATATGATGAAAGTCATGTTTGATTTTAGTCAAACGGTATCTTAACACGATATCTATAAAGGCTATCTTTGGCGTGATCGGATTCATGATGGGAAGGATGATAAGTCAAGATGGAATTTTGTCCCTCGAAAGAGAGATGTTATGCTTGGGCCCCTCAATGAGTGATAATGATGAAAGCGTGTGGCCACACCCCAATATGATTGGACTATCATTATACTCAAGATCGAGAAAGCATTGAACAAATACAAGTTGACGTGGACCATGACTTGTGTTCAATATAACATCGTGAGACAAAGGGAAAAATGGAAGTGTACCATTGGAAACGTGAACTCTTACGTTGTGTTATTTGGGTAGACATAATGGCTTGCTAGAGTCCGCTTATGTCTTATGAAGGTTGATATGATCGGACTCATTGCCAACATAATACAATCCTATTGGGTCACACACAAATAGAATGAGTTGGTTGAACCAAGGGAAGAATGATTGAGAGTTTCTGTATTTGGCAACTTATGTCACGCGACATAACTAGCCCGGCTAGTTATGTCACGCGACATAACTAGCCACCGGCTACTTATGTCGCGCGACATAACTAGCCACGTGACGCTTTTTGATGACTGTTCTCCTAATTCGATTAGGAAACATATTTACACTAAAGTAGTATAAATATGTGAGGTCTGTCAACCCTAAGGTCTGGCCGAAATTTTCAAGGGAAAATCATAACAAAAATACTCTCAATATTCTTCCATAAGTTTTAGGAATCTAGCAATTCTCAACCCGAGAATTGTTCTTGACATTCATATTTGTGTGGATTACCAAAAGAGGGTCTTAGTTTTGTTCAAACAAATCAAAGACCTAGAGTTCAAATCTGAAGATCCAAAGGAGTTGAAGATTCGTAGATTTGAAGATCAAAAGTTTGTGATTACGAATCACATAATTATCCGTTCGATAGCTCAAGACCGGAAAGCAATTTAGGTTGGTAAATTCTATCTCATAGCAATTCAATTCAATCGTATAGAACGGATCTTAGGGCTTGGGTTTTGTGTTAATTTTATGCTTAATTCCGCTGCGCATGGATCCATAAAACCCAACAGTGGTATCAGAGCCCCGTTCGTATGGTTAAGTTTGAATTAACATGCTAGAATGATTATATAAATTGTTTATATGTTCGTTGCATGTTTTTGTATGCGATAGAATTTTGATTGTTTATGTGAAACAATGTGAAAATCGTTTTCGAATTATGTTGAATTAAATCTGTAAAAGGGTTGTTTTATATGATTTAATTGCATGTAATCTGAATTGATTGAAATCTGGAAATCCTGCGAACTGGCTACCTATGTCGTGCGACATAGTAGGCCAAAGGAGGAAATCTGGTAATCTGGCCAGTTATGTCACGCGACATAACTAGCCACTGGCTAGTTATGTCACGCGACATAATAAGCCAAAACTGGGCAGAATCAGTTTGTTCAATTTTTACGCTATTACGTGATTGTGTTTACAATCTGATATGTTCATATGAAAATCTGGATGTTATAAAATTGAGTTTATAAGTCCGCGATAGATTGATTCATTGATATACATGATTAATTGATTAAAATGTGATTTTAATAATTATTGCAATGTATATGAAAATCTGGATGTTATAAAATTGAGTTTATAAGGCTATGCTAGATTGTTTCATTGTTTATGCATGCTTAGTTGATTAAAATATGATTTTAATAATTATTGCGATGCATGAATTATTTGTTCTTAAGTGTTAAGAATTTTATTAGATGTTTAGTTGAAACATTGAATTGTGATTTCCTATAATGTTTAGTTGAAACATTGCATTATAGTTTCCTAATATGTTTAGATTTAAATTTTGAATTTTATGATTGTTTATGGAAACAAGTCATAATTACGCGAAATTTAAAAGGAAACTAATTGTTTATAAAAGGTAGTGATTATGTTGCCAAATCAGAGTTGATTTCTAATTGTGCATGACTAGGAGAGTTCTGTCTAAGGAAGAGTTGGTACTTAAGAAGTCCTTGTGGCTCACCTATCTTCCTGGGAACTTACCTGGTGCATGATTATGACTATCTTTGCTGATATGCTTATAATCTACCTTAAAGAACCTTCATTTAACTTTTAAGTTCTTTATGCCAATTCATGATTAAACACTTGAGACCACTCGGATAGTTTTGGGTGGGCTTGCCATAGCAAGGTACTTTGATTCTATTCCGTTTGCGAGCAAGATGAGGAAATGGTGGTTCCTATACGTTTAATATGAATGAACTTAATTGGGTTATCAAAATGGTTTTGGACCCAAGGCATAAGATGAGATTAAAATATGCTTAGACATATGATGTCTTAAATAAATCTCATAAAAGATCCTAAGAGTCATATATGATATGATTGATGTTTTCTACCTAATTAGTTTAATCTTGAGCGGTGCGCCATAGCGTACTTGAGATTAAATTAAAGATGGATCTTAGTCCTAAGAGTCATATACGATATGATTGATGTTTTTCTACCTAATTAGTTTAATCTTGAGCGGTGCGCCATAGCGTACTTGAGATTAAATTAAAGTTGGATCTTAGCCCATTAAATGCATATTATGCTTATTTGCATTGGAAGGTGTATGATTTAGTGGGAGTATTTGTAAAATACACTATTTGCTCTTAAATGATAAATGTGTTGATATTGATATGTGTTCATATAATTTGTATATTTTGTTGTAGAAGTAGCATTACATAATGATAATTGCGATTCGTCCTTATGAAGGACAAAGTTCGAAAGGAACAATACATAATGTGTACATTCATTACGAATCCGTTCCTATTGAACCTATTGCAAATGTTGCAAAGGGCAAATAAGGAAGCAACATTAGAAACATAGTGATGATTCTGACAATATTGCTTGCCTTATATTTGCCACCATGTTCAAAGGCTCTTATGAAGAACCTTGTGCACATGATAACTACTTTTGTTCTAGCACACCGCAAAAGGGGAAATGTTCCAAGTGCAAGCTAAGCAAAAGATATATGTTGTGGTGAAAGCTCTTAATTCATATGATGAAAGAAGGAGCAATCCGCAAATTGTGTTAATGGTTGACACAATAAAAGGGTTCATAAAGGAAGGAAAAGAAGGTAAAGCAAAAGTTGCTAAACCTAGGACAAATGTTGTCAAAGCCGAAGAGGCTAAACCCAAAGTGTCTCAAAAGGATGCATTTTGCTATCATTGCAATAAGATTGTCATTGGAAGCAAAGTTGCAAGGCTTATTAGGAAGGCCTAAAAGGTGAAGAAGGGCAATATGATTGCTACTACTTCAAGTATCTATATGATAGATATTTTTTTATTTCGACTTCTTGATTCTTGGGTATATGATACCGGATTGGATCCCACATTTGTTTAAATGTGCAAGGAACAAAGAATAGAAAGCTACTCAAATAAGGTAAATTAAACCTATGCATGGGAATAGAGCAAGAGTTGCAACATTAGCCATAAGGGACTTATGAAGTCACTTTACCTTGTGAAGTAGTACTTGTTTTGAACAAGTATGACTACGTTCCAGATTTGAGTAGGAGTATTATTTATGTTTCTTAAATGGATGATGAAGGATATAATTTTCTTATTTTCAATAAGAAGTTTTATATTCATTTAATGATATGCCTTATTGTATTGCATATGTCATTGAATGGTCTTCATATCCTTGAAGATGAGATACAAAATAATATTGAAGATATCTAAAATATAAATGGGAATTCTGAACCGAACAATATGAACAACGCGTTCATATGGTATTGCCGGCTTGGTCAAATAAATAAGAAACATATATCTAAACTCCATTAACATGGACTTTTAGACTCATATGACCATGAATCATTTGAGGAATTTGGATCTTATTTATTGGGATTATCGACCAAACCACCCTACACTAAAGTAGTGGGAGGGCTAGTGACTTATTGGTCATTATACATAAGATGTATGTGAACTATTAAGCAGCATTGCTAGGGGAGGATTTCGGTATTTCATCATATTTCACTAAAGACTTATCTAGATATGATTATGTCTATCTGATGAAGTCCAAAGGTGAATCGTTTGAGATGTTTCGAACATTTCAAGATGAAGTGCAAAACAACTTGGCAAAACTATTAAGTACTTTGATTGGATCGAGGTAATGAATATTTGAGCCAAAAGTTTGACAATCATCTCAAAACTATGAAATCGTTTCAAAGTTGACTCCACCCGGAACACCACATTGTATGGTGTGTCTGAAGGGAGGAATTGAACCTTGTAGGACATGGTTCGTTCGATGATGTGTCAATTAGACTTTCCTATTTTCTATTTCCTTTTGAGGATATGAATTAGAAATAATGCGGTTACACTGAATCGAGTCCCTACTAAATCGGTTCCTAAGGTCCCACATGAGATGTGGCATGAAAGAAAACTTAGTTTGTCTTTCATGAAGATTTGGGGTTGCGAATCTTATGCAAAGAGACTTGTCTCTTATAAGTTAGCACCAAATCTGACAAGGTTATTTTCGGATATTGATTTTACAATCACAAAGAGAACAAAATGTTTGTTGCTCTACACGATTTGTTTCTTGAGAAATAGTTTCTCAATAAAGAATCTAGTGGGAGTAAAATTAATCTTGAAAGAAGTTCAAGAACCCAAAAATAATATGGAACCAAGAGTAGAGACGGAACCAAGTTCACAAAGAGTTGTGAAAACGGTTCAAGATGTACAAGTCCATCGTAGATTGGATAGGTCACGATCCAAACTCAAGAAATAGTGATTTCTCGTTGCGGAAAGTGATGAAGTGGAAGTCATTGAGAATGACGATCCTACTTGCTATCAAGAAGCGATGTCCTCTCCTAATTTGGATAAATGGTTAGGAACCATGGAATCCAAATTACAATCCATGTTTAACAATCAAGTTTGGAACTTGATTGGGCTACCTAAAAGTGTAAAAACTAAAGGGTGCAAGTAGGTCTTCAAAGACCGACATGGATGTGAAGGTGTATACTTTCATGACTAAGGATTGTAACAAAGGGATTTAGGCAAATTCATAGTATTGACTATGTTGAAACCTTTTCGCCGATTACAATGTCGAAGTACATTAGATTTTCAATTGCCATTATCACATATTGTGACTATGTGATATGACAAATGGATGTCAAACGACTTTCTTTAAATGGAAAGATTATTAAGGATGTGTATAGTACACAACCCGAATAGTTTGACGATCCAAGAAACTCTAATAGAGTATGCATGTTGCAAAGATCCATGAGATGGGTTGAAGCAAGCTTAAAGGAATTGGAATCTTCGTTTTGATGAATTGGTCAAAGAGTTTGACTTTATCAAGTACGAAGATGAACCTTGTGTATGCATGAAATTCAGTGGGAGCGTAGTATTATTTCTATTGTTTATTACAATGATATCTTACTCATTGGAAAAACAAGTTCCGACACTTAAGGCTTGTTAAGTCTTGGTCAAGAAAGGTTTCTCAATGAAAGATATGGGTGAAGCCGATTACATCCTTGGCATCAAGATCTATAAAGATGGATCTAGAAGGATAAATTGGTTTGAGTCAAAGTGTTCACATTGACAAGATTCTTAGAAGAGTCTAAGAAGAGTAGCTTGTCAATGGGTCATGGTATTTCTCTTAGCAATATTCATTGTCTTATGACAGGCGATGAGCAAAAAGGGAATGAATGAAGTTCCATATCTTTGCGGCACTTGGATCTGTCATGTATGCCATGATTTGTACTAGACCCGGCATCTCATATGCTCTAAGCATGATGAGTCGATACCAATCGATCTGTGATGAGAACCATTGGATGGCGATCGAAGATGTTCCTTAAGTACTTAAGAAGAACTAAGGATACGTTCTTGGGATTTGAAAGATTGGAAGTTAATCTTGTTGTAAGGGTTACATAGGTGCTAGCTTCCAAACTAACAAAGTTATTTTAAAATCGCAATTAGGATTTGTGTTTATGCTTATTAGAGGTGCGGTTTTGATTGGAAGAGTTCCAAGCGAAATTGTAGTCGATTCTACTACTAAGGCCGAATTTTGGCAACATATGATGTGGCTAAAAGAGGCGGTTTGAATCAAAAGTTCATTAGTGTTTTGGAAATGTTCCAAGTATCACTAATCGGTGAAACTTTTGTTATGACAAATAGTGGTGCCACTTGTGCAAACAATGGAACCAAGGTCTATGATGATCAAACACTCACTTAGGCGTTCTTCAAGGAATTCATAAAGAATGAGAAGACGTTAAGATATACAAAATATCAACCGATGATGACATATGGGATTCACTTACAAAGACCCTCGCATAGGCGAAGCATGATGGGCATGTTAGATCCATGAGTATTCGATACATAAATGGAGCCTAGTGCAAGTGGGAGGCTGTTGGTGTAATGCCTAGGCTTTAGTTATGTTTAGCTGAAAACCGTTATGTATCATCTTTATCGCTTATGTTTATTATTTGATTATTATATAGTTTGCATATTTATTGTAATAATCTCCGTCACGAATTATTAAGAGAATAATTAGTATAATTGTCGATGGATAATCATATGATGATTATATGCGTAGAGATGCACATTGAAATTATGGGTACTTGTTAGAGAACAAGTAGCTGGACTTGACCGTATGAGATTTATGTCATGGTCAAATGTCATAATTAAATCTCATATGGTCACTTCATTTAGTCCCTAGACCTGAGATTATCATAACCTTACATATGATGAAAGTCATGTTTGATTTTAGTCAAACGGTATCTTAACACGATATCTATAAAGGCTATCTTTGGCGTGATCGGATTCATGATGGGAAGGATGATAAGTCAAGATGGAATTTTGTCCCTCGAAAGAGAGATGTTATGCTTGGGCCCCTCAATGAGTGATAATGATGAAAGCGTGTGGCCATACCCCAATATGATTGGACTATCATTATACTCAAGATCGAGAAAGCATTGAACAAATACAAGTTGACGTGGACCATGACTTGTGTTCAATATAACATCGTGAGACAAAGGAAAAAATGGAAGTGTACCATTGGAAACGTGAACTCTTACGTTGTGTTATTTGGGTAGACATAATGGCTTGCTAGAGTCCGCTTATGTCTTATGAAGGTCGATATGATCGGACTCATTGCCAACATAATACAATCCTATTGGGTCACACACAAATAGAATGAGTTGGTTGAACCAAGGGAAGAATGATTGAGAGTTTCTGTATTTGGCAACTTATGTCACGCGACATAACTAGCCACTGGCTAGTTATGTCACGCGACATAACTAGCCACTGGCTACTTATGTCGCGCGACATAACTAGCCACGAGCAGCTTTTGACGACTTTGTTCTCCTAATTCGATTAGGAAACATATTTACACTAAAGTAGTATAAATATGTGAGATGCATCAACCCTAAGGTCTGGCCGAAATTTTCAAGGGAAAATCATAACAAAAATACTCTCAATATTCTTCCATAAGTTTTAGGAATCTAGCAATTCCCAACCCGAGAATTGTTCTTGACATTCATATTTGTGTGGATTACCAAAAGAGGGTCTTAGTTTTGTTCAAACAAATCAAAGACCTAGAGTTCAAATCTGAAGATCCAAAGGAGTTGAAGATTCGTAGATTTGAAGATCAAAAGTTTGTGATTACGAATCACATAATTATCCGTTCGATAGCTCAAGACCGGAAAGCAATTTAGGTTGGTAAATTCTATCTCATAGCAATTCAATTTAATCGTATAGAACGGATCTTAGGGCTTGGGTTTTGTGTTAATTTTATGCTTAATTCCGCTGCGCATGGATCCATAAAACCCAACATGAAGGATCCACGGAAATTCCCGAACTCGACACTACATGCCCCAAGAAAGAAATTTGCTCAAGCCAAAACTCGCACTTGCTGAACTTGGCGTACAACTGCTTCTCACGAATAACTGACAAGACAATCCTCAAATGATTTTCATGCTCCTCTCGGGACTTAGAATAAACAAGGATGTCATCTATGAATACCACCACAAAGCTGTCAAGATACGGCTTGAAGATACGGTTCATCATATCCATGAATACGGCCGGAGCATTAGTCAACCCAAAAGGCATCACAACGAACTCATAATGACCATATCTCGTTCTGAAAGCTGTCTTTACAATATCATCCGGTCTAATCTTCAACTGATGGTATCCGCTTCACAAATCAAGTTTAGAGTAGATAACGGAACCTTGAAGTTGGTCAAACAAATCATCTATATGCGGAAGAGGATATTTATTCTTTATGGTGGCTTGGTTCAACAAACGATAATCAATACATAATCTTAAGGTACCATCCTTCTTCCGAACAAATAAAACCGGTGCTCCCCAAGGTGACACACTTGGGCGAATAAAATCCCGGTCTAACAATTCTTGCAACTGAACCTTCAACTCTTTTAATTCAGCCGGAGCCATTCTATAGGGTGCTTTAGAAATAGGTGCGGTATCGGGTACTAGGTCAATACAAAACTCTACCTCACGATCCGGAGGCATAGAGTACTCACTTGAAAACGCATCACTAAATTCGTTAACAACCGGGACATGAGCTAATTCGGGGGGACTTCTTACTTGAGTCTACCACATAAGCCAAGTACCCCGCACACCCCTTAGATAGCATTTTTCTAGCCTTTAAAGCAGAAATAACATGTAAACCGAACATAGATTTGTCCGCATCAAATATAAAAGTAGGCATATCAGGCATAGCAAATGAGACTCGCTTTCTACGATAGTCTACCAAAGCATGACACTGACTCAACCAATCCATCCCAAGGATCACATCAAAGTCACGGATTGGTAACTCTACCAAATCCACCGGCAATACATGCCCACATATAGTCACATCACAACCATGATATATCAAGGAAGATGCGAGGCACTCTCCCATAGGAGTAGAGACCTCCAACACATAAGGCATAGATTCAGGCAATTTATGCAATGCAAATGCAAAATGAGATGCCACAAAAGAATGGGAAGACCCGGGATCTATAAGAATGCGAGCCTTAACTCCTGAGACAGGGACTATACCTCTAATGACAGCATTAGGATCGACCTCTCCTCTACCCAAGGCAAACACTCGACCTTGCACTCTATCCTTGGGTTTCCCTTCGACGTCTCTCTTCAAACCACCACCTTGTCCCCCTTGTCCGCTACCCGAAGCTTGCTTCCTTTGCCACTTAGGACAATTCTTCCGAAAATGGCCTGTTGCCCCACATTCCAAACATTTCCCTTGCTTGCTCCAACACCTATCCTCTGAATGCCCTAGCTTCTTGCAAAATCCACACAATGCCCCAAACTGACCTGAAGTCGAACGGTTTGCCGGATCTGCCGTATTTCCTCCTCGGCTTGCTCCCGGAGCTGATGTCCTTGGCTGCCCTCTATTCTGCCCAGAACCTTGACCTTGGAATCTGTTCCTACTCCCACCTTCAGACTTACTACGATGCTCTTCTATATCATTCTCAATCCGGTACGCCATATTCACGGCCGCTTGGTAGTTGATGAAGTCATGCGTCAATAACTGCTTTCGGAACTCCACCCTTAAACCTTTCACAAACCGGTAGATCCGCCTCTCTTCTTTCGGCACCAAATGAGGACAATAGCGGGCTAACTCGGTAAACTTGGCTGAATACTGTGCTATGGTCATTGTCCCTTGCTCCAATTTCAAGAACTCTACTTCCTTCTTATCCCTTGTAACCAATGGAATGAAATGATCCCGAAACTTGCGTGTGAAATTCTCCCAAGTCTGCGGTGTAAGGTCGCGATCCCAGCCATCCTTCACTACTTGCCACCAATGCTCAGCAGGTCCTTCTAACTTGAAGACAGCGCATCTCACCTTTTCTGCATCCGAACTCTCCATTGCCGCGAAAATCTTATTCATAGCTTCAAGCCATCTCTCCGCCTTCGCCGGATCCGGATCTCCGTTGAAACTAGGGGGAGACATCTTCACAAATTTCTCTAGGCCATGGTGCCCTTGTCTACCTTCTGGTTGCTGTTGTGCCCTACTTTGATTCTTATTTGCCATGTTCTGAAGAAATACTCGAAACATGTCCATCATTTCTGCATTCGGATTACCAATATTTCCCAAAGCCCGATCCTCATCGCCATCATTTCCCGTCATTGGGACAAACTCCTGCATTAAACACTCGACGTCAGTTATCACACACTCTCACTCAGCTAGAATCTACCCGAGAACTCTAACCAACTCTGATACCAACTGTGAGGACCCCGACCTGGAACCTAACATGTGTCCCGAGCTGGAGCGTCCCCAAACTAACTCAAATCACCTAAACTTTTAAAACTTTGATTTAACTTACATACTTCAACACAATTAACATAACCATTTCAAAATAACTCCACTCCTCTCCACATTGGAGGAAGAGTTGAACAACTTTGAAAATAACCACCAGTTTTAGTTACAAAAGATTTTGGTTATAACGTAGAACTATGTTTTTATATACACAACTCCATAAAGGTATTATACCAAAACACACTTTCTACGCCAACCTATACGTACCCCGACAATCCCCAAAATATCACTTCCAACTCCTCTCCGCCCTTACTAGGCCAGTCCGCCTGTCTCGGGATCTAAAAACATTAAAGGGAGAGGGGTGAGAATAAATCTCAGCAAGCTATTATGAATGTAGCAATATGCCAAGTAAGATACAACACATAACAAGTTGCATATAACACATTGGAGAAGCTGTAAACACTTTACATTACCTCGGTTTACCTTTTCCCGTCTGAACAATAGTCATACAACATTGGAGATAAAATTCCAATATTTAGTGAACTGCTTAAGCATTATTCACTTCTTATAAGACCCATTTTTCAGGGAACCATATAAGATAGTAGCAACTCTATAAGGCTTTTGGCTCAATACAGATGCTATAACCCCAACCTGTGGCCACAGGAGGGGACGGTCACAGGTATAACATAATCCGATCACATTAGGTCACACTTCTATAATTGATCTTATTATGTTATACCCCCAATCATCAGCTGATTAACAAAAATTCAAGCACATAATAGTTACTTGAAATAGAATCCACAAAGAGGGATAAGAAATATAACCACATGGTAAATTATACTCATGTTCAACAATATCATAGTGCAACATATATATAATACACTATTGCTAGGAGAGGCCGTGGAGGCGACCAGGCAGAGGCGGTGGTTGACAGGGCTGACATGCGATGTCATTTATCTGGGGGACCGATTTTCCAGGCAGCATGGCCATGTCCCTCCCTTGGACGCCATTACTCCCCAGGATCCTCCAGCACGGATGTTACAGCCCAGGGACTGGCCGGCAGATGAGATAGAGAGATATCGAAGTGTGCGCGTGGCTGAAGAGGAGTACTTTGACATGGATACCCCATATCTTTGTGTTTGTGGAGCGGCGGCGAGGACGCCACAGAAGCTAGTGAAGCTGGCGGTCACTCAGGGATATGGGGAGGCCGAGCCTTCTGATCCGCCGATCCCTCCTGCTCATCTTTCTTACGTGGTCCACGGAGTACCGAGGAGGTTGAGGATACCTGTCCCCGATGCTAGGGAGCCCCAGTATACTTTGCCACCGGACAGCACTGTAAGTACACTTTAGGATCTTTTCCCTCTTTCAGATTTCTTTGCTTTTTGCAATTCTGAGATTTTCTTCTCTTTTTTCTCAGGTTCCAGCTCGCACTTATAACAGATTGGTCAGGCAGAATAGGGGCTGGAAGGACATGTGCCGGTCCCTTCTGAGGAAGCTGGCCTGCGCTTCAAAGGCGGCGGATGCACAGGAGCCCGGGCGCAAGAGAAGGCATGTCGGGGGTGCAGCATCCACCTCATCGGCTTCGGAGTACTCTTCCAGTGCCATGCCTCGGGGGCGAGGACCCAATGCTGACATCTTGGAGCAGCTGGCTGAGTACGAGCACGATAATGTCCATCTTTCAAATGTGAGCGACGCGGAGGATTTGATGAGGGAGGCTAGCGTTTATAAGCTGAGCAGCGATGAGGAAGAAGGATCGGAGGCCTAGGAGGTCTCTAGAGTTGACTTAGGAAGAGAACAAACAATGAACACGTTTTTATGCACATTTTGTTTATTTTTTGCTTTATTTGGGCGCCGATGGGGCGAAAACAATGTATTACTGTTATATTTGCTTTTTCTATTTATGCTTTATTAATTTGCATATTACTTGAGCCTCGGGGTAGTTTTTTGCTTGGAATCGGGGCTGAAACTGGGCCAAAATGATATATAATGATGTATAAATGCCTGGATGGTCTTTGAACATGTTTTTGTACAGGTTTTGGTTGAAAAAGTGGGGTGAAAACTCCCTTTGGGCAGTAACTTGGTTGCTGCAGATTTGCTTTCCACAAGGCAAATGAAGCCGTGCGGCATGGACCTGAGGGCAAATAAGGCCGTGCGGCTCACAGTTCTGTCTGGACTGGTTATAAAATCAAGGCTTGGCCATTTCATTTCATTTTCAACCTAGACTTGTCCCAACTGATCCCAGAGCACATATTGGACCTAAAGACACCATCTTTGATCACCTTGCGATGGAGAAGCCCGTTAGATTGCAAAGGGGGAAGAGAGACCGCTTTCTGTCCGATCTTCAGTCTTGGGTGAGATATAACTTTCAATCTCACAAGGGGTTGCTTGATTCTTCCTTCAAGATCAAGTCTTTATGGCATTTGAGGGATCTCCCGCCCGATTGGGACCTTTTGAGAGCAGCAGCAAAGTTTTGGGACATCCGGAGACACGTTTACTGCTTTTCCTACAATGAGATTGTCCCAATGCATGAAGACTTTCGAGCCTTGATTGGGGGTCCAGAAACTGAGGCTGTATCGATTCCGTTGATCGAAGATGTGCCGGTGGCGGTAAAGCTTGCATCTTTTCTGCAAGTCTCTCTGGAAGAGGCTGAGGGGATGATGATAGCCCCGGATAGGATTGACCTTTCTGATATCTCGGGCAGGTTAGGGTCTCCAGCTATGGCTGCGACCACGGTGGCTATGGATGCCATTATCCTCTCGCATATTTTCTTCTCTGTTTACCGCCGAGTCCGTGGGGATACATGTCATGGTGGTCTCTTAGACATGGTCGGAGATTGTAGGGCTGGAAGGACATTGTCCCGTTGGTTTTGGGTGAGACCTGCATGGCATTGATAGGATGGCTAGAGGAGACCGTTTCATGAGGTGCGGGAGTCAGTATGCGACTTTATGGGCTGCGGGGAGAGTCTCGGGGCTTTGCCGGGGCTTTGCCGACTCGGTGCCCTTGGGTGATTTCTCGAGAGAGGTGCACCTCGACGGCGGGACTAGGGTAAGGCTGGGAGCTAATGATGCTAGGTTATCCACTTCGGACATCCGGCGGTGGGTACCTCCTTTGGAGGTTGCGGACCGGGAGGATATTTCAGGAGTCCTATATAGTGAGGGTTCCGGGGTTACTGCTGGTCGTCCTTCTACATTCCTGCTTGGTATCCGGGCGGTTCGGGGCCTTACGGGGAGCCGTTGAGCGATTGGGAGGACATACGTACCATGGAGGTGGTGCCATTTGATATGAGAGATCCGGCGGCTTCTTATTTTTCTCGAGGCTTGGACATACACTTTGCTTTCCCACCCAGGGCTATCTTCGGGAGCGGGAAGAGTACCATCTTGACCACTTTGTCTACTTGGATTGGTACGAGAGGGAGATGGGAGCGACCCGGGTCATATTGGGGGAGAGACGTCAGACTTTATTGGGGGCTGACTGCGACTCGAGTAGGACTATGAGGGAGACTGAGGCTAAGGCGAGTCGCCATAACCAGTCGGGTGACCTGATCAGAGATATGGAGGCTCGATACAAGAGATTGTCCGAGGTCGCTCCTTTGACTGACGCTCAGAGGGAGAAAGTGCGGACTCGTGCTCGAGTTGAGAGGGCACTTATTGACACGGGTTTGATAGAGGCTCTAGTGAGGATACCTGAGGTCGGAATGAGGGAGACCGACATTATAGAGAAGAAGAGAAAGAACACTCGACGGGGTCAAGGTAAAGGGAAGAAGACCAAAGAAGACTCAGCGAATGACGACTGACAGATCTTTTCTTAGGATTCCCTTATTGCCATTTTGCAAACACAGTAGTTTTATTAGACATTTTATTGTATTTTAGATCTTTGTAGCAGGTTAGCAGAGTCAAGAGTAGACCGTGCTTGAACTCATCAAGAAGTTTTTAACTTGTAATGAACAAAAAATATTATCTTAGAAATTAATCAAGACACAATTTCATGGAAATTTCAAATGTCTTTATTGATTGGGGCCCGTTTTATGAAAACTGGAATACCCTTTATTATTGTTTAGGACGCATTTCATGGAAATTTAATTGTCCTTTTTATTGTTTAGACTGAACCATATATGGCTGCCTACGTTCCCCTTTTACAAGAAAGACTAAGGGGCTCAGGTCTTCGTAGTTCATTCTGGTGAACTATCGGGATTAGGTCTTTTGGCCTTTTTCTTTTTTTTTTCTGTGCAGCCCTGTTTTTTGCCTAGACCGCCCTTTTTGGGTTTTCAGCCTAGCTGGGCATTACTCTTTTTGCACTAAGATTTTTTTCTTTTTCTCTTTTTTTTTTATATGTGCAACCCTGTTTTTTGCCTAGACCGCCCTTTTTGGGTTTTCAGCCTAGCTGGGCATTACTCTTTTTGCACTAATATATATATTTTTTTCTTTTTTTTTTCTTTAGACATAGTACCTTCGGAGCTTATCACCGTTGACTGGCTGGACAAAGGAATTGCCGTCCAGGTCTGCAAGTTTCATGGCTCCTCCCGATAGTATCTTCTGCACCACATACGGGCCAATCCAAACGGGTTCCCATTTTCCCAGGGGGTTGTCTCTGGTAGGGGGCTTTACTTTCAGCACTAAGTCACCCTCTTTGATGTCCCTAGCTTTGACCTTTTTGTCAAATGCTCTGGCCATTCTCCTCTGATAGGCTCGGATATGCTCCATGGCTTTAATCCTTCTTTCGTCGAGCAGGGCCAATTCATCATGTCGGCTACGTAGCCATTCTACTTCGTTGACACTGTTTTCCAGGAGGACCCTCAATGATGGGATTTCCTACTCCACTGGTAACACTGCTTCCATCCCATAAGTTAGGGCAAAAGGAGTTTCTCCTGTGGCTGTTCTGACAGACGTTCTGTAGCCCCAGAGTGCCAGGTGCAGCTTTTCGGGCCAATCACGACCACGGGTGGCCATTTTCCGGATGATCCGTTCGAGCGTCTTATTAACAGCTTCCACGGCTCCATTAGTCTGAGGTCTGTACGGGGACGACTTGTGGCGAGTGATCCCGAACTCGACAAAGAATCTACCACAGTCCCATTCAAAGTGTGACCCATTATCAGAAATGATCTCATTGGGCACCCCATATCTGCACATTATGTTTTCTTTGATAAACTGGGCCACCTTCTTGGAAGTGAGGACCTTGTAGGACTTGGCCTCTACCCACTTGGTGAAGTAGTCGACTGCCACTAACACGAATTCATGCCCATTGCTTCCTGCCGGGGCTATCTTCCCTATCACGTCAATACCACAAGTTGCAAACGGCCAAGGAGTCGTCATGCGCATGTGTCATGAGGCGGGAGATGGTTGAGGTTGGCAAACCGTTGGCATTTGTCGCACGCTCGGACATGCTGGACAAAGTCTGTCTCCATGGAAATCCAATAGTAACCCATTCTGAGGATCACTTGCATCAGGGCTCTAGCATTCATATGAGGACCGCAGGGACCATTGTGGACTTCTAGCCATCAACTCTTTGGCCCTTTCTTGAGTGACGCATAAGAGGAGTGGTCCTTGATACCGCTTCTTGTACAGGTTGCCTCCTAGAATGACATAATGGGAGGCCAACCTTTTCAGGGCTTGCAAGCTCTTGGCTTTGACACCTTCTTTTGGTCTACCTTCTTCATCTTTGAAAGCTGACTCTCCATCTTTGAGGAACTGGTAAATTTGATTGTACCACGGTTCCTTGATAGGCTCGGGTCCTGTGTCTACTTCACAAATGTAAAGCCGGGGCTTCTCTTCTACCTACTCAAGGGTTTTATGGCTTTTCCTCGGGAATCTCTACCAAAGTGAGGCTAAAGTAGCGAGGGGATCCGCGGACCGTTCTTTTCCTTGGCAAGTAGTGGAAAGTCACTTCTCCGAACCGTCCAAATAACTCCTCCATATGGGCATGATACCGCTGAAGATTAGGGTCCACAGCCTTCCATTTGTTGGAGACCCGGTTGATGATCGTGGCTGAGTCTCCATAAACTTCGAGCTCCTTGACATTCCTTTCTAGGGCAGCCTCCAAACCAGCAATGCAAGCTTCGT
This sequence comes from Adenophora triphylla var. japonica, assembly GCA_022495995.1. Classification (NCBI taxonomy): domain Eukaryota; kingdom Viridiplantae; phylum Streptophyta; class Magnoliopsida; order Asterales; family Campanulaceae; genus Adenophora; species Adenophora triphylla. The sequence goes on along the minus strand of JAFEMH010000205.1, from coordinate 577,050 downwards.
ACTCGGCGACATTGTTCGTGGCAGGGAAGTTCAACTTGAGGGCTATGGGTGTATGCTCATCTTTCGGATCGACCAGTAGCATCCCTCCGCCATTTCCTCTTTTGTTAGCAGCTCCATCAAAGAATAGTCGCCATCGGTTTTCGTGCTCAACTACGAAGATCCCTTCATTTCGGGAATTGGGGTTCGTGCCCTTCCGTCCTCATTACTGGGAAGTTCGCCAGTGGTCCGACAATGCTTGACCTTTGATGTCCTTTCTGGTCACATAATTAATGTCGTACTCTGCTAAGAAGAAGGACCACTTTGCTAGACGCATCGAGAGGGAAGGCTTATCGAAGATGTACTTGATGGGGTCCATTTTTGAGACCAAATTCACAGGGTGGGCTTGCATATAATGCTTTAACTTGCCGACTACCTGCACTCAGCCCCCGCACAAGTCTTTTCACATGCGGAGTAATTGAGCTCACTTCCCCGCAGCCTTCCGCCGACAAAGTAAATGGCATTTTCTACCCGAGAGTCTTTCTTCTCCCGAGCAAGCATAGCCCCAACCGCCGTATCGTTGACTGAGATAGAGCGTAAGAGGTTTCGTCTATGCGGGGGCATAGCACCGGAGGATGTACTAAGTACGCCTTAATCTCGGTCAAAGGCATCCCGGCATTCTTCGGTCCATTCCGTGTCTACATTCTTCTTCATGAGCTTGAAGATGGGCTCGCACATAGTGGTCAACCGATTGACGAAACGGCCGATGTACCGCAACTTCCCCATAAAGCTCTTGACTTCTCGTGCCGGGTTTGAGGTGGCCTCATGTCCATAATGGCTTTGATCTTTCGGGGGTCGACTTCGATACCTCGCTCCGTGACCATATACCCAAGCACTTTTCCCCTTGTCACTCTGAAGGTGCATTTAGCAGGGTTTAGTCTCATGGAATGTTGTCTCAGCCTCTCAAAGAACTTTCGCATGTCAACAAAGTGTTGTCCGTCCTCACCTTTGGAGTGGATTATCATGTCGTCTACGTAGACCTCAATCTCCTTGTGGATCATGTCATGGAAAAGCGCGGTCGCTGCCCTTTGATAAGTAGCCCCGGCATTCTTGAGCCCAAATGGCATTACTGTATAGCAAGAAGTTCCCCACGGTGTGGTGAAGGCCAGTCTTTTCTTGGTCTTCTTCGGCCATCTTGATCTCGGTTGTAGCTCGCAAAGCCATCAACGAAGGATTTGACTTCGTAGTTGGCAAAGTGGAGTCCACCAGATGTCTATGTTTGGCAAGGGGTAATCATCTTTGGGGCTGGCCTTGTTCAGATCCCGAAATCTACACAGCCGCACCTTCCCATTGGCCTTGGTGACGGTCACAATATTGGATAACCATGTCGGATATTCGATGACTCGATGAATCCTACCCGCAAAGAGCTTCTCAATTTCTTCTTTGACCCGTAGAGACCACTCGGCTTGATTTTCCTCAATTTCCGCTTTACCGGCTTAGCATCCGGTGCTAGAGGGATTCTCGTGCTCTACTATTGAACCTGTCTAGCCCCGATATCCTTGTACGACCACGCAAAGACGTCCATGTATTCTCTCGAGCAGATTAACTGGGCCTGTCCCGTTCAACCCCCGGAAGAAGTTTCCAATCTCGTGTCTCTTTAGGTTCCTCGACAGCACCTAAGTTCACACTTGTCAAAACCTCCTCGGCAGCTTGGGCCCGGTTTTCCTCTTTTCTCGTAACTCCGCTTAAAGATTTCTTTAATGTATTGTTCATTTAGTGTGTTTGCATCTTGTTCAAATGATTCATTATTAATCGTTGTTAAGTTTTGAGTTAATTTATCATTTGTTAAGTTGGCAATAAGGGGATAATCGAAAGATCTCGTCATTTCATTCAAAGCAAAGGGAAAGATGACATCGATTACATATTGATAGTCCTCGGGCGTGAGGCCTTCGGATGACTCGAGAGGACTCGGAATTCAAATATTCCCGACTCGACCGTATGGACAACAAGGTGTTTGACACGACCGGGTTGAGAAGGACGGGGTACCAATCCAAGCTCCGCAATCATTTGCCGTCGGCCGGCTATCGGCCCCGAGAATGTCTCCCAATTCTTCAACGGTATCTATGTCTTAGTTACCAAAGTGCGGGGATCGAAAGGATCTTCACCACCGTCTCCAATTACGGCAACTACCTCATCGTCTGAGCTGAAGTCGATCAAATCTGGGATCTGTGCTTCTTCAACAAACAACTGTAGCAAGCCCCATTCATTGTCTTCACTACTGGCAGCTTCTATCCGGCTGATTTTCTAAGAGCTAACTCAAAGGCGGAGAAGTCCATTACCCCTGATGCCGACTCTTTGACACCTGTCTCGAATTTTCTTTGAAGACATACTGCTTACCGAACGGTAGTGGTAGCCCTGTGAATGTCTGGCAAGTCAAGGAACATCCTTCGAACAGGATTTGCTGGTTTTCCCCTAACCTTCTCAAGGTTTTCCAGAAGGGTTTTCTTCAGGGAGGTCTGATGGTCATTTTCATCGTATTGAGTCCCACCTTTTGTAAAGTAATGGGTCAGGGATAAACTGTAGGGATTGAGTTGGACCCCTTTAGCTTTTCTGCCATCCCGAGAGTTCGGTTTGTATCCCAATCCATATCTGGTAGTTTGTTCCTTTACATCAATGATGGTATTGCGACCCTGGAGTCTTCTGCCCAATCCAAGCCCCGGAAGATAACCCATTTTTCTCATCATTCTCATGGCCGGAGGAATTTTATCGGAAGTAGTGGTGAGGTCAGTGCAACACACTTGTGCCTTGGACGAAGCTACAGAGAATCCGGTCAAGGCAAACCCTTCATCATCATGCTTAATCTCCAATATCGGGATACCTCCAGTGCTGGTTCCTTCTACTGTGACACTGTCTCCGTAGATGGTAGTGATAGTCCCATCACTAGATCGAAATTCTGACACATTGGTGCAGAGTAGAGGCCACTCCGTTTATCTGGTAGATCCAAGGTCGCCCTAGCAACGCAGTAAACGAGATCGGAATGTCAATCACTTGGAAGTCAACGTCCATGACCTTTTTCCCGAACCACAACTTGAGAGTAGCAATCCCCAAAACCGATCGTGCAAAGTGGAGTCATAGGCCTTAATAGTCCGACTAGAAGGCTTCAAATCCGTAGGCTTCAAATCCAAGAAGTCCATCATCTTTGCCGGGCAGGACGTTCATTGCACCCTCCGTCAACTAATACTCGGGCAACCGACGTTCTTCCAACTGGACCGTGATGTAAAGAGGTTCGTTATGACTAGCCCCATACTTTGGCAGTCCAAGTCGGTGAAGGTAATGATGTTTCCATAGTGGATACTTCCAATCATTTGGACGACCTCATCTCGGGGTGACATCTATGGGCACCATGGTCTTGGCCAAACTTTCTTCTAGCTTCACTTTATGAGGGTATGAAGAGGTTAACAAGGACCATAAGGAGATATTGGCCCGAGTACACTTCAACCGAGTCAAGACTGGATCCTCCTTGTCGAGTCCGGCTTTTCGCTTCGGTTTATAGGGTCTTTTGTCCGTTTTCGGCTCGTAGACGGCATTTCTTTTATCACCCTTAGGCCGTTCAATACTCATCCGTCCGCACCGAGTCATCACATAGACATTAGACTTCTCCGGTCATCATTCCTACCGGAGGATTCCGTCGCCTCTTTCAAAGTGAGAGGCGGGCTCTTGCCGGCGTATGGCCAACTCGCCGATTAATCCGATTAATCGCACTACTAGAGGCATAAGCGGCTTCCCGAATCTCGATCCTGTGTTACCGGCTTTCGACCTTTTCTCGAGTTCGACTCTCTAATTGGCCCAACAAATGACTGGTTTCAACTTCATCCTCCTCATTTAAAGCCTTCACAGTCTCGTTCAAGCTTTTCAAGGTCAGCATGCAACAGGAATTATCACTTTCAGGGTTTGGAGTCTGGTGAATGGCTTCCTCATCCGGACTTAGCAACTTTTTCAACAGAGCGGGATCACATTCCTCATCACTGTCAAGCATGTCCCTCCTTTCTCTAGGGGTTAATTTTCTGACGGCATCTTTAACATTGGCCAAGCATTTTCTGAAGTGGGAAACTCCATCATCGAGAAGGATTTCCGCGGGGTTAAACCTCATGGTGGGTTCCTGTTCTTTACTGTTGGGAAGGCTCTCTGGGCTTTTCGGCTTCTGGGCTAACCACTCCTCTACTGTTCCTTCTGGCACTTCGACCGTGTCTTCCTCGGTATCACTACAGTAACTCTCATGAGAACTCTCATCTTGACTCTGATGACCAATGAGGGCAAATGCAGGTCGGGATACTTGACGCCATATAAGAGGTATCTTGGATTCTTCCTTTGACTTGAGAATCACTAAGAAAACATCGCTGTCATCATAGGATATAAAGGGGACCGGGGTCGCTTCAAATTTTAGGACTATTTCCAAGGCATCCATACACTCTTCTTCAGACAAGGTCTCAGGGGTGATTCTCAGCACTGCAATGGAGTCTACTCTTCCTGATGGGGGTTTAGCTTCAACGACGCTTACATGTTCTAAATCGGTGGGCGGAGTCCACTTCCCTCTTTCAGCTAAAGCTTCAATTAAGTCCCTCCATTCACCGACCAAGTCTTTGTAAGGGGTATTGAACTCTTGGATGTAGAATTCGTATGCTGCCTCATCTGAGCTCGCATCCTTTTTCCCTTTCGAACCTTCACACAGGCTACAGACACATTTTGAAGTGATACCATCCCCTATTCCAGGTCCGTGGTTTTCTACTTCATCTTGCTCTCCAAATTTCATTTTGGTTGACTCCAAGTTCATTCCTTCTACTGAACTGTCATCATCACTGTAAATCCATCCATTCCTGTTCTCATTTCCGACTGATTCTTCACTACCACTGTCTGGGAGATAGGCAAATTCACAGGCGTTGACAAAGTTAGAAAGGTCAGGCTGGTACTAGGATTTTACGGTAGAGAGATCTGGCTCAGGCTGAGAGGAGGGAAAGGGTCCCACGGGGTAATGCAGAGGCTGCATGATTGGGATAGCTGTGGCGAAGCTAGGTTTCATCTGAGGAGGAGAGGGTGTCGGGACCCTGACGGCTTGGGATACCGGGAAAAGACCGAAAAGGGACAGTCTTTGGCAAAGGATTACATGTGACTGGAGGAGGGCATTGGTTATAGGCTAGCTCTTCTTCCTTAGTCATCTGGTTACCCAAACCAGTACTGTTCTCTGTCGAATCGGACATTCTAACTTTCTGAACTGAGGATTCTGGCAAACTGTCTGAGAATTCTGTGCTAACAAGTCGTTGACCCGGTGTTCTCACCCACTTCTTTCTTGCTGCGGGAAAGGGATAGGAGAGGTTTAGACTCGGGGTAGGTGTTTAGGCTGAAGGCTCAAGCAATATGCAAATTAAGAATCTTCCAATTTTTACTTAAAATGTTGTCTTTTATTAATTTCTATTTGGTTGGAAAAGGGGATTTGCCCTTCTTTTTCGCAACTACTCTAGATCCCGGATCGCCGGGTTCCGTCACTACGTCTATAAGCCTCTCGTATTCCACCTGTATTTCGACCTCCTGTGGTGGACAGCCCCGGCGAGGGTCCTATAGGGCACGCGGATCCCACCGACCGAGAGAGAAGAACGCTCCTAACGGGTCTAGCGGGTCATAGGAACTTTTAACGCACGAGCGATGCGAATTATAGTCAAGGCAATACCGGGAAAGTCTCGTCTTTCAGCCTTGATTGAATTTCGGCAGAATTTCGCTTGCGCGATTGACGTTTCGACTTTTCGGTAATGTCCGAGAAGATAATAGGCATAGGTCGGGCGATAAAAGCCGGATGACACAGTGTCACATTGAACTTCATTGCATACGCCGGGCGTGAGTCAAAATCGAAGTCAATGCCGGGTTAAGATCTTGCCAATTTTTTCCTTGTCAGAATTTTGGCAGAGCTTCGCTTGAGCGAAAGATCTTTGGACTTTTCTTGGCAAAGACTCGGTCTCGACTCTTACGCATTCCGTGCGGGTCAAAGTCAAGGTCAATGTCGGAGTCAAGGTTCTACCAATTTTTCCTTGTCGAAATTTTGGTAGAGTTTCGCTTGAGCGAAGGACCTTGACTTCCGTTATGGACTAAGGCTTGACCTTCACGGGGATATGCAACTGGGCTATATGACACGGACTAGACCAAAAACCAACCAAAAGTCACGATTTTTTGAAACGTGTGACACGGACTGTGCATTGGTCGACACTGGCTGCCATGGGGAGTTTGGGGTGATTCTGTGCACGCCCGGGAGCATCGTAAGGCTGTCCGTGACTGCAGCTGAACAACCACCCCGAGTTTAAAGGAACGTGCATGCAAAGTGTACAGGATATATAAGGTGCGAGTAGTGTGCGGTCTCCTAAAAATGTTCCTTTTTGAGTTAAAACAGAGATTTTCATAAATGTGTTTTAAAGGAATGATTTTTGGGACGGGGGAGAATGCAACAGTTAAGTACGTAAATTTTCTGGGAGTCCCAGTCAGTCTTGGAACTGAGTAGCCCCAAGCTGCCAGGACTGCCAGATTAACCTCAATTTTTCCTGGTGGAATTGCCACTGAGGCCGTCCGGCCGAATCCACGGAGGATTGAGCCGTACGACTGCATGGATCAATTTTCCAGGTTCCACTCCTTTGCTATTTTTCGGGTTGTTTCCCGTTCAAAGTATGCACAAATCCCAAGATGCAAATGATGCAATGCAAGGCAAAGAAAGCAAGCAAAATAAACAAAATCCGCGATGGGAGTCTAACCCGCTCAAAGGGAAAAGCTTTTTTTTTTCGAAAAGTGATACCGGTACGTGGGATTGTTAAACCACCGTTTATCCCAAGCTCCGGGTTAGGGAGCGATACAGGAAGGTTAAGTGGCTTCCACCTATATACCAGGTATCGTTTATTTAAAAATGGAAGCTTTTCTCCTTTGCGGTTTCCCCAGCAGAGTAGCCAAACTGTGAATGTGTGCCCAAATTTGTGTGTTGGATTCACGCGAGTTTGAAGACATCCAGTTTAATTTGAAAAACGGAGTCGCTACGCCATTTTGATTTCCTCAAAACTTTGAAAAAAAGGATTTATCGGTTCGGAGGTTAAGTTACCCCTTGGGAAGAACGGATCGTCGTTCACCCAAGGTGCCTTGCCGTAGCAAGTCTCCCTAGATTCCGTTTATTTGCTTGCTTGCGTGCTTTCTTGTGTGCATGTGTTTGAATGAAAGGGGAGGGAATGTCCCAAGTTGTCTTCCGGACGTACAAACCATTTATTGGTTGTCGCTCAGGATTTCTTGGATTTTATGTATTCGGGATTTTGATCCCATCCTCATCTTGGACTTGTGATCATCGCATTTTTAACCTCGGGACTTGCGTGATCGAGAGAAGGACTCTCTTTTATAGCCCAAAAATAAGGTTCTTTAGGAAGGAATGTCCTTAGCCCATCAATCCTACACCTTAAGACGATCGAGCTTATATGAATGCTTCATGCTCGTCTTAAGTGATAATCGGAGATATAGGGTTCAAGGTTATTCCTTTCTAAAGAGATTATGGAACCTTTAATGGAAGAAACGATGTAAAGATAGGATCTTTACACCGGTCCGTTCCAAGGTTGCTAATGGGGACATGGGGGAATGCATGTAAAAATGACATTTTTAGTGAAAAGATGACATTTTTGGGTTGCAAATGATGCATTTTGATTTAAAGAAGTGATCTTTATTGCAAAGGATGCATTTTGAATGTAAAGACATGATTTTTATGCAAAGGATGCATTGTTATGAAGAAATTAGCATTTAATATGCAAAGGATGCATAAAGATTGCATTTTGAAAAGCAAAGGATGCATTTTTATGATGAAGGAATGACCTTTAATGCAAAGGATGCATGAAAATGGATTTTATGTGCAAAGGATGCATTTTTGATATAAAGATTGCATTTTTATGAGCAAATGATGCATAAAGATGACTTTTTTATGTAAAAAGGGGATTTTTAGGTGCAAAGGATGCACCTTTGAGTATGAAGATTACATTTTTAATGACAAATGATGCCTAATTCATGCAAAGGATGCAAAGGGGAAAAGGGGGTATGATAAAGATATGATCTTTAATACTAACTACCAAGTCCCAAGCAAAGATAATAACAATATATGAATGCAATGAGCAATCTAATTCACATAGAGCAATTAAAATGCAAGGTTAGGGAGTGAGAGGTTACCAATGGTGGCCTCTTCTTCTTTGGGTGGTGTTAGATGGAAGGACCAATCTTGGGATCTTCAAGGAGGAGGGAAGTGGCTTCTTGGCTTGCTTCTTCAACCCTTGGGATTCCCAACAGTATTTAGGAGTATTTTTGAGTCTGAATATGGAGTGTGGTGTGTGTTTTTCGTATGTAAAATGGGTAGAGGAGGGCTCTATTTATAGGAAGTCTGGATAAGACCAATGAAGCCGTGCGGCCAGAGACCCTTGGCTAATGCAGCCGTGCGGCATTATCCCTTGTAACTCAGCATGTTTCTAGAATCATGCAAGGTGGCCATTCTAGAACTTTTCCCAAATTAAGAAAAATGTGTTTCTTAATTGGGAAGCATTCCCTTCAGCCCTTATATGATTTGGAACAGTTCCGGAATTGTTCCGGAACTCTAGGAAAGTCCGGGGAGTTACCGGGAAAATTACCGGAATTGCCGGGAAAATTAACCGGAAGGCATGAGCCAGATTTGGGTACTTACACTCACGCACTTCAAAAAAAAAGAAAGAGAGATCGAGCAAGGGCTCACAAAAAAAGAATAAAAAAAAGAGAGTTCGAGCAAGGGCTCACAAAAAAACAAAAAAAAAGAGCTTGAGCAAGGGCTCACAAAAAAAATAATAAAAAAAAGAGCTCTAGCAGAAGCTACAAAAAAGAGGTCAAGAGCCCGATGCCAACAAAGGGAAAGGAAGCTACGGAAAAGACCGTCAAAACGACTTGTCAGGGGGTCATCCAACCTCTCAAACACAAAGCCCAAGCAAAGGGGATTGCCGTCAAGGCCCATGCCGCTTCAGTCCGCAAATGCAACAGAAAAGTCCAAAGATGGACACCGCCAAGGTTCACAAAATACACAAAAGCGAACAAGAGATCTTGCGTCTCGACAAAGCTTTAAAAGTAAATCACAAATCACTAACGGTTACAACATTTCTTGATGAGTTCAAGCACGGTCTACTCTCAAGTTCACAACATGCTAAAAGACAGCTTAATACATTTAACAAATAATGTGTTTGCAATGCAATGAATGGATACCTAGGAGGTCATTCTGCGCCATCTGCGCTTGTCCCCTCGCCATTCTTCCCTTTCTTCCCTCGTCCCCGGCGAGTTTTCTTTCGCTCCACGCAAACCAACTCTGCGTCTCTCAGTCCGAGATCAGGGGTCCTCCCCGTAGAGTCAAACAATCCAGTAGCTCTCAGGGCTTCATTCGCCCGTGCTTCGGCTCGGATCTCCTCCTCGCGAAGCCGTAAAAGAGGACCTCTCCCCGTCGGTCGGTCAACTCTAGTCTCGTAGTCAAACAAAGTGTCTCCCGTCACATTCGAGGTTCGCACTGTGCTTCGGCACTCCTAAGGCAATAGCTACTACGGCACCGGGTCCTGTAATCGCTCCGCGCTGCTTCCCCAAAGCCGCTTGGGACTGCCCAACACGTTGCTCATACCAGGCCAAGTACTGAGTCGTCAATACGACACTCTCCCGACGTCTAAGGAGCACCACAGGAGGGAAAGCAGAATACTTCCATACCCTCAGAAAATACAAGAAAGCACCTGGAGCTGCCATACAAAGAGGAGCTATCTCCGCAGTAGCAAGGTCATCCCACCAACAAAGGCTCTGCTTCATCCCAAACCGCCGGGAAACAAGCGACGAAATATAGAAAGAGGACCAAGACAAACACGGAACTCTGACAACATAGGACCCTTCCTGAAAGGCCCTCCTAGTCTCAATCCCCCAGTGCGGAACCCACCAACGGATCTGATGCGTACCAAGTCGTGCCATCCATCTCTCCCAGGTGGACTGATCCATATCCAACACAAGAGGTCGCTGAGCAAATGACCACGGGCTAAACGACGTCGAAGCCTCGGGCATGGCCTGAAGTCTCTCTCGCAGCCACAAGGTGAGCAAAGCGGGGCTTCCCCCTCTTATGAACCGATCCCCGCCGCCGGACGGCCAATACCATGAAGAGTCTCCCCAAAGACCAACGGGACAATATCCTCTCCGGTTAAAGGCCCAACCACATCTAGCAAAGCGCCATCGCAAACCCCAAGGGAGCTGACCATGAAGAACGTCGCTATCACGCACAAGGCAAATACATCCCAAGAGACATCACTCTCATCATCAAACATGAACCGCTCCGGTAGCTCAGAAATGTCAATATGACCCGAATCAAGAATCATGCCCTGTACTTCTTCCAACGAAGTTCGAAGGAAGCCTGCAAGCTTCACGCTCACGGCAACACCGCCAATCAAAGGAAGCGAGATGGCCTCCACCTCCGGTCCTCCAATCAAAGCCCGAAAATCCTCAAAGGTAGGCACCATTTCATTGTAGGAGAAGCAATACACATGCCTCCTAACATCCCAGAACTTCGCGGCAGCCCGCAACAACTCCCAATCAGGAACCAACTCCTTAAAAGACCAAATCGAGCAAAGTCGAAACCTTACCTCGAAAGCCCGCCTCTGATGCCTCATACGGCGTCGCATCCACATTTTCAGCTGCTCAAGGAAGTGTGCTTGCCACTCCTATGAAAGCCTTGGAAAAATTCTTGGAACGTACGAAGAATCCATGGAAAAAATGGAGGTTCCTAGAGAAAATGGGGAAGAAAGCTCGAAAATGTCTGCAAATGGGGAATGGAGAAAGTCCAGACACTGGAAAGCATTTATTTCCTTCCCAAAAGCAAGGCTGGTCCGTACGGACCTCTTTGCAACCAAGGTCTGTCCGTACGGACCTTATTGCATATTGGCCCCACTTTCTTAGCAAACTGGCCAATAACCACTGTCCCCAGCAGGACCTTGCTCCAAACTGCCCAAACACTGGCCAAAGCCATTTCCGGCAAGCATACACTACCCACAAACACTCTCTCAGCTCACGTGGCATGCACAAAAAAAAAAATAATAGCAACAATTCCTAGGACAATTCCCGGGAATCACAAATACGACATTACATCTTAAAATAAAATACTTTTGCCATGCAAGTACAAGTGTTTTATTACAGGTACCCATAAATGTTTGTTGCTAAAAAAAATGAAGAACGGGGATATGGAAAGAGGGAAAGCAAATGAATTCTAATCCGACTCCTCAGCATCATCATCACTGACATCCTCAAGCGAGAAGTCGGGCATCCTGGTAAACTCGACAGTCACACCCTCATCATCGGAGTACTGAGCCCCCTCCTGAGGCTGGTACTCCAGATACTCAGAAGGATCGAAGCCGAAAAAAAGGTCAAAATAGGCATGCCCTGACGAACCATCACCCTGTGCATCAGGCGGAGGAAAGAACTGATGAAGGGTCTGCGGTCTCTGAGCTCCCGAGGACGTCCCGGCATCCATGCTATGCCGCCCCCGCGAAGGTCCCTCCTGCTGTGGCTCCGGCTCGGCTCTCGGTGGAGGAACATCTACAGAATGCCTCGAAGGCATCGGCTCATACGCCGGCACACGTCGCGAAGACCGACAAGACAGCCTCGACGCCATCTTCTTCGCGAAGGACCTCATCGCCACATAACGGCGGGTCAACATGTCATAGGCTCTCCCCAGGACCTGCACAAGCAAGCAGCCAAAGAAACGCTCAGCAATACAGTCATACTCAACAAAAAGAGAAAAATACAGAAAAGATGTCAGGATGGAAAAGAGTAAGCACACTCACCGGCCTATCAGGATCCACTCGGTAGGCAGCAGGAGCCTGCTCAGGGACGGGTACAGACACCCTCCTCCTCGATGAGTCCCCACGAACATACGTGAAATCCGGCCCAGGCACCGGAACCTCTGGGGGACCCTGCGGACCAGCCTCCCTCTCCCTCGCCAACACCTGTGGCGTCCTCAACTTCCTCCTTGTGATGTACCCGATTTTTTTTGAAAATCAAACGGAGTCGCCACGCCATTTTTATTTTGAGGGCCAAAACTTTGAAAAAAGCCCGAGATCAGAGATTTAGGTTCGGAGGTCATGTTACGCGTCGGGAAGGACGTTAGTGTGCACCCGACGCGCCTCGCAAAACGAGTCTTCCAAACATTCAAAATCCTTTGTTGTGTGTGTGTGTGTGTGTGTGTGTGTTTTGGCCAAAATAAGTTGAAACTGAGGTAAGTAAAAATTGGGAGCTCTTTTTAAGGCTTTAAACTGATCCCATGATTTTTGGGGTGATTTTTGGGTTGAGATTTGGCACTCAAAAGATTTTCGGAAGTTGAAAACCATTTCTGCCAGAATGAAAAAGGCAGTTGACCCTTGACTTTGAAATGGACTTTAGGGCTTGAAAACTCCATAATATGGGAAAAGTCAGGGAATGAAAAATGTTCAAAACACCTTAAAAAAGGTTTCTGTAAAAGAACTTTTCATTTTGGAGATGATTTGAGGGGTCAAAATCTTCTGGAAATCTCAGATCTGAAATCTGGATTTCCAGAAGCTGATGAACTGGCCTCTAAAAGAAAAATTAAAAAGAGGAGTTTTACTCACGCAAAAAATAAATTAAAAATATGTCTAGAAAGCTCTGGATGTTGGCTACAAAAAGTATTTTGTAGTCAACACCCGATTCCAAGTTTTACTGGGTCCAAAAAATCGGAAAACGGACTGAGTTCTCAGAACAATGCTACTGGACAGCAAGATGTTCTTGAGGAGAAATGTGATTTTTGGGGGGTTTGCATCTATGTTCACCCCATTTTCATCCCTAGACTTGATACCACTACTTTTTGTTAAGTGGTTATCATATTCAAGTCATCCTTGGGGAATTTATGGGGTTTAAGCATGTCCTTTGCAAAGGGAAAGGGGGTTTTGTAAAGATGAAACCAAAGAGAAAGAATTAACTAGAGATCTAAAATGTGGACCATTTGAGATGGTCATTCATGAAGATGAACTTCAAGATGACCATCTTAGGTCAAAACTCAAGTTAAACTATGACATAAAATAAATCAAAGTAAGAAGAACAAGATGATCAAGAGATCAAAAGAGAATTTTAGGGTTTTGAGAAGGAGGGCTTTACCAATGGTGACACCCTATCTTCCTAGGCTTGGAATTTGACTTGAGGAGTATCAAGATTTGGTGTTTGGCTTGAGGAGTATCAAGGTTTGGTGTTTGGATTTGTGTTTGGAGTGAGATTGGGAAAGATTCAAGAGAAAATGGTGGCAATCTAGAGATTCCCACTGTTTTCTCTCTATATTTCGCCAGAACTTCGTTGCTGTGATCAAAATGTCTTGTGTAAACTGAGAGAGGAGGGTTCAATTTATAGGACACCGTGAGAATCAAACGTATCCGCGCGGACAAGGATCGACGCGTGCCTTTGTTCATCCGCCTTTCTGATCTTTGGCTTTTGGACAGAAGAATAATCTTTTAAAATTCAAACCGAAGTTGTTTTTCAACGTTCGTAATTCGGATTTTTCTAATTTCTTTTGCTTTTTGAGATTCTTTTCTTGGTTTAACTTAAAGTGGCAATGCCCATTTTACCCTTACTTTGTTAGAAAAGTTAGGAATGTTAGTAATGTTATAACTTTCGTTAATTTTCTAACGAAAATGCTAACAAGCTCAAATTGGAGCACTTACGGTAGCCCCGGCGACGGCGCTTTCGAAGGAAGCGGGGTCGTCGATAAGAGTAAGGCTCCATATTTGGCGGGATGATCAAGTGATCGAGTGGCTGAACCTATTTAATAGGCTACCTACGTATCCTTAAGAGGAATCAAGCCAGTCGTAGTTCGGGTCTTTCGACTATCTTTAGTCGTCGACCCTACTGCTTTAGGAAGGTCGCCCTAAGATTTGACTATTTTTGGGAAGTCACCCTATGGTCACTGTTTTGGGAAGTCACCCTATGGTCCGACTGCTTGGGAAGTCACCCTAAGGTTTTGACTGTTTTGGGAAGTCGCCCTAAGGTTTTATTTTGTGGAAGTCACCCTATGATCTCGACTATTTTTGGGAAGTCTCCCTATGGTCCGATTTGTTTTGGGAAGTCGCCCTAAGATCTGACTATTTTTGGGAAGTCACCCTAAGATCTGACTATTTTTGGGAAGTCACCCTATGGTTTGACTATTTTTGGGAAGTCGCCCTGTTATCTGACTGTTTTTTGGGAAGTCACCCTATGGTTTGACTATTTTGGGGAAGTCGCCCTATGGTTTGACTATTTTTGGGAAGTCGCCCTGACTGTTTTTGGGAAGTCACCCTATGGTCTGACTATTTTGGGAAGTCGCCCTAAGATCCGACTATTTTTGGGAAGTCACCCTAAGATCGACTATTTTTGGGAAGTCACCCTATGGTTTGACTATTTTTGGAAAGTCGCCCGTAACTGACTGTTTTTGGGAAGTCACCCTATGGTTTGACTATTTTGGGGAAGTCGCCCTATGGTTTAACTATTTTTGGGAAGTCGCCCTGTAATCTGACTGTTTTTGGGAAGTCACCCTATGGTTTGACTATTTTGGGGAAGTCGCCCTATGGTTTGACTATTTTTGGGAAGTCGCCCTGTAATCTGACTGTTTTTGGGAAGTCACCCTATGGTCTGACTGTTTTGGGGAAGTCGCCCTAAGATCTGACTATTTTTGGGAAGTCACCCTAAGATCTGACTATTTTTGGGAAGTCACCCTATGGTTTGACTATTTTTGGGAAGTCGCCCTGTAATCTGACTGTTTTTGGGAAGTCACCCTATGGTTTGACTATTTTGGGGAAGTCGCCCTATGGTTTGACTATTTTTGGGAAGTCGCCCGTAACTGTTTTTGGGAAGTCACCCTACGGTTTGACTATTTTGGGGAAGTCGCCAAGAACCGACTATTTTTGGGAAGTCACCCTAAGATCTGACTATTTTTGGGAAGTCACCCTATGGTTTGACTATTTTTGGGAAGTCGCCCTGTAATCTGACTGTTTTTTTTGGGAAGTCGCCCTAAGATTTGATGATAATGTTCTTTTAGAAAAGTAGTTGACTAAGATATGCTTTCATACCTGTGCTGTGCTTACCTGTAGCTGCCGAAAGGACTGAGGCTACGGCTGATGTTGATGAAGAGTTGTTGGGTTGCCGTTCGTGGGACGGTTTCTGCTGACGATTTGCTGTGTTTGGAGGCATTTTGACCTGAAGGAGGAATTTGGTTGAGTCTGCATCTTGCTGGTGATCGTTAAACTTGTAGAAGTTGTTGAACTTGTCTTCACATTGGGACTTCTTGCTTTTGAGAACTTGGTGTCTCTGACTGATTTGCATTCTGAGAATTTGGCGTCCTTGACCGATTTGTATTGGAGAACTTGGCGTCCCTGACCGATTTGTATTGGAGAACTTGGCGTCCCTGACCGATTTGTATTGGAGAACTTGGCGTCCCTGACCGATTTGTATTGGAGAGCTTGGCGTCCCTGACCGATTTGTATTGGAGAGCTTGGCGTCTCTGACCGATTTGTATTGGAGAACTTGGCGTCTCTGACCGATTTGTATTTGAGAACTTGGCGTCTCTGACCGATTTGTTAGACACTGGAGGTGGTCTTCGTTGGGGGTTGTTTTCATCCATTTGTGGACATTGGGGGTCGTCTTTGGTGAAGATCATCCTTGCCGAAAAGGGGGATTTGATTTCACGTTTGAATTCCTGCATTCGTTAGTGAAGAGGAAGATGCATATATGACATTCATGATGACAGATGCATGCATAGAGCCAAAAATGATTGTGAGAGTATCACTGCATATGTTTGCGAGATGATGCATTTACTTGCTTTCGAAGATGCACCTAGCCTAAGCTTTTGACAGGGAAATTATGATTTATGATCTTCAATTCACTTAGGATTTTTCCTATTGATTCAAGTTTTGTGCATGCTACATGAGCCCTTGGGAGATTTTTGTGGGGATGCATGGGTATGTGTCTGAGACCGCTTGGGAATGATTTTGAGCAAGTGGGGGATGAGACCTCTCGATCGCGATTTAAACCGCGGTTGTTGATGAGGTTTTGTTAATAGTATCACATGGACCTCAATTTTGATGAGATTGGATTCGGACCCTGTCCGGGCCGACAATTTCCCTCTCAATCTTGGTCATTTGAAGCTGATGCTGACAGGCTCTAGGGCGCGTTGATATGAGTGAAATCTCTTTCATTTGGGTGAGCTGTGACTTTGGCCGAAACTTTGCTCGGAGAATGATTTGATGAAATTGCTAATGCCGGGAGAAACCCTGATCTTGAATTCCGATGCTACGGGAAGCTGCCGTGTACCACGTTAAAGCTGAAATTCTTTCTTGCAGCTTGATAAAATTCGGGTCCGAAAGGCCATCTTGACAAAGCCCCCGGATCCTGAGTAGGCAAAGTCCGAATTTTGAAGAAGCGACTTGGCGAGTCTATCTCGTAGTGAAGAACCCAATGTGGTCCCAAAGATGACTATATAAGCCCCAGCTTGAAGAGCTACTATAGGAGAACCTGGGAGAACCGCTTAGCATGCCCCAGCATGAAGAAATTCAGAGCAGTCTTATTGCCGACAGAGTTATCATGTGACCGAGGGGGGACCCATCTTTTCAGACCTTAGTCAACCAGTTACTGGACAAGACTTGGAAATGTTTACGTGCAGGGGCATATCTTTTGAAAGGTGGGAATGTTTCCCGAATTTGTGTATGACACTCTCGCTTTTGGTTTGACTCTTTTGAGAGAGTATAAGCATCATAAGGTGTGGAAAAGTGTATGGAGGCCCCCGAGACGTAAAGACAATGTTTGGCTCTATTTTCCTATGATGTAGAAAGAGAAGACTTGTCGAGACACTTGAAAACTTGTCTTATTCATGATGATCACAAGGCTGCTTAAAACCCTTTGTTATTGTTCGGGTTATTCAACTCCTAATTCTGATATGAACAAATATTTTGATTAATCACAAGGAGAAGACCAACTGATATCGGGGATCAAGCTCGGAAGGGCGGAAAGTATATAGGGACGATCCTTGATGAGACCGGATTTTTTTTTGAAATTTGTTTGTGATTTCGACCGGACCAATTTCTGGTTGCCTACGTTCCCTCCATTATGAAGAGCTCAGGTCGCCGTAGTTCGGGTCTATCCCGAATGAAAAGAGAACGAATATTGAAATTCGAGGGTCTGAGGACCTTTGGGGATTTTGAGGATTGAATAACATATCCCCTTAGAGTGTCCATGAAAGACACGGATGCGAAGCCCCAGTGGGACATCCACGGCAAGTGTTTGTGAGGAGAAATGAAATATGCTCACATGAAGGGAAGGGTTGAATTTGCACAATCTTTGATTGGTAATTTTGGACCAAGATGGATTAGATTCCAATTTTAAGCAAGCAATGAAGCATTAATTTGATCCTGACATCGAGGATATTAGAATGAAACTGCTATCCGATAGGGACTGTAGTTGGGTTTCCGGCTTCGATCGGCCATCGGGTGATTTTGGGAAATTTTGACCTCTTAAGATGAGAGGTCGGCTGGGCCTTTTGCTGACTGAACCTCTAAAGATGAGAGGTTGGCTTGTAGGGACGTGTTTGGGAAATCTATGGCGGGGAAGATTGATTGCCTCTAAGAATGAGAGGTCAAATTTTGACTTTGGCCAAAGGCGAGGGTAATGGGAGTATCCTCTAAAATAGAGAGGATGGCTTGGGATTGATTTAAGGTAATGGTGAGAGGAAGTCCAAGCTATCGACAACTTTTTGCGATCTTGCGAGAATTCAGGCTCCTTTTTGATCATTGAGAAGTCGGGGACTTTTGAGGACCGACGCTTCTTCTTTTTTTTTTTTTGTTTTTTTTTTTTTTTTTTTTGTTTTTTTTTTGTTTTTTTTTTTTTTTTTTTTTTTTTTTTTTTTTTTTTTTTGACTTGGAAAGCCTCCCGAGGAGTTGAAGATTATCTTTGTCCTTCCTTCATGGCTTGAGATATTTTGCGCATCGCCAACTCTCGAAGCTAAACTCTTGGGCTCGCTTGGACTTTCTCTCAGTATGGAGCAAAAATGATGGCTAAACCGGGTTTCAAAACACGCCGATCTTGAAATGAAAGGGTAGTGTTTAGTGAGGGTGAGGTAATGGCTTTCCTATGGGTGAAAGGTTTCAACCGCAATCCCTACTGGATGATCTAAACGAGATTTAAGTCTTCATTGCTTGCTTAAACTTTATATGAGAAAAGATCCATGCAAATTCATCGAGCAACGAGATGATGATGATGAAAGGGATGTGAGCATATGAGATGCAAGATGGGAGTTGGTAAGCCCCCATTTGAGAAGGATATCAATTGGTTTTCTCACTCCGATTAGTTTAAATATTAATCATTTTCGAAGAATTAGTGGTTGAGCAAAGACAAGTGATCATTTTGGATAAAACCATTTCAATTAAGTGTAACGTGGGTGCGCAAGTGATGTCTCGAGTCTAGCAAGAAGAGAAAAAAGACTTATATTAAAAGTTAGGCGTTTAACCACTATGTCCAAAATGGACTACAACGACAAATGTCCAGGAAGGACTTAGGTGAAAGAAAAGTACTAGAACCTACGAAGGTTGACTCAAAAGACTATTTTAAAGATAGGTAGCCCCCAATCTAGCCGCTCTTTGCTGTTGAACCATGCATCTATTCTTCGACGCTGGAGACGGGAGCTATTGCAGCACCTTTCCATCAGGATTTCCTTGGCAATCTCTTTCTTAATCCAACCACTTTCATCGCCTGCGATGGCTGATTCACCGACTTCACAAAGGGGCGAGTCAAATTCCATTATGCCCACAAGTCTTGGATCACCAAACTCGACCATGTTGACACTCATGTTGTTAGGGAGCGGGTTATTGATGGTATTAGGCCCTTCAGGCATCTCTAACCTCCCTTGCTCAATCAAATTTTGGATTGCCTTCTTCAGGGGGACGCAATCATCCGTCAGTGCCCATGGTGCGATGAAAGGCACAATGCTTGGAGGTATCCAAAGGAGCGTTGGGGTTTCTTGGCTGATAATTATCCAAAGGCCGGAGCAAATCTTCTTTTACCAATCCTCTGAAGATATCGCTTAAAGGCATTCCAAGGTTTCTCAAGTCTTGGAGCCGGGATCTGGATGCATCGGGCTTCTTGGGAACAAAGGAAGTGGCATTGTTACAGTCCTGTCCCGCGTAGCCGATCGCCTCTTTGCCTTTAGCGAAAGCGAGAGTAGTGTTGGAGGGAGGAGCCCGATATCCGTAGGCAGGTGCAGCAGTCGGCTGCTGATTGTAAGCCTTTTCAAACTTAGCCCCGGAATTAACCATTGCACGCAAGTCAGCGTAGGGGAAGTGGCTGAGGGAAGCTCTCAAATGCGGCTTTCAAGCATGACTGAAAGATGTCTAACTGCTCCTCGTCAGAGGGAGGAATGGCCATTTCACTGAGCTTTAAGTTCCACCTCTTATAGAAATCCCCAATATTCTCATTAGGGCGCTGCATCGTTGTTTGCAGGTCAACTCTGTTTGTCTCCCATTCCAAGTTGGCTTTGTACTTATCTGTGAAAGTACTAGTAATCTGTTCCCAAGTAGCCCTAGCTTCAGGCTGCAATCGGAAAAACCATTTCAAAGCCCCTGACTTCAAAGAGAGACTAAAGTAATCGGCAACCGCCGGTTTATGCATCCCTTAGCCTTCATTGCCAAAGTATAGGTGTCCAAGTGAGTTTTAGGGCATGCACTCCCGTCAAACAATTCCAGAGTGGGCATCACAAACTTGTGAGGCGGGGGACAATCGAGTCGGGATCCGTAGGCCGAAGAGCAAGTGTTCTTTTGGCGGTCAATTCAGCAATACGTGCTTTCATTTCCTTGTGTTGCTCCATAAACCAAGCCAATTGGGGATCCAAAGGTGGAGCCATAGCGTTCAAACCAGCCGATCGAGCCGAAGAGAGGAGTTACCACCGGCGGCACACCGGTGGAAGGGATACCATATTCCGGCATAGGTGAAAACCCGTCCTTGGCCCAAATTACCCTCGGGGAGTGTAGGTAGGAGCTTGGGCAAAAGGATAAAACCCGGCTTGCTGTTGGCTTTCCATTGGCAGGAAGGCAGAGGCAGACCCGAGGTAGCCGGATAGCTCGGATTTCCGGAGTGAGGCCCATAAGTAGGCTTGAGTGTGGGCCGCTGTCTGGATTGTTGAATTGCATGGCCGCACTGTGGCGAAGGTGTGTAACCAGGGGGATACTGCGGTCCCGGTGATTCGGATGACACCGGGATGGAGGCTTGATAACCCATAGAAGTCCGAGTGAGAAATGGATTTGTGAGAGCCGTGAGGAGCAATGAGCTAGTACCATTCGAGGTGGGACTCCCGATTGTTGCCCCGAACCAAACCGGGGTGGTATCCCAAACCGTTGCCGTGAAGGTCCGGATTGATTGGTCCCGAACCGAGGTGGGATCCCCATTTGCCGTGGCATTCCGGGTAGCCCCAAGCATGAGAAGATATTCCGTATCGATTTTGTCCCCACCGAGGGACCGGGAATTGGTTCGTCTCGTCGGGCCGCAGGGATCCAGTGGTCTCGCATTTGGGGAGCCGGGCCGACCCAGAGGCCGAGAAGCATGGATTCCGGTGGTAGTACCGTGGGAGGCCGGTGGTGGCATCCTGGAGTAGTCGGCCGACCAAGAGTGGGGTTGAGGTCTTCCTCTTCTTCCACGGTGAAGGTGCCATCGGGTTGAGACCGGCGGCCAGACCATGGCTCTTAATAGCCTCGATAAGGCTATTCAGTGTGCTTCCTGTCGCACTCTCATCCGTACGCTAACCGATTCCATTGCCGTTACGCTCCGAGGAGTCCCGGAGGCGGAGTGACGTTGTCCCCATCGTTACCAACCGATGCGGACATTCTCAAACCCGGAGTTGAAACAAACGACGAAGCCGACGATGCGCTTGACTCTTCCCAACCGATCAAACGGTGACCCGTGCCCGAAACCAAGCTTTGTGCGGAGCCGCGGGGAAAGACACGAGGGTTCAGATGGCGGGAATTGAAGGTGCGTAGGTGTTTGGGCTCAAGGCTCGTGCAACATGCAATTATTTGTTCATGTTTACTTAAAACACGTTTTATTAACCTAATCGGTTGGAAAAGATTGCTCTTTTTTTTTTGCAAACTACTCGATTCTGGATCGGTGGGCCCCGTCACTACGTCTATAAGCCCCTCGTATTCCACCCGTATTTCGACCTCCCAGGTGGATGCCCCGGCGAGGGTCCTATAGGGCAAGCGGGTCCCACCGACCGAAAGAAAAACGATCCTAGAAGTCTGGCGGGTAATCCAGTCTTAATGAGCATTCGATGTAAATTACGGACAAAGCTGACGTCAAAGTCAAGATCATGTCCGAGAGCTCGACAGTAAAGTCGGCATGATTTGGACTGATGAATGTCCACGATTGATCTTAACTTGTCGTCAATTAGGCCGTAATTAGGCATGGAATAATCATTAATCCTTGATGACTCAGTGTCATGCTGGGAGTCAGTGTATAATTTGTGCCAGTCAGAGCCGAAGTCAAGGCGCCGGTCAATATCTTGGTCAAAGTCTGCGGCGGAAAACCGGCAGAACTTCGACTGATTAGGGACCCGAAAGATATTGAGTCGGTATGCCGACAAAGGCTTGAAAGGAAAGGTCTATACACAGACAGGGCATGACACAGACCAGACTAAAAACCAACCGGGTCTCGGACAAAGTGTGTCACGGACAAGTGCATGGTCGACACGAGGCTCCATGGGATGTTTGGGTAGTCCTGTGCTCGTCCGAGAGGCGTAATAAGACCAAACGGACCGCGACAAGGATTTCCCCGGGTTAAGGACGTAGTGTGCAGTGTACGGTCAACGTGCGCGTAGTGTGCAAGCAGTCTATCTTCTTTTTCTGAGTAAAATAGAAATTTTTTATGTGTCTTAAAAAGTATGATGCATGATTTTTTTTTTGGAAATTTTCTTTTTTTTGAAAAATCTTTTTTTTTTGAAATTTTTTTTTTTGAAAATTAATGAGCACATAAGCACATAATCACAAAAATTCCAACAGTTAGGGACATTATTCCGACAGTCAAAATTTTGACTTTTTCCGAGGCGGCCAAAACAAACACGAAAAATGTGCAAAAATCAACACACACAAAACAAAGGATTTTCAAATGTCGGGACGGAAGCTTGACCCTCGAAAGCTTTTTCCTTTTTTTTTTTTTGAAAACGATGATACCGGTACGTGGGATTGTTAAACCACAATTTATCCCCGACTCGTGTTAGGAGGCGATAACGGGAAGTTTAATGGTTTCCACCAATATACCAAATATCATTTTTTTTTTTTAGAAAAAGCTTAAATCATCCCCAGCAGAGTCGCCACTGTGATGTACCCGATTTTTTTTGAAAATCAAACGGAGTCGCCACGCCATTTTTGTTTTAAGGGCCAAAACTTTGAAAAATGCCCGAGATCAGAGATTTAGGTTCGGAGGTCATGTTACGCGTCGGGAAGGACGTTAGTGTGCACCCGACGCGCCTCGCAAAACGAGTCTTCCAAACATTCAAAATCCTTTGTTGTGTGTGTGTGTGTGTGTGTGTGTGTGTTTTGGCCAAAATAAGTTGAAACTGAAGTAAGTAAAAATTGGGAGCTCTTTTTAAGGCTTTAAACTGATCCCATGATTTTTTGGGTGATTTTTGGGTTGAGATTTGGCACTCAAAAGATTTTCGGAAGTTGAAAACCATTTCTGCCAGAATGAAAAAGGCAGTTGACCCTTGACTTTGAAATGGACTTTAGGGCTTGAAAACTCCATAATCTGGGAAAAGTCCGGGAATGAAAAATGTTCAAAACACCTTAAAAAAGGTTTCTGTAAAAGAACTTTTCATTTTGGAGATGATTTGAGGGGTCAAAACCTTCTGGAAATCTCAGATCTGAAATCTGGATTTCCAGAAGCTGATGAACTGGCCTCTAAAAGAAAAATTGAAAAGAGGAGTTTTACTCACGAAAAAAATAAATTAAAAATATGTCTGGAAAGCTCTGGATGTTGGCTACAAAAAGTATTTTGTAGTCAACACCCAATTCCAAGTTTTACTGGGTCCAAAAAATAGGAAAACGGACTGAGTTCTCAGAACAATGCTACTGGACAGCAAGATGTTCTTGAGGAGAAATGTGATTTTTGGGGGGTTTGCATCTATGTTCACCCCATTTTCATCCCTAGACTTGATACCACTACTTTTTGTTAAGTGGTTATCATATTCAAGTCATCCTTGGGGAATTTATGGGGTTTAAGCATGTCCTTTGCAAAGGGAAAGGGGGTTTTGTAAAGATGAAACCAAAGAGAAAGAATTAACTAGAGATCTAAAATGTGGACCATTTGAGATGGTCATTCATGAAGATGAACTTCAAGATGACCATCTTAGGTCAAAACTCAAGTTAAACTATGACATAAAATAAATCAAAGTAAGAAGAACAAGATGATCAAGAGATCAAAAGAGAATTTTAGGGTTTTGAGAAGGAGGGCTTTACCAATGGTGACACCCTATCTTCCTAGGCTTGGAATTTGACTTGAGGAGTATCAAGATTTGGTGTTTGGCTTGAGGAGTATCAAGGTTTGGTGTTTGGATTTGTGTTTGGAGTGAGATTGGGAAAGATTCAAGAGAAAATGGTGGCAATCTAGAGATTCCCACTGTTTTCTCTCTATATTTCGCCAGAACTTCGTTGCTGTGATCAAAATGTCTTGTGTAAACTGAGAGAGGAGGGTTCAATTTATAGGACACTGTGAGAATCAAACGTATCCGCGCGGACAAGGATCGACGCGTGCACTGTTCATCTGCTACAGTGCTGGCTTTTGGACAGGAAGAATAATCTTTTTAAAATTCAAACTGAAGCTGTTTTTCAACTTTCTTAATTCGGATTTTTCTAATTTCTTTTGCTTTTTGAGATTCTTTTCTTGGTTTAACTTAAAGTGGCAATGCCCATTTTACCCTTACTTTGTTAGAAAAGTTAGGAATGTTAGTAATGTTATAACTTTCGTTAATTTTCTAACGAAAATGCTAACAAGCTCAAATTGGAGCACTTACACTCCTCACGAAGGCTCCATACTCCTCTCGATACAAAACAAACTCATGGGCATTCACGCCGCCCAAATACCTCTCAAACTCCAATACATCCATATCCCGGGAATCCAACATCCCGAAAGGCGGGTCCCTCGGAGCCAAGGGAAGCATACCCGGGCCATGCTGCCAAAAGACCCGCTCTCCCAGGTACATGACGTCGCAGGTCAGGCCCCGCAGCATCTTCCGCTGCGCCGTCACCACAGGAGCCCCCTCGAACTCATCAGCCTCGTACCGAACCCAGGGATACAGAACAAACCTCTCCGGGCTATCTCTCTCCAGATGCTCCTGCACCTCCCCGTAGGAAATGGTGAGCTTACCCCTGCTGGTCCTCCTCTTCCTCGCCGGGCGTGCCCAGCCTAACATAGCGGGATAGGCCGCTATGGCCCCAGGATCTCTATCCCACGGGAAGCACTGAAAGATCTCGTAGAACCACACCTGCGACAAAAGCAGAAAAGGCTCAGTGCAAGAGAAAACGGAGAAAATGACAGGTTGCTAATCAAAAACAGCAATGAACTCATACCTCCAAAGCAAAATCAAAACAGGCCAAAGAACTGGCCACACCCCTGCTGAACCGGTCCAAGGAGAAGTAAAGCTCGGCCAGGCCCGCCTCGCCCCAAGCTATGTCACAAACTCCCTCCAAGTCAATCAAGCTCTCCAGCAGAGCAAAAGGAGCCGTCGTCGCATGGTTCGAGAACAAAGTCTCGGAAAGGGCAAACCACAGAAAGGAGCGCGCCAGCTGCTCCGCCGTCACCTGGCCGGTACCCCGACAGTAGGCCCCAATACTGGCCGTAATCCTCGTCTCCACATCGCTATACAGCATGCCCAGGCCCCTACGAGGAAGAGGCGCAAAGCCCAGCAGCTCAGTCAGCACGTCCTCGGCAATCATATCCCTCCACCGCACTGGCCTTCCTTTGAAGGAAAGCCCGGTGATAGCAGCAAAATCTGTGGGCGTCACTGTCACCTCGCCCCAGCTCAGATGGAAGGTGTGGGTGGTATCCCACCAATACTCAGAAAGGCCCAGGAAGACACTCTTGTTCTTCCTCGTGTCAGAGATCCCGGCCAAGTTCTCCACGAACACGCCCAGACCAGAAGCATAGACCAGCCTCCTAGGGCTCGGCCCGCCATCCATAGAGATATTCGGCATCTGCTTCCATAACTCGACCACAGCCTCGAGCGATCCCCTAGTCTTCATCTTCTTGGCTTTCCCAGCCAGAAGCCCCTCATACTGCAGGTAAACATAGCAAAGGTACGTCAGTCACAGTACTTAATACCAAAGCATAACAAAAAAATTCATCATAAAACACGGCACACAATGCACAAAATTTTCACATGTAACCCGTCACAAAACACGGCATGCATTACACATAATTTTTCCCATGCAGTCCGTCACAAAACACGGCACACACTGTACAAATTTTCTCAAACAAGGGGATCAAGCACTACACGACACATTTTCAAAAGACCCGTCACAAAACACGGCACAAATTGCACATATTTTCCCCACAAAGTCCGTCACCAAAAACACGGCACACACTGCATAACACCTTTTCAAAAGAAAAGTCCGTCCCTACACGGCACATACTTTCAGACAAGACCCGTCACGAAACACGGCACATGTCACATTTTTTACAAAATTTGTCACTACATGACAATTTTTCTCACAATGTACATACATAAATAGCATAAGGTACAAACCAAAGCATGCATTTCCATAGAGAGGCACTTTATTTTCACAAATAAGAGCTAATCTACACATTTCTGCACAAAATTCACATACCCACAATATTTATATGCTCAATTTCAACAATTCATCAAGAATTTCACAAAAAAGCATGGCAAATAACAAAAGCCCCAAAATGCGAAAAACTAAAACATAGTTCTAGCATTCAAAAATTCAAGCAAGGAGTCAAAACAAAATTGATTTCTTACCTCCCCGACGTTCCTTACTCGCCGGTTATGCACCTCCGGATTCGGATACAACACATCCGGATTCTTCGAAGAAGGCACAAAGGAGATCCAATTTCTTTGAAGCTCCATCCTTTGTTCGATCACATCTCGACTCCGTTGGCGACGTCCTCTCCTTGATCCTTCCGCCATTGCAAGCAATTCAAGCTAAGAAATGGAAGATTTTGGTGTAAAAATGGAGTTTTTCCTCTCTCTCTCTCTCGGCTGGTTCGTGAACTGGAAATGGGAAATGAAGGGGATGCCTCGGTTTTAAACCCAGTCAAAATCTGGGAACTGTAAAATTCATACTTGGTCCGTACGGACCTCTTTACATCCCAGGTTGGTCCGTACGGACCTTCTTGCAACGAGGGGCCAAATTACTTTTCTGCCCTTATAATCTTTGCCCCTGGCTGTCCAAAGGCCTATTTCAGCAAATTCAATGCAGTTTGGTCCTTAACCCAGCAATTTAACCACCGGCCGTCAGTGTAAGCCCGGACTTCGCCCACTCAACGGCAATTCAACCACCGGCCGTCAGTGTAAGCCCGGACTTCGCCCACTCAACGGCAATTCAACCACCGGCCGTCAGTATAAGCCCGGACTTCGCCCACTCAATGGCAATTCAACCACCGGCCGTCAGTGAAAGCCCGGACTTCGCCCACTCAACATAAATTCAACCACCGGCCGTCAGTGCAAGCCCGGACTTCGCCCACTCAATGGCAATTCAACCACCGGCCGTCAGTGTAAGCCCGGACTTCGCCCACTCAATGGCAATTCAACCACCGACCGTCAGTGTAAGCCCGAACTTCGCCCACTCAACGGCAATTCAACCACCGGCCCTCAGTGTAAGCCCAAACTTCGCCCACTCAACGACAATTCAACCACCGGTCGTCAGTGTAAGCCCGAACTTCGCCCACTCAACGGCAATTCAACCACCGGCCGTCAGTGTAAGCCCGGACTTCGCCCACTCAACGGCAATTCAACCACCGGCCGTCAGTGTAAGCCCGGACTTCGCCCACTCCAACGGCAACTCAAGCACCGGCCATCAAAGTAAGCCCGAGCTCCTTCCCCAGCAAGTCAAAAGGAAAGTCGTACAAGACTGCATATCCCCAGCACCGACCGTCATCGTAAGCCCGGACCTCGCCCACTAAACGGTAAAACAAGCGCAAAAGGAGCCAGCACCTCCCAGCACTTATCCCAAGGCACAAAACGCCTCCAAAACGCCAAACGGTGAAGAAACCACCGGCCATCAAAGTAAGCTCGAAGTTACCTTCTCAGCAGAAAAAGCCCCTACAAGGCCACGATAATCCCCAACGGATGAACACCGGCAGTCATCGTAAGTCCAACCTTCTCCCCAGCGGACAAAGCACGAGGCACCTACACCTCTCGCAATCAAAGCTCAAGGCATCCATGCCTCCACGACCACAGCCAGAAGACGATTCAAGTCCTCACGTATGGCACAACCACAGTCAGAAGACGACTCAAGTCTTCACGCATGACACAACCGCAGTCAGAAGACGACTCAAGTCTTCATACATGACACAACCGCAGCCAGAAGACGATTCAAGTCCTCACGCATGGCAAACCGCAGTCAGAAGACGACTCAAGTCTTCATACATGGCACACCCACAGCCAGAAGACGATTCAAGTCCTCACGCATGGCACAACCACAGTCAGAAGACGACTCAAGTCTTCATACATGACACAACCGCAGTCAGAAGACGACTCAAGTCTTCATACATGACACAACCGCAGCCAGAAGACGATTCAAGTCCTCACGCATGACACAACCGCAGTCAGAAGACGACTCAAGTCTTCATACATGACACAACCGCAGTCAGAAGACGATTCAAGTCCTCATACATGACATCACTATCTCCAGCTCGGAAGGCTTTAAACCACTCGGTCCGGAAGACTGTATAAACCTCCCACACTACTATCTCCAGCCCGGAAGGCTTTAAACCACTCGGTCCGGAAGACCGTATAAACCTCCCACACTACTATCTCCAGCCCGGAAGGCTTTAAACCACTCGGTCCGGAAGACCGTATAAACCTCCCACACTACTATCTCCAGCCCGGAAGGCTTTAAACCACTCGGTCCGAAAGACCGTATATACCTCCCAAATCACTATCTTCGGCCCGGAAGGCCTTAAACCACCCGATTTGGAAGATCGTAAAATTTCCATCCCAGGGCGCCACCACGTCCTCACAGTCGACCTCGGCGGTCACAAACCATCTTCTAGTAAGATTGCACACCCTGGACGCCACCATGTCCTTACCACTGACCTCGGCGGTCACACGACACTTCAGGGCACCACCACGCCCGCATACACTCACAATTTCACGACCTCTGAACTACGACCAGGCTTGATTCCTGCCAGGGATACGTAGGAATACTATCACAGGGTCCAGCCATCGACCTATGCGGTCACCCAGGATTCCTCCACGTCCTTACCATCGACCTATGCAGTCACCCAGGACGCCACCACGTCCTCATCATCGACCTATACGGTCACCCAGGACACCACCACGTCCATACACAGAGTTTCAGTCAGAGGACATATCCCGTCCTTGTGCACTACAACACTCACCCCACACACAAACTACGATCAGGCTTGATTCCCGCCAGGGATACGTAGGAATCCTATCATAGGGCCCAGCCAATTGACCTAAACAGTCACACAACATGACACCGCCACATCCTCCCACCGACCTACACGGTCACTTCCTCTCTCAGCACGCGATCTAGATTAGGACCCTTATCTTATCGACGACCCCACTTTCTCCGCAAGTGACGTCATCGAGGGGCTTCTGTAAGTACCCCAATCTGGATCACCCTCTTCTGAGTACACAGGGAACACCGCAGACTCACAAAGGCAGTCTCAAAGACCTATGGCACTCAAAACCCTCAAAAAACCCTCAGCCAAACCACGAGAGGAACTTTTCTGGGATAAAAAGGGACAAAAGGACCTCTTGGGAATTTTTAGGAAATCAGAAAAGCAATTAAGGTCCGTACAGACCTCTTTGTTTCAATGATTACTAAATCCCCTTAAAGTCCACAATATTCCCTCAAATCGAGGAAACCCAAAATATTGGTTTACCTAGGAGGTCCGTACGGACCTCTTTGCAATTTTTTGGCAGTATAAATAGAGGGATCCCCCTCCCTCGTTTTAGATACCTCCCTCTTCTCTCCTCTCCCCCCAGCCTTCAGGCTCCCCTCTAAGACCCTTCGGGGCAATCCCGACCCCTTTTGGATCCTTCCGAGGCCTTCCGAGCTCCCTTGTGGTGCTCCGAAGCCTCTTCGAGCGCTCCCGCGACGCTCCCGCGCTGCCCCGAGGCACTCTCGAGGTACTCTGAGGCCCCTCGTGGTACTCCGAGGCCTTGCCTGGTCTTTCCCGAGGCGTCCCGGCTCTTTTCGAGTCAAACCGGCGATCCCAAACCACGCCGAACCTCTGCCCGAATCCAACCAACGATTCCAACGCACGCCGAACCTCTGCCCGAATCCAACCAACGATTCCAACGCACGCCGAACCTCTGCCCAAGTGATCCCTGCGATCCCAACGCACGCCGAAACTCTGTCCGCAGACAACCGGCCCCTTTTCCGAAGCAATCCCGGTCCGTGCCGGAACACTTTTCCATCCTCAAACACTATTCCCCAGCGGAAGACAGACACGAACCAACATTGGTAAGGCTTCCTTCCATTACTATTTCAATACATTTCAATACGCAGTGTACAATGTAGACATTCGATACAGCATGCATTTTTAAAAGCACACACACACACACACACAACAGTTAAAGAATATTAGGGGTATCCGAAAGACTCGTTTTTACGAGGAGACTCGGGTGAGCTCTAAGATTCTAATATTCTCTTCCCGAGAAGTCATCTGACCTCCGAACTCAAAATCTCATCACACAAAAAAACATGTTATTTCTAAACTGATGCCCTTTTTCAATGTTTTGGGCTTAATAAAAACGGCGTGGCGACTCTACAATTGCGAAAACAACGGCGAGACACCTCCAATGCAAAACGGAATAAGCCAGATGCCGGGGCGCGAACGCACTGCCTCTTGGATCCGGGTAATTTCAACTATGCATAGCACAATCAATGAATATGTATGAAAGTAAGGTAACAAGGTATCCTCAACCAACCCTACATAGTCAATATACAACAATACATGGCCTCTATAAAGACCCAAGCTCAATTTACCAAGTTTGAGTCACAATGGTTAAGCTACCAAACAAGGCTACCAAGCATTTTCCAAGCAATATTTAAAGTACTTCCATAATTCCATTTTTATCAATTAAGCTGTCATTATGTAGCCAAAGTATTCTACTTTAATCTAGGTTAAAGAGGATTCATTTTTGTTCTAGTTTGAATAGGTTTAAACAGCTCTAAAATTGGTTCAAAGTTACCAGGCCAGGGCACGACTCGTGCCCCAGGGCACGACTCGTGCCCATTTGACCTTCCCCAGAATCATGCGTCCCCAACAAGGCACGACTTCAGCTTACCTTTGATCACGACTCGTCCCGCCCTCAGGCACGGCTCGTGCCACAGGGCATGACTCAAGACCTGAGCCCAGAATTCAGAACAGAACTACAATTTCATCAATAGCTACACCAAGTTGATCCAAACCAAGTTTCCTCTGTTTTGTGAACATAAAAAGGTTTACTAACTTCACCAGTATCATACTAAATCATTCCTAATAATATAGGATAGATTAAATCCATTTAATCCTTAGTGGTTTTACTCATTACACTACCCATTTCATATTTAACCTTTCTATCTCCATTCAAACCATACCCTTTCTTCTTTATTAACATCCATGAACATAAATCCTCTATCTAGGTCATTAAACAATTTCTCTACTCCAAGAAAGTGGCTTAACATCTCAACAACATTTATAACAACAATATTAACATCAATTATTTCATGAACATTTAATTGAAGGGAAGTCATAATAACTCACCTTAGAAATATGAGATGGATCAAGAATTTTCTTAGCTTGATGTGCTCCCCTCGTTACCCCGAACACGGAAGTACACCCGGATTGAAAAATGGAGAAGGATTGAACTTGGTAAGAATTTGGAAGGAGAGATTTTTAAGAGAGAGCTTCCATGGAGTTTCAATGGAGAAGAATGAAGAAGATGAGGGAAGAGTGGGGAGGTCAATGAGGAGGTGAGGGAAAAAGGGGTAGGAGTATGGCCTCCCCATACTCCAATTAATTGCATCTTCCCATAATAGACCATCAAGCCCTCCAAGTCCTAAGGTATTAAAACTAAACCCCCCTACTCCAATTCTTTACCCCACACACATTGACCTCAATTCATATTTTTTCCTATTTTCTATTATGATACTTCCCCCAAGATACTTTATTTTATTTCCCTTTTTAATCCTAAGGTTTTAAAATCATTTCCCAACCATCTCATCTTAACATAAGAAATTAAAGACATAAAATAAACACATAAAGTCAACAATAATATAAAAGCATATAATATGATACTAAAATAGTGACTAGGGTTAGGGTCGTTACATATCCAATCTGGTTTTGGCAGTGAATGAGGTTTTCTTTTGCTTTGCACATTGACAGGCCTTGCACAGCTTGTCCTTTTTGAAGGGAATTTTGGGTAGGCCTTTTACTAGGTTTGAATTGGCTAATTTGGAGATACTTTTGAGGTTGAGGTGAGCCAATCTTTTGTGCCATAGCCATGACATATCAGATTGACTATAGGAGAGTAGACAATGGGCATTTGATGATTCCACAACTTCCAGGTTTAGACATTAGAGGTTGCCTTTTCTGATTCCAGTGAGAATAGGCTTGTTGTTGACATCTTTGACAGTGCAGTGGTTTTTGGAACATACAACATAATATCCTTTATCACAAATTTGACTAAGGCTAATCAAATTTTGCTTGAGACCTTCTACATAAGACACATTAGTAAAAATAATGTCTTTAGTAACAAGGTTCCCTGATCCTTTGACCTTGGCTTGAGAGTTATCACCAAAAGTTACATTTGGACCATTTTTAGGGACATATTGTTGCAACCACTCCTTGTTGAAGGTCATGTGTCTGCTGCATCCACTGTCCAAGTACCATATTCCTTTCCTAGGTTCCTACAAAACAGAAAAATAAATTTATGGTACCCTTTTATTCTTTTGGATCCAAAGGATTAGAATTTCTTTGGTACCCTAGCTTTGCTCATTGTCCTCTTTCCAAAATACTGGTTTAGGGCATTGTAATATCCCATGATCTGCAACATATAGGGTGTGGGAGCAGTAGGTTGGGTTAAAGAATTGATTGGAGAAAAGAATTGGTTTTGGTTATTGTGAAACTGAGTGTGGCTTTAAGAGCTGTTTGAGTGAGATGATCTAGGAGAGGTATTTTGACTGGCATGACTTCTTCCATTTGAGTATGGCCAGTTGGGTCTTTGATGTTTGGAATATGAGTGATGGTTATAGAATCTTTGCTGTCTAGGAGATCTCTGCTGTCCATCACATCTTGGCTGTCTGGGGAATCTTGGCTGTCTAGAAGATCTCTGTTGTCCAGTGGTCTTGTGCTGGTTTTTCTTCACTTGCTCCTTGATTCCTTTTCTTTGCCAAATGTATTTGCCTTCATTTGCTTGTTTTTCTTTTCCTTTGGATTGACTTGAGCTAGCTTCATGCGTTTCATTAGTGTTAGTGGGGCTGGCTTGATCTGCTTTATCAATGTGACTGGAGCTAGCTTCATCTATCTTTCCCTTTTTCTTTGAGTCCTCCTTTGTCTGAATGGGATAGACATTTTCTTGGTCATTGACATAGTTCATGCTTTTAAGAACCATTTTGTCAATAGCCCTTTCATCAGTGAGAGGGGTATAGGTTTTCATAGTGGGATTGTTGGCTCCAATCCCAGACTTGTCACTAGGATGTCTCTGGTTGTAGCTGAACAATGACAAGGCTTCTCCTCACTTGTTCCAAGACTCAATCTTCTTTTTAAGGGATTCATTCTCCTTTTCAAGGTTGATGGTTTTTTGGTTGTTTTCCAGAGATCTTGAATTCTCAACTGTCAGCTCACTATTTGCCTTTTCAAGCATAAGGCATTGCTCTTTCAGCCCTTGGTTGGTTCTTTCAAGGTGTTCAATGGTTTTACTTTGGGATAGGTTATCAGTGAGCAATGAAGCAAATCTAGTTGGGTGTCTTTTAATTTGAATTAAAAGAGTGCTAACTAATTGTTTAAAGTCTTCATTATTTAAAGAGTTAAATTGAGGTACCTGCTTTAGTTCTTCAGCAACAGCTAAGGCTTCAAGGTCTTCTTCATTGTCTGAATCTTCATCATCTCCTGCCATTAGGCATATCATTGCTTCTTCTCCTTCACTTTCAGAATCACTGAAGTCAAATTCCTCATCACTGAACTTGGATGAGTTAGCAATCAGTACTTGCTCCTTGTTCTTCTCATTCTTTCTTTTTGTGCAGTTGTAGCAGCTGCATCTTGAACTGTGAATGATCTCCTTAGAGTAGGAGAATTTCTTAGCTGTCTGATTGTCCTTAGGTTTCTTTGGTTCAGGACATTCAGATGAGTAGTGTCCAAGCTTCTTACAGTTGAAGCATTCAACTTTCTTTTTATGGTTCTCTTGTTCATAAGTGGATGGGCTATAACTTCTCTCAAATGTCTTCTTATGTGCTCTCGGGGTATTTCTGACAGCCATGGATATGAGACTTGGTAGGTCTCCTTGAGAGAGGTTGTTTGAGGGGTGGTTTACTTTCTGAAGGGAGATAAGAACCATGGAATCAATGTCTTGTTGAGTGATGGGTTTGTTAGTGGTTTCTTGAGCAGCTAAGGCAAGGGTTTGTGAGATAGAGGGAACTGGTTGAAGTTTTACCATTCCTTCTAGTTCATAGGCCTCAAGCTTTCCAAAGTATTGCTCAACAGTCATGGTGCTCCATTCTGCACCTTCTGTTATTGGTAGGGCTACCTTCTCATATTCTTGGGGAAGGTTGGAATATATTTTGAGACATAGATCTTGATTCTCAAAAGTTTTTCCATAGTCAGCAATGGATCTGACCAGATCTTCAAACCTTGGTTTAGCAGCACTCACTTTTTCACCAGGATAGAACTTAAAATTGTCAAGTTGTCTATGTAGATTGTACAGGTTTTGTGTTCTAACACTGTTGTGTTTCTGGAATTTAGTATGGATAAGTTCCCATGCAGCCTTTGCAGTTGGTTCTTTAGCAATTTCTTGTGCTAGTGAGTCATTTACACTCTTTTGGAGTATGTTTTTTACTTTAAGATTAGCACTAATTAGTTGCCTTTCTAATTCAGTCCAGAATTCTGGGGATTTCATTTTACTGGGCCCACCATTTGAATCTAGAGTGACAGGGCAGGTGACTTCATTTTCTAGAGCATACCAGTTCCAGATGCTGTTTGCATCAAGGTAGGTTTTTATTTTTGAAGCATATATTTCAAAGGATCCACAGTCATCAATGTGTGGAATGTCTTTCTCATTATTTCTCCTTGGTTGAGGCATGGTGGGTTGAGAATTGATCCTTCACAAGTTGTTAGACTTCTGTAGGTGAAGACAAGCTCTGATACTAATTGAAAGGTCCTGTTTGCTTAATCAGTTAAAAGGTTAAGCAGTTAAGTTTGGACAGCTGAGGTGAAATCTTAGCTGTCAGATACTAACTGATTTAAAAGATAAGAGTGTAATGTGCAGCAGAATAAATAGTGTTGAAATAATGTAAAGACGAGTGAATAGTGTATGGGTGTGTAGATGTGTGTGTGTGTGTGTTGTGTGTGATAATACCAAATGAATACAAGAATTTTAAGGTGGTTCAGAGTTCACTCCTTCTACGTCCACCCTCACTGTCAGCCTTGACTAGTGAGATCAATCCACTAAATCTAGTTCCCTTTAAGATTTACAATGGTTGATAGGCAAGTTCCTTGAACCTCCTCTTCCTAATTAGTACAGTCAATTAGGAATTTGCTTGTTACGAAGCAAATTACAATACCCACTTAAAGTCAGTCTTAAGTGGTTACACAATAGTTTATACACCTGAACTACAGTTACAAGTGTCTCAATTTGTTTGATTGTTGGTTGCAGGTTTTGCAGGTGTGGAAAGGTTGAAGGAAAGGTTGTAAAGGTTGTATGTAGAAGGGCACTGTCTTCAGTCTTGAAGGTTTCCTTTTATAGGCTGGAATATAGCCGTTGGAGGAGACAAGGTAGTAAATGCAGGTGGATGAAATAGTGTTTGCATTTAGAGCCTTATTGACTGGATGATAACAGGCTGTAATCTGCAACCATTGTATATGATATTCATGGAGATGAGCTGGCAACATCTGTTGAGAGAAATTGGGCAAGGCACATCTTGGTTAGCACATAGAAGCATCACTGCTGTTGATGCTGAAGATCATAGCTGTCAGAGGGATGAGACCTCTGTTGTTGAGAACCTTAGCTGTCAGGCTTAGTTCATTGAGTTTGCATTGGGTAGGAGATATGTAATGATCCTTATGTAAATAAATACATTGATTTATATGATTGATCTTGTGTTTGATCATTGCAGTTCAGTTGAATCATTGTTGTCCAGTTGATTTATGAGGTGTGCAGTTTGAGTCATGGCTGTCCAATGTTCATGAGTTATCTTGACTGTCAGATAACATTGGATATGATATGTTTCTTTGTCAAAACCCTGTATAACTCTGTGGTTTACATAGTTAGGTCCTAACAATACTAATAACGACACAGTTCACACAAATCCAAAAAGAAAATAATTGAGAATTATAAAGCAACGGAAATAATAAAAATGAACACAAGAGAATAATTTTTTCTCAAGATATATATATATATAACTTAAGGGGTGCCCGGATGGCAAGTCCTTTCAATATAAATATAATTTCATTATAAGGTCGAAAAGTTCCCTAATGTTTTCAATCAATAGTATAGTGGAACAACTATTCTAGAACACACTCTTTACAAGAACAATCTATCTAACACTACGAAATACTTAAGGAATGAAACTTATACACTATAACTTACTGGTGTTGGACAGTGTGTTGCCAACACATGGGACAACACTTGAATAGTCGTGTTCTAACTTGTGCAAATCTCAACTTCTGAATTGAGGTAAATGTAGATGTCGAATACTTGCACTATTGATAGGCTCCTAGAACTTTGAGCCTACTCAAACTAGCCAGAAAATTAGCCATGATATAAATTCTTCATTTTTAGCTCCACCTTCTTTGTTTGTTGAAGACTAAGTCATCCTAGGCTTCACCACTTATACCACCAAGTTGTATCAACCTTTCACGCCTTATCTACAGCTCTCTTAAGTAGATAACCTCCTAATAATGTTTACTTGGTCTCCACAATTACTCATAACTAAAGATTTTATGTATAACTTTCTTCTCTCTCTCATAAGTCACGCCTAGCAGCCATGCCTTGACCTGTTCAACCATAAACCAAACACATTAATAGCAGATATATAATAATTAGTTATCACTTTGTAATTTATGAATAATATGTAGTAACTATCAATATTTTTAACTGACAACACAATGGCAACACCAGTGACAACACTGGTATAGCAACACTGGAAATAACACCAATGGCAACACTGGTGTAACACTAACAATTTCCCCCTTAGTTACATATTTCTTCACAAAATACAAAATGATGTTCATACATGAGAATGTTAGTCAAGTAACCAAAAAATATATATATCTCCCCCTTAATGTTAAACTCCCCCTTAATCAATGATTTATTACTACCAAACAAAAATTAATATAAACAAACCACTTAATAATCCCAAGTTCAAAATTATTCAACAAAACAGCCATTTAAACCTAAATCAAAAACACAAATTGTTTAAGCAACCAACTAATAAATAAAAATAATAAATATTGTTTTGGAATACCACAATTCCCAGAACCATTTAACCATTTAAACTTCGGATGTTGGATCAGATTGAGGATCAGCCCTTAGTCCTTCAGTTCCACCTTCATTTCCCTCGACCATTGCACCACTTGGACCAATTTCGGTAGAAACATCAACATCACATCTTTGATCTCCCCCTATTTTGGAAGAAATCAAATCTACCATCTGTTCCATGTCTGCTCTCATCTCCAACCACCCTTGCATTAAGGAATCTATGTGCTTCATCTACCCGTGAAAAAAATTAAGAAGAATAGAAGCTTAAATAATAATTGGCGGAGTGTTGCCTTCACTCGAAACAACACTTGGGGCAACACTTGGAGCAGAAGCAGCAACAGGCTGTGCAGTAGCAGCTAAAACCTAAGGGAGATCTTTGTGCCTATCTCCCTCAATGAAATGCTTACTGATTTTGTAGTAAACTGGGCTCTATATAGTAGTCAGCTTTCTATAAGGATAGGAATTGGAAGGTAAAAATATTGAAGATGAGGGATGGGAAAAGGTATGCGGAGTCTTTCTTTTTCTTTGCCCAAGCAGCTAAGTGGGTGTAGACCATTCTCCCAAAGTTTACTCTTTGTTTATTCCCCAACTTATACAACAATGTTGCTTGTTCTAGGGTAAATATGTTTTCATTGGCGGTTTGAAGATAATTGGTTATGTAAAGCTTATGAAGAACACAGAACAAAGAAGTAAGGTCGGTTGCTCTAAAGTGATCACTCCACACAGCCATTCACCCACCCGTGTGGTAACTAGCCAAGGTATTGGGCTCAATAGCCACACTCTCATCATCAACATTTGGAAGACCGTAGGCCCTATTAATTACCAAAGGATTGAAATCAAAAATGGTTCTTGATGCAGGTAGAGACAGGCAGATTTCGACAGCTTCAGAAACGGAATTATTATTTACTTATCTTTTATTATTTTCTTTGTATTTTCGGAATTATTATTAGATAGGTAATATTTTGATATTTTAGAATAGATTTAGGATATATTTTGTTATTCTTGAGTCCCATTATGTTACCATATAGCTTAGGGATAATTTTAGTACGTTTTGACTTGTCTTCCAAGTCGTAGGAGTCATATAAAATAGGGTCATATGTTAAATCCGAAAATTAGACTTGTTGATTATTGAATAAAGAAAATAAAGGAAAAGTTGAGGCTTTCTTTATCTAGGGTTTATAACCCATTGTGTCTGATTCTTTCTGTTCGGTATCAATCTCAAGGCTTCATTCGACATCATTTGGTATCAGATTCCTGGACGAGGGTATCGATATTGATGGCCGAACAAGGGCGTAGTGTTCGTGGCCGAAAATATGTTCGAGGAAGGAACCGTGGAGCGTATTCCACTCAAGACGTTCATCATCTCAAACGTGGCATACGTGATATTGTGGTAGACGAAGTGCGAAGGCAGATTCAACAACTCCAGAACTTTCAGGCGCGTGTGGAGCATCCACCGATGGGTTCAGATTCGGATTTATAATCCGAGGACAGGGAGTTTCATGAAGGGGTCACTCCCTTCAACCAGGGTCATTAAATTGGGTCCAGGAATGCGGCAGATCCTTCAAGGGATACTGAGGCAGAAATCGAGAGTCCGGGGATTGAAGGTATGGCATATCCAGATGTATTTCGCGTCCCATTATCTATCGTTACAGTTGAAAGGGTTTTTGATGATCCATCATCGACCTTTGTTTTATTAGACAGTTTGGATCAGTTTGTTGATTGGTCAAAACCTCCGATTTTTGACATGTGTGACTGTGATATTTGTCAATTGGAAAGGTCATACTCGGTTGATCGAAAAACACCTTGTTCAAAATTTCCGTCAGATGAATTGTCGAGGAATTTTGGGTTCGTTAAGTGTTTTTATCCGTATGAAGATCCTTTCGATTAGTTGTTCTCCGATCAGATTTGTCATCAGACTGTCAAGAAATTGTTATTTGAAGATTGTGTTACATATTTTTGGGCGGATTGGATGGATTTAGTGAAAAGCAATCGTAAGTATACAGTGCGTCGACAGTTGAAGGATAAATTTCGAGATATATTTTCAAAAGCAACAATCTAAATTCGAGGTCGAATTTTTTCTAAGAAGGAAAGAATGATGCAGGTAGAGACAGGCAAATTTTGGCAGCTTTTGAAACGGAATTATTATTTACTTATCTTTTATTATTTTCTTTGTATTTTCGGAATTATTATTAGATAGGTAATATTTTGATGTTTTAGAATAGATTTAGGAGATATTTTGTTATTCTTGAGTCCTATTATGTTACCATATAGCTTAGGGGTAATTTTAGTAGGTTTTGACTTATTTTCCAAGTCGTAGGAGTCATATAAAATAGGGTCATATGTTAAATCCAAAAATTAGACTTGTTGATTATTGAATAAAGAAAATAAAGGAAAAGCTGAGGCTTTCTTTATCTAGGGTTTGTAACACATTGTGTCTGATTCTTTCCGTTCGGTATCAATCTCAAGGCTTCATTCGACATCAGTTCCCCTCACAAAGATTTTCCCATAATGAGGGGTATTTCTATCATCTATGTCCTCATAGAAATGGGCATAGAAATTCCTCACCACACTCTCAACATACTTTGAAACATTAGTAACCGTTGGCAAAAAGTTCCTATCCTCCAAAAATTGATAAATCTCAAAGCTTTTGAACTTGATCACATCAATATTTCTCTCATTGAGGATCCTTTTTTCTGAATCTTGGACCCATTTGTCCAAATTCGATTCACTATAAAACTCTTCAGATAAAAAGGAAAGTTCATAAAAACCAAAAGACATAAGTTCATTTCTAGAGTTCGGAGATGGAGTAGTGTGGTGTAGGGTGTGGTTCCTTATGTTGTTGTTATTGTTGCAGCATGTGTTGTGGCTGGTGTTGTCTCAGCAGCGACAACACTTGAGACAATGCATCATTGAGTCCTTTGTTTCTTGACCAATCTTTGTTGGGCTTGAGCCAGTGGCTCATAAAAATCATCCTCTAACCAAGCATCATCATCATTAGAAGAGGATTTTTCTTTGCTAGCTTTAAAATTCTCGTTCGAACCTTCTTCCGAAGATACCTCTAGAGAGGCACTTGTTTCATCATCAATAATTTCCACTGGGTCATCAGGCGTGTTGGAGGCTGCTCCTTTTGGCCTTGACAGAGTCTTGAGACGCTCATATTGATGCCTAGCACCATATCTAGCCCTATAAGGGGCATCAACCTCTTTCCTCTTCCTATTCTTCTTAGGGATAGCCAATGTGAGCTCAAGCGAATGAGAGGTTTCGGGGATGATCATAGATACGGGAGAGGGAGGAGTATTTGACATAACAATTTCTAGGTTTGGTGTTGTGGAAGGTGTTGCGGATTGTGTTGCCGCATGTAATGTCTCCATATATAGGAATAGCAACACTTGACGCAAAAATTGAAGGGGCTATTGGAGAGATGTCCATTGGAGATTTATTTTGGGAGCTTTTTGATGGGCTAGCCATGGCGATTTGAAGGGAAGGAGGAAGATGAAGATGGAAGTTTTTTTATAGAGAGACGAAGAGAGAGATGGTGATGAAGAGGGATTGTAGAGGGAGGTGAGTATTAAAGGGGAATAGGGAGAGATAATAGGAGTGATTTGACACTTTCAAATTAACTCATCATTATCCCTATCTCAACATCTCTCAACTAATTAAACCCAACCAGTTTTTCCTTCTTTTTTTTTTAATAAATAACATAAACTAAAAATAATTACTGAAATATCCGAGAATTTTGGATTTTCAAATTTGAAAATCAAGATCAAATAAATTGAATCTTCAAAATAATCGAAAATTCATAATTACATTTAGCTAGAAAAAATTTAAGGATTTTTATTAAAAACCTTTTGATTTCTTAAACTCTAAATATAAGAAAATAGACTTTTTGAACATCAAAATTTAATTAATAAAAAACCAAAAATAAAAAGAAGAAATAAAAATAATGTAACACCTACTAATGTGTTGCTAGAAATGTTGTGTAACACATAAGACAACATAATTGAATAAAATCCCCATGATATTTTTGACATATATGAACTTTTAATACACAATTTCTTAGGCAATTTTAAGCAAACTTTACACTTACTTTATTTACAATGAAGCATCGTAGTAGCGAGCTCCGTGCCTCTAGTTTTTTTATTAAAGTATAAAGTCTTATGTATTTTGTTTTATACCTTTCAAGTAGGGTCACTGTAGTAGCGAGCTCTATGTTCCTAATATTGAGTATAAACAAATACATTATACTCCCGTTTGGCAAGGAAGCATCGTCGCAGCGAACACCGTGCCCCGAGTTACTTTAGGAGTATTTTAAACAATACTTGCCTGTTAAATATCAACAATATAATAAGTGACTTTGTCACTTTAAGCACAAAGGGAAATTTTATCAGTATGTTTAACTTAAGTATAAACACATACTAGAACAAAAAGGTCAATAAATGCCACATTGGGTTTAAACAGTAAAGAATATTTTTTATATACATAGTACACAGTGTTGCTGTCTGTGTTGGTAACACAAATGGCAACACCTTAAGACAGAAGATTATACAATACATATACTAAGAGATTTTTTCAAGCTTGAAAATCTCTCATGGTCAAGGGCTTTAGTCAAAATATCATCAAGTTGATGTTTGGTATCAATATGCTCTATTTGGATTAAATATTTTTCAACTAAATCTCTTAAAAAGTGATTGCGGATATCTATATATTTATTGCGAGAGTGTTGTACAGGGTTTTTGGAAATATTAATTGCACTTAAATTATCATAGTACATGGTCAAGATATTACTATCAAGACCATAGTCATCAAGCATATGTTTTAACTATATTAATTGTGAACAACAACTCCTAGCAGCTACATACTCAGATTCAGTAGTCGAGAG
This sequence comes from Adenophora triphylla var. japonica, assembly GCA_022495995.1. Taxonomy (NCBI): domain Eukaryota; kingdom Viridiplantae; phylum Streptophyta; class Magnoliopsida; order Asterales; family Campanulaceae; genus Adenophora; species Adenophora triphylla. The sequence goes on along the minus strand of JAFEMH010000205.1, from coordinate 535,213 downwards.
AGAGACACAATTTTGCTTGCGACTGTACCATGACACTAGGTTATTACCTTAGAAAAAAAAACCCACACTTATACTTTTTCTATCATCTATATCCCATGCCCAATCAGAATCACTAAAACCAACTAAGTTCGTATTAGTGTCTTTAGTGAACCAAATTCCTAATTCACTAGTCCCGGATACATAGTTAATGATTTTCTTAACAACATTTAGGTGAGAAATTTTAGGATTCAACTGATATCTAGCACACACACCTGCACTGAACATAATGTCGGGATGAATGGCAGTAAGATATAAAAGACTACCTATCATAGATTGATAAAGAGTTGGATCAACATCCTCCCCTCCTTGGTCTTTGGCCACCTTAAGTGTTGATCCCATAGGTATTTTTGAACTATTGGCACTCTTTAATCCAAACCTTTCTACCAAACTTCTTGCATACTTGCTTTGAGAGATAAAGATCCATTATTTGAGTGTTTTACCTGCAATCTCAAGAAATAGTTAAGTTCACCTATCATGCTCATCTCAAAAGTTGATGTCATAGCCTCCCCAAAATTTTGCATACAAGTTTTAGATGTGGATCCATAAACTATTTCATCAACATGGATTTGATCAATGACAAGTTCTTTATTATGCCTTAGAATAAACAATATCCTATCGGCTTTGCCTCTAACAAATCCATATTTAATTAGAAAATTTGTTAGATGTCCATACCATGCACGTGGAGCTTGTTTCAAGCCATATAAGGCCTTCTCAAGTCTAAATACATGATTTGGATGGAATTGGTTTTCAAATCCCTTAGGTTGCTCGACATAAATTTCTTTATCTAAGTACATTCAAGAAGGCCGCTTTAACATCCATTTTCGCATTAAGTAATAGCCTAAAAACACATAAGGTGTAGACTTGAGCATTAATTTGTGCTGATTATATGGAACAAGGTTGGGAAAACATGTACACCCAAACGTTTTCAGGAAGCGATAATCCGGAATACGTTTCCACAATTTTTCAAAAGGGGAGATTTATTGAAGTTGACGCATAGGCAACATATTTATGAGAAACACATCAGTAGAGAATGATTCAAGCCAAAACTTCATGGGAACCTTTGATTTAAAAAGTAAGCAAAGACCCATTTTCATAATGTGACGGTGTTTGCACTCAACAACCCCATTTTGTTGGGGAGTGTAAGGACACGAGGTTCGATGCCCAATACCATGTTTAATCAAGTAAGAAGCAAATTGATGATTAATAAATTCTCCTACCCCATCAGTTTGAACAGTTTTTATGGTGTGTAAGGCATAAATCTTATGAGACCATTGATTCTTTATCAAAGACTTAAAATCAGAGAATACGATAAAAACATCGGACTTGTGAAATAATGGGAAAAGCAACATATCGAGAAAAATCAACAATAATAGACAAGTTTAATTTACTGAAGGGACTGAGGAGGACCCCAAACATCCAAATGTAATAAAGCTAAAGGTTTTGTAGAATTAAAATAACGAGGTTGGAACGGAAGATTACAAGCTTTGCCTAACGGGAAAACATGACACATATCCTTTATTTTAATAGGGCCGCTAATCGGAAGCCTGATTTTATGAACTAAACACTCTGAAATATGAGAAGAGGGGTGGCCCAAACGGGCATGCCAAGTAGACGAAGAAGCGCGCTCCCCGATAAATGCCAAAAATTTATGTGTGAACTGGGAATAAAGGATAAAGTGTAGAGATCGCCAGATTTACTGCCAGAAAGTATGGTCCTCTTGGGAAGATTTTCCTTCACACAAAATCCAAACGCAGTTAGTTCAAAGAAACAATTGTTGTCTAAACAATACTTGCGAATGGAAAGTAAAGAACGACTTAATTTAGGCTCATGCAAAACAGTGTTCATGAAAAAAATATGATATTGGACAAAAAACTGAGTAGAACCAATATGAGCAATAGGAACAAAAGCACCATTTACAACAATAATAGAATAGTTACCCAAGTACAGGGAAAATTGTTGCAAGACATCCAGATTGGATATCATGTGATTTTTCGCCCTGAAATCAAGAACAAAAGAGACGGGAGCCATAAGTGACGAACAACCGTGAGGAGCCATGTGATGTTGAGGGTAGTATTGAGCTATATATGAGATATTTCCCCGCTGATAATAAGTGGTAGCTATGTGACCCGGTTTCTTGCAAAGCTGGCATGATATTGTATGTGGGTCTTTACTAAGGAGAGGATTAGGTGGGTGGTAAGGAATGGAAGGTTGTAAATTTGTGGCCGAACGGGTTGGAAAGTAGTAGGGAAAGGAAGAAGTCCCCTGCCTTGGTTTCGATTGCGGTTACCGTTTTGGTTACGATTTCCACCCCCACGGTTTTGATTAGGGACAAAGAAGAACCCCCCTTGATTATTTTGCCCAAATGGTCAAGGACCTCCCTAGTTGGTAGGCTTATGAGAGGGGGATGGGGTAGGGGCAAGTTTGGGTTTTTCTGGCTCTTTTACGGCAGCGAGGGCTCTTACGGTTGGTGTGGTTTTATGGGCAAACTTTTGTTGTAAGGCTTCTTCTTGGAGGAGAAGATCCTTAAGATCATCAATGGTAGTTTCCCCTTTTTAGTTTTGGTTTGTTATAATTTCATTTTAAGTATGTCCCAAACCTCCAAGAATGCGACTGCGAAGAGTGTGGGAAGAAACAGATTCACAGGCGCGATCAAGGGAATGAGAGATCGTCTTAGCACAAAGGACGTGATCCTGAATAGTCATGCCGGGGGAAAGGGTTAGATCATGGAGCTCCTCTTAGAGTTTGTGGATGTGGATATTGGAGGCGAGCCAAACTCTTTGGCAAGAAGGTCCCACACCTTGGATCCATGGTGCAATTATTTACATGCGGTTATACCTCAGCGGTTACGGTAGCTTTTATCCAACCGAGGACAAGTTGGGAGGTGTGGACAAAGGCTTCATGGGCTGGATTTTCCGTGTTGGTATTGTCGGCCTTAACAAGGATACGAGAGGGTGGGATTTTATCGGTTGATTAAGTAGGACTTTTACATATTGAGATATACATAGAAGATATCTATCATTATTCTATGCTAATCGTTGATATTTGTTTTCTTATGAAAGGTAAAGACACTGATAATGCTAACTTGCTGGTTTCCTTTGCAATCGTTGATATTTGTTTTCTTATGAAAGGTAAAGGGTTCAATCCTCAACAAATGCATTACAAAATCTGTCAAAATATAAACAAAGTAATTATAAAGATATTAAAATGCATGTCGCTATATAAAGCTAGAAAAAAAAAACAAATTACATGAAATGAAATGCAAGTAGATTTGCTAACCAAATGCACAACCGAGGAAGCCAGCAGATGCAGAGTTTTTGTGCCTAAGAAATTTTTTAATTGTTTCCTTCTCACTTTGTTCATCAGAAACAATGTCTGCACCTTGATTAGAAGCTACGCTTGACAAGTAGTACTCACCAATAATATCTAATGCAAATATCAGAACTTTATTAATAAAGTAAATTATACTCCGTAACAAATGATATTAATTTAATTGGTTTTGGATTTATTGAGCATGTGAATATTTCAAGAATGTTTTTTTATGTATAATACCTTGCATTTCTTGAATGCTTTCATCTAAGCGGCTCTCACAAAATATTGCTCAACAGTCATGGTGCTCCATTCTGCACCTTCTCTTATGGGCAAGGCTACCTTCACATATTCTTGGGGAAAGTTGAAATATATTTTAAGGCATAGGTCTTGGTTCTCAAAGGTTTTTCCATGGTCAGCAATGGATCTGACAAGGTCTTCAAACCTTAGTCTAGCAGCACTGACCTTTTCACCAGGATAGAACTTAAAGTTGTCTAAGCAGATTGTACAGGTTTTGGGTTCTAATTAATTGCCTTTCATATTCAGTCCAGTTTTCTGGAGATTTCATTTTGCTGGCTCCACCATTTGAATCTGATTGGATAGGATTGGTGACTTCATTTTCTAAGGCATACCAGTTCCATATACTATTTGCATCAAAATAGGTTTTGATTTTTTATGCATAAATTTCAAAAGATCCACAGTCATCAATATGTGGAATGTCTTTCTCATTATTTCTTCTTGGTTGAGGCATGGTGGGTTGAGAGATGATCCTTCACAAGTTCTTAGACTTTTGGTGGTGAAGATAAGCTTTGATACCAATTGAAAGGTCCTGTTTACTTGATCAACTAAAATAAGATCAGACAGTTAAGCTTTGGCAGCTAAGGTGAATTCTTAGCTGTCAGATATTAACTGATTAGATGACAAGAGTATAATGTGCAGCGGAATAAATAATGGTGAAATAATGTAAAGACAAGTGATTAGTGTATGTGTGTGTAAGTAAGTGTGTGTTTGTGTGTGATAATACCAAATGACACAAGGGTTTAAAGTTTAAAGTGGTTCAGAGTTCACTCCTCCTACGTCTACTCTCACTGTCAATCTTGACAAGTGGGTTCAATCCACTATACTCTAGTTTCCTTTAAGAGTTACAAGATTGAATAGGCAAGTTCCTTGAATCTCCTCTTCCTAATTAGTACAGTCAATTAGGGATTTGCTTGTTACGAAGCAAATTACAATACATATTTAAAGTACAGTCTTAAGTGGTTTACAAAGTTGTTTATACACTTGAAGTACAGTCTCAAGTGTCTGAGAATTGTTTGATAATGGTTTACAGGTTTGCAGGTATGTATGCAAGTGTGAAGGGAAGGTTGCAAAAGTTATGTGTGGGAGGACGTGTAGCTTCAGTCAAGGAGGCTTCCTTTTATAAGCTGGAATATAGCCGTTGGAGGGGACAAGGCAGTAAATGAATGTGGGTGAAATAGTGTTTGCATTTAGGGCCTTGTTAACTGGATGAGAACATACTGGAATTTGTAACCTTTGTGCATAGGATCTTCATGGAGATGACATGGCAATATTTGTTGAGAGTTTTGGGCAAGGCACATCTTGGTCATCACAGAGATAAATCATTGTTGTTGTCTTTGAAGATCATAGCTGTTAGAGGGATGAGATCTATGCTGTTGAGATTCTTAGCTGTCAGGCTTAGCTATTAGATCTAGATGAGTCGGAATCAAGGATTGAGGTAGATGACATGTAATGAAATACATTTGAATTAATTGATTGGTCTTTATTGATCATTGCTTGTCAGGTTGGTTTAAAAGTGCAGGATAAGTCTTGGTTGTCCAATGTCTTTAGAGTGTATCTTGGCTGTCAGATAACATTGGATATGTTTCTTTGTCAAAACCAAATATAACTATGTATCTACATAGTTAGGTCCTAAAAAGAAACAATGTCTGCACCTTCATTAGAAGCTACGATTGACAAGTAGTACCACCAATAATATCTAATGCAAATATCAAAACTTTATTAGTAAAGTAAATTATACTCCGTAACAATTGATATTAATTTAATTGCTTTTGGATTTATTGAGCATGTGAATATTTCAAGAATGTTTTTTATGTATAATACCTTGCATTTCTTGAATGCTTTCATCCATGTGGCTCTCACATGTCTTCAACAAGATGATGCAATCTTCATGGTGCTTTACTCTTTTACTCATCTTTTTATATCCTTATCAAGTTTCTGCAGAGATGAAAACCAACAAGAATAAATTTCTTATCCAACAATATTTAATATACAACAACTTGATTTGTATTCCCAAAGCTGAAATTTAACTACTTTCAAGTTTCAATAATTGAAAGTACAGTAGTTTTTCTCTATATATTGCCTAAACTACTGAAATTCTACAAGATTTGTTGCTCAAAATGATGCATTAATCTGTCTCAGACAAAAATAATGACCTTATATAAACATTAACTATAGAAAATTTGTAAACCACCTCTATATTTGTTGACTGATAAGGTGATGAGAATGAATGGAAACACCAACAAGGTTTTGTTGATTTAAAGGCATACTCATCCCTCAAGGCTCTTCTGGTGTATAGTATTGACACCTGATGATAGTCACAGATAAATCAGTTTAGTGTCTTTTGCTAGTCACGAGTACTTCTGCATTTTCAATCTTTGGGAAACCTCTAGAAATCCAGAAAGATGATGGCAAATAGTGCAGCATACCTATTTTGAAGAATTGGTCGGTGATCTGAGTCACAATATGAATTTTGATGCTTGAATCCAGTTTACTTGTTTAAGTTATAAAAAGTATTTATAAGAAATCTCTGATATTTGTTTCCACATAAGATTCCTCTTAAATTAGAGCATATATAATGCTGACTCATAACAAAGGCCAAATTACATTTAGTACCCCCAAAGTATCTATCAAATCCCACTTTGCCCTCCAATATGAAATGTGGGCATGTTTGGTACTTTAATTTCAAAAAAGTCCCACTTTACCCTTGTCACTTTCCAAAACGTCCCAATTTTACCCCATGGCCAATTCATGTAAGGAAACAAAGCGCAGATATTTCAAAATTTGAGTATCAAACAGATTCACTTTTCAAACTGAGGTGCAATTTGGGATTTGGCGGATACTTTGAGGGTAAATTTAATTTGACCCACAACTAATTATCACAAAGAGTGGTGTTTCACATAGAAGAGTAAAAAGATGCATCAATATAAGGGGGATTCTAGGGAAATCACTTCGCTGAAAATCTTATTAAATCAAAGTCTCATAAAAAATAGAGTTGTATTAATTAATAGATTAATTGATCACCTGACCAAAAACACTTAGATGTACTAATTATAGGAGCAATCGAGCTTGAGAGAAATACAAGCGTCGGTCCATCAAATGCACATGTAGGAAACAAGTTAGAGACAAGAAGTATCTAACATGAGTCATATGATATTTCACTGATCAAAGAAAGAGCATAGATCTGACAGAAATCTCAAACAGAAGAAAAGATATCATACACTAAGATGAGTCCATTAGAAACTAAAAATATAATCATCAATTATCATAAAAAAATAAGGATAAAGAGAGTAAAACTATACCTCTTCCTTGCGGTTTCAGGTGAAGAGAAGAGGATTGCAATCTTGAAGAGATTACCAAACCATTATAAACTTCCATCACCCGATGATCATATGAATCCCTACATTTATCGAGACAACATTTCACTTTTTTACAGCAAAGATAAGATAATCTATGTCTTGATAGGCCTAAACAAGTGATAATATCCTGTGCGGAGATTACAATGTCAAATGACCCTATTACTATATATGAGGTGTGCATTTCATGAAGTTATACAACCACTTGAAGAGTCATAAAGGGATTATATACGAGACCAATAGGGTTAGGGAAGTCTCAAGAAATTTGTAGGTCTTAAATTGGGCCAACATATTTCCTCAGTTCCATATAACACAAACTAGATGGGCTTTATCTACGCAAATCCATACTTATTAATCCCAAGATAAAAAGAGAGCCCATAAAGCCCAAATGGATCGTCATGCGGGTTAAAAATTGATCCTACTACTAAAGGTCGAAGATAAGCAACTTAAGCCTTTGGTGGAATATTTCTATGATTTGCACATGATTAGTTTAAGGAAGCATGCAAAACATAATAAGTAGTTCATTAGATTGTTAGTATAATATTAACTCAAGAAAAATTTAATTCAAATTCCTTCTTAAGATCATTAAGGAGGTTAAGAGCCAGTAAATAGGGTATCTTCAATGTCCCATTCCAACCAAGGTTTGATTTTTGACATCTCTTACTCTATAGTTTATAACAATGTAAGATTATATTTGACCAATGACTAGGTATAAAACAACCCTAGACAATGACCAACACACCTATTATACATATGCAACTAGTCTATTTTAGGTAAGTTGTATATAAGAGTTGTACCTATAAAATGTCCTAATCCATATGAGCATTTCGTAGGAGAACGAGGGTGTAGAAAATAATATGTTATGGATCTGCAATATTTATTTATTTTTTATATTTATTACAAAATTCTTTGAGAGTCTTGAAAATCTTTCTTTTATGAACATGTCTTTACAACTTATATTCCTATTAAATTTTGATCAACGCATTCAATTGTGTATCCATAATTTTCAAAATGATAACTTTTTAACTATAATTTACAAGTCCTAAATTCATATTTATCTCTATAAAATGCAAACCCTCTTCAAACCAAATAACCACCCTTTTTACTAAATCTTTTGCCAGATAAAAAATCATCAAGCCAAAACCATTACAAGAACTTTTCAAGCAAAAATCAAAATATATTTCACTTCTATAACCTTGAAGTTAAAACATGTTCTGATTAGCTATTAAGAGCCAAATAACGAGACCAACAAATCACACTTGTGAAACAACTTTTTCATTTTTATTTTGTGGTTCGCAACAAGAAGAGAAAATTCAAGAAATTTATAGGCAATTCTTGTATTTACTTGGAAGAAGTATTATGGTTGATTGCTTTCTTCCATTTTCAAGGACAGTAGGTGGATGTAAGAGAAAATTCAGAAATTTTCTAGGCAATTCTTGTTTTTGTTAAAATTGATGTGTTTGTATCTCCTTCTTTATGTCACAAATTGGAATTTTGTTGCTTGAATCCAGCACACCTATTTAAGTCACAAAAATATTTTTTAAGAATTTTTTTAGGTAAGACTTCGCTTAACATAGTTCATATATTGATAATACTAATCTCAATTTCTAGGATCTACGAAGATAATTGCACATAATCTTAAAAGGGAAATCAAGGATTTAAAAGTATCTCTTCTCTAATGAACTCATAATCTCAATTTCTAGGATCTACGAAGATAATTGCACAAAACTTTTGAGATAAAAGAAATTCTAGAAAGTAAAGAAACACAAAATCAACCAAGCCCAAAATGAGTACCATAGATAGCATTACACATTAAGCAGAATTTCTAAAAAAAATCACTTGAAACTTAAATCATGTGTGAATGACACATTCCCTTAATACATGGTACATATACCTCACATGTTCCCCTTTTAATGGAAAATTTTAGATTTTTTAATAGAGGGGGCCGATTACAAATCAATATTGAGTATGTTGTAACTAAGAAAACGAAGGACAGTAAAATATATCTATAATGAATCCTATGATATTCTATGAAAATAAGCTAGAGAATAGATCCGTGGAAATTACTATGAAAATAAAAGATATCATACATTAAGAAGGCCGCCTCTCACAAGAAATACAATTATCTACTATCATAAAAAAAAGAAAAAAAAAGGAAGTAAAGAGTAAAATTATACCTTCTCCTTGCAACTTAAGATGATGAGAAGGGATGTGGAATCATGCAATGATTTCGGTAGAAAAATAGACATCCATAATCCCATGATTAAGCTCAAATCCCTCCATTAATTTCTAGACGACATTTCTTTTGATTTGATAACAAGAAAGAATGATCTATGCTCTGATTTACCTAAACAAGTGTTGATTGTCTCTGTGTGGAGATGAGAATATCAAGTGAGCCTACTACCATGAGGGTGTGCCTCTCTACAAGTTGTACAACCATTTGATGAGGTAAAAGGGGGATTATATATGACGCAAGTAGTGTTAGGGCAATCATAAGAAAGTTCTAGGCTTCAAATTGGACCGAAAAGTCTTCTTAGATCCCAATAACACGAATTAGTTGGGCTTTATCCACTCATAATACTAATGCTAGTAACCGCAATATTGAAAGTGGGCCCATGTGGCCCAAATGGATCTTCATGTGGGTTAAAGATCGATCGCACGACTAATGTTGATGTTGAGCATCTTTCGGTGGGATATTCTTTCGATATGTGCATGCTCAGTTTAAGAAAACATGTTGAAACCCGGTGAGAAGTAAATTTGATTGTTTGTAAAATATTAACTCAAAAAATATTATTGGGTATCTACAATTTGACAAGTTTTAATTGTTGACATCCTTAGACTTGTAGTTTATAACTATGTGACTAATTGAAAATTCATTTAGGTGAATGACTAGAAACCATGTAAAAAAATCCAAGATAATAATCAACTCACCTATACAACCTTCAATAATAATGTTATTTCCTTTTATAAATTGTATATATATGGCATAATGCGAGTAATCTATTTTAGGTGGTTTGTATGTAATCCATATGACCATTTCATAGAAAAGTGAGGCATAGAAAAAAAATCTATTATCAATTTTTTTTTGCTCTGATGCTCAGACTATTTGTTTTATCCCGCGTACCCGTGTCGAACACTCCTAAATTAGTCTTGTTGACAAGGGTCCAACAAAGTAATCAAAAGAGTCCATGCCTCATAGGTTTTTTGTATATATTATGACACTAGTTTTATTGAGTTATTGAAAATCATTTTTTATTTCTTTATTTATTTACAGTTTATATTCTTATGCAATTATTATTGACACATTCAATGTTTTTTAATCCGAAATTGTCTATGGCTTAGACAAGTGAGAAAAACACACAAGTGTTGTCAATGGTATTGATAATACTAATAACGACACAGTTCACACAAATCCAAAAACAAAATAATTGAGATTTATAAAGCAGCAGAAATAATAAAAATGAACACAAGAGAATATTTTTTTCTCAAGATATATATATATATATATATATACACATATACATATACATATATATATATATATACATATATATATATATATATACACATATACATATACATATATATATATATATACACATATACATATATATATATATATATATATATATATATATATATATATATATATATATATATATATATATATATATATATATATATATATATATATATATATATAAGGTCGAAAAGTTCCCTAATGTTTTCAATCAATAGTATAGTGGAACAACTATTCTAGAACACGCTCTTTACAAGAACAGTCTATCTAACACTCAGAAATACTTTAGGAATGAAACTTATACACTATAACTTACTGGTGTTGGACAGTGTGTTGCCAACACATGGGACAACACTTGAATATTCGTGTTCTAACTTGTGCAAATCTCAACTTCTGAATTGAGGTAAATGTAGATGTCGAATACTTGCTCTATTGATAGGCTCCTAGAACTTAGAGCCTACTCAAACTAGCCAGAAAATTAGCCATGAGATAAATTTCTCATTTTTAGCTCCACCTTCTTTGTTTGTTGAAGACTAAGTCATTCTAGGCTTCACCACTTGTACCACCAAGTTGTATCAACCTTGTACGACTTATCTACAGCTCTCTTAAGTAGATAACCTCCTAACAATGTTTACTTGGTCTCCACAATTACTCATAACTAAAGATTTTATGTATAACTTTCTTCTCTCTCTCGTAAGTCACGCCTAGCAGCCATGCCTTGACCTGTTCAACCATAAACCAAGCACATTAATAGCAGATATATAGTAATTAGTTATCACTTTGTAATTTATGAATAATATGTAGTAACTGTCCATATTTTGAACTGACAACACAATGGAAACACCAGTGACAACACTGGTGTAGCAACACTGGAAATAACACCAATGGCAACACTGGTGTAACACTAACAATTTCTCCCTTAGTTACATATTTCTTCACAAAATACAAAATGATGTTCATACATGAGAATGTTAGTCAAGTAACCAAAAAATATATATATATCTCCCCCTTAATGTTAAACTCCCCCTTAATCAATGATTTATTACTACCAAACAAAAATTAATATAAACAAACCACTTAAAAATCCCAAGTTCAAAATCATTCAACAAAACAGCCATTTAAACCTAAATCAAAAACACAAATTATTTAAGCAACCAACTAACAAATAAAAATAATAAATATTGTTTTGGAATACCACAATTCCCAGAACCATTTAAACTTCAGATGTTGGATCAGATTGAGGATCAGCCCTTAGTCCTTCAGTTCCACCTTCATTTCCCTCAGCCCTTGAACCACTTGGACCAATTTCGGTAGAAACATCAACATCACGTTTTTGATCTCCCCCTATTTTGGAAGAAATCAAATCTACCATCTGTTCCATGTCTGCTCTCATCTCCAACCACCCTTGCATGAAGGAATCTATGTGCTTCATCTACCCGTGGAAAAAATTAAGAACAATAGAAGCATGAATAATAATTGGTGGAGTGTTGCCTTGAGTGTTGCCTTCACTCGAAACAACACTTGGGGCAACACTTGGAGCAGAAGCAGCAACACGCTGTGCGGTAGCAGCTGAAACCTAAGGGAGATCTTTGTGCCTATCTCCCTCAATGAAATGCTTACTGATTTTGTAGTAAACTGGGCTCTATATAGTAGTCAGCATTCTATAAGGTTAGGAATTGGAAGGTAAGAACATTGAAGATGAGGGATGGGAAAAGGTATGCGGAGTCTTTCTTTTTCTTTGCCCAAGCAGCTAAGTGGGTGTAGACCATTCTCTCAAAGTTTACTCTTTGTTTATTCCACAACTTATACAACATTGTTGCTTGTTCTAGGGTGATTATGTTCTCATTGGCGGTTTGAAGCTAATTGGTTATGCAAAGCTTATGAAGAACACAGAACAAAGAAGTAAGGTCGGTTGCTCTAAAGTGATCACTCGACACAGCCATTCACCCACCCGTGTGGTAACTAGCCAAGGTATTGGGCTCAATAGCCACACTCTGGTCATCAACATTTGGAAGACCGTAGGCCTTATTAATTACCGAAGGATTGAAATCAAAAATGGTTTTTGATGCAGGTAGAGACAGGCAGATTTCGACAGCTTCAGAAACGAAATTATTATTTACTTATCTTTTATTATTTTCTTTGTATTTTCGGAATTATTATTAGATATGTAATATTTTGATATTTTAGAATAGATTTAGGAGATATTTTGTTATTCTTGAGTCCTATTATGTTACCATATAGCTTAGGGATAATTTTAGTACGTTTTCGTAGGAGTCATATAAAATAGGGTCATATGTTAAATCCGAAAATTAGACTTGTTGATTATTGAATAAATAAAATAAAGAAAAAGTTGAGGCTTTCTTTATCTAGGGTTTATAACTCATTGTGTCTGATTCTTTCCGTTCGGTATCAATCTCAAGGCTTTATTCGACATCATTTGGTATCAGATTCCTGGACGAGGGTATCGATATTGATGGCCGAACGAGGGCGTAGTGTTTGTGGCCGAAAAGATGTTCGTGGAAGGAACCGTGGAGCGTATTCCAGTCAAGGCGTTCATCATCTCAAACGTGGCATACGTGATATTGAGGTAGACCAAGTGCGAAGGCAGATTCAACAACTCCAGAACTTTCAGGCGCGTGTGGAGCATCCACTGATGGGTTGAGATTCGGATTTATCATCCGAGGACAGGGAGTTTCATGAAGGGGTCACTCCCTTCAACCAGGGTCATGAAATTGGGTCCAGGAATGCGGCAGATCCTTCAAGGGATACTGAGGCAGAAATCGAGAGTTCGGGGATTGAAGGTATGGCATATCCAGATATATTTCGCGTCCCATTATCTATCGTTAATGTTGAAAGGGTTTTTGATGATCCATTATCAGCCTTTGTTTTATTAGACAGTTTTGATCAGTTTGTTGATTGGTCAAAACCTCCGATTTTTGACATGTGCTACTGTGATATTTGTCAATTGGAAAGGTCATACTCGGTTGATCGAAAAACACCTTGTTCAAAATTTTGGTCAGATGAATTGTCGAGGAATTTTGGGTTCATTAAGTGTTTTTACCGGTATGAAGATCCTTTCGATTAGTTGTTCTCCGGTCAGATTTGTCATCAGACTGTCAAGAAATTTTTATTTGAAGATTGTGTTACATATTTTTGGGCGGATTGGATGGATTTAGGGAAAAGCAATCGTAAGTATACAGTGCGTCGACAGTTGAAGGATAAATTTTGAGACGTATTTTCAAAAGCAACAATCCAAATTCGAAGTTGAATTTTTTCTAAGAAGGGAAGAATGATTCAGGTAGAGACAGGCAAATTTCGGCAGCTTCGGAAACGGAATTATTATTTACTTATCTTTTATTATTTTCTTTGTATTTTCGGAATTATTATTATATAGGTAATATTTTGATGTTTTAGAATAGATTTATTAGATATTTTGTTATTCTTGAGTCCTATTATGTTATCATATAGCTTAGGGGTAATTTTAGTAGGTTTTGACTTGTTTTCCAAGTCGTAGGAGTCATATAAAATAGGGTCATATGTTAAATCCGAAAATTAGACTTGTTGATTATTGAATAAAGAAAATAAAGGAAAAGCTGAGGCTTTCTTTATCTAGGGTTTCTAACCCATTGTGTCTGATTCTTTCCGTTTGACATCAATCTCAAGGCTTCATTCGACATCATTTTGTATCAAATTCCTGGACGAGGGTATCGATATTGATGGCCGAACAAGGGCATAGTGTTCGTAGAGGAAAAGATGTTCGTGGAAGGAACCTTGGAGCGGATTCTAGTCAAGACGCTCATCATCGCAAATGTGGCGCACGTGATATTGAGGTAGACGAAGTGCGAAGGCAGATTAAACAACTCCAGAACTTTTATGTGCGTGTGGAGCATCCACCGATGGGTTCAGATTCGGATTTATCATCCGAGGAAAGGAAGTTTCATGAAGTGGTCACTCCCTTCAACCAGGGTCACGAAATTGGGTCCAGGAATGCGGCAGATCCTTCAAGGTATGGCATATCCAGATGTATTTCGCGTCCCATTATCTATCGTTACTGTTGAAAGGGTCTTTGATGATCCATCATCGGCCTTGGTTTTATTAGACAATTTTGATCAGTTTGTGTAAGTACCCAAATCTGGCTCATGCCTTCCGGTTAAGTTTTCCGGCAATTTCCCGGACTTTCCTAAAGTCCGGGAGCAATTCCGGAACTGTTCCGAACCTTCCAAGGAATGAAGGGACTGATTTAAATTAAAAGGGCACGTTTTCCTTAATATGGAAAACCTTCTAGAAGTGCCACCTTGCATGATTCTAGAAACATGCTGAGTCATACAGGATAATGCCGCACGGCTGCATTAGGAGGGAACTCCTAGCCGCACGGCCTCATTAGCCTTATCCAGACTGCCTATAAATAGAGCCCTCCTCTACCCATTTTAAAAAAACAACAACAGACCATATTCAGCACCAAAAGCTCTGTTCAAGCCCTGCTGCGAAAATCCAAGAAGTTGAAGAGTGCCAAGAAGCCACCTCCCTCCTCCTTGAAGCCTTCCAAGTTGGTCCATCCACTAGGCAAGATCCAAAGAAGAAGAGGTCACCACCATTGGTAACCTCTCACCCCTTTACCTTGCATTGTGCTTGTTTATGTGATATAATTGCTCCTTGCATTCATATATTACTATTATCTTGCTTGGGACTTGGTATTAGTTGTTAAAGATCCTATCTTTATTCATATAAATCATACCCCCTCCCCCTTTGCATCCTTTGCATGAAATAAGCATCCTTTGCCCATAAAAAATGTAATCTTTGCATTAAAGGTGCATCCTTTGCACCTAAAAATCCCTTTTTTTTTACATAAAAATGATATCTTTATGCATCCTTTGCATTAAAAATCTATTGATCTTGACATAAAAATGCATCCTTTGCATTAAAAATTATTCCTTTGCATAAAAGATCATTTCTTCACATCAAAGATGCATCCTTTGCATATGAAACACTATTTTCCCACATAAAAATGCATCCTTTGCATAAAAATCCTTTCTTTACATCAAAAAGCATCATTTGCAATCAAAAGCATCCTTTGCATCCAAAAATGTCATCTTTTCACTAAAAATGTCATTTTTAACATGCATCCCCCATGTCCCCATTAGCAACCTTCGGAATGGACCGGTGTAAAGATCCTATCTTTACATCGTTTCTTCCATTAAAGGTGCCAAAATCTCTTTAGAAAGGGATAAACCTTGAACCTATATCTCCGACTATCGCTTTAGACGAGCATGTTAGCTCCCATATAAGCTCAATCGTCTCAAGGCGTAGGATTGATGGGGCTAAGGACGCTCCTTTTCTAAAGAACCTCATTTTGGACTGCAAAAGAGAGTCCTTCTCTCGATCACGCAAGTCCCAAGGTCAAATAGCGATGATCACAAGTATAAAATGAGGACGGGATCAAAGTCCCGAACACATAAAAATCCAAGGAATCCCGAGCGACAACCAATTAAATGGTTTGTACGTCCGGAAGACAACTTGGGACATTCCCCCCCTCTCTTTTCAACACATGCACACAAGAAAGCACGCAAGCAAGCACGAAAAATGGAATCTAGGGAGACTTGCTACGGCAAGGCACCTTGGGTGAACGATGATCCGTTCTTCCCAAGGGGTAACTTAACCTCCGAACCCTAAAATCCGTTTTTTCAAAGTTTTAAGGAAATTAAAATGGCGTGGCGACTCCGTTTTTCAAATTAAACCAGATGTTTTCAAACTCGCGTGAATCCAATCTAAAAAAACACAAAAAATTAGAATTTGGGCACACATTCACAGTTTGGCGACTCCGCTGGGGAAATCCCAAAGGAGAAAAGCTTTCATTTTCAAAATAAACGATACCCGGTATATAGGTGGAAACCATTTAACCTTCCTGTATCGCTCCCTAACCCGGGGCTTGTGATAAACGGTGGTTTAACAATCCCACGTACCGGTATCTCTTTTCGAAAAAAAAAAAACTAAAAAAAAGAAAGCTTTTTTCCTTTGAGCGGGTTAGACTCCCGTCACGGATTCCAATTATCGTGCTTGCTTTCTTTGCCTTGCATTGCATCATTTGCATCTTGGGAATTGTGCATACTTTGAACAGGAAGCCTTCTCAAGGCTAAAAGGTGCCTAAAATGTTCGGGAAACAACCTGAAATTGCAAAGGAGTGGAACCTGGAAAATTGATCCATGCAGTCGTACGGCTCAATCCTCCTTGGATTCTGACCGGGCGGCCTCAGTGGCAATTCCACCAGGAAAAATTGAGGTTAATCTGGCAGCCTTGGCAGCTTGGGGCTATTCAGTTCCAAGACTGACTGGGGCTCCCAGAAAATTTACGTGCCTTATCTGTTGCATTTTCCCCCGTCCCGAAAAATCATTCCTTTAAAACACATTTATGAAAATCTCTGTTTTAACTCAAAAAGGAACATTTTTAGGAGGCCGCACACTACGCGCACCTTATATATCCTGTACACTTTGCACGCACGTCCCTTTAAACCCGGGGTGGTTTTGGTGCGATCGGGACAGCCTTACGATGCTCCGGGCGCGCACGGAATCACCCCAAACTCCCATGGCAAACCCGGTGTCGACCAATGCACAGTCCGTGTCACACGTTTCAAAAAACCGAGACTTTTGGTTGGTTTTTGGTCTAGTCCGTGTCATATAGCCCAGTTGCATATCCCCATAAAGGTCAAGCCTTAGTTCATAACGGAAGTCAAGATCTTTCGCACAAGCGAAACTCTGCCAAAATTCCGACAAGGAAAAATTGGTAGAATCTTGACTCCGGCATTGACTTTGACCTTGACCCGCACGGAATGCGTAAGAGTCGAGACCGAGTCCTGGCCAAAAATCCAAAGATCTTTCGCTCAAGCGGAGCTCTGCCGAAATTCCGACAAGGAAAAATTGGCAAGATCTTGACCCGGCATTGACTTCGACTCACGCACAGCGTATGCAACGAAGTTCAATGTGACACTGTGTCATCCGGCTTTTACCGCCCGACCCATGCCTATTATCTTCTCGGACAATGCCGAAAAGTCAAAACATCATTCGCGCAAGCGAAACTCTGCCGAAATTCCGTTAAGGCTGAAAGACGAGACTTTCCCGGCATTGCCTTGACCATAATTCGCATCACCCGTGCGTTAAAAGTTCCTATGACCCGCTAGACCCGTTAGGAGCGTTCTTCTCTCTCGGTCGGTGGGATCCGCGTGCCCTATAGGACCCTCGCCCGGGGCTGTCCACCCTGGGAGGTCGAAATACAGGTGGAATACGAGGGGCTTATAGACGTAGTGACGGAGCCCACTGATCCAGGATCTAGAGTAGTTGCAAAAAAGAAGGGCAAAACCCCCTTTTCCAACCAAATAGAAATTAATAAAAGACATGGTTTTAAGTAAACTTGAACAATTAACGGAATCATAATTGCATGGTCCTATCTCTGGAATTCCTAATCGCGACCTCCTCGGTCCGATCTCCGATTTTTTCCATCTCGACCCTTTCGCGGTCAAATCCCTAATCGCGACCTCCTCGGTCCGATCTCCGATTTTCCATCTCGACCCTTTCGCGGTCAAATCCTATCGCGACCTCCTCGGTCCGATCTCCGATTTTCCATCTCGACCCTTTTGCGGTCAAATCCCTAATCGCGACCTCCTCGGTCCGATCTCCGATTTTTTGTCTCGACCTTTCGCGGTCAAATCTCTAATCGCAACCTCCTCGGTCCGATCTCCGATTTTTTGTCTCGACCTTTCGCGGTCAAATCTCTAATCGCGACCTCCTCGGTCCGATCTCCGATTTTTTATCTCGACCTTTCGCGGTCCAATCCCTAATCGCAACCTCCTCGGTCCGATCTTCGATTTTTTATCTCGACCGTTCGCGGTCAAATTCCTAATCGCGACCTCCTCGATCCGATCTCCGATTTTCTATCTCGACCTTTCGCGGTCAAATCCCTAATCGTGACCTCCTCGGTCCGATCTCCGATTTTCCATTTCGACCTTTCGCGGTCAAATCCCTAATCGCGACTACCTCGGTCCGATCTCCAATATTCCATTTTCGACCTTGTGTGTTCAAATCCCTAATCGCGACCTCCTCGGTCCGACCTTCGATTTTTTATCTCGACTTTTCGCGGTCAAGTCTCTAATCGCGACCTCCTCGGTCTGATCTCCGATTTTTTCTGTCTCGACCTTCCGTGGTCAAATCTCTAATCGCGACCTCCTCGGTCCGACCTCCTATTTTTGATCTCTACCTTCCAAGGTCCAATCTTTTCCGATCAATCAAGCTTAGGAGAAAATGTGTTTTGAGCAAAAGTTAAGCAAAATAAGTGCACGTTACTTGAGCCTTCAGCCTAAACACTTACCTCCGAATCTAAACCTCACTAACCCCGAGTCTAAACCTTGCCTTTTCCCGAAGCAAGAAAGAAGTGGGTGAGAATACCGGGTCAGCGGCTTGTCAGTGTAGAATCCTCAGATAGCTCGCCAGAATCGTCAGTTTTGTCAGCTCGGAGAGTCAGAATGGCAGATTTGACAGAAAGCTGAGGGTACAGAAATCCGATGATTAGGAAGGAAGAGTTAGCCCAAGCTTTGGAAAATGCCCATAAGGTTCACGAAGAGCAGCTGGCCATGCTCGTCAGTACTCTCCGCCGTCATGGAGTTCAGGTAACAGTTGAGGCGAACGGTTCTCTGGTCATGGTCGAAGATGAGACTTCAGAAACAGTGATTTCAGTCCCTCCATCCTATAGTCAATACCCTCCTCCATCCACATATGATCCCTTACCAAGGACTACCCCTTTTCAGTCTTTTCCAACATCCTGTGCCATCAGGGCTCCAACACCCTCGCCTCCTCAGATAAGACCCAGCTTTGGATCCTCCCAAACAGATCCCAGTACCCCTCAAAGTCCTCCAAGGTTCACTTCCTTCCATCAATATGCTCAGTCAACAAAGTTCATCCCCGTGACTTTTTCGGCCCGTTTCTTTGGACACCTTGTCCTTGCTCCAGCTGCCCCGTGGCCTCAAATCCCTCCACTTCCACCAGTATCATGGGCACGTAATGGATCACTGCCTCAGTCTGCGATAGGGGATTCAGAAGCTAGCAGAAAAATGGAAAGCTCAAGCGTCCCGGGCAACCAACCAAATAAAAGTAGCTAGGCTAGGGGTTACTATCCTCAAGCAAGACTAAGAAATAAAATAGTCTCTCAGTCAACTTTCGTAGGTTCTAGTCCTCCTCGGACATTGTAATTAGTCTTCATTGTTCTATAAAAGAGTCTTCTTCTTTTCTTGATAGACTTAAGACATTATTTGCACACCTACATTACATTTAATGAAATGGTTTCATTTTATATGATCAATTGCATTGCTCAATAAATAATCTCTCAAAATAATTAACGTTCTGATTAATCAGTGTGAGAAAGTCAACTAATGTCTTCCCATACACTTTCCTTACCTCACAAAAGGCCTCCATCAAGCCATACACTTTCCTTACCTCATAAAAGCCTTCATCAAGCTATAGGCCTCCCAAATCAGGTCCTCATCGTCACCTTGACCAAGTCAACGACGGCGGCCACATTAAGGAAAAACAAAAGGCCACTCAGTTTCGAAAGATTGACCCCATATCGACAACAACCTAAGAGCTTGCCTTAGACCTCAAGGGTATCAAGAAGGTTCAAGCAGAGGCTCGCCTTGGCCCTCAGGTGCTTTAAAAAAAAAAGAATAAAAAAATCTTAGTGCAAAAAGAGTAATACCCAGCTAGGCTGAAAACCCTGAAAGGGACAGTCTAGGCAAAAAACAGGGTTGCATAAAAAAATGAAAAATGATAAAAAAAAAAATGAGGCCAAGGACCTAGCGTCACCAATCAAAAGCTTGACGGACAGGCAAAATCAAAGCTCGAAGAATAGATGTTGTCGATAACAATGGGGCGGTCGAAGCAAAGGCAGAAGTATTTCATAAGTCTTTAGGCACATGCAAATCCTTTTCTCCCCCAATGAAAGACAAAAATCAGAAGCAACCGTCCAAAAATGACTTGGTCAAGGAATCATCCCGAGGCTCATGCCTCATCATCCAACCTTCTTATCCGAGCCTTTTCACTAAAGGAACCACAAATCCCATTTCCCAAAGCCAGGTACAGTTCAGCCGAAGCCGAACTACGGTGACCTGAGCTCCTCACAATGAGGGGAACGTAGGCAACCAGAAATGATCCGGTCATAAACATATCCAAATCCCAGAAAATTCGGTCCCATCGAATGACCTTTCCCATAAACCCATTCAAGTTCCCGAAAATTCGGTCTCATCAGTGACCTCTCCCATAGACATATTCAAATCCCAGAAAACCCGGTCTCATCAATGACCTCCCTATACACAAACCTTTCTTTCACACCAAGCCAACCTTGATCCTCGACACTGGTTGACTTTCTCCTCATGATTAATCAGAATGTTTGTTCATATCGAGATTAATGGTTGAATAACCCGAACATCAATAAAGGGTTTTAAGCAATCTTGTGATCATTGTAAATAAAACAAGTTTTCAGATGTTTTGACAAGTCTTCCTTTTCTACATCTTAGAAAAAATAGTGCTAAACACTGATTTTCTGTCAGTAGAGGCTTCCATACACTTTTACAAACCTTTCTACGCTTATACTCTCTCAAAAGAGTCAAACCCAAAGCGAGTTCTCGTGCCTATGTCGAATAAGGCCATCAAAATAACACAAAATCGGGATCTATTCCCACCTTTCGAAAAATATGCCCCTGCATATATAAATTTCTAAGAATCTTTTCTTTCACATCTTCTTAAGGTTGACTGATTGACTAAATAAAAAAAAAGAAAAAAGATAGGTTTTTCCCTCTCCGGCTACAATTCGAATTAGGGTTGCCTTGTGACTCTTCAAGGTTGGGGCTTTGCCAAGCCATTTCTTTAGACTGGGGCTTCTTTAGTCATTTTTGGGGTCCGCATCGGGTTCTTCACTAGGTCTCTAGATGGATTCAGTTTTGGTCAGATCAACCTCAGGATCACTTTTGCAGTACCAATCATATTGGGATTTTTTGCTAGGTCACCAGACTGGGGCTTCACCAAGTCACGTCTTTGAAACCTAAAACCTCGCCTACTCAGTTCATCCAACCGGGGCTTTGCCAATGAAAGGATCTTTCCTTGCTTTAATAAGACATAGGGCTTTGCAGAAATTGTTCCTCAGACCGGGGCTCCGATAAGTCGCATCCACCCCTAGAAGAGAGGTTTGGTCGCTTTGACATCTGCTTTAGTCTTTGGTTCTAAAAGCCTGTCAACAACAGCTTCAAGTGTCAGAGTTTGAGAAAGGAACTTTAGTCAAGACCCGAGGTTTAAACCCAATCTCAGTCCAAGAAGGAAATTTTAGTCCACACCCAAGGGATACGACCCCACCTGCTCGAAACCTGTCTAAAACAGTTCCCAAACACATACATCCAAACACATGCATCCAAACACTTTGTTTCATAAAAATCCTCTTGCCTTCCCGCAAAAGAGTCATCCCGTGGCTCATGTGACATGCACAAAGAAAAGTAACCTTAAATACTTTTGCCCAAAATAGTCTCGTTATCTCCAAATGGAATAACACTTTCTCCCAAGTTTTCCCGTTACATCCAAATGGATATAACGTTGTCTCCTAAAAATCCTTCGTTATTGCCAAATGACGTTTCCTCCGGGAAATCCTCCGTTATCGCCAAATGGGATAACGTCGCCTCCAGGAAACCTTCCGTTATCGCCAAATGGGATAACATTTCTTGTTAAAAATCTCAGTTATTGCCAGAAGGCAATAACATTTTGACCTTTTTCGATCTCCGTTATTCCCGAAGGAAGGAA
Source organism: Adenophora triphylla var. japonica (assembly GCA_022495995.1). Taxonomy (NCBI): domain Eukaryota; kingdom Viridiplantae; phylum Streptophyta; class Magnoliopsida; order Asterales; family Campanulaceae; genus Adenophora; species Adenophora triphylla. The sequence goes on along the minus strand of JAFEMH010000205.1, from coordinate 512,873 downwards.
TAACATTTCGACTTCTCTCGTGATCTCCGTTATTCCCGAACGAAGGAATAACATTTCGCTATCTCTTTTCAATCTCCATTATTCCAGAATGAAGGAATAACATTTCGACCTCTCTCGCGATCTCCGTTATTCCCGAATGAAGGAATAACATTTCACTATCTCTTTTCGATCTCCGTTATTCCAGAATGAATGAATAACATTTCGACCTCTCTCACGATCTCCGTTATTCCCGAACGAAGGAAAAACATTTCGCTATCTCTTTTCGATCTCCGTTATTCCAGAATGAAGGAATAACATTTCAACCTCTCTCGTGAACTCCGTTATTCCCGAATGAAGGAATAACATTTCGCTATCTCTTTTCGATCTCCGTTATTCCAGAATGAAGGAATAACATTTCGACCTCTCTCACGATCTCCGTTATTCCCGAATGAAGGAATAACATTTCGCTATCTCTTTTTGATCTCCGTTATTCCAGAATGAAGGAATAACATTTCGACCTCTCTCACGATCTCTGTTATTCCGGAATGAAGGAATAACATTTCGCTATCTCTTTTCGATCTCCGTTATTCCAGAATGAAAGAATAACATTTCGACCTCTCTCACGATCTCCGTTATTCCCGAATGAAGGAATAACATTTCGCTATCTCTTTTCGATCTCCGTTATTCCAGAATGAAGGAATAACATTTCGACCTCTCACGATCTCCGTTATTCCCGAATGAAGGAATAACATTTTGCTATCTCTTTTCGATCTCCGTTATTCCAGAATGAAGGAATAACATTTCGACCTCTCTCACGATCTCCGTTATTCCCGAATGAAGGAATAACATTTCGCTATCTCTCGCGATCTCCGTTATTCCCGAATGAAGGAATAACATTTCGCTACCTTTTTCGATCTCCGTTATTCCCGAAGGAAGGAATAACATTTCGACCACTCTCGCGATCTCCGTTATTCCCGAATGAAGGAATAACATTTCGCTATCTCTTTCGATCTCCGTTATTCCCGAAGGAAGGAATAACATTTCGACCTCTCTCGCGATCTCTGTTATTCCCGAATGAAGGAATAACATTTCGCTATCTCTTTTGATCTCTGTTATTCCCGAAGGTAGGAATAACATTTCGATCTCTCTCGCGATCTCCATTATTCCCAAATGAAGGAATAACATTTCGCTATCTTACGTGATCTCCGTTATCACCAAATGGGATAATGTCTCATTCGAGAAATTTCCCGTTATCTCCAAATGGAATAACGATTTTCCCAAATCATCATCCGAAGCTCGGAAGGCTATAAATTACCCGGTCCGTAAAACTGTATAAATTTCCCGAATCATATAAATTTCTCCCAAAAATCTCTGTTATCTCTGTTAGAATTAAAATAAGGTGTACCTCTATCTCTGATTCGAAAGAGATTGTGAAGTACGCTTAAGTTCTTCAAACTTTAGCTACCTCTATCACAGATTGAGAAGTACGCTCGAGTTCTCCAAACTTAAGCTACCTCTATCATAGATTGAGAAGTACGCTCGAGTTCTCCAAACTTTAGCTACCTCTATCTCAAGATAGTGAAGTACGCTCAAGTTCTCCAAACTTTAGCTACCTCTATCACAGATTGAGAAGTACGCTCAAGTTCTCCAAACTTTAGCTAGCTACCTCTATCACGGATTGAGAAGTACGCTCAAGTTCTCCAAACTTTAGCTACATCTATCTCCTCGATAGTAACGTAACCTTTAGTTTATTCAGGTGACAACCTCCATTAATTGTCAAAATCTCAAGGATCCTAGACATCGTTCCTAACTATATAGTGATGCTTGAACTACGACCAAGGCTTGATTCCTCCGGGATGCGTAGGTAGCCTTTCATAAAAGGTCCAGCCATCCGACCGCAGTGGTCACCCTTTTCCATTATCGCTCCTCAGTGGTGAGGCAGCCTTTCATAAAGGTCTAGCCATCAGACCACATTGGTTACCCCTTTGTCATTCATCACTCCTCGGTGGTGAAGTAGCCCCTCATAGAGGTTCAGATATCCGACCACATCGGTCACTTCTAGCATATCCCCAGTAGGATCAATCGCCTGACCTCCTAGGTCACTTTCTCTTCTATTTTCCCAGCAAGAGACCAGCTTCTCTTCGCTATTCCCCTGCGGATCTTTTCTGAACTACGGCCTGGCTTGATTCCTCCGGGATACGTAGGTAGCCTTCCAAAGGTTCAGCCACTCGACTACCTTGGTCACCTAATCCGTCTCGGCATTCGCCAGATCAGATCCTTTTCTATCGACAACCCCACTCGCCCTGCAAGTGACGTTGCCGAGGGGCTTCTGTAAGTACCCAAATCTGGCTCATGCCTTCCGGTTAAGTTTTCCGGCAATTTCCCGGACTTTCCTAAAGTCCGGGAGCAATTCCGGAAATGTTCCGAACCTTCCAAGGAATGAAGGGACTGATTTAAATCAAAAAAGCACGTTTTCCTTAATATGGAAAACCTTCTAGAAGTGTCACCTTGCATGATTCTAGAAACATGCTGAGTCATACAGGATAATGCCGCACGGCTGCATTAGGAGGGAACTCCTAGCCGCACGGCCTCATTAGCCTTATCCAGACTGCCTATAATTAGAGCCCTCCTCTACCCATTTTAAAAAAATAACAACAGAACATATTCAGCACCAAAATCTCTGTTCAAGCCCTGCTGCGAAAATCCAAGAAGTTGAAGAGTGCCAAGAAGCCACCTCCCTCCTCCTTGAAGCCTTCCAAGTTGGTCCATCCACTAGGCAAGATCCAAAGAAGAAGAGGTCACCACCATTGGTAATCTCTCACCCCTTTACCTTGCATTGTGCTTGTTTATGTGATATAATTGCTCCTTGCATTCATATATTACTATTATCTTGCTTGGGACTTGGTATTAGTTGTTAAAGATCCTATCTTTATTCATATAAAGCATACCCCTTGCACGTGGGGTCTTAGCCTGATGGTTAGAGTTCATGGCTTCCAACCTGGAGGTCATGGGTTCGATTCCCCCACCAGTGGTTAGAGGGAATGACATTGCCCTCCCTAGCATAGCTAGGCGCCTCTGTGAAGTGCATCAAGGGGAAAGCGGTGAAATGTGTTAATTCCCTTTTAAAAAGAGAAAAAAGAAAAAAAAAGCATACCCCTTCCCCCTTTGCATCCTTTGCATGAAATAAGCATCCTTTGCCCATAAAAATGTAATCTTTGCATTAAAGGTGCATCCTTTGCATCTAAAAATCCCTTTTTTTTTTACATAAAAATGATATCTTTATGCATCATTTGCATTAAAAATCTATTCTTGACATAAAAATGCATCCTTTGCATTAAAAATTATTCCTTTGCATAAAAGATCATTTCTTCACATCAAAGATGCATCGTTTGCATATGAAACACTATTTTCCCACATAAAATGCATCCTTTGCATAAAAATCCTTTCTTTACATCAAAAAGCATCATTTGCAATCAAAAGCATCCTTTGCATCCAAAAATGTCATATTTTCACTAAAAATGTCATTTTTAACATGCATCCCCCATGTCCCCATTAGCAATCTTCGGAATGGACCGGTGTAAAGATCCTATCTTTACATCGTTTCTTCCATTAAAGGTGCCAAAATCTCTTTAGAAAGGGATAAACCTTGAACCTATATCTCCGACTATCGCTTGAGACGAGCATGACAGCTCCCATATAAGCTCAATCGTCTCAAGGCGTAGGATTGATGGGGCTAAGGACGCTCCTTTTCTAAAGAACCCCATTTTGGACTACAAAAGAGAGTCCTTCTCTCGATCACGCAAGTCACAAGGTCAAATAGCGATGATCACAAGTCTAAAATGAGGACGGGATCAAAGTCTCGAACACATAAAAATCCAAGGAATCCCGAGCGACAACCAATTAAATGGTTTGTACGTTCGGAAGACAACTTGGGACATTCCCCCCCCCCCACTCTTTTCAACACATGTACACAAGAAAGCACGCAAGCAAGCACGAAAAATGGAATCTAGGGAGACTTGCTACGGCAAGGCACCTTGGGTGAACGACGATCCGTTCTTCCCAAGGGGTAAATTAACCTCCGAACCCTAAAATCCTTTTTTTCAAAGTTTTGAGGAAATCAAAATGGCATGGCGACTCCGTTTTTCAAATTAAACCGGATGTTTTCAAACTCGCGTGAATCCAATCTAAAAAAACACAAAAAATTAGAATTTGGGCACACATTCGCAGTTTGTTAATTGGTCAAAACCTTCGATTTTGACAAGTGTGACTGTGATATTTGTCAATTGGAAAGGTCATACTCGGTTGATCGAAAAACACCTTGTTCAAAATTTCCGTCAGATGAATTGTCAAGGAATTTTGGGTTCGTTAATTATTTTTATCCGTATGAAGATCCTTTCGATTAGTTGTTCTCCGGTCAGATTTGTCATCAGACTGTCAAGAAATTGTTATTTGAAGATTGTGTTACATATTTTTGGGCGGATTGGATGGATTTAGTGAAAAGCAATCGTAAGTATACAGTGTGTCGACAGTTGAAGGATAAATTTCGAGATATATTTTCAAAAGCAACAATCTAAATTCGAGGTCGATTTTTTTCTAAGAAGGGAAGAATGGTTCAGGTAGAGACAGGCAGATTTCGGCAGCTTTTGAAACGGAATTATTATTTACTTATCTTTTATTATTTTCTTTGTATTTTTGGAATTATTATTAGATATGTAATATTTTTATGTTTTAGAATAGTTTTAGGAAATATTTTGTTATTCTTGAGTCCTAATATATTACCATATAGCTTAGGGGTAATTTAGTAGGTTTTGACTTATTTTCCAAGTCGTAGGAGTCATATAAAATAGGGTCATATATTATATCCGAAGATTAGACTTGTTAATTATTGAATAAAGAAAATAAAGGAAAAGCTGAGGATTTCTTTATCTAGGGTTTGTAACCCATTGTGTCTGATTCTTTCCGTTCGGTATCAATCTCAAGGCTTCATTCGACATCAGTTCCCCTCACAAAGATTTTCCCATAATGAGGGGTATTTCTATCATCTATGTCCTCATAGAAATGGGCATAGAAATTCCTCACCACACTCTCAACATACTTTGAAACCTTAGTAACCGTTGGCAAAAAGTTCCTATCCTCCAAAAATTGATAAATCTCAAAGCTTTTGAACTTGATCACATCAATATTTCTCTCATTGAGGATCCTTTTTTCTGAATCTTGGACCCATTTGTCCAAATTCGATTCACTATAAAACTCTTCAGATAAAAAGGAAAGTTCATAAAAACCAAAAGACATAACTTCATTTCTAGAGTTCGGAGATGGAGTAGTGTGGTGTAGGGTGTGGTTCCTTATGTTGTTGTTATTTTTGCAGCATGTGTTGTGGCTGGTGTTGTCTCAGCAGCCGCAACACTTGAGACAACGCATCATTGAGTCCTTTGTTTCTTGACCAATCTTTGTTGGGATTGAGCTAGTGGCTCATAAAAATCATCCTCTAACCAAGCATCATCATCATCAGAAGAGGATTTTTCTTTGCTAGCTTTAAAATTCTCGTTCGAACCTTCTTCCGAAGATACCTCTAGAGAGGCACTTGTTTCATCATCAATAATTTCCACTGGGTCATCAGGCGTGTTGGAGGCTGCTCCTTTTGGCCTTGACAGAGTCTTGATACGCTCATATTGATGCCTACCATCATATCTAGCCCTATAAGGGGCATCAACCTCTTTCCTCTTCCTATTCTTCTTAGGGATAGCCAATGTGAGCTCAAGCGAATGAGAGGTTTCGGGGATGATCATAGATATGGGAGAGGGAGGAGTATTTGACACAACAATTTCTAGGTTTGGTGTTGTGGAAGGTGTTGCGGATTGTGTTTCCGCATGTAATGTCTCCATAGGAATGGCAACACTTGACGAAAAATTGAAGGGGCTATGGAGAGATGTCCATTGGAGATTTATTTTGGGAGCTTTTTGATGGGCTAGCCATGGCGATTTGAAGGGAAGGAGGAAGATGAAGATGGAAGTTTTTTTATAGAGAGACGAAGAGAGAGATGGTGATGAAGAGGGATTGTAGAGGGAGGTGAGTATTAAAGGGGAATAGGGAGAGATAATAGGAGTGATTTGACACTTTCAAATTAACTCATCATTATCCCTATCTCAACATCTCTCAACTAATTAAACCCAACCAGTTTTTCCTTCTTTTTTTTTAATAAATAACATAAACTAAAAATAATTACTGAAATATCCGAGAATTTTGGATTTTCAAATTTGAAAATCAAGATCAAATAAATTGAATCTTCAAAATAATCGAAATTTCATAATTACATTTAGCTAGAAAAAAATTAAGGAATTTTATTAAAAACCTTTTGATTTCTTAAACTCTAAATATAAGAAAATAGACTTTTTGAACATCAAAATTTAATTAATAAAAATCCAAAAATAAAAAGAAGAAATAAAAAATAATGTAACACCTACTAATGTGTTGCTAGCAATGTTGTGTAACACATAATACAACATATTTGAATAAAATCCCCATGATATTTTTGACATATATGAACTTTTAATACACAATTTCTTAGGCAATTTTAAGCAAACTTTACCCTTACTTTATTTACAATGAAGCATCGTAGTAGCGAGCTCCGTGCCCCTAGTTTTTTATTAAAGTGTAAAGTCTTATGTATTATGTTTTATACCTTTCAAGTAGGGTACACTGTAGTAGCGAGCTCTATGTTCCTAATATTGAGTATAAACAAATACATTATACTCCCGTTTGGCAAGAAAGCATCGTCGCAGCGAACACCGTGCCCCGACTTACTTTAGGAGTATTTTAAACAATACTTGCATATTAAATATCAACAATATAATAAGTGACTTTGTCACTTTAAGCACAAAGGGAAATTTTATCAGTATGTTCAACTTAAGTATATACACATACTAGAACAAAAAGGTCAATAAATGCCACCCATTGGGTTTAAACAGTAAAGAATATTTTTTATATACATAGTACACAGTGTTGCTGTATGTGTTGGTAACACAAACGGCAACACCTTGAGACAGCAGATTATACAATACATATACTAAGAGATTTTTTCAAGCTTGAAAATCTCTCATGGTCAAGAGCTTTAGTCAAAATATCAGCAAGTGGATGTTTGGTATCAATATGCTCTATTTGGATTAAATATTTTTCAACTAAATCTCTTAAAAAGTGATTGCGGATATCTATATATTTAGTGCGAGAGTGTTGTACAGGGTTTTTGGAAATATTAATTGCACTTAAATTATCATAGTACATGGTCAAGATATTACTGTCAAGACCATAGTCATCAAGCATATGTTTTAACCATATTAATTGTGAACAACAACTCCTAGCTGCTACATACTCAGATTCAGTAGTCGAGAGAGAGACACAATTTTGCTTGCGACTGTACCATGACACTAGGTCATTACCTTAGAAAAAATAACCCAAACTTATACTTTTTCTATCATCTATATCCCATGCCCAATCAGAATCACTAAAACCAACTAAGTTCGTATTAGTGTCTTTAGTAAACCAAATTCCTAATTCACTAGTCCCGGATACATAGTTAATGATTTTCTTAACAACATTTAGGTGAGAAATTTTAGGATTCGACTGATATCTAGCACACACACCTGCACTGAACATAATGTCGGGATGAATGGCAGTAAGATATAAAAGACTACCTATCATAGATTGATAAAGAGTTGGATCAACATCCTCCCCTCCTTAGTCTTTGGCCACCTTAAGTGTTGATCCCATAGGTATTTTTGAACTATTGGCACTCTTCAATCTAAACCTTTCTACCAAACTTCTTGCATACTTACTTTGAGAGATAAAGATCCATTATTTGAGTGTTTTAACTGCAATCTCAAGAAATAGTTAAGTTCACCTATCATGCTCATCTCAAAAGTTGATGTCATAGCCTTCCCAAAATTTTGCATACAAGTTTTAGATGTGGATTCATAAACTATTTCATCAACATAGATTTGATCAATGACAAGTTCTTTATTATGCCTTAGAATAAACAATGTCATATCGACTTTGCCTCTAACAAATCCATATTCAATTAGAAAATTTGTTAGATGTCCATACCATGCACGTGAAGCTTGTTTCAACCCATATAAGGCCTTCTCAAGTCTAAATACATTATTTGGATGGAATGGGTCTTCAAATCCCTTAGGTTGCTCGACATAAATTTCTTTATCTAAGTACATTCAAGAAGGCCGCTTTAACATTCATTTTTGCATTAAGTAATAGCCTAAAAACACATAAGGTGTAGACTTGAGCATTAATTTGTGCTGATTATATGGAACAAGGTTGGGAAAACATGTACACCCAAACGTTTTCAGGAAGCGATAATCCGGAATACGTTTCCAGAATTTTTCAAAAGGGGAGATTTATTGAAGTTGACGCATAGGCAACATATTTATGAGAAACACATCAGTAGAGAATGATTCAAGCCAAAACTTCATGGGAACCTTTGATTTAAAAAGTAAGCAAAGACCCATTTTCATAATATGACGGTGTTTGCGCTCAACAACCCTATTTTGTTGAGGAGTGTAAGGACACGAGGTTCGATGCCCAATACCATGTTTAATCAAGTAAGCAGCAAATTGATGATTAATAAATTCTCCTACCCCATCAGTTTGAACAGTTTTTATGGTGTGTAAGGCATAAATCTTATGAGACAGTTGATTCTTTATCAAAGACTTAAAATCAGAGAATACGATAAAAACATCGAACTTATGAAATAATGGGAAAAGCAACATATCGAGAAAAATCAACAATAATAGACAAGTTTAATTTACTGAAGGGACTGAGGAGGACCCCAAACATCCAAATGTAATAAAGCTAAAGGTTTTGTAGAATTAAAATAACGAGGTTGGAACGGAAGATTACAAGCTTTGCCTAACGGGAAAACATGACACATATCCTTTATTTTAATAGGGCTGCTAATCGCAAGCCTGATTTTATAAACTAAACACTCTGAAATATGAGAAGAGGGGTGGCCCAAACGGGCATGCCAAGTAGACGAAGAAGCGTGCTCCCCGATAAATGCCAAAAATTTATGTGTGAACTGGGAATAAAGGATAAAGTGTAGAGATCGCCAGATTTACTGCCAGAAAGTATGGTCCTCTTGGGAAGATTGTCCTTCACACAAAATCCAAACGCAGTTAGTTCAAAGAAACAATTGTTGTCTAAACAATACTTGCGAATGGAAAGTAAAGAACGACTTAAATTAGGCTCATGCAAAACAGTGTTCATGAAAAAATATGATATTGGACAAAAAACTGAGTAGAACCAATATGAGCAATAGGAACAAAAGCACCATTTACAACAATAATAGAATAGTTACCCAAGTACAGGGAAAATTGTTGCAAGACATCCAGATTGGATATCATGTGATTTTTTGCCCTGAAATCAAGAACAAAAGAGACGGGAGCCATAAGCGACGAACAACCGTGAGGAGCCATGTGATGTTGAGGGTATAGTATTGAGCTATATATGTGATATTTCCCCGCTGATAACAAGTGGTGGCTACGTGACCCGGTTTCTTGCAAAGCTGGCATGACATTGTATGTGGGTCTTTTCTAAGGAGAGGATTGGGTGGGTGGTAAGGAATGGTAGGTTGTAAATTTGTGGCCGAACGGGTTGGAAAGCAGTAGGGAAAGGAAGAAGTCCCCTGCCTTGGTTTCGATTGCGGTTATCGTTTTGGTTACGATTTCCACCCCCACGGTTTTGATTAGGGACAAAGAAGAACCTCCCTTGATTATTTTGCCCAAATGGTCAAGGACCTCCCTAGTTGGTAGGCTTATGAGAGGGGGATGGGGTAGGGGCAAGTTTGGGTTTTTCTGGCTCTTTTACGGCAGCGAGGGCTCTTACGGTCGATGTGGTTTTATGGGCAAACTTTTGTTGTAAGGCTTCTTCTTGGAGGAGAAGATCCTTAAGATCATCAATGGTAGTTTCCCCTTTTGAGTTTTGGTTTGTTATAATTTCATTTTAAGTATGTCCCAAACCTCCAAGAATGCGACTACGAAGAGTGTGGGAAGAAACAGATTCACAAGCGCGAGCAAGGGAATGAGAGATCGTCTTAGCACAAAGGATGTGATCCTGAATAGTCATGCCGGGGGAAAGGGTTAGATCATGGAGCTCCTCTTAGAGTTTGTGGAAGTGCATATTGGAGGCGAGCCAAACTCTTTGGCAAGAAGGTCCCACTCCTCTGGATCCATGGTGCAATTGTTTACATGCGGTTGTACCTTAGCAGTTACGGTAGCTTTTATCCAACCGAGGACAAGTTGGGAGGTGTGGACAAAGGCTTCATGGGCTGGATTTTTTGTGTTGGTATTGTCGGCCTTAACAAGGATACGAGAGGGTGAGATTTTATCGGTTGATTAAGTAGGACTTTTACATATTGAGATATACATAGAAGATATCTATCATTATTCTATGCTAATCGTTGATATTTGTTTTCTTATGAAAGGTAAAGACACTGATAATCCTAACTTGCTGGTTTCCTTTGCAATCATTGATATTTGTTTTCTTATGAAAGGTAAAGAGTTCAATCCTCAACAAATGCAGTACAAAATCTGTCAAAATATAAACAAAGTAATTATAAAGATATTAAAATGCATGTCACTATATAAAGCTAGAAAAAAAAACAAATTACATGAAATGAAATGCAAGTGGTTTGCTAACCAAATGCACAACTGAGGAAGCTAGCAGGTGCAGAGTTTTTGTCCCTAAGAAATTGTTTAATTGTTTCCTTCTCACTTTGTTCATCAGAAACAATGTCTGCACCTTGATTAGAAGCTACGATTGACAAGTAGTACTCACCAATAATATCTAATGCAAATATCAGAACTTTATTAATAAAGTAAATTATACTCCGTAACAAATGATATTAATTTAATTGCTTTTGGATTTATTGAGCATGTGAATATTTCAAGAATGTTTTTTTTTGATGTATAATACCTTGCATTTCTTGAATGCTTTCATCCAAGCGGCTCTCACATGTCTTCAACAAGATGATGCCATCTTCAATGTGCTTTACTCTTTTACTCATCATTTTGATATCCTTGTCAAGTTTCTGCAGAGATGAAAACCAACAAGAATAAATTTCTTATTCAACAATATTTAATATACAACCGCTTGATTTGTATTCCCAAAGCTGAAATTTAACTACTTTCAAGTTTCAATAATTGAAAGTACAGTAGTTTTTCTCTATATATTGCCTAAACTACTGAAATTCTACAAGATTTGTTGCTCAAAATGATGCATTAACTATAGAAAATATGTAAACCACCTCTGTATTTGTTGACTGATAAGGTGATGAGAATGAATGGAAACACCAACAAGGTTTTGTTGATTTAAAGGTATACTCATCCCTCAAGGCTCTTCTGGTATATAGTATTTACACCTGATTATAGCCACAGATAAATCATTTTAGTGTCTTTTGCTAGTCACTAGTACTTCTACATTTTCAATCTTTGTGAATCCTCTAGAAATCCATATAGATGATGGCAAATAGTGCAGCATACCTATTTTGAAGAATTGGTCGGTGATCTGAGTCACAATATGAATTTTGTTGCTTAAATCCAGCTTACCTGTTTAAGTCATAAAAAATATTTATATGAAATCTCAGATATTTGTTTCCACATAAGATTCCTCATAAATTAGAGCATATATAATGTTGATTCACCAATATTGGAATATCTTAGAGCCATTATCTCACATCGGATTTGACAAATATTGCCTATAACATATAAAGATCATGGGTCACTCCCCTTACCACCAATTTGTTTTAAGGTAGAATCTCAAACTTTAAAAGAATATATCAATACACTTTCTATTTATTTATTTTTTCAGGAAATGCATTCGACTAAATTGATAGTTTGAGTCACAACTAAGGACAAATTACATTTAGCACCCCAAAGTATCCATCAAATCTCACTTTGTACCCTTTGAAATGTGGCTCTATTTGGTACTTTAATTTCCAAATAGTCCCCTTTACCCCTGTCACTTCTCAAAATGTCCCAATTTTACCCTATGGCCAATTCATGTAAGGAAGCAAAGTGTGGCGATTTCAAAATTTGAGTATCAAACAAATTCACTTTTCAAAATGAGATGCAATGCGGGATTTGGTGGATACTTTGAGGGTAAATATAATTTGATCCACAATTAATTAACACAAAGAGTGGTATTTCACATAGAAGAGTAAAATGATGCATCAATATAAAGGGGATTCTAGGGAAATCACTTCGCTAAAAATCTTATTAAATCCAATTCTCATAAAAAATAGAATGGTGTTAATTGATCTATCAATTAACAATTAAACCTGAGAAAAAACACCTAGATGTACTAATTATAGGAGCAATTAAGCTTGAGAAAAATACAAGAGTTGGTCCATCAAATGCACATGTAGGAAATAAGTTAGAGACAAGAAGTATCTAACACGAGTCATATGATATTACATGGATAGAAGAAAGAGCATAGATCAGACGAAAATCTCAAATAGAAGAATAGATATCACATACTAAGATGAGTCCATTAGAAACTATGAATATAATCATCAATTATCATAAAAAATAAGGATAAAAAAGAGTAAAACTATACCTCCTCCTTGCAGTTTCAGATGAAGAGAAGAGGATTGCAATCTTGAAGAGATTACCAAACCATTATAAACTTCCATCACCCAATGATCAAGTATGAATCCCTCCATTTATCAAGACAACATTTCACTTTTTTACAGCAAAGATAGGATAATATATGTCATGATAGGCCTAAACAAGTGATGATATCCCGTGCGGAGATTACAATGTCAAGTAAGCCTATTACCATACATGAGGTGTGCCTCTTTCACGAAGTTTTACCACCACTTGAAGAGGCATAAAGGGGATTATATACGAGACAAATAGGGTTAGGGAAGTCTCAAGAAAGTTCTAGGTCTTAAATTGGGCCAACATATTTCCTCAGATCCAAATAACACAAACTAGATGGGCTTTATCTACTCATAATCCATACTCTATTAATCCCAAGATAAAAAGAGGGCCCATAAAGCCCAAATGGATCGTCGTGTGGGTTAAAACTTGATCCTACGACTAAGGGTTGACGCTAAGCATCTTAAGCCTTTGGTGGAATATTCCTATCATTTGCACATGATTAGTTTAAGGAAGCATGCAAAACTTAATAAGTAGTTAATTAGATTGTTAGTAAAATATTAACTCAAGAAAAAAATAACTCAAATTCCTTCTTAAGGTCATTTAAGAGGTTAAGGGCCAATAAATAGGGTATCTACTATGTCCCAACCAAGGTTTGATTTTTGACATCTATTACTCTATTGTTTATAACAATGTAAGATTTTATTTGACCAATGACTAGGAAATTTGTAAAACAACCCTAGACAATGACCAACTCACCTATTATACATATGCAACTAGTCTATTTTAGGTAAGTTGTATATAAGAGTTGTACCTATGAAATGTCCTAATCCATATGAACATTTCGTAGGAGAATGAGGGTGTAGAAAATAATCTATTATGGGTCTGCAATTTTTTTTATTTACTACAAAATTCTTTGAGAGAGGGCGAGCCTTGGCGCAACGGTTAAGTTGCTCCTTTGGTGACCATAAGGTCACGGGTTCGAACCTTGGTGAACAGCCTCTTGGCAATTGTCAGGGGAAGGCTCTAGCAAATGGTTCTCTATCCCAACCCCTGCTTGGCGGGGAGCGCTTGGCGCATCGGGGTTTGCAAACGAAACAAAATTCTTTGTGAGTCTTGAAAATCTTTCTTTTATGGACTTGTTTTTTACAATTTATATTCCTATTAAATTTTGATCAACGCATTCAATTGTGTATCCATAATTTTCAAAATGATATCTTTTTTACTATAATTTACAAGTCCTAAATCCATATTATCTTAGCCGTCCAAAATTCTAATTATATAAACACATTTCTCTTTTACGGTCACTTTAGCTCAGACCTCAACTATCTTTGCATTTCAGACCTCAACTATCACTCTTTCAGAAACCCAGTGTTCTAAAAGATCCCGTCTAAGGATGCCTAGGCGCTAGGCCCATCTCCAATGCCTAGTTCTAAGTCCCGTCTAGGTCCCGACTAATCTCGATTAATCCCGACTAGTCTCCGCCTAGGCGCTAGGTCCGACTCTGCCGCCTAGCATCCGCCTAGCGCTTTTTAGAACCTTGCAGAAACCTCAACTATCTTATCATTGGTGTTAGTCTACCTCCACAACAAAGAGAGTCGACCTCAATTGCGAAACAAATAGCTTGTCACATCATCCAAGCCAACAGCCAAACATATATACAAACTTGTATACATATGCATAGTTGATAATTTTGTTAAAAAAATATCTTTGTAATAGCATATAATTTATTTTAAAGAATATTTGTATAAATGACCAACTAAATGAATGTAAAAATATGAACGTGCAAAATAATAAAATAAAAATGAGGCTAGAAAGAACTGAACCTAAGTCAGCCAAATAGTTACAAGCTCTAAACCACCGTTTGGGGCATAATTTCATCGGAGTATAAAAAAATTTGTGGGCATGGTTATGAACGCATTATGTAACTTAATTTGAAATTGTGGGATGCTTAACTTTAAAATAAAGCAAATATGAGTATATATTATACTCCTTCTGTTCCACTCGAATTAGGACATTTTATCATTTTGGGCGTCCCATTCGAAATATAGGACAATCCCAAAATGAAAATATTTTATTTAGTGGGATTCACTCTAATACTCGCAACAACTTTTCACTTATTATTTCCTCCCCCACTTCCTCTCTCCTACCTCAATTTTTATACTCACAACTCCTACTCCACTAACACTTTCCTATCGGAACCAAAAATCATACTCCCTCCGTCCCGGCCGAAGTGTCCCAACTTTCTATTTTGGGCGTCCCATTTAAAATGCCTCATACCCAAAAAAGGAAAGTTTTTTCGCTATTCCACCCACTCATTCTCTCTCCTACTTTACTTTTACACTCACAACATTCTCTCTCTTAACTATTCCTCCCACTCATTCTCTCTCCTATTTAATTTTTCATATTCACAACATTTAAATTTTTCTCTTTTTTACATCACTTTCCTTAATTCCCACGCCGAACTCATTTTGGGACACTTCGGCCGGGACGGAAGGAGTATTTCGAGTAGACGGAGGAACTATATTACATAGTCTAAAATAAACTGCGTCTCCTTGCCATTAAGGCCCTGGGCAGGTGCCCCACTGGCCCTCCCCCTTGGGCCGGTTCAGGACAAAAACCTCACAAATTATGTATGGCAAGTCTATCTCCACTACATAATTTACTAATCTACTATATTCAATAAATTCACTTAATGACTTGACATATTTACCCTCATAATGCATCTTAAACTAAACTAGATTGAGGCATTTATCAAAAAACGACCACACTTACACGCGCACAACACAAGCGCTTTAACCATTCCATCTCTCTATCTATCTATATTTCTATCGATCTCTCTCTCTCTCTCTCTCTCTCTCTCTATTCCCCTCTCTCTCTCTCTCTCTCTCTCTCTCTCTCTCTCTCTCTCTTCCTTTTTTTTTCACAAAATATTTTAAAATGCAATATCTCAAAATTTAGAAATCAAAAATATAATCTGAATCTCCGTTTTAATCATATCGTCAATAAGAATGAAACAAGTACACATGATATAATTTAAAGTTTAGAAATGAAAATTTCTTTGTATATCAATTTTTTAAACAAATACCAAGCACAAAAACTCTTAAAAAAACTTATAAATATCATTCATCACTTGTTTAAATAAAACACTTAGCACAAAAATCCTTTAAAATAATTGATTATTGATATTTTTCAATTGTTTAACCAAATACCAAGCACAAAAACTATTTAAAAACGGATAAACCATTCATCACTTGTTTAAATCAAACACTTAGCACAAAAATCCTTAAAAACTGATAATGACATTTATCAGTTGTTTAACCAAATACCAAGTACAAAAACTTTTTAAAAACTGATAAATGTTGTTTAACAAAATCCTTAGCACAAAATTCTTTAAAATAACTGATAAATGACATTAATCAATTGTTTAACCAAATAACAAGCACAAAAACACTTTAAAAACTGATAAATGTCATTTATAAGTTGTTTAAACCAAACACTTAGCACAAAAAACCTTAAAAATAACTGATAAGTGACATATATAAGTTGTTTAACCAAATATAAAGCGCAGAAACTCTTTAAAAAAACTGATAAATGCCATTCATCAGTTGTTTAACCAAATAACAACAACACATTCATAATCACCCAAATTCAACAAGTAATTCCAATCAACCCACATTGAATTGACAAACAAACAGCTTCATGAAATCCAAGCTTTAATTCACACTATTAAAAAAAACTCTTACCGATTATAACGAACAATGTGCATCCAATTCATCAAATTGCAATCAAAATAAAATCACAAACAAATTAAAACAAAGGGTAGTTACAAAAACACTTACGAGAAAACAAGTGATTCCTGGAAGATAAAAGAGAGAATTTGGATTAGTAATCCGTCAATCACCAAGTGAGCTTGAACCAGATGGAACACTACTACTGATACTAGTAGCAGCAGGTAATTGAATTCTAGACAATGTATAACTATTTTTTCCTAGAAGGGTTTTAGAGATTAAAGAAAAAAATCAAATCCAAAAAGGGTTTTTCCTTTTGTAGGATTTGTATTGCACTAGGTTCAAGTCGCCATGAGAATCGTGAAATCTTAAATGATCATCTTTTGACCCACTTCTGCTTAGAGTCATCAATCCAGTCAGGATGATTCGTCCCGCTATACAAATGGGATAGGATGCATGGGATAATATATTCTAATTTCGTATAAAAGCGGTACTATTTGTGACATCTCATTTGGGAAGCAGAACAAAACGGATTGGGACATAATGGGATGGGACGTCCCGCATTTTTTTAATTTCTAATTTTCATTTTAATTTTAATTTTTTAATCTTACAATAACGCCATTTTATGCTTTCAATTTGATATTTTGGCATCATCTTATTTATTATAATATTAATGTTTGAAAAAAAAAATAACTATGTTTACTTTTTGTTTATAATGGCACACAAGTTAAAATCAACTCTACTACATTAAAACACTCTTACCTATGGCGTGTCTTCTTGTCCCACATTGGCCCAAGTCTCGAGGTGGGATGGAACGGAATGAATGGGGAATTTCAAGCCGCGAAGAATTCTGAGATGCCCCATCCCACAAAGTTACAGGATCTCATAGGCTCATTCCGTCCAGTCCGTCCAGTCCTATTATCCAAAATTGACAGCTCTACTTCTGCTCGTTGTGATATTAACCGATCTGGAAAGCGCCCGAACCTAGTGAGCTCCACATAAGATGCGACGAAATTAGTGGTTTCATGAATGTCGTCGGAGTAGTCGTCGTCGTCATCATGATCAATGCGTGACCGTTTCTACTTGAAGAAATGTAAAGCATTTTTTCACCAAAGATTTATGTTCTTCTTAATCTCCCAAAATCGTCTTTGGAGATGTTCTGTGGCTTGAAATGTAACGCATCAATGGATCTCTAAGTTTCTGCCTTGTGCTTTGTCGGAGGTAGGAGGTATGGGTGGGTGGTGGTGGGGTTTGAGGGTGGGGGTTAGGTGTTTAGATAGTGGTTAGAGATAAAGCTGGGGATTGGGAAAGATAAGTTGGGTGATGGTGTTAATAAGCAATTTTCGAAAAATGTTTTGAAAAGCAGAAATCTGAAATTTATTTTTCTTAGAAAACAAACCTATTTTTCATTGACAGAAAAAATTTTCCGTTGACTTTATTATCATGTGGTTACCAAATACAAAAAATTGAAAAAAACATTTTTCAAAAAATATTACCCTCCAAACAAACGGAGCCTTAGTTTGAGGGATTTTTTAATAGAAAACCCTAGATTCATTTGCCAAAATTAACTATTTAATATTTATAGATTTACTTTTTGTTCTCTTTCCTTTTTGATTCCCAAATACCTAATCGTGCTTACATATATAAATGAATTTATATTTAATAAATAAATAATAAAATTGCTAAAAATAAATCAAAATTACATGCCTAATTTTATTATAGTTTTTCAAAAAGAAGTAGAAATGGAAAAAAAAAAATAGATGATATTTAATATTTATATAAAATATATTTTAAAACTAAGAATGAATTATTTTAAAAAATATATTGTGAAAGTAATTCTAACACTCTTTAAAGATTGATTTAATATTGAAGTCAATTTTACTCAACATATTTTACAAAATTTTAAAGTTGTCGTGGATGAATGAGTTTTTACTCATTAAATATTTTTAATCTTTATTATTACGTTGTTCTCGGGCATTTGTTATTTTATTTGATTCCTTTTGTATTTCTTCCAAGTTGAGTAATTGCCATATTCGTGGGAAAGAGAGACTCGTTGTGGTCAGAGAAGAAGACCGTCACAGAGGAAGTTGTGGGAGACGGAGGAAGTTGTTCAAGACAAGGAGCCGGAGGAAAGAGGAGTTGTGGGAGACGGAGGAAGTCACCCGAGACAAGGAGCAGGAGGAAAGAGAAAGTTGTGGGAGACGGAGGAAGTCACCCGAGACAGGGAGCCGGAGGAAATCCGAAGATTCTAAATGAAGAATCAAAGACTGCGCTTCTTTTTTACAAGCTAGATGTCTTAACATATACTCCCTCCGTCCCAACATAAGGTGTCCATATTTTGCTTTGCACGCAAATTAAGAAAATGGTGTTGGAATTTTTGTATTTGTGGTATGAAGTTCATAGGCTATGGCATGAAAGTGTTTGGCTTGAACTGAATTGGCAAAAGGCGAACAAAATCACGTCTGAAGCACTGCGGGGGAGAGCGGCCGCGCTCGTGCCAAGAGCGGCCGCGCTTAAGGGCCGAGGCTTCGCCACTTTTTCCTGGAGCTTAGCGCGGTCGCGCTCCTTGCTAGAGCGGCCGCGCTTGTGACGAGATTTGACTTTTTCTGGGCCGATTTGGAGCAGGTTTTTAGGCTTAATTAAACCTAAAACCTAATTTTTACCACACATATAAATACTCTAATGCCTCAGCCGTTTTTGGTACATGAATATTAGAGAGAAACACAATTCTCTTGCTTTTATTCATTGATCGATTACTCCCGTTCGTAGAGATTTGTTCGTGAGATTCAAGGCGACTGAGATAGGACCGCCGGTGATTACCCACCTGTGTGCTATTGTGTGGTACGTAATCCGTGATCGTTTTATCCTCGGAGAAATTTGCCTGTACCTGAGTTGCACCAATTGGGGGCAATATTTTCTCTTAGGACAGTCTTCCTAAGGCGACTCGATCAAATCACGATAAGTTTTCTAACTGTTTGTTCTTCTTGTTTCTGTCTGTTTTCCTGATCATGTTCCTTGGCTTTCGGTTTTGCTATTGGCTTAATTGGTACGTTTTGACTTGATCAATAAAATCCCCTACTGTTGATTAAATTGTTGTTTAATCTGTGGTGCTTATTAATTTAATTTCCAACAGTCTAAGAGAAAATAGTTTTATTTGATCATGTCTGGTGGTTCCTCTAGCTCTCCCTTTAAGTCCCTAGTTGACACCTCCGATCTTTCGAAGAAGTTTGGTGGTAAGAACTTCAAGCATTGGTCTGAACGCATGAAGATCTGGCTGTCAATTAAGGGTATGTCTGGTATGCTGACATTCAAATGTCCCGCTCTGAATGGTGATGATCCAGTTAATGTGGCTGTTGTTAAACTGTGGAAGGAGCAGGATGATGTTGTTCGAGGATGCATTCTGTCAGCTTTGTCAAATGCACTCTTTGATGTTTATCGCTCTGCTCCTCTCACTGCTGCATCACTGTGGGAAACGCTTTCCACGAAGTACAGCACCGATGACTCCGGTGTGGAAAAGTACCAAGTGGGTAAGTTCCTGAATTATCACATGAGTGAGGGAAAGTCGGTTACCGACCAAGTGCACGAACTCCAAATCATTTTGCAGTCACTCAAGGATGCTGACATGGGACTTCCTGATAAGTTCGTTGTCATGGCTATCATTGAGAAGTTTCCTCGATCTTGGGGGGAATTCGGTATGACCCTCAAGCATCGTACTGGAAACTTGACACTCAATGAATTGATGAATGCAATTGCGATTCAGGAGGTGCATAATGGTAACCAACCTAGCGTACCTGTGGAGGCTGTTGCTAATATGATAACCGGTAAAAGCAAGTTTAAAGGAAAAGGTGTGAAAACTTCTAAGGATAAAGAAAACCATGATAAGAGGTGCATAATGGTAACCAACCTAGCGTACCTGTGGAGGCTGTTGCTAATATGATAACCGGTAAAAGCAAGTTTAAAGGAAAAGGTGTGAAAACTTCTAAGGATAAAGAAAATCATGATAAACTTAAAGTTAAGAAAAATAACTTTAGGAAGCCAAAAGCAAAACAGGCTGGAATTGTGGAGAAGGTGGACACTTTTCTAGGGGTTGCCCGTCCAAGAAAGGAAAAGGACCACAAGCCTCTGGCGATGACCATCCTGCTGTCAACATGGTGTTGGGTCCGAAGGATTATGATGATCCCGACTCTGACGCACTGGAGTTGACGCTCGACCTGCAATGTTACAAAGTATGTAACTTCTTATCCCGAAATCTTTCTTGTCTATGAACCCAACGAGTGGCTAGTTGACACTGGGGCAAATGTGCACGTTTGTCCGATAAATTGCTATTTGTGTCTTACCGGCTGAGCGTGGTAGATCGGTGACGATGGGGAACTCTAGTGCTGCAAAGGTGCTTGGGGCTCGGACGCGTGGACTGAGATTTCCCGATGGGCGCATTCTTACCTTGCATCGAGTGTATCACGTTCCCGATATTCGTCGCAACATCATTAGTGGTTCTAGTCTAGTTAGGGAAGGATTTGAGATTTCATTTAAGTGTAATAAGGTTATAATTTTGGATTCTGGTAGTTTTGTGGGGAAAGGTTATTCCTCGGAGGGGTTATTTAAAATTAGAGTTGAAAGCGATGTTTGTTTGCACAATAATTTTAGTTCTATTGATTATCTGTTTCTTATTCCATTGAATCTTCAAATGTTTGGCATGGTCGTTTAGGACATATTAACTATGATTCTGTGAAAAGAATGATGAACTTAGATATTATTCCTAAACATGCTATTGATAAGAATTCTAAGTGTCACGTATGTGTTGAAGCTAAATCTACAAAAGGTCCGTTTAAAACGGTTGTGAGAAATTCTGAAATTCTAGATTTAGTTCATACTGATATTTGTGAATTTAATGGTGTGTTGACCAAAGACAAAAAGAAATACTTTCTCACCTTTATTGATGATGCTAGTAAATACTGTTATGTCTATTTGCTTAGTTCTAAGGATGAAACATTAGATAAATTCATTATATTTAAGAACGAAGCAGAAACACAAACCGGCAAGAAACTTAAACGGTTAAGGCCTGATAGAGGAGGTGAATATGAGTCTAACCCCTTCATGTATTATTGCCAAGAAAAAGGAATAGTTCATGAAGAGACTCCTCCCTACACCCCTCAACCAAATGGTGTTGCAGAACGTAAGAATAGAACCCTTACTGATATGATTAACAGTTTACTCATAAGTTCTGGACTGCCCAAATATATGTGGGGAGAGGCTTTGAATACGGCTTGCCATATTCTGAATAGAGTCCCTCCTAAGCATAGAAAGGAAAGTCCGTTTGAACTTTGGAGAGGTCGACAGGCTAGCTTGAAACACTTAAAAGTGTGGGGGTGCCTTGCAAAGGTACTTGTACCCGCACATAAAAGGAAAAAGCTTGGACCTAAAACTGTTGATGCTATCTTTATAGGTTATTCTGAAACAAGTTATGCATTGAGATTTCTCATTATAAAATCTGAAATTTACGGCATAGATGTGAACTCTATAGTTGAGTTACGTGATGCAACATTTTTGAGGATGTGTTTCCTATGAAGGACGGACTTCCTAAGGAATCTAACCCGACCACTAATTCTATTCCTACTCAAGTAGAGGAGCTGACAAATGTGGGGGTTGATTCCAGTGCAACTCATTCTGACGATGAGATTGAACCAAGAAGGAGTAAAAGGGCAAGGACCACCAAGGACTTTGGAAATGATTTTATCACTTACAATGTCGAGGGTGATCCTCTAACCTTCAAAGCTGCTATGGCTACTTCGATGCCAAGCGGTGGAAGGATCTTGTTAAGAGTGAGATGGATTCTATTGTCTCTAATGGGACATGGGAATTGGTCGATCTCCCTCCTAGTTGTAGCACGATAGGATGTAAGTGGGTCTTCAAAAGGAAACTGAAACCGGATGGAACCGTTGACAAGTTTAAGGCTAGGTTAGTGGCTAAGGGATTCAAGCAAATGGAGGGAATAGACTATTTCGATACCTATTCGCCAGTTGCTAGAATGACTACAATCCGAATGCTTATCGTATTGGCCTCTATATATGATCTTCCTATCCATCAGATGAATGTTAAGACCGCCTTCTTGCATGGCGATCTAGAGGAAGAAATTTATATGGATCAACCTGAAGGTTTTGAGGCCCCTGGCAATGAGAGAAAGGTTTGTAAACTTGTTAAGTCCTTGTATGGACTTAAACAAGCCCATAAGCAATGGCATGAGAAATTTGATAAAATTATCTCATCGTTTGGCTTTGTTAATAATGAGTTTGATAAGTGTGTTTATAGCAAGAGTGTTGGTGATAGTAGTATTGTCTTATGTCTGTATGTCGATGATATTCTGTTGTTTGGAACGGATATGAGGATAATTGATACTACTAAGGAATTCTTGAAAAGTAAGTTTGAGATGAAGGATATGGGAGTAGCTAGTGTGATTCTTGGCCTTAAGTTGACTCGTTCAACTAGTGGCATAACCATATCGCAGTCTCATTATACTGAAAGTGTAATTGAGAAATTTGGTTATAAGAATTGCAAAGTAGCTAAGACTCCATATGATCCTTCATTGCACTTACTAAGAATGAAAGTGGAGTACCGATGGCTCGATTGAGATATTCTCAAATTATTGGAAGTTTGATGTATCTTGCCAATTGTACTAGACCGGATATAGCCTATTCGGTTACTAGGTTAGCTAGATATACTCAATGTCCAAATAAAGCACATTGGGAAGCTCTTGATAGAGTTCTCAAGTACTTGAAGGAACGATTTCCCTTGGGCTGCATTACGGTAGATATCCTTGTTCTTGAAGGATATAGTGATGCAAAATTTGGATTGCCTTTAACTCAGGGAGTTATGGGCGTACGGGGTATGTTTTCACCTTAGGCGGAGGCTGCGGTCGCTTGGAGGTCGACCAAACAAACTCTGTTGTCTAGGTCTACATTTGAGACCGAATTAGTTGCTCTTGATACTCTTGGATTGGAAGGTTGAATGGCTTCGAGGACTTATGTACGAGTTACCCGTAGTCGGCAATCCCATGCACGTTATCTCGTACATTGTGACAACACTTGCCACAATTGAGAGCGAAAAGTGTCAAGTACTGCTGTAAAACTAGGAGACACATCCAAATTAGATTAAAATCTATAAGGGATCTTGTGACTCGGAAGGTGATATGTTGATTATGTTGGTACCAAGGATAACACGGTGATCCTTTAACCAAAGGGCTAGAATTTGCTCTAGTTCAAAAATCTAGGTTGGGGATGGGGTGAACCCCGTCGACTCAAACGCGGTGGCAACCCAATCTACACAGTGGAGATCCCACAAAGGAGATTCAATGTGGTAATAACAAGTTTGTGGGGTGAGTCGGAGCACCTAATAATAGATTGACATGTTACATGTACGAGTCTATCCACTGAATAGCCTAGAGGTGCTCGTTCTTTGCTAATATAGTAAAAGTTTGGAACTTTGAATGGGATCAAGTCTTTTAGACAAGATGCTAGCGGTACATCTTACGAGATGCCCGGCTAAGTGAGTGTTGTTGTTGGCCGCAACTAGAGGAATTTGGGTTATTCCTTGAAAGTACTCATGATAGAGGATCGGGACGTATGGCTTATAAGCGTCAAGTGTTCGATAGAGGGCCTATCATAGCTTTTGTCGTGTTTGTTGCAATGAAAGGCCTCTACATCCAAAGGTATCGAGATTCAAGACACCCGTTCATCGGTCTGTGGAGGTTTGCGTTGGATAACATAGGTAGTGGTTCAAGCCGGAAGGTACCATTATTGAAAGCATGGCAATGGACAATGCAACACGTCATATTTCTATGAACTTGTGGGGGATTGTTGGAATTTTTGTATTTGTGGTATGGAGTTCATAGGCTATGACATGAAAGTGTTTGGCTTGAGCGAATTGGCAAAGGGAACAAAATCACGTACGAAGCTTTGCGGGGAGAGCGGCCGCGCTCGTGCCAAGAGCGGCCGCGCTTAAGGGCCGAGGCTTCGCCACTTTTTCCTGGAGCTTAGCGCGGTCGCGCTCCTTGCTAGAGCGGCCGCGCTTGTGACGAGATTTGAATTTTCCTGGGCCGATTTGGAGCAGGTTTTTAGGCTTAATTAAACCTAAAACCTAATTTTTACCACACATATAAATACTCTAATGCCTCAGCCGTTTTTGGTACATGAATATTAGAGAGAAACACAATTCTCTTGCTTTTATTCATTGATCGATTACTCCCGTTCGTAGAGATTTGTTCGTGAGATTCAAGGCGACTGAGATAGGACCGCCGGTGATTACCTACCTGTGTGCTATTGTGTGGTACGTAATCCGTGATCGTTTTATCCTCGGAGAAATTTGCCTGTACCTGAGTTGCACCAATTGGGGACAATATTTTCTCTTAGGACAGTCTTCCTAAGGCGACTCGATCAAATCACGATAAGTTTTCTAACTGTTTGTTCTTCTTGTTTCTGTCTGTGTTCCTGATCCTGTTTCTTGGCTTTCGGTTTTGCTATTGGCTTAATTGGTACGTTTTGACTTGATCAATAAAATCCCCTACTGTTGATTAAATTTTTTTTTAATCTGTGGTGCTTATTAATTTAATTTCCAACAAATGGATGGGAAGAAAAAATATTGTGAGTGTAATTTGAAAATAGGAGAGAGAATGAGTGAAGGGAATAGTAAATTATAATGGTGTTGTGAGTATTAAAATAATGTAGGAGAAAGAATGAGTGGAGGAAATAGTAAAAATTCTTTGCCAAAAAAGAAAAGTGAAAACTTTTAACGGGACATCCAAAATGGCAAAATGGAAAGCTTCTACTGGGGCGGAGACGGACGGAGTACAAAGTATATATCATGTCGTCTTATAATAAGCAAAGGATAGAGGGACAATTTAGTATATGCGCATGCAGATATTATATATGGCCGGGCGAATTGGACTGGATTACCATGCAAACTTGCTTTAATCAACAGATTGTCTCGAAGACCAATTGAGTTCTGACAAATTGCCGTCTCGGGCCAAACAAAGGAACTTAGGGTAAACGTAAGACCACTCCCAGCAGTGACTTTTTCATGAGGGTCAGAGTCACTAAAAAAAAATAAAATAAATAAAATCAAAGAAAGTCATGAAATCTCATGACTCCGGGCAATCAGCCAACCGTCGGTTGACCCCGGTTGTGCAATTTCTTTTTTTTTTTTTTATGATCTAATTATTTTGATTTTGTATTTATATAAATATATTTTTAAAATTAATATATTTTATATATTAATTTTATTTTTAAAAGGTTGGGTTGGGTTGGGTTGGGTCCAGGTCACTGATGGGAGTATAAATTATATAAAGGTTGGGTTGGATTGGGTTGGGTGAGAGAAATTAATATTTTATTTGAGGTTGGGTTGGGTCAGGATCACTGATGGGGATGGTCTAAGGTAGAAAGAGAGGTATATGGATGAGGTTTTTGGTGAAGTGGCGCCAACAAGCGGAGAGAGAGGGAAAAATCTCATGAATCGCTCTATGTCTATAGAGCGCTTTATCACTGACAGCTTTTCCTTTTTTTCTTTTCTTTTTTTTTTGGAAAATTGAACATTTTGCTTTAAAAAACAGTAATTTATTGGCCCAAAATAAATATTTTTTTATTTAAAAAAAAAAAAAAGGTGTCGCTAATTTTTTTTTAAAAAGGTTTATGAGTGTAAGGGAAAAATTGTTAAAGGTTTATAAAAATAAGAATTTATAAATTGGTGATGTGATGGACTCATAAAAAAGAAACTCCAGCTTGAGTTTATGAGTAACGATGCCCTTATGAAAACACACAAACTGCCAAAAGGAACTCCAGCTTAATGAGACAAGTTTTCATCTCTTACATATCACTTACATAGAGAATTCTTTTATCACATTATCAATTTACAAAACCATACTTGAACGCTATGCCTCCATTTCTTTTTCTTGTAGGTTCCGCTATACGCACGAAGTCGATCTTGCCTCAGATGTGTAGGGGAATATAGGGTCTTGATCTTGATATCAAGGCTGGATATATGATTGAATCGTGTATAATCCACTTTTCGAATAAAGTATTTCGACCCTTAATGCCTGGGTTACACAAAATCTTTATTGGGATAAGACAATCACGTAATTTGTTTCTAGGCAAAGAAGACAAGTCTAAAACTTGAGAATTATTTTTGCTTTCGTTATTGTTGTATCACTCTTGTGTTTTTCATTTATGTACAAGTGAGATCAATCTCTGTATATATACAGATGGAGAGGCATCAGATAAAGGGTACAATCAAAAGACATGACTTTAACCAAGCAATGTGTCTTTTCACTTTGAAAAGGCACCTGTTCAGGAACTGCTCGGCCGAGTCAAGGGACTCGCTCGGCCGAGCACACATGTCTAGTGAATTTACGCAGCACGGCCGTGTGTCATTTGAACCGCACGGCCAGTGTTGTTAATCTTGCTCGGCCGAGCAAGGCACATGCCTCGGCCGAGCAAGACTCTCCAGAAACTTGGCCAATCTGCTATGCTCTGCTCGGCCGAGTCAAGGACTCTGCTTGGCCGAGCACATCAGCAAAATGTGCTACCCTTTAACTTTTACTTCTTTATCGAGGTTGACTTCGTTTTAGCTCAAACGAGTGTGTACTCCACACTTTTCCTTACTCGTATCCGAGTCTAATATGAATCACATTGATCTCTAGTAAATCATCATTACAATAAAATAGTTGATGACACTAAAATCACCAACAAATCCCCTCCATTTTAGTGTAATCCTTTGATTTACTAAACTTTATAAATAACAAAACAAACGAATACGTAAATGAAAATGTCTTGCGATTGAATTTTCATCTTAGTATAATACACATTTCAAATACTCGAGAATCGGGGTGTCCTAACGATTGAACCCGTCAACTCATATGAATACCTGAAGATACTGTTGTGGCCAGATTTTCCACATGTTGACATCATTGAATATCCCTGCATGGTGACATCCTCAGTTGTTCCCGCATGTCAAGATGATATTTCACTGTAAGTATTGCATAATATTTATTGTGTTTATCTAATATTATTTATATCATATTTAACAGTAAATCAAAGGAGTTAAATCCGGAGATATTTACCAGCACATGGGACTTTTCCCTCAACGCTAAAAAGACCAAGTCAAAGGACGTTGAGAGAATAAGAAGATGTGCCGAGATTATAGGGATTTTTGTTAGTTTGTTACGTTGAGTTGTGGAAGACTTGGTCTTAGCGAAGTCCTTGATTTGGTTAAACAACCCAGTCAATGGCAATCTCCGAGCTTCATCAAACGGCCGTGATCTCCATCTTTGGCGATATTTTCTCCTTGTTTCTAGGGATATTTTTACCTTTCTTTTTACTATTTAAGGGGTATAAAAGAGAGTAACCTACACTTCCACACACACGTTCACTAGCTTCTGTAAACTCTCTCTTATGCTAGCCGACTTGAAATCACTCAACTATCAATAATACATTTTTGGGTTTTAGGTAGGTTACCTAAAACCTCCCGAGGTTTTATGCTTGGCGAGATCATTTGACTCAAGGGCTTTCCTCGTTATATTGTTGTGTCCTTGATTGTGTTTCTTCATTTTAGCATCCGTTTGTTCCATTTAATCAAATTTCAAAGTCCCCTCCTTATTATTAAATCCATACACTTTCATAAGTCAAGGTTCGACATTATTGTTTTTCTACCAAAACAATTTGGCGCCCACCGAGGGGCCATTTGGTCTATTGATTATTTGGATCATTTCCTAAACGATTCATCATGTCAACTAACCCGAAGGTTTTCGCCGCCGGCAAGACAATCGTCGTTACTCCGTCGTGCAGGGGCAAGGCAACCTCGTTGCCGCCACCTCCTCAATCGAAGCCTCGAGATGATGCGGCCTTCGCCATCTTCCCAAAAGGCGGGATCTTCTAATGTGGATGCTTTGACATCCAAAGTGCCTTGACCATGTTGAATCGTAGGCCGGATAACCGGGATAGTAACTCAAAGTTTTGGCCAATGATATGATCAAGATGCGGCAAGATCGAAGCTCATTGCATCCCAGCTCAGCAACATCTCGCCAATGCGCGCGAGGAATATCAGCTTTGAAACCGGTGGAGGATCTCCGTTTCAGAATGAATTCATTCCAATGGGCAGCCCATCTCAGACTCATCAGACGACACCTTAATCTGATGACACTTTGCTGACACCACCCCCAACAGGATTCACCTCTTTCATGCCATTCACTGACAACACCGTTGTTACCTCAGCCGTAGACAACACTGGTTTGCTTAATAATCTTTTTAATAATAATGCTTTCAATCATATTCCTGCGGCTGACCCTTTTGCAGGTAATCCGTTAGCCAAGCAGATGTAGGACCTTAGAGAGCTGATAATGAATGTACCAGGTGTACTTTGTGCAATGGGTAACCTTGGAGAAAAAGCAAGATGGCCAAAGAAGACTGATAAATCCACAGGATGGCGTGACAAGTCAAAATGGTGCGCTTACCATGAACACTTCGGGCATATCATAGAAGACTGCATAGCACTAAGAAAGGAGATCAGCTACTTGTTCTCGAAGGGACATCTTAAGGAGTTTCTGGGGTCCAGAAAGGAGAAGGCAGAAAATACAGAGGTTCCACATGAAGTCGAGCGACCAGTTTCTCCTCCAGCATCGACAAAGGTGATCAACTTCATCAGTGGAGGGTTAGAGATTTGTGGCACTTCCTATTCTACCGCAAAACAACACGCCAAGGAGTCAAAGGGGGAGAAGCCAGAAAGACCATCCAGGATGTCCACATCCTACCAATCACCTTTGATGAGAGTAATCGAGACAACTTGCTGGAACCTCCCCATGTGGCCTAGAGCCATACGATCGAAGGACACCGCCTTCATAACACCTTCAGGTATCTATTATTATATTGCTATGCCTTTTGGACTAAAAAATGTAGGTGCAACATATCAAAGGCTCGTGAACAAGATGTTCAAGGACCAGATTGGGGACACGGTGGAGGTATACATTGATGACATGGTGGTGAAATCCAAGAAAGCTGAAGACCACATAAACCACCTATCTCAGGCCTTCGACATCTTGGATTGTTTCAATATGAAACTCAATCCGACAAAATGCAATTTCGGAATAAAGGCGGGGAAAGTTCTTAGGTTACATGGTGACTAAGAGAGGCATTGAAGCCACCGGAGCAAGTTCGCGCCATTATCAACTTGTCATCACCTCAATCCGTCAAGGACATCCAAAGATTGACGGGGAAGGTTCTTTGTACTCACCCGGTTCATCTCCAAATCATCCGATCGATGCAAGCCCTTCTATGACATCTTAAGAAAGAACAAGAAGTTCTAGTGGGAGGACCACCATGAACAAGCTTTTCAAGACCTCAAAACTTACTTGTCGACACCTCCGTTATTGGCCAAACCTCGGGAAGGCGAACACCTCTACATCTACCTAGCGGTATCGAAGCGGCTGTAAGCGCGAGTCTTGTAACGGAGCGAGATGGTCTTCAACAACCTATCTATTATATAAGTAAGACACTCTTAGATGCGGAGACCAGAATGTCATGAGAAAACCAGAGATGTCAGGTAGGATGGCTAAGTGGTCCGTGCAGTTAAGCACTTACGACATCAAATATGAGCCAATAACGACAATAAAATCTCGGGATCTAGGCGATTTTGTGGGCGACTTTAGTCCAACCATGAAACAAGAAGTAGAGTTTCAGAATTACGGGATGATGACATCTCAAGAATATGGACACTCTATACGAGATGGCGCTTTGAACATGAGAGGAACAGGTCTTGGAGTCGTACTAAAGTCGCCACGAGGGACATAATACCACAATCCATCGAGTGCAGGTTTTAAAGCTACCAATAATGAGGCAGAGTACGAGGCATTAATTGCAGGCTTACAAGTGGCCTGGGACCTGGATATCAAGCACATCAGGGTGTTTTTGGATTCTTTGCTGATTGTCAACCATTACAATGG
Organism: Adenophora triphylla var. japonica; assembly: GCA_022495995.1. Taxonomy (NCBI): domain Eukaryota; kingdom Viridiplantae; phylum Streptophyta; class Magnoliopsida; order Asterales; family Campanulaceae; genus Adenophora; species Adenophora triphylla. The sequence goes on along the minus strand of JAFEMH010000205.1, from coordinate 482,520 downwards.
GTCCTACATAGCAAAAAAATGTGAAGATGATGACATATTTGGAAATAGTGAAAATCATGGCGGTCAAATTCAAAACATTTACTTTGGAGCAGGTGCCGCGAGAAGAAAACTCACAAGAAGATGCTCTGGCAAACTTAGGCTCAACCTTCAAAAGCATTTCACAGAGAAGTATTCCAATTGTGCATGTTGACATCCCGGCAATTGAACGTCTTGAGTTGTTTGCCTTAGATGTCGACATCCTTCCCGGGCCCAAGGCAACCTCTACGGACGGCCCACTATAATCAAGTATCTCCAAGATGATACAATCTCGGCGAAGAGACAAACACTCGAGCATCCAGGGTAAGGTCATCTAAGTATTTACTTATTGATAACTTTTGTTTAGGAAATCTGCGCAGTCACTACTTGAGATGTCTAGAAGCCATCGAGCACAACAGGTTTTGATGGAGCTGCATGAAGGGCAATGTGGAAATCATACCGGGGGCAGAAGCTCATATACCAAGGCTCTAAATATGGGATACTTTTGTCCCACAATGCGATAAGACGCGGCAGATTATGCAAAGAAATGTGACTCCTGTCGGTGACACGGCGACATCCTACATCAACCAGCTGAATTGCTGCATCCTATCTTGTCGCCATGGCCATTCATGGTTTGGGGAATGGATATCGTAGGGAAATTGCCAAGAGCTTCGGGAGGAAAAGTTTTTCTACTAGCCATGATAGATTACTTCTTCAAATGGGTAGAAGCTGAAGCATATGTACGGGTTCGCGACAAGGAAGTTATTTCTTTCATCAAAGGAACATATTCGGCAAGTTTGGAATACCTTGAGACAATGGCTCCCAGGTTTATCGGTCGGAAAACAGGACTTCTTGACAAGGTGGGGAGTTAAGATGGTGACATCTTCACTGTTCACCCTCGAAGCAAACGGACAAGCACAATCAAGCAACAAGATTATCCTGAGCAACTTAAAGAGAAGGCTAGACCAAAAGAAGGGAAGATGGGCTGAAGAGCTACCAATGGTCTTATGGGGCGACGGGACGACATCCAAAAATGCTACTTGGTCGGACACCCTACTCTCTAGTGTTTGGGTCCGAGTCGACATTCCACAGTAAGTTCTGTTACCTACAAAGAAGATATGGTTTGTTGACATCTGAACATAATAAGGACATCTTGACACATGATTTAGATACTATAGACGAAATAAGAGATATGGCCAAAATCCGGATGGCAGCATATCAGCAAAGAGTAGCCAGGTCTTACAACAAAAATGTAAGACTTAGAAGATTCCAAGCAGGAGATTTAGTCTTATGAAAGGCATTTCGAAAATACAAAAGAGCTCAACGCAGGCAAGCTTGCCCCAAAGTGGGAAGGTCCTACTGCGATCGATGCGCGGGCAGGAAAGGAGCATATCGCTTATCAACCTTGGATGGCCAAATGATCCCACGAAATTAGAATGCCATTCATCTTAAAAGGTATTACATCTAGGCAATGCCTTCCTAAAACTTACATCATCCCAGGTATGGACAATCCTCTACTGGTCTTTTCATTTATTGAATTTGAGTATCCTTTCATTTCCCTATTTGTCATTTTTTTATTTACTTCAAATAAGATGTCGCTAACACAACCTGTGAAGGGACGTCAACATAGTTGACGTCCATCTCTAACATGTCTCTGTCTTGCGAGATGTTGACATACAAAAGTGGGGACATATCAAAGTGCTCAAACTAAAGTGACAACGAAATCTCCTCCGCTAGAGGCTGGCCACCTCTTCTAAAGTTAAGGTACATAATCCCTTCTAAGGTTTAAAGAGTTAATTACCTCTTTCTTGAAAGTTAGGTTTCTACACCTTCGCTGGAGCGCACGATATCTCATTGGTTGAGGTGTGGGATGGGCCTATATGAGGAAACTTGTATAGCTTACCCATTTCCACTCAGTCAAATGATTGATCTTAAGAATGATTCAATTGGTTATGGCATATTCCTGTCATCTTAAGTACATCCGGTTATGACATTCTCATGTCTTCACTCGAAAACAAAAATATGACATTTTATTATGTCAACATCCTATGATAATACTTTACCATCAGGGATCAAAGCATGACATGCACAGAAGTTGCTAACAAAAGTTTTTTCTAAACACTAAGATACTAAATACTATTAAGACTACCATAAAACGTTTCCAAATTCGGTTGGCCCGCTCCAACATCCAAACAACATAAAACTAAAAGCGAGTGTTGAACCAACCCAACACTTGAGATAAATTGTCTTCGGTCCTTATGGACCAGGAACATACCAAAATAAATAAAAATTTCTTTGGGACTCGGCCCCGAAATCATCATCAAACAAAACAACTTGAAAAACTAACTTGAATTTTTCTTCACTTAGCATCTGTTGCGGGTGTGCCGAGGAGTTGTCTTCCTCATCCTTCTTCTATCCTTCTACTTCAACCGTCACATCCTTAGGGTTAGATGACACCTCTCCTTCATCCACTTTTTCACCCACAGATTCTTCAATTTTTCATACTCGGTCTCAACCTTCCAAACCTTAGATTTTCCATCTTTATGTTCTTCCATCATCTTGATTTTGATCTTCAACATGGCTTTGGCGGCAACCAACTTCCGGGATTCCTTACTTCATTTATTTCATTTTGATAGCCACCCTCAATAGAAGTCGGATTGCTATGACAACCCTTCACCGTCTTCTTACGTTCCTCTTTACGCTCGTTAAAACTTCTTCTCCCAAAAGCATCTTCCTTCTTGGCACGATCCATATCACTCTTAGCGCTCTTCTTAAATTGCTCATTGATCTTAGCCATATCTTTCACTTGGGACTCCAAACATCTCATTGCCTGTTAAGAAAACACCATAAGTTCCAAATTAGCAAATAATAGAGCTATGGAACAGTTAGGACAGCTTAGTAACATCTTACATTGGTTACTAATCCTAGAAGCTTCTTCTTCACCCCTCCTACCTTCGAACCTTCAAAAATATCCGCATCCACAACTTCGATAGCCTCACTCTCTGTAGCCTTCCTCTTCTATACCCTTGAATCAATGCCAGTACTTTCACCCATCTGGACTTGTTTCTTTGGGGCAATGGGTACCTAACATCAGACTTAGCAGGAAAAGCACCAACAAGAACATCCAAATCTTCCAGATCAAAGTCTAAGCCTGAAGCAACTGCCTTTGAATCTGAAGAGAAAGTTTAAGCATTGAGGAAAAGGAAGATTAGCAGGAATAGAAAGACGGGGTAAACTATTCTTACCTGTTGACATTTTGAGATGGCTGTAAGTACCCCAATCTGGATCACTCCCTTTCAAACACACGGGAAACACCGCAGACTCATCCACGCAGTCTCAGAGACCTCTCTCACTCAAAACCCTCTCAAAACCCTCTCAAACCCCCAACCAAACCAGGGGAGGAGCCTTTGCGGGATAAAGGGACAAAGGGCCTTTCGGGAATTTTCAGAAAGCTGGAAAAGCAATATAGGTCCGTACGGACCTCTTTGTTTCCATAATTACCGAATCCCCTTAAAGTCCACAATATTCCCTCAAATCCGGGAGAAATGATGGTTTCCATGCGAGACTTGGTCCGTACGGACCTCTTTGCATGCAAGATGGTCCGTACGGACCTCTTTGCGGGGACATCATCATTTCCCGAGAATATTCACCATCATTGCATATTCCCTCAAATCGAGGAAAACCAAAATCTGGATAACCAAGGAGGTCCGTACGGACCTCTTTGCACCAAATACGAGACTATAAATAGAGGGCTCCCCCTCCTCATTTTTACACACCTCCCACTTCTCTCTTCCTCCCTAAGCCTTGGCTCCCCTTCTAAGACCTTTCGAGGCATTCCGGCCCCTTCGGATCCTTCCGAGGCCTTCCGAGCCCCCTCGAGGTGCTCAGAAGCCTCTCCGAGCGCTCCCGAGACGCTCCCGCGCTGCCCGAGGCACTCTCGAGGTACTCTGAGGCCCCTCGTGGTACTCCGAGGCCTTGCACAGTCTTTTCCACGGTGTCCGGCTCTTTCCGAGTCAAGCCGACGATCCCAAACCACGCCGAAACTGCGCCCGAGTGACTCCTGCCACCACAACGCACGCCGAACCTGCCCGAGTGATCCCGACGATCCCCACGCACGCCGAACCTGCCCGAACGCAGCCTACAACCTCAACTCACGCCGAAACTACGTCCGCGGACAACCGGCATCCCAAGCAATCCAGGAACGCTACTCAGACCTCAAACACTATTCCCTGCGGAAGACAGGACACGAACCAACATTGGTAAGGCTTCCTTCCTACACTATTTCAATACATTTCAATACAATGTAGACATCCGATCTGACATGCATTTTTAAAAGCACACACACACACACACAACATTTAAAGGATATTAGGGGTATCAGAAAGACTCGTTTACGAGGCTACTCGGGTGAGCTCTAATATTCTAATATTCTCTTCCCGAGGAGTCATCGACCTCCGAACTCAAAATCTCATCACACAAAAACAGGTTTAAAATTTATCTTTAAAGCGATGCCCTTTTCAATGTTTTGGGCTTAATAAAAACGGCGTGGCGACTCTACAAAGCAAAACACAGCGAGACACCTCCAACCTCGCAAAACGCTAAGACGGAATAAGCCAGATGCCGGGGCGCGATTGTGCTGCCTCTCGGATCCGGGCGAACATTCCCGAACAGCGAACGAACGCGAGATGCACGGGGGCACCATCCGCGCGCGAGCGGATCCGGGTAATTTCGGTTAGCGACTCATTTGGGGACATTTTGTTTTAAAAACTTTTAAACAAAACAAAAGATTTTTAAAACGATGATGAGGGTCAAACTTTCATTTTACCCCTTCCTTTAAGCATTGTGTGTGTGTGCACGTGCTTCGTTTTTATTTTACAAAAAAAATAAAAATACAAAAAAAAATGCATCAATATACATCTGTGCATACATTTAAAATTCTTCAAAATTTTCTATTTTACTCAGAAAAAGAATTTTAGAGACCGCACACTACTGGCCTTTCTTGCCTCGGTTACACCGCACTCTACTCACTGCTTCTTTGCCTCGGTTACACCGCACACTATGCGCCTTCTTTGCCTCGGATACACTGCACACTACAACCCTTAACCGGAGTGGTCTCGGTTGCGATCCGTTTGGTCTTCCTAGGCCTCTTGGCGCGCACGGGATCATTCCAAACATCCCATCCTAGCCAAGCGTCAACCACACGTTTGAGTCTTGAGTCACACTCTGTCCGGACTCGGTTGGTTTTACCCGGTCAGGTGTCATACGGCTGGATACATATACCATGCCGGCCATTTTACGAGTCAAGGCTCGGAACTCAAGATCCCTTGCGCAAGCAAAGCGATGAAAGGTCATGCTAAAATCTTGACACGATCTTGATTTCCGAAGCTACACCAGAGACGATGTTCCGTCCAGGATATACATCCATGCTCGCATGACACCATGTCATCACGCCTTTGATACGTCGGCCATGACGATATGACCCGGCCAACGCCTAACGTCACGAGATCCCTTGCGCAAGCAAGCAAAGAGAAGGTCATGCCGAACTCTTGACACGATCTTGACTCGGTGGCCGGCTCGGTTCACTATTCACATGGCTAACGCATCAAAACGAACATGACAGGCTCGGTCCTTAGGTTCGATTTTTCTTTTAGGCCGGTGGAAACCGCTTGCACTATAGGACCCTCGCACAGGTTGTCCACCTGGGATGTCGAAATACGGGTGCAAAACGAGGGGCTTATAGCCGCACGAGATGGTCTCCGGCGACCCGGGATCTAGCATAGTTGCGAAAAAGAAGAGCAATCTTTTCCAACCTACCTAGGATTACGAGAAAATCTTTGTTTTAAGTAAATTAAAACAACAAAAAAATCAAAAAAATAAAAGAAACGGAAACCGCATGCCACGTGAGCTTTCCCCTTTTATCCCGTTAGGCCATTCCGTGTCTAAACCTTGCCCATCACCCCCTCCAGTGAACCGAGAGTGGTTGAGAATCCTGGAAGCCGCCTTTTCGGTATCAAGGTCACAAGGTCCGATAGCCCTTCCGGTTCAACGGTCCGCACCGTCCAATACTCCCCGTGACGGGATCCACGAGATAACGGTGAGGGAAACGGAACCCGCCACTAAGGAATCTCCAGGACAATGGAGGAGGTCTTTGCGAGCCTTCGAAGCCATCAAGAAGCGCCAAGAAGAACGGCAAGCCTGGATCGTCGACACCTTGCGTCTTCGAGGAACAGGTTGCGGTTCCCAACCCGACGGAACCTTTGTTCTCATAGAGGACGAAGATATACCGGCTCCCCGGTTTCTCAATGCTATCGGCAGTCCCGCCTCCGCCAAGCTACGAGATCCCGGCAACGCAAGCGGCTCTCGCTCAAAGCTCCCCTCGGGCATCGGTCAAGCGGCTCAGGCATGCCCGCCTCGGATCGGTCGGTTTCCGGCTCGCACATCAAGCTCGGTACCAACGGCACACATACGTGCTGCTCCGCGGATCCCAATGCATCTCGGTATCCCCAGGATTCAATCCTTTGCCTCTATACGAGCCTCGCAACCACAATCAAAAGTCCCCATTCTTACCGGGGACGAGGCATCCCTAGCGGATATCCCGACATCTCAAGCTTGCCACTGCAGTACGCGATTGGGGCTAACGAATCGTTTCCCAGTTCCCAAACACAACCCTTAGCGGACCGGGCAATCACGCCCTCAACTTCAACACCCCGGGGTATGGGTTGGTATACACTCAACTACCTCCCAAGACTCCCGAATGGCGATCCCATCGGCCCGATCCACCTCCATCTTCGGTGTCCGTCACGAAAACGGTAACCCACCTCAAGCAGTGACCCTCACATGGCTTGGTTGATCGAACAAATGAAAGACATGCAAGGCAAGCTAGCTAGTTCTCGGAAGGACTCCCTCACGCCTACCGATCCGAACAAAGTGGTCCCTCTCCCTCCAAAGTTCGGGATGCCGGAAATGGAAAAGTTTGACGGAAGCAGAATGCCCAAAAACCCACATCGACACCTACGTCACGGGTATGAGAGCGAAAGGGGCAACCCCTCAACAAATGGCGAGATCATTTTCGGCATTCCCTCAAATCCACGGCACTAAGGTGGTTCCTCAATGTGAAGGCGAGAAAACCGCTCCACGTGGGATCAGATTAGTGAAATCTTCTGGAGAAGTACCGCGCCAATCTTGAATGGGAAACAAACCGCCATGACACTGCAAGCCACCGAACAAAAGGAGGACGAACCGGTGGGCGGAATTCTACAAAAGATGGGCTGGAAGCTAAGCGAGATAATGGATCCACTTTCCAAAGAAGAAGCGAGATGGACATCTTCCATTCCTGCCTCAAACCATCTTTGAGGACCTTGATCGGCCACCATTTCTATCCGGATCTCCGTGCCATGGTCAACGCGGGACAAAGTTTGAAAAAGACCACTGCGAGTCTTCAAAAGGCAACGACAACCCCTGCCTCATCTTACCGCTATCGAACAAACCTGGCAACTTCAACTCCTGCCCCAACCAAAGGAAAGGAAACAGCCGGAACGGTGCACTACATTCAGAATGGAGCTCAAGTAAACCGCGATCAGGCAGCCCCAAAGAATAGCAACCCCCCTCGCTTCCCACAGTTCCAAAGCATTTTGATAACTTTGGAAATGCCCTTGGGTCAAGTATTTGAAGCTACGGTGAAGCGAAATCTTCTCAAACCACTCGAGAATTTCCAACCGAAGACCCTCAAACCCAACATGGATATGAGCAAGCCTTTGCGCCTTCCATAACTACCCGGCCACACCACCGACAATTGCTTCGTACTCAAGCGGGTGATTCGGGGGCTCATTGAGGAGGGAAAATTGGAACGCCCCGTGGTCCCAATACCATTGGAAATCCATTCCCCGTAACGACGGGGTAAACTCAATAGCCATTGACGAAATCCCAAGCGAGAGCGAGACTCCACTGCATTTTCCGAGACCGTCGGCATCTTTGTCTCGCCATATTTGGGAGCGTGAAACAAGAGTCAAAAGGTCTCGTGACCAGGGAATTCCGACAAGAACGCCCAGGGCCACCGTCTCCCTACGATCTTTGCCCCGGCCCAAGGCATACAAATGGTTGGATCGAACGTTCCCAGGACGAGGCTGAGTCCAACGGTAGCACGGGAAGCGGTTTAGTCTTCGCGGACGATGACTTGCCAATATGTGAGAATCGGCACAACGAAGCTCTCCTCATCCTCATAAAGATAGAGAGGTTCTTCCTCCCGAACGTCTTGATTGATAACGGCTCCGCGATCAACATCATCGCTTTAAGCACCTTTGAAACGACTCCACATCGACCGTTCTACGATAAGGCCTTCACCTCGGGTAATCCGAGCCTACGACTCAACTTGCACGATCAATCGTAGGAGTCATCAACTTGAGGATCCAATTCGACGTACAAGCGGAGTCGGTAGAGTTCCAAGTCGTGGAAATCAAACCAACCTTCTCGCTTTGTTGGGACGGCCTTGGATACATCGGATGAAAGCGGTATCATCTACTCTTCACCGGTGCGTGAAATTCATCAATGCCAACGGAACGATCGAAGTGATCCGCGGAAGCGGATGCAATGGCAAGTGCTTGGCCGGCAAGCTATGACCCGGAAGAAGGTCCCGACATGACCGAATACTCTTCCCAGACGATTCTCCTACCCTGTCCCGCTACGAAGTGGATCCTTACATCCACGCTCTAAGCCGCGACGAGTTGGAAATTGAAGAACTCATGGGTCGGGATGACAACTCGATATATGCGTTGTGAAGAATGCTTGAGAGAAGATCAAGAGATGGATGCCCTAATGGAGATTGATCGAGGAGTAGACCCTTACTTCGCGAAAACCCTCTTGCAAGGCGGCTCATCACCGATCCTCCCGGTACAAGACAACCCTTTGGCCGACACTCTCGGATCTTACGGGGACGGCCATCACGGCTTAGTTCAATTCAACATTAGGTGTCCGGCACGGACGAACAGTGGCGCAACCTCCTCCAAGGCTTAATCGGGGAAGGAGATATAGCATGCCCGCTCGAATCGAGACATTGTAAATGTCGTCCAAGCAAAGATCCCGGATAAAGAGGCGGATTCTATGAAAGTGATCAACATCGGCAAGAATCCACTCCGAATCGGCGAATGCTTCGCCCTCCTAGAAGTAGCCCTCGGCGACTTCTATCGGCAAAAACCCCAAGGACTGGTGGCAACACTAATGGAGGGACATCATCGGGAGCGGCCAAAAACCTCCGCGATGCGGTTTGAAATCGAACCGCATGCAAGCTACTTTCCGGGACTCATGCCAAGGGAAGATTGGCCACCTGAACCCGGCACCACTCCTTCTAGAGCTACGGCCATCCAGGAGTAATGAAGCCTGGTCCAATCCTCGTCGCCTATAGTCTAGCTTCGAGTCTTGTTGTGCAGTGTATTCACATCTTTTGTGTCTTTTGACGGCTTTACGCCCGACGATTGTGAATCTTTGATCAACAATGTACGGTCTTCACGCTTTCAATAAAAGGTCCGACCTTCCTAAAAAACCATCTCATTGCATCTTTAACAAATGATGACATTAACTAATCAAAAGCAGTTAAACTCATCTATACAAAAGGCAAAACACATTAATTAAATAAATGCATCAAGCAAACATTTAAGCATGTTGTCAAACGAGAGAAAAACCGGGCCCAAGGCCGAGAAGGTTTTAATCACAACGATTTGCAAGATTCGAAGAGCCAAAGAGACGCAAGTCCGACGCCATTTCAGGCACAAGCCAGATCTTCCAATACCTCAAGAACGGGAAACGCCTTCATGAACAAGGAAGGTCAACACACGAAGGGGTCAAAACCAAGAGCATCATGGCCCTAAAAAGCCTTGCCTCGCACTTCGTCATCCTCGGGGACATGTTATACAAGAAACGCTACCACGGGCCACTCCTACGGCTGCGTCGGCCAAGAAGAAGCGAGACAAATTCATGAACGAAGTCCACAATGGGGCTTGCGGTCCTCACATGAACGCGAGCCACGATGCAAATCATTCTCGGGATGGGCTACTCGGATCTCCATGGAGCGGTGCATCCACTTTGTCCGAAAAGGCTGCGACAAGTGCCAACGGTTCTCCAACCTCAATCATCTGCCGCCCCACGATCTCTCTTGCATGACTACACCTTGGCCCTTTGCCACTTGGGAATTGACGTCATCGGGAAAATCGCTCCGCTGTGCAAAGAACGGTCACGAGTTCATCTTAGTAGCCATCGACTACTTCACCAAATGGGTCGAAGCCAAGTCCTACAAGGTACTCACCTCCAAGAAAGTCGCACATTTCCTCAAGGAAACCATCATATGCCGATACGGCATCCCAAATGAGGTCATATCGTACAACGGCTCACACTTCGAAGGAGAATTTGACTGCATCGCCGGCTGAATTCAAGATCACACGCCACAAATCTTCTCCCTACCGGCCACAAACAAACGGCGCCGTGGAAGCAAAGCAAACAAAACCCTCGAACGGATCATCCGAAAAATGACCACCCGAGGACGAGATTGGCCCGAGAAGCCGCACCTTGCACTTTGGGGCTACCGCACACGCAATGCACCACGGGAGAAACCCCATTTGCCCCGACATACGGGATGGAAGCAGCCCTTCCCATCGAGCTAGAAATTCCCTCACTCCGAGAGTCGCGGAAAATGACATCAACGAAGTCGAATGGCTCCGGCCGACATGACGAATTGGCTGCGCTAGACGAGCGACGACTAAAGGCCATGGAACACATTCGAGCCTACCAAAGCAGAATGGCTAGGGCTTTCGACAAGAAAGTCAGATCCCGAGACATTAGGGAAGGTGATCTAGTACTCAAAGAAAAACCTCCCACCCGAACCAACACGCTTGGAAAATGGGAACCAACATGGATCGGGCCGTTCGTGGTTCAAAATATCTTCTCCTGAGGTGCCATGAAGCTAACAGACCTGGATGACAATCCCTTCATGAATCCAAATAACGGAAGCAAACTTCGCAGATACTTCGCCCGAAGAAGAACAACCGTGCATCTCTTGGCACTCCATGTAGTGTCGAACTACGTGCACTGAGCCCTCTAGTCCTGGGGAACGTAGGCAACCTTAATTGGTCCGGTCTAAAAATACACAAAAAGTCAAAAGTTTGAATGTCAATCAAGACCTCCATCAAGCTCCGCACTTTTCAAGAACACGCCCCAACAGTCACCTTGACCAAGTCAAACGACGGCGGCAACATCCAAAGACATCCGAGGGTCACTCAGCATCAAACGACTGACTCATGTCCACTTCCAAGCCAGGGGCTTGTCTTCGCCCTCACGCGCTTCAATAAAAAAAAAAAAGAAAGAGCTCGAGCAAGGGCTCACACAACAAAAAAAAAAAAGGAAGCTCAAACAGAAGCCGCGAAATTGAGGTCAAGAGCCCGACGCCAACAAGCGGCAAGGAAGCTACGAAAAAGACCGTCAGAACGACTTGTCAAGGGAGCATTCAACCTCTCACCAAATACAAAGCCTCAAAGAAAAGGGGATGGCCGTCATGGCTCGCATCGCTTCGGGCCCGCGGATGCAAATGTAAAAGTCCAAAGATGGACGCCGACAAAGTGCACAACAAAAGCAAAGGCAAACAAGAGATCTTGCGTCTCGACAAAGCTTTAAAAGTAAATCACAAATCACTAACGGTTACAACATTTCTTGATGAGTTCAAGCACGGTCTACTCTCAAGTTCACAACATGCTAAAAGACTGACTTTAATACATTTAACTAATAATGTGTTTGCAATGCAATGAATGGATACCTAGGAGGTCATTCCGCGCCATCTGCGCTTGTCCCCTCGCCATTCTTTCCTTTCTTCCCTCGTCCCCGGCGAGTCTTCTTTCGCTCCACGTGAACCAACTCTGCGTCTCTCGCCCGAGATCCGGGGTCCTCCCCGTAGAGTCAAATAATCCAAGAGCTCTCGTGGCTTCATTCGCCCGTGCTTCGGCTCGGATCTCCTCCCCGCGAGTCCGTAAAGAGGACCTCTCCCCGTCGCCGGTCAACTCTAGTCTCGTAGTCAAACAAAGCGTCTCCCGTCACATCCAAAGGGTCGACTGTGCTTCGCACTCCTAAGGCAATAGCTGCTACGGCAACCGGGTCCCGAATCGCGCACGCTCGCTTTCTCCAAGACCACTTGGGACCGCCCAACACGCCGCTCATACCAAAGCCGATACCGAGTCGTCAACACGACACTCTCCCGACGTCTAAGGAGTACCACAGGAGGGAAAGCGGAATACCTCCATACCCTCAGACAATACAAGAAGGCACCTGGAGCCGCCATACAAAGAGGAGCTATCTCCGCAAGAGCAAGGTCATCCCACCAACAAAGGCTCTGCTTCATCCCAAACCGCCGGAAACAAGCGACGGAACATAGAAGGAGGACCAAGACAAACTCGGAACTCGACAACGTAGGACCCTTCCCGCAAGATCCTCCCCGGGTCTCAATCCTCCGGCGGAACCCACCAGGCGGATCTCGATGCGTACCAAGCCGTGCCATCCATCTCTCCCAAAGTGATCGATCCATATCCAACACAAGAGGTCGCCGAGCAAATGACCACGGGCTAAACGACGTCGGAGCCTGGGCATGGCCTCGAAGTCTCTCTCGCAGCCCACAAGGTGAGCAAAGCGGGGCTTCCCTCTCATAAAACGATCCCCGGGCCGCGACGGCCGATACCATGAAGAGTCTCCCCAAAGACCAACGGGACAATATCCTCTCCCTGCAAAGTGCCCTACCACATCTAGCAAAGCGCCATCACAAATGCCAAGGGAGCCGACTGTAAAGAGCGCCGCTATCGTACACAAGGCAAATACATCCCAAGAGACGTCACTCTCATCATCAACCATGAACCGCTCCGGCGGCACGAAATGTCGATATGACCCGAATCAAGGATCATGCCCCGCACTTCTTCCAACGAAGTACGAAGAAAGTCCGCAAGCTTCACGCTCACAAAGAAGACCACCAACCAAAGGAAGCGAGATGGCCTCCACCTCCGGTCCTCCAATCAAAGCCCGAAAATCTTCAAAAGTGGGCACCATTTCATTGTAGGAGAAACAAGACACGTGCCTCCTAACATCCTGCAACTTCGCGGCAGCCCGCAACAAATCCCAATCAGAACCAACTCCTTAAAAGACCAAACCGAGCAAAGACGAAACCTTACCTCGAAAGCCCGTCTTCGATGCCTCATACGGCGCCGCATCCACGTTTTCAACCGCTCTAGGAAGTGTGCTTGCCTCTCCTGCGAAAGCCTCGGCAAAATTCTAGGGACAAACGAAGAATCCATGGCAAAAATGGAGGTCCCTAGAGAAAATGGGGAAGAAAGCTCGAAAATGGCTGCAAATGGGGAAGGGGAGAAAGTCCAGACACTGGAAAACATCTAAGTCCTCCTGAAAAGCAAAGTTGGTCCGTACGGACCTCTTTGCAATGTAGGTCTGTCCGTACGGACCTCCTTGCAAACAGAGCCCATTTCCCTGTAAAACAAGATACAAAACCACCGTCCTCAAGAAACCTTGCTCCAAATACCCAAACACCGGCCAAAGCCATTTCCTGAAACCAACACTACCCACAAACGCACTTCACGTGGCATGTACAAAAATAAAAATAATAATAGCAACAATTTCTAGGACAATTCCCGGGAATCACAAAAATAAATGACATTACATCTTAAAATAAAATACTGTTTGCCATGCAAATACAAGTGTTTTATTACAGGTACAAAATGTCTGTTGCTAAACAAAAAAAAGAGAGAGGGATATGAAAAGAGGGAAAGCAAATGAATACTACTCAGAATCCTCATCATCATCCTCCTCGCCAAGATCCTCCAAAGAAAAGTCGGGCATCCCAAATGAACTCGCCCGTCACATCCTCATCGTCGAATACCGAGCACCCGCCCGAGGCTCCCACGAGAAGTACTCAAGGATCAAATCCGGCGAAAGGATCAAAGAAAGAAGGCTCGAGGAATCCTCACCCCGTGCGCCGTGCGGAGGCATGAATCGATAAAAGGGCCGCTCCTCGAAGGCCCCGCAGCCTCCGTAAGACGCCCCGCATCCATGCTATGCCGCCTCTCGAAGGTCCCTCCCGCTGCGGCTCCGGCTCGGCCTCGTGGAGGAACATCCACCGAATGCCTCAAGGCATCGGCTCATACGCCGGCATACGACGCGAAGACCGGCAAGACATCTTCGACGCCATCTTCTTAGCGAAGGAGCGCATCGCCACGTAACGGCGAAGCCGCCGCATCGTAGGCTCTCCTGACTCGCACAAGCAAACAGCCAAGGAAACGCTCATCAAATGCGCCATACTCAACAACAAAAAGAGAAAAACGCGTAAAAGATGCCAAGATGGAAAAGAGTCGCACACTCACCGATCTGTCTGGGGTCCACTGTACGCAGCAGAGCTCGCTTCAGAACGGCATGCATACCCTCCTCCGCGATCCGTCCCCACGGACATACGTGAAATCCGGCCCCGCATCGGAACCTCTCGGGAGCTCGCGGGCGCCTCTCTCTCGCGCCACACTCAGCGTCCTCAACTTCCTCCTAACAAAGGTCTCGTACTCCTCACCAAACAAAATGAACTCCTCGGCACCCACCCCGCCAAGGTACCTCTCAAAATCAAGCACATCCATATCCCGGAGTCAAACATCCCAAACGGAGGATCCCTGAGCCACGGGAAGCACACCCGGCCATGCCGCTGTAAGACTCGCTCCCCGCATACATGGCGTCGCAAGTCAAGCCCCGCAAAGCATCTTCCGCCGCGCCGTCACTCCTGGAGCTCCTCAAACTCATCACCCTCATACCGAGCCCATGGGAACAAGACGAAACCCTCACGGCTATCTCGCTCCAAACGCTCCCGCACCTCCCCGTAGGCAATGGTGAGCTTACCCCCGCCGGTCCTCCTCCTCCCGGCCGTACGAGCCCAGCCTCGAGCATAGCAGATACGCAGCAATGTGCCCCTGTGGATCTCTATCCCACGGGAAGCACCGAAAGACCTCATAAAACCACACTCGCGACAAAAGCAGAGAAGAGCTCAAGAAAAAAAAAAAAAAAATGGAGAAACGACAAGTTGCTAAATCAAAAACAAGAATAAACTCATACCTCCAGAGCAAAATCAAAGCAAAGCCAACGACCATCACCTCTGGCTAAACCGGTCCAGAGAAAAGTAGAGCTCGCCAAGCTCCGCTCGCCCCAAGCAATGTCGCAGACCCTATCCAGACGGGCCAAGCTCTCCAACAGAGCAAAGGGAGCCGCGGTCGCGTGGTTCGAGAACAAAGTCTCTGACAGCATACCACAAGAAGGAGCGCGCCAACCGCCCGCTGCCACCCGGCCGGTACTCTGATGTAGCCCCTAATACCGGCCGTGATCCTCATTCTACGTCGCCGTACAAAGATCCCTGTGCCCCTCGCGAGGACGAGGCTCAAAGCCCAGCAGTTTCTACAAGACATCATCCGAGATCATGTCTCTCCACCTCACAGCTCCTTCAAGGAGAGCCCGTAATAGCAAAGAAAATCAGCTGGCGTCACCGTCACCTCGCCCACCACTGTGGAAGGTGTGGGTGGTATCCCACCAATACTCGTAAAGGCCCAGAAGACACTCTTGTTCTTCCTCGTGTCGACACTCCACTGTGTTCTCAACGAACACACCTAGGCCAAGCATAAACCAACCTCCGGGACTCGGCCTACCGCCCACGGAAATATCAGCATCCGCCGCCATAGCTCCACAATGCCTCGAGCGACCCCCGAGTCTTCATCCTCTTGGCCTTCCCGGCCGTAAGCCCAAAGATCCCGCAGTAAACACAAAGAAAGGTACGTCAATCACAAGATTTAATATAAAGGCACATATAACCCGTCACAAAACACGGCACATATTGCACCTAATTTTCACATACATTATACATTTAATTTTTCATGTAACCCGTCACAAAACACGGCACACAATGCACCTAATTTTCACATACATTATACATTCAATTTTTCATGTAACCCGTCACAAAACACGGCACACAATGCACATAATTTTCACATATATCATGCATATAATTTCCCCATGCAGTCCGTCACAAAACACGGCACACACTGTACACATTTTCTCAAAAGAAAAAAAGGGGGAGGGATTAAACCCTACACGACACATTTCCAAAAGAAAATCCGTCCCAACACGGCACATATCGCACATATTTTCCCCACAAAGTCCGTCACCCAAAAACACGGCACACACTATATAGCACATTCTCAAAAGAAAATCCGTCCCAACACGGCACGCACTTTCACATATAACCCGTCACAAAACACGGCACATGTCACATTTTTTCACAAAAATTATCACTACACGATAATTTTTCTCATAATGTACATACATAAATAGCATACGGTACAAAACACCAAAGCATGCAATTCACTAGATAGGCACTTTATTTTCACAAATAAGAGCTAATCTACACATTTCTGCACAAAATACACATACCCACAATTTTCACATGTCCATTTTCAACAATTCATCAAGAATTTCACAAAAAGGCATAAAATAAAAAAAAAAAAATTCAAAAATGCGAAAAACTAAAACCTAGTTCTAGCATTCAAAAATTCGAGCAGGGAATCAAAACGGAATGCATTTCTTACCTCCCCAACATTCATGGAGCGACGATTATGCCCCTCCGGATTCGGATACAAAACATCCGGGTTCTTCGAAGACGGAACGAACGAGGTCCAATTCCTTTCAAGCTCCATTCGCCGCCAACCACTTCCCGACCGCGTTGTCTACGGCTCCTTCGAGATCCCTCCGCCATTGCGAGCAAATCAAAGGAAAAATGGAAGATTTTGGTGCAAAAATGGAGGTTTTCTCCTTCTCTCTCTCTACTGCTTTCAGAACCGAAGAAGAAGAAGTGAAGGAGCCTCTGCTTTAACGCCCGGTCAAAACTGGGAACCGTAAAAATCAACATGGTCCGTACGGACCTCTTGCAACCCAGTTGGTCCGTACGGACCTCTTTGCAAGGGGTGCCCAAATGACTTTTCGCCCTTACAAACTTTGCCCCCGGCCGTCCTAAGGCCTTTTTCAAGAAATCCAAGTGCGTAATGGTCCCTAACCCTTCAAATCAATCCCCGCCATCGCGTAAGACCGGTCCTCGCCCACTCCAACGGCAATTCAACCACCGGCCCGCTGTAAGCCCGAACCTAGCCCACTTCAACGGCAACGCAAGCACCTAGCCATGTAAGCCCGAACCTAGCCCACTTCAACGGCAACGCAAGCACCGGCAGCCAGAAGCTCCGAACCTAGCCCACTTCAACGGCAACGCAAGCACCGCAATAACAGAAGCCCGAACCTAGCCCACTTCAACGGCAACGCAAGCACCTAGCCGCGTAAGCCCGAACCTAGCCCACTTCAACGGCAACGCAAGCACGGCAGCCAGCCAGAAGCTCCGAACCTAGCCCACTTCAACGGCAACGCAAGCACCGGCAAGCCAGAAGCCCGAACCTAGCCCACTTCAACGGCAACGCAAGCACAAGCACCTAGCCAATGTAAGCCCGAACCTCGCCCACTTCAACGGCAACGCAAGCACCGGCCATCAAAGTAAGCCCGAGCTCCTCCTCAAGAAGTCAAAGTGGAAGTCATGCAAGATCGCATACCCTCAAAGACGACCATCATTCTCGCCCACTCCACGGCAAAACAAACACGCGAAGGAGCCAACACCTCCGAGTACAAGTCCCAAGGCACGAAGCGCTCCCAAAACGCCAAATGATGAAGCAATCATCGGCCATCATCCTTGCCCACTTCAACGGCAAAGACAAGCACCGGCAATCATCGTAAGTCCGACCTTCTACATCAACATGCAAAAACACAAATGGCATCTACGCCTCGAATCACAAGGCGCCCACGCTCCACAACCGCAATCGAAGACGATTCAAGTCTCACACCATTCTCCGGCCCTAAGGCCTTAAACCACCCGATTAGGAAAATCGTAAAATTTCGACGCCACCACGCCTCACACCGACCCATGCGGTCACCCAGACGCCACCACGTCCTTATCACCGACCTATACGGCCACCTGACGCCACCACGTCCTTATCACCGACCTATACGGCCACCCCTGACGCCACCACGTCCTTATCACCGACCTATACGGCCACCCTGACGCCACCACGCCCTTATCACCGACCTATACGGCCACCCCGACGCCACCACGTCCTTATCACCGACCTATACGGCCACCCCTGACGCCACCACGTCCTTATCACCGACCTATACGGTCACCCCTGACGCCACCACGTCCTTATCACCGACCTATACGGCCACCCCGACGCCACCACGTCCTTATCACCGACCTATACGGCCACCCCTGACGCCACCACGTCCCTTATCACCGACCTATACGGCCACCCCGACGCCACCACGTCCTTATCACCGACCTATACGGCCACCCCGACGCCACCACGTCCTTATCACCGACCTATACGGCCACCCCTGACGCCACCACGTCCTTATCACCGACCTATGCGGGCCACCCCTGACGCCACCACGTCCTTATCACCGACCTATACGGCCACCCCTGACGCCACCACGTCCTTATCACCGACCTATACGGCCACCCCGACGCCACCACGCCCTTATCACCGACCTATACGGCCACCCCGACGCCACCACGTCCTTATCACCGACCTATGCGGTCACCCCTGACGCCACCACGCCCTTATCACCGACCTATACGGCCACCCAGACGCCACCACGCCCTTATCACCGACGATGCGGCCACCCCGACGCCACCACGTCCTTATCACCGACCTATACGGCCACCCAGACGCCGCCACGTCCTTATCACCAACCTATACGGTCACCCAGACGCTCCACGTCCTTATCACCACCGACCTCGGCGGTCACACAACACCTGTGGCACCACCACGCCCGCATTCACAAAACACTCACCCCACACCCGAACTACGACTGTGCTTGATTCCCGCCAGTGGATACGTAGGAATCCTATCACAGGTCCACCTATCGACCTAAACGGTCACCCAAAAGGACGCCACCACGTCCTCACTTTGACCCTCACTGGCCACTTCCTCTCCCAAAGACGCGATCCGACATTAGGACCCTTATCTTATCGGCGACCCCACTTCTTTCATAAGTGACGTCGTCCGAGGGGCTTCGTAAGTACCCCAACTGATCACTCCCTTTCAAACACACGGAAACACCGCAGACTCATCCACGCAGCCTCTGTAGACCTCTCTCACTCAAAACCCTCTCAAAACCCTCTCAAACCCCCAACCAAACCAGGGAGGAGCCTTTCGGGATAAAAAGGGACAAAGGGCCTTTCGGGAATTTTCAGAAACCGGAAAAGCAATATAGGTCCGTACGGACCTCTTTGTTTCCATAATTACCGAATCCCCTTAAAGTCCACAATATTCCTCAAATCCCGGAGAAATGATGGTTTCCATGCGTACTTGGTCCGTACGGACCTCTTTGCATGCAAGATGGTCCGTACGGACCTCTTTGCAAGGGGACATCATCATTTTAATATTCACCATCATTGCATATTCCCTCAAATCGAGGAAAACCAAAATCCTCGGATAACCAAGGAGGTCCGTACGGACCTCTTTGCACCAAATCTCGAGACTATAAATAGAGGGCTCCCTCCTCATTTTTACACACCTCCCACTTCTCTCTTCCTCCCTAAGCCTTCCGGCTCCCTTCTAAGACCTTTCGAGGCATTCCCGCCCTTCGGATCCTTCCGAGGCCTTCCGAGCCCCTCGAGGTGCTCCGAAGCCTCTCCGAGCGCTCCCGAGACGCTCCCGCGCTGCCCCGAGGCACTCTCGAGGTACTCCGAGGCCCCTCGTGGTACTCCGAGGCCTTGCTCGGTCTTTTCCACGGTGTCCCGCTCTTTCCGAGTCAAACCGACGATCCCAAACCACGCCGAAATCCCCGCCCGAGTGACTCCCGCCACCACAACGCACGCCGAACCTTCGCCCGAGTGATCCCGACGATCCCCACGCACGCCGAACCTCTCGCCCGAACGCAGCCTACAACCTCAACTCACGCCGAAACTCGTCCGCGTACAACCGGCATCCCCAAGCAATCCGAACGCTACTCCGACCTCAAACACTATTCCCTCGCGGAAGACAGACACGAACCAACATTGGTAAGGCTTCCTTCCTACACTATTTCAATACATTTCAATACAATGTAGACATCCGATACAAAGATGCATTTTTAAAAGCACACACACACACACACAACTTTTTAAAGGATATTAGGGGTATCCGAAAGACTCGTTTTACGAGGCTACTCTGGTGAGCTCTAATATTCTAATATTCTCTTCCCGAGGAGTCATCTCGACCTCCGAACTCAAAATCTCATCACACAAAAACAGCTTTAAAATTTATCTTTAAACCGATGCCCTTTTTCAATGTTTTGGGCTTAATAAAACGGCGTGGCGACTCTACAAAGCAAAACACAGCGAGACACCTCCAACCTCGCAAAACGCTAAGACGGAATAAGCGATGGGCGCGAGACAGGCCTCTCGGATCCGGGCGAACATTCCCGAACAGCGAACGAACGCGAGATGCACGGGGGCACCATCCGCGCGCGAGCCGGATCCCGGGTAATTTCAATGGCGACGGCTTGACTTCTTCTTGATTTTCTTCACCACCGAATGTTGTCAAATCATGTCCGCCAGTTACTCGAAGTTTGGAAACTTACCTCTTCGTATTCCGCGAAGTGATAAGTTTGGGGGCAATTGTTGTGACCAGATTTTCCACATGTTGACATCATTGAATATCCCTGCATGGTGACATCCTCAGTTGTTCCCGCATGTCAAGATGATATTCCACTGTAAGTATTGCATAATATTTATTGTGTTTATCTAATATTATTTATATCATATTTAACAGTAAATCAAAGGAGTTAAATCCGGAGATAATTACCAGCACATGGGACTTTTCCCTCAACGCTAAAAAGACCAAGTCAAAGGACGTTGAGAGAATAAGAAGATGTGCCGAGATTATAGGGATTTTTGTTAGTTTGTTACGTTGAGTTGTAGAAGACTTGGTCTTAGCGAAGTCCTTGATTTGGTTAAACAACCCAGTCAATGGCAATCTCCGAGCTTCATCAAACGGCCGTGATCTCCATCTTTGGCGATATTTTCTCCTTGTTTCTAGGGATATTTTTACCTTTCTTTTTACTATTTAAGGGGTATAAAAGAGAGTAACCTACACTTCCACACACACGTTCACTAGCTTCTGTAAACTCTCTCTTATGCTATTCGACTTGTAATCACTCAACTATCAATAATACATTTTTGGGTTTTAGGTAGGTTACCTAAAACCTCCCGAGGTTTTATGCCGGCGAGATCATTTGACTCAAGGGCTTTCCTCGTTATATTGTTGTGTCCTTGATTGTGTTTCTTCATTTTAGCATCCGTTTGTTCCATTTAATCAAATTCCAAAGTCCCCTCCTTATTATTAAATCCATACACTTTCATAAGTCAAGATTCGACATTATTGTTTTTTCTACCAAAACAGATACTATACACATAAGTTTCATACAATTCTCTTGTTTAATCTTGACACTATTACAAGCCATGTGTCCATATCCATTAGTGAACATATAGGAAGCCAAGTCCTAGCTTCTTGAAGCGGCAAAACTTCATGTCCACATAGGTAGTTCCTTTAATCTTGCACCTGCAGTTGCAATTTTTCAAAGGAACTATTAAGAAGATATTCTTCAACCTAACCTTTACTTACAGGTCTGAACACATACCTTGGGAAAGATAATAACATGTGTTCCAATCTCCAACTGCGAGCTTTCCACATTGAATTCAAGCTTCTAACGTTGTATTAGAAGGGAATTGGGTATCTCACAATTAGAGGATTAAATGGACTTTAATCCCATCCCCATTGCAGACTTATTTACCAAGTCTCTGGCTAACCCCTTCGTCGAGTGGTCAGCCAAATTTTGTTGCGACCGAACAAACTCAACTGATATCACACCATTCATGATTAACTCCTGAATCATACTATGTCTGACACCTAAGTGTCTAGACTTGCCATTATACATTTGACTATAAGCCCTAGCCAACGTAGCTGCACTATCACAATGGATAGATATTGGTGATATCGGTTTTGGCCATAATGGAATCTCATATATCAAGTTTCGAAGCCATTCTGCTTCTTTACCAGCAGCAGCCAATGCTACAAACTCAGATTCCATTGTAGAATGTGTAATACATGTCTGCTTTTTTGAAAGCCCAAGAAATGGCACCTCCTCCAAGCAAGAACACCCAACCACTAGTAGAAGATGAATCTTCTTGGTTGATCCAACTAGCATTTGTGTAACCTTCTAATATAGAAGGATGTCCACTATAACACAAAGCATAGTCCATAGTACCTTTTAAGTACTTGAACACTCTTGTTATAGCATGCCAATGTTGTCTACTAGGATTACTAGTGAACCTACTCAATCTTCCAACTGCATAAGCAATATCAGGTCGAGTGCCCGTCATAGCATACATCAAACTGCCTATGGCTTTTGAGTATTCGAGCTGTGACACAGGTTTGCCAGTGTTTGACACAAGTTTCTCAGTAGGATCCATGGGAGTACTAACTTTAGAACAATCATCACAATTAAACCTCTTGAGAATTTTCTCAATATAATGAGATTGTGTAATTGCAATTCCCTTGTTCATCCGTTTAATCTTTATACCAAGAACTATGTCGGCTTCTCCCATGTCCTTCATAGAAAACTTTGATGACAAAAACTTCTTAGCTTCATCAACTACATTTTGGTCTGTGCCAAAAAATCAACATGTCATCTACATATAGGCAGATGATTACACCTTTACCGGATTCATCAAATCTGCTATATACACATTTGTCGGACTGATTTAATACAAAACCATTCGACAAAATAATCTCATCAAATTTTTGATGCCACTGTTTAGGTGCTTGCTTTAGCCCATGCAATGACTTAATTAACTTACATACCTTATGCTCATTACCTGGCATAACAAATCCTTCAGGTTGTTTCATATACAATTCTTCTTCCAAATCACCATTTAAGAATACTGTTTTGACATCCATTTGATGGATCAATAGATTCTGAATAGCTTCCAAAGCTATCAGAAATCTAATAGTAGTGATATGAGCAACCGGTGCATAGGTATCGAAGTAATCGATCCCTTCCTTTTGTCTAAAGCCTTGGATTACCAATCGAGCTTTAAACTTGTCAATAGTTTCATCGACTTTCATCTTCTTTTTGAAGATCCATTTGCACCCTAAAGGTTTACAGCCTGGTGGTAAATCAGACAAGACCCATGTATTATTTTCCATAATAGAACTAATCTCATCATCGATTGCTTCTTTCCAAAAACCAGCATCTTGAGATGTTATTGCTTCTTCATAGGTTCTTGGATCCTCCTCTATACTATAACAGTAAGAGTATTGAGATTCAATTTCATCTCTTGATCCCATAACTAAATATAGTTGAAAGTCAGAATCATATGATTTAGCTTTTCTTACTTTTTTACTTTTACGAGGTTCGGGCGTCTCACTTGGTACATCAATTGAATGATCATCCATTTGAGATTCAGTTGACATTGGTATAATATCCTTTGGTCTAGGTATTGAAGAGAAGCGATTCTCATCAAAGATTGCATCTCTCGATTCTATAATTGTATTAATAGAAATGAAATCATTAGGTTCTATAACATAAAACCTATATGCCTTGGAATTCTCAGCATATCCAACAAAGATGCAGTCAATACCTTTTTCTCCCAACTTTTTCCTTTTAGGGTCCGGAAGTCTAACCACGGCTCTACATCCCCAAACTCGCAAAAATGTCAAGTTTGGTCGTTTCTTATACCAAAGCTCATATGGGGTAATCTTGTTCCTTTTATTAGGAACTCTATTCAATAAATGACAAGCCGTTAACATGGATTCTCCCCAAAACCCGTCACTCAAGCCCGAGCAAGACAACATGGCGTTAACCATTTCTTCAAGAGTTCTATTCTTCCTTTCAGCCACACCATTTTGTTGTGGTACATAAGGAGCCGTAGTCTCATTAATTATCCCTACGGATTGGAAATATTTAGGATCATAATACTCACCACCTATATCCGTACGTAAGGTTTTAATCAAGCCATTTAGTTTAAGTTCAACTTCGATTTTATAAATTTTGAATTTATCTAGGGCTTCATCTTTTGCATGCAGTAAATAAATATAGCAAAACCTAGAAGCATCATCTATAAAAGTGACAATATACTTTTTATTGCCTAAAGATGTAGTTGCATGAAAATCACATAAATCACTATGAATCAATTCAAGTGTTACAGAATTCCTTGTAACACTTTTAAAAGGTTTTCTAGTGATTTTTGTCAACATGCAAGTATTACACTTTTTCGTATTATTATCGATAACAGGAATCAAACCATATTTAGACATTTCAATCATTCTTTTATAGTGCACATGTCCTAACCGAGCATGCCATAATGAGGAATTGATAACAACAGAGGAAGTCATATAAACAGAACTAGAGTTAACATGAATTTAATTTAAATTCAACATAAATATCCCATTATTATAATAACCAAATCCTACAAATACACCCGACTTCGATAAGATATACTTATCGGATTCATAAACTTGTTTATAACAACACTTGTTCAAGACAGGACCAGAAATTAAATTCTTACGAAGTTTAGGTACATATAAAACATTAAACAAAGAAATAGTTTTTCCCGAACTGAATTCTAACACCACACTTCCTCTTCCTTGAATAGGAGCGGAATGGTCATCACCCATGTAAAGGACAGATCCGTCTTCCATTGGTTCATATGTCTTAAACCAACAACGATCTTTACAAACATGAGTTGTGGCACCGGAATCAATCCACCACGCAATAGCATCATCCTGCACATAAAATGCCTCAGAAATTAGTGAAACAGAATTTTTAATAAATTCGTTCCAACTAAGTATTAAATTCTGACCTTGGTTTTGAGAATGGTCCTTAGACCCCTTTCCCGAACCACTGGTGCTTGCGCCATTCTTGTTGTTTCCAACATGACAATCCTTCTTAAAGTGACCAGTTTTGCCACACTTCCAACATGCCAATTTAGGCTTCTTGTTGGGACCAGAACCATTGTCTTTGAAACTATGTTTCTTTCCTTTGTTTTTATTATTTCCACCCTCATCAATCATATTGACCGAGGGTCCAACAACTTCTTTACCTTTGCCTTTGTCATCCTCTTGCGCCCTAAGAGATTCCTCTATGCGCAAGTGACTACCAAGTTGAACCAAAGACAGATCGTCTTTATCATGTTTCAAAGTGTGTTTGAAATCCTTCCAGGAGGGAGGCAACTTATCAATCACACTTGAAACAGATATTGACTCATCCATCTTCAGCCCATGTTGTGTATATTATCCAAGGATTCTAAGGAGTTCATTGAATTGTTCCATGACAGACCTTGAATCGACCATCTTGTAATTATTAAAATTACTTACAAGGAACTTCTTACTAGAAGCATCCTTTGCCATGTACTTGGATTCAAGAGAATCCCATAACTCTTTAGCATATTCCTCATTTTGATAGATGTCAAATAGAGAATCAGACATACCGTTTAATATGTGTCCTCTGCAGATGTAGTCATCGTTTTCCCACTTTGATCTACGTCTGACTGCTTCCAAGTTGTCATATTCAAGCAATTCTGGAATAGGGGTAGATAGAACATACACCACTTTTAACGTTGTTAAAAGGAAGTGCATCTTCTTCTGACAACGCCTGAAATCTTGTCCTTCAAATTTGTCTAGATTTCCAAACTTAGTCGTCATCTCCTTCAAAGTACTTCCACCAGCCATGAGTATCACCAAATACTTTATTCGTTTGTAGGGGAATATAGGGTCTTGATCTTGATACCAAGGCTGGATATATGATTGAATCGTGTATAATCCACTTTCCGAATAAAGTATTTCGACCCTTAATGCTTGGGTTACACAAAATCTTTATTGGGATAAGACAATCACGCAATTTGTTTCTAGGCAAAGAAGACAAATCTAAAACTTGAGAATTGTTTTTGCTTTCGTTATTGTTGTATCACTCTTGTGTTTTTCATCTATGTACAAATGAGATCAATCTCTGTATATATACAGATGGAGAGGCATCAGATAAAGGGTACAATCAAAAGTCATGACTTTAGCCAAGCAATGTGTCTTTTCACTTTGAAAAGGCACCTGTTCAGGAACTGCTCGGCCGAGTCAAGGGACTCGCTCGGCCGAGCACACATGTCTAGTGAATTTCTACCAAGCTGCACGGCCGTGTCATTTGAACTGCACGGCCGTGTTGTTCATACTGCTCGACCGAGCAAGGCACATGCCTCGGCCGAGCAAGACTCTCCAGAAACTTGGCCAATCTGCTATGCTCTGCTCGGCCGAGTCAAGGACTCTGCTTGGCCGAGCACATCAGCAAAATGTCCTACCCTTTAACTTTTACTTCTTTATCGAGGTTGACTTCGTTTTAGCTCAAACGAGTGTGTACTCCACACTTTCCCTTACTCGTATCCGAGTCTAATACGAATCACATTGATCTCTAGTAAATCATCATTACAATAAAATAGTTGATGACACTAAAATCACCAACAAGATGATCATCTGTGAATTCGGCATTCGGCATCTCTCCTGCACAAGTTTTGTTGTTGCTCTTCTGTGTAAAATTTAAACTGACCATATAAAATTTCACTACAAAATATAAAATATTTGTAGTGCAGATAATACACTACTAGAAACTGGACAATTACAGACGGAAAAATTCGTCGGTAATAGTTGTTTACCGACGGATGCGATTCATCGGATTCCGTCGGTAATATTTCGTTGGTAATACCGACGGACAGTCCGTCAGTAAACGCTAATTTATTGTCGGAAATTGTCCGTCGATAAAGGTAGCCCGTGGGAGGTTGCCCGGTGTATCACCAGAGAGATTCCCGACGAAAATGTCTGACGGTAATTAATGCAAAATTTCCGATGGACTTTTACGTCGGTAAATCTATTATCAGTTTTTAAAAGAATTTACCGACAGAAAATTTCATCGTTAAATTGCAAATAATTTTAAAAAAAAATACTGCATTAAAAAATACCACCTGCAACCTGTTCAAGCAAATACCAAAATTCCCACCTGTTTAAAAACATACACCAAAAATATGATAAAACGCCACATGAAGTTTACAGGCCAAAAAGAATGAAAGATGAACACAAAGCTTGATATAACCAACTCTCGCATATTATTCAAGTGAAGAATCAAACAAGAATTACCACCCACTTCCAGAAACTTTGAGGTACCAAATAAAACTACATTATGTTATCTAGTCTCTCTATGAAAGCTCTTCCAGAACTAAGCTAACAAAATAATAAGTCATGCCCAGGTTTCATAGAATCATAACTCACTCTCATCTGTGCTTTCTCCATTTGATCCCTTTCCGTTCACTTCCACAAGCTCCGTATCGAATATTAGTGTTGCCCCTCCTGTGTATATACATATGATCACAATTATCTTAATTTATATCAAAGTTAAATGAGATTTAGAGTTCTCGGCATTCATGTTTGAACTTTGAATCCAACATCTAGAAAAAATTATCTTCAGTGGCAATGCACATCAATGACAGAGTGCAGGATTACTTTGAAATGGGATCAAGATTATTTTTACTATAGAATATTATTGTGTAATACCAACATTTTGTTTAAATGGGGAGGGGGCAAAATTATAATATATTGTTATTTTTTAAAGGACAAAATTCATACCTTTAAAACATTGGGCCTTCCTGGATGCAGAACATCAATGACCTGGAAAAAACAAAATCAAACACCATAAACACATCAATGCCCTTGAAACAATTATTCACTCCATCACACATATCATTTGCTCTTTAAGAGTTTCTGGATTCCAACTAAAATATTGTACAGGAAAAAAGCATAAATGAACCTCTCTTATTTCAAATTCGAAAATGGTTCGATCCACATTGTTCTGTCAAAACAAAAATGCTCAAGGTTAAGATGCATAGGATGAGAATAAAGAGTTCATCTAAATTTATTACCCATGGGGTTTACAAGATGTTTCACTAAGGGGTCACTAGTTTCATTTTTCTCACTTTTGGATCGAAACTTCAATTTTTTTTTTATCAATCCAACTTATGGATTATTATTCCGTTTGTTTAAGAACTTCATCATGAACATCTCTTAGTAATGAAGGTGTGAACCTAAGGACAATTAATCATTTGTAGAGAATAGAACTAGCTTTGTGACATGCTAAGGATCCCTACCAGTCTCTTGGAAACAATTCACATCATCTGAAATCGAAGGTTAAAGACAACCCATTTTAAACAAAATTTAGATAGATATCCCGATGGTTAAAGGTCAGGAATTCAATTTCCATCTTTCACTTTTTAATGTCATTATTATAATATATTAAGTTAATAATTAATAAAAAAAAAGTAATAGCGCGATGTCTAAACAGAATAATTAATGGTATATGCAACGTACTATGACATTATTTTCGTATAATGAAAACTACTTGCTAATGGTTGTGTAGTATAACGTACTTTTCAAACATTTTTCAAATAATGCAATGTAAAAAAAATAACGAATGGCGTTAAATTTTATTAAGACCAACACCATTAAGATAACTTACACCAATAAAAACCAACCTCAAACATTTCTTCTTTCACAGGAACCCACCCACTCACCCCCACTCTCCAACTTTATCTTCTTCCTTACCCCAAATCCAATAATGTTTTTGAAATAAATTAACACATAAATCAAATAAAAACATAAATTAACAATCGCGACACAATTAAATTACAAAAAAAATTAAAAAAATAAAAAATCAAACAATTCATACTGAATCTTAAAACACAAATTTACCTCAAGCTCAGCTTGAATCTCCTCACGCTCGTGACCCGGTAGAGCAATAGGCACTGCATCCTCCACTCTCTTCTTCGAAACAATATTCTCTGTCACCAAAATCTCAAAAAAAAAAAAAAATCAATATAAATTATATTGATCAATGCAATCAAAACCAACACATTTAATGGAGTATCAATTATCCACAAATCAAAGTAGGATTAGGATGGAATAAAAATTATCGGATTTCGAAGCGAATTGGCGGTTGATATGATGGAAGGATGGGCGGAGGGCCGAGGAGGCGGCAGAAGAAGAAGCGTCATCGCACGGCTATGCAACGAGTGGCGGATCGGGCTTTGGAGAGAGCTTTGAAAGAAGTATGGAGGCGCCTCCACATGATTTAGAATCCTAAGGTTTGAGTGTTTGATCTCGTTCTCCTCATTAATGTTGAGGAGAACGAAATCGAAAGGATATTGTGCATGGAGAAGGGTTTCACAGGAGGAGAGAGAGAGAGAAAGCAATTAGGTTTGAGAGTAAGAGGCCGCTAGGATTTAATTTATACATCGAATTATCGACGGACGTGCTCCATTGGTATTACCGACGGATCAATTCCGTTGATAATACCGACAGAAAATTCACATTTATCGACAGACTAAAATGAAAATTTAAAAAAGAAATTTCCGGCAAGTGAAAATTAAAAATCCATCAATAATCGTTGTTATTCTACCGTCAATAAAATTTCGTCGATAAACAGCCACTTTTCAGGTAGTGATAGATAATAAAGAAAATCTCCAATACACTAGTTTTACATTTAGAATAAGATTATTAAATACACCACCAACAGTTTATAAACATGAAATGTTTTAATTGTTGATGATGCCAAAATCGTCAAAACAGCCCAAATCCAAGCGATGATTGCTCCGGTGATTGCAAGGCCTGAAAATAAGAGAAAACACGTAAACTAAGCCGGGGCGGATCCGGCTAAAGGCCCTCCGGCGTGAGAGTAAGTTCACGGTTGATATTAGAGAAATCAAATTGACAGAGTTTCTCCAATGTAAAAAGTAACGTACCGAATAATGAGCCATGGGGCTTGTATTTATAGGAATGGATAGATAGAATCCATGTTGGAATGAACTTGTAAAGAGATAAGATATAATTCTAATAGAATTATATCTGTTAAGGAGTCATTGTTTGACTTGAATTGATGTTGACAAGTATAATCCTGATTGGATCATGGCTGTATAATCCTTGTTGAATAAGGATTGTATGTTCTGATAACCGGAACGCCGAGGAACACAAATGTTTTACCTCGGCCTTAACAAATAGACCGAGGTAAATGATTCTGCTTCCTCGTCATTTGGAGATTGGCCGGTACGGTGATATGCCGAGGTACATGATTTAGTTTCCTCGTCATGGTGTAGAATGCCGAGGTAAGAACTTTAGTTTCCTCGTCTCTTGCTGCATACCGGCCCAAACATGTTGTTATAAGGCTGAGATAAACGCTCCTTGTCATATGAGGAAGACCCTACTCGGCCCTGATACTTGGTTATTTAGATAATATTCATGGCCCAATTCAATTAGGCCCAGCTTGAGCAAACCCATATTCGTATCTCGGTTTATATCTGCTTCAAAGGGTGGCCCCACTTTCTAGCTCGGATTAGGACGAGTAGAAAGTCATCTCGTCCTCGTCATATGGATGGAATACGAACGGTTTTGACACGTGTCCTCGGCGTCGCTTCATATAACTGACGGTTGCCATTCTGGGGCCCCCCAGTCTTGTCACGCCTTGAAACCGTCAATTCGCATTTAATTCTTGGGGCGCCCGACCCGGAATGTTTACTTTACCCATGGGTTTAACCCGATTGAGGGGTATAAAAAGCTAAATCCTTCTCATTTTACTCTTTACAAACCCCAAATACTCGAGAGCAACTACCAAGGTTCAGGCGACAGTAATTCCGGCGACCTTGATCTTGTTCGACCCAGTTTCCGGCGAGCTAGCTTTCTGTTGTGATTCCATCAACCTCTTCAAACTCAGGTATGAAATTTATCCCCTTTTGTGCATTTTGAATCTGATTTCCATCTTCTTAGGGTTTGTTGGGAAGAATCTTGAACACACCAAGAACTGGCAAACCTCCATTGTTAAAGAATGAAGCTTTTCTTCATCAATTCAAAAAACTTCAAACTTTTTGATTTTCATTGTATTTTATATGGACTTTCTTGAATATTGAATGAACTCCCCCTTTTATTTTTGATTCCCCTTAGAAATGGCTCGTTCTTGGGACCATTCTCTCCGATTCCGTTATGGATATCATCTTGGAAATTTGAGGGTCTATCGTAGAGAGAGAGGTCCATGGTTGATGCTCGCTCTGGATGATGTAAGCAAGCGGTTAAGAGGTTATGGTCGAACTCGTCTATTCCTCCAATACCCCGACTCCACAAGAATAGATAGGATTGAGTCTGGTTCACCCAACATTATAGTTTTTGAGGATAGAGTGAGATGATGGAGCACATCGATCTGTTCTACCCGGCCTACGATCGTGAAATGCGTGAGCGCCTGAGAGGTACGGCTCCCTCCTCGGCCTTATTAAATGACGAGGAGGGGAATCTCCCTTCCCCGTCCTAAATCAGTCATGGACGAGGTCACTAATTTTGTCTCCTCGTCTTTATGCAGATATGACGGGAAGAGAAGGAGAACCCTCCTCGTCTACTCAGATAGTTGATGCTTTCATGGATGAAGCACAAACTGATGGCCGTTTGGCCCGAAGAAGAGGAGGCCGAGGACGAGGAGGCCAAGGATTAGGACAAAGGCAAGAGAGGACCCCAAGAGCCGGGGATCCCATGCTGGAAAAGCTATACTCCAAGTACGGGGTAGACAAAGCCGAGTACAGGCTAACTTATATGGGCCACATGGAGCTGAAGACAAAGAAGGAAGAGGATGACTTTTACTATAACCAAGACTTTGTCCACTTCTACTTCAAACAATTCCAACAAGGACTTCGTCTTCCACTGGATCCTTTCATCTGCGAATTTCTAGACGACGTGAGGGCGGTGCCGGCCATGCTAGGAGCCAACGGTACTCCTGTGTTCTTGTCAGCTTCATCATCCTTTGCCGTAGCCTAGGGTATGAGCCAACCATGGGAGCTTTTAGGCATTTCTTCCATGTCCAATTTGTCAAGGAGAGCTGGCTCCTCGTCATTAAGAGTGCGTCTAAGAAACCAAAGTTGCTCCTCCCCATGTCTAGCAAAGTTGCTGGTTGGGATAACCACGTTATAAGGGTGGAGAGCCGCCAAGGATGGGAGTTCCAGTCTCCTTGTAAAGGTCCAACTTCTTCGTTCCCCGTCCAACAATATGAATGGACCAAGGACTTGATTAAACGCCTAGAAGAGTTTGCCGAGGTGGGAGTCCTCGATTGGTCAGTGATTGAGTCCTCGGACCATTATTACATTCAGGCGGGTTTGATGCCGGGGAAGAAGGATGGGGTATCTCCCCTTGTCACCGTAAAGAGGGGGAGACGCTTCAATGACTAGACAATTCATCCCGGTTTAGTGTTCCACGAGGATTGCATTACGTGCAAGACAGAGCGTCCCCGGGACCAATGTTTGAAAGCCATCGACATAGTTGGACGTAAATGTTTCTTTTTTACTTGTACTTTTCAAATGCTTGTTACCTCTGCCCGTATTTAACTCTTTCCTCGTCCTTGCAGATCTAACAGCCGAGGAAGAAGAAGCTTTAGCCATGGAGAGACTTAGTCCCCAAGAGCTAGTGAAGAGGAAGAGGAGGCTGAGCAAGAAGGCTGCCTTGGTAGAAAGGAGGGAGGATGCCAATGCCCGTAACCTCATCCTCAATGTTCAAGATGACCAACCCCTTCCCCTTAAATTACACGGGGAAGTGAATGCCGAGGAACCGGCGGCTGACGATCAAACCAATCCATCAACTGCAGAGGGGCATAGCCTCCATGTTGATGCCGAGGAAGAGGCGACCGAGGAAGCTAGCCTCGTTCAAAGGAGATCAGGCTCCAAGAGAACGCCAACCGTTAGCGCCGAGGAGCCTGCGGCTAAACGGGCAAGCGTCAGTGTAGCCCCCAATGTTGATGCTCCCCCTCCCTTAACCGTTCAATCCATCAAGACTGTTGAGGAGGCCGACGAGATGGCCAAGAGTATGTCCCTCGGCATTCCCCGTCTTAGGGGACTCCCCCTGTTGGCAAGGGAGGGACCCTTAGTGAGATTGGGCCGAGCTCCTATTCAAAGGGCCATGGACGAGGATGCCTACGAGGCATTCTGTAAAGAGGCTCCCAACGAGGACACCTTGCTCTGCCATAAGGGACTCTTGATCGCCGAGGTAAATGTTAATCCCTTTCTGGGTTATTGTCTTTGATATTGGTTTTGCCTTTCTAATAATGATTTATCTTTCAGTTGGCTTCTGTCACGGCGTACGAGAATGTTCTAGCCAAGAAGAAGACAAGGCGTCTGAATGAGGCTAAGGCAGCTCAAGCAAAGAGCGAAAAAGACAAGTCTTCCTTGGCTAAGCTTTTAGAGGCCAAGGATGCTGAGCTTGCGGCGGCCAAGGCCAAGGTTGAGGCCGAGGTAAAAAGGGCCGAGGAAGAAAAGGCAAAGGCCGAGGAACATCTCCGGCTTAAAAATGAAGAGCTTGCCCAGGCAAAGGCTGATAAGGCCGAGCTTCAGACCAAGGCCGATGAAGCTGAGGCCAAATGCCGGGGATTGGAAGCTACCCTCCCAGCTAGGGAGGAAGAGGCCGTAGCTCGGTTCAAGGAGAGCTCGGCTTTCAAGGAACTGATGATGGCCAGCTCGGCCTTCAGAGAGGCCGTGGACGAGCAAACGGCCACCATGTTTGAAGATGGCTATCTCCATTTGGCCCGGAGCATTCTGGCTGATCCTTCCACCGGTCTGGACATTAATAAGGTTGCCCAGCTAATTTGCAGGGATCAATATGCCGAGGAAGTCAGGGCCCTCCATCACTTGGTCCCCTATTCTGAAAGCAACTTGGAGCTGATGGTGCACTTGAGGATGCTCATGCTTGCAGGGAAGTGTGGAGGCCGGCCTCTGTTGTCCCCGGCAATATTAAAGACCTGGTGGAGGTGATCCAAGACGCCGAAGAGCCCGAGGACATAGAAGCCGAGGTGGAAGGAGGGACCGAGGAAAATAATGCCTTCACTGAACAAACGGTCCTTCCTCCCCCCGGCACTATCACTTTGAAGGCTTTGGACAAGCCTTTTGATGACGTGCACCAATCTTAGGATAGCTTTTTTCCTTTGTTTTTTGTAATAGATGGTAGGACTTTTGTAATTTTTTGAATATCAATGAAAATCCTTTTGTCATGATTCATGTTATTTCCATAACTTGCTCATATTTTTGTATGCTAGGCCGAGGCACTAGTCTTAAGAAGTCGGGATCCAAGGAAGGTTCCTTGCTCCCAAATTTTGGGCAAAGTGGTTAGGCCGAGGAAATACTCCTCGGCTTTAACTATGCTCTTTATTTATTTAGGCCGAGGAGGGTTTCCTTGGCTGTAAAGTGTTGTAATCCTGAATCGGAGTTGATTCATGGTAGGAGGTTTGTCAAGCCATTAGGCCGAGGAAAGTCCTCGATCTAGGCTGTTTGTCTCCTAAGTCAAGGTGGACCCTTGACTGGAAGTGTTGCAAGCCATCAGGCCAAGGAGGTTCCTTGGTCTTGGCTGTTGGTATCCTGAGTCAAGGTGGACCCTTGACAGGATGTGTTGTAAGCCCGTCGAGGCGAGGAGGTCCCTTGGTCTTGGCGGTTGTGTAAGCCATCGGGCCAAGGGGACCCTTGGTCTTGGCGGTGTGTAAGCCATCGGACGAGGGGACCCTTGGTCTTGGGCGTGATGGTAAGCCATCGAGGCGAGGAGGATCCTTGGTCTTGGCTGTTGTGTAAGCCATCAGGCCAAGGGGGACCCTTGGTCTTGGCTGTTGGTAAGCCATCAGGCCAAGGAAGATCCTTGGTCTTGGCAGTTGGTAAGCCATCAGGCCAAGGAGGATCCTTGGTCTTGGCTGTTGGTAAGCCATCAGGCCAAGGAAGATCCTTGGTCTTGGCTGTTGGTAAGCCATCAGGCCAAGGAAGATCCTTGGTCTTGGCAGTTGGTAAGCCATCAGGCCAAGGAAGATCCTTGGTCTTGGCAGTTGGTAAGCCATCAGGCTAAGGAAGATCCTTGGTCTTGGCTGTTGGTAAGCCATCAGGCCAAGGAAGATCCTTGGTCTTGGCAGTTGGTAAGCCATCAGGCCAAGGAAGATCCTTGGTCTTGGCTGTTGTGTATCGGAGAGTCGGAGGTAATGTCCTCATCTTAGGTCTTGGGGTGAAGAGTTGATAGTTGCTTTGCATGTTGGAAGAAAGCGCTTTCGTAGAGCTGAAATGCGATTACATAGAAGCGCAATCCTATCAACTAAAAAGACAAAAAGGCGAGAAAACATAAGACCGAAAATAAATGACAGAAAATAAAGAGCTAATTTATTGCATAATAAACTAGACTAGTGATAATATTTTCTAAGGTTGTCGGAGTGCCACGGATGCTTGAGATCCTTCCCCTCCTTGGTCCTTAATCTGTAGGTCCCTTCTCGAATGACTTGAGTGATGATATAGGGACCTTCCCAATTTGGGGAGAGCTTGTTACGTTACGCCTTCCGTCCAGTGGCCTCGATCTTTCTAAGTACCCAATCGCCAACTTGGAATACTCTTTTGATGACCCTCTTGTCGTGATATGCCTTGGTCCTTTGCTTGTAATTCACCATCCTCATCTGCGCAGCTAGTCGTTTTTCATCTATCAGGTCCAGGTCTAGGAGCCTATTGACCTTGTTGGCTTGCTCGTCATAATGGGAGTTCCTTACTGTAGGGATGGCCATCTCTGCTGGTGCCATAGCCTCAGAACCGAAGGTTAGTGCGAATGGGGTTTCCCCGGTTGGCCCCCGGGTGGTTGTGCGACGACCCATAAAGCTAGGGGAAGTTCGTCCAACCATCTTCCTCGCGACCTTCAAGATTCTTGGTGAGGGCGGTTAGGACCGGTTTGTTGGCGGCTTACGCTTGGCCGTTGCCTTGGGGTGCACGCTGGCGAAGATTTTACATGGCGTACTTTGACTCTTCCCAATTCCGTTGTAAACGCCGTGGAGAATTGGAGTCCATGGTCAGAAACAATTGTATGTGGAAGGCCAAATCTGCACCAGATGTTGTCGTGGACAAAGTTGATCGCGTTCTCTTCCGTTATCTTGGCCAATGCCTTGGCTTCTATCCACTTGGAGAAGTAATCAACAGCTACTATCACGTACTTGCAATTACCACGGGCGGGTGGGAAGGGTCCAATGAGGTCGATCCCCCACATATCAAATGGCCACGTAGGTATTACGAGTGTTTGCTCGGCCGCAGGTAGTCTTGGAATGTCGAGAACCTTTGGCATTTGTCACATTTTCGAACATAGGCGTGCGCGTCTTCCCTTAGGTTTGGCCGGTAGTAACCTAGCGATATGATTTTGTCGGCTAAGGTTACGGCCCCGGGTGTCCGCCGCAAACACCTTCATGTACTTACGCCGGGGAGGTTCTCGGTTTCCTTGGGATAGACGCACCTTAGCGGGGGCTTCGTGAAAGATCTTCGGTAGAGGACTCCGTTCATCACCACGAATCTTGGAGACCTCTTCTTGATAAGCTTGGCTCGAGCATCATCTTACGGGAGTTTCTCCTTCTCAATGTATTCGATGTAGTCATCGATCCAGCATCTCTCTTCCTCGTCCAGAAGCATGACTTGTAATCTTTCATACGCAGGTTCCTCGGCATAAACTACATATGGGTTGGTCTCCGAAGGAGACACGTCCATGGTGGCTAGTTTGGAGAGAACGTCTGCGACTTGGTTGTCTTCTCTTCCTATCTGCTTGAGCTCGAAAAATTCCATTTTCTTCGTCATATCTAGGACCAAGTCTCTATACTTGGCAAGGGTGACATCTTGAGTGTTATATTCTCCCTTTACTTGTTTGACAACAAGCTGGGAGTCACAGAAAGCAGCCACCTTAGTTGCTCCATAGAAGGAGGCCAACTCAATGCCAAATATGAGAGCCTCGTATTCGGCTTGGTTGTTAGAGGCAGGAAACTTGAAGCGGATGGCATCTTGTATAGTATATTCTCCTTCTGGGCTTGCTAGTACAACTCCAGCTCCACTTCTTTCCTTGGTAGCTGATCCGTCCGTATACAGGATCCAACAGTTGGATGGGAGTTCAATGGGAGAGTCTTTTTCCTACGGCGCGTTTTGCTTAGGGAGGTGGGGAGATGCTCACCCATAAAGGCAGTCTCGACCATGAAGTCAACCAAAGGCTGTGCTAAGAGGGTCTTCCTTGGTTGGTAAGTGATATCAAACTCCGTTAGAGCGATTGACCAATTAAGGAGACGTCCCGAGCCGTCCAACTTGTGAAGGATTTTCTTCAATGGTTCGTTGGTGTAGACGGTGATAGGATGTGCAGAAAAATATGCACGCAGCTTCCTTGAAGCAATGACTAGTACGTATGCTATCTTCTCCACATTGAAATATCTGCTTTCTACATCGGACAGTGCCTTAGAGACATAGTAGACGGGCTTACGAATTCCTTCATCCTTTCGAACTAAGGCAGTGCTGCGACGGCATGATCAGTGGCAGCTAGGAAGACGTATAGCATCTCACCGGTAGTCGGACTGCTAAGCAAGGGAGGGGAACCCAAGTACTCCTTCAACCGGAGGAATGCTTCCGAGCATTCAGGAGTCCAGGAGAAGCTCTTGGTACCCTTCAATACCTTGAAGAAAGGCAGTGACTTTTCGGCGGATTTGGCGATGAATCTTCCAAGGGCCGCAATTCTTCCATTAAGTCTTTGGACCTCCTTGATGGTGGTAGGTTCCTTCATGTCAACGAGCGCCTTGATTTTCTCTGGGTTTGCTTCAATCCCCCTTTGGGAAACCATGAAGCCTAGGAATTTCCCTGCAGTAACTCCGAACACGCACTTGCTTGGATTCAGCTTCATGTTGTTTGCTCGGAGGTTGTGAATGGTCTCTTCTAGGTCAGGAAACGTGGCTGCCTTCCTTGGTCTTTATGACCATGTCATCAATATAAGCTTCCATGTTTCTACCTATCTGACTTGCAAAAACTTGATTTACCATCCGTTGGTAAGTGGCACCAGCATTCTTGAGCCCAAAAGGCATCATGATGTAGCGAAATTCCCCAGGTGTTTGGAAGGCGATCTTCTCGATGTCCTCTTTCGCCATTTTTATCGATGATAGCACGAGTAGGCATCTAAGAAGGCGAGAGTTTGGTGTCCGAAATGGAGTCAACCAACTTGTCGATTACGGGGAGAGGATAGATGTCCTTGGGGCGAGGCTTTGTTTAGATCGGTAGAAAGTCTATGCACATACGCCATTTCCCATTTTGCTTCTTCACCATAACGACATTAGCCAACCAAACGGGGTATTTGACTTCGCGAATTATTCCGGCGCTGAGTAACTTCTGCACCTCTTCTTTTATAGCTTCCTCCTTGTCCCTTGCAAAATTTCTCCTCGTCTGGGAGATGGTCTTCGCTAAAGGATCAACTTCTAAGCGGTGGAGGGCTACTTCTTCATTGATCCCCCTCATGTCTTCGACTCTCCAAGCAAAGACGTCGAGACTGTTTTTCAAGAGGGATATGATTCTTTCTTTCTCTTCTGTGATAGCTGGCCTCCTAGCTTGATTTTTGTTCGGGATAGTCGATTAATGACTACCTCTTCTAGCTCATCTACGAGGCTTCATTTCTGGTCCGTCTCGAAATTCCGGGGATTCGATGATGATCTCTCGATTCTCCTCCCTTCATTGTCGTTTACATTGAGGCCTTCTTCCTTCATAAGTTTATCAATGTGCTGGAAGATCGTTCTTCCCGAGTCATGGTTGGCCCCCGAGTTACGGTCATTGACGAGAATGGGGTCTTCCTCGGAGATGGGTAGAACTATGCCTTGGTCATCCACAGTTTCTAGGATCATAGGTGCCTCTTCAGACATAGGTACATGTGGATCTACGCCTTGGTCATCCGCAGTTTCTAGGACCATAGGCTCTTCTTCCAGTGTGGGTAGAGTTACGCCTTGGTCATCCACAATTTCTAGGACCATAGGTTCCTCTTCCTCACTTTCCCATACTTCACGGATATAGTTCATCCTAGAGCTAGTTTCAGTGGTCTTCTGTGATTTGGTGATCTTGATGTTCTCCTCGGGCGTATCGATCTCCACGTTTTTTGACTTTTTCCGGCTCTTGACAACATGTTCCAAGAAATCTTTGGGGTTGCCCTCACGCATCTAATGCCAGCACAAGTGGGAAATTTAACTCGTTGGTGAGGAAGGGAGGCCACCATCCCAAGTTTGGCTTGACTTGGAATGCCTATAATCGCATGATAGTCACTAGTCAAGTCCATGACTATAAAAGTGACAGTAGCCTTGGCTCGGAAGGGATGATCGCCGACTTCGAGTTCTAGTTCTACGGTTCCCTTTGCTCCAACCTTATGGTTGGTGAATCCTTCAAGCCTTCCATGATATGGCTCTAGCGCAGTGTCTTTCAACCCCATTTGTTGGAAGATTTGAATAGTATAGGATGTCACGGGAGGCCCCGTGTCAACAAGAAGTCTTTCGGATTCAACATTGTCAATTCGACCCTTGATGACCAAGGGCTGCTCACGAGCCGCTCGACTTCCCGCCAACTCATTCGGAGAAAAACTAATGACTTCTTCCGCTTTATGGATCCAAGCGGGGACATGGTATACTTTGCTTAGCTCGTGGATCTGGTCCCTTAGCTTTCGGTGGAGGTCACCTCTTCACGGATCACATGTAGTTTAGCCCTAGGAGGCCTTCGATCTTCATCCTCACTCTTGGAGTCATCTTCACTCTCCTCTTGCTTCCGCTTTCGCTTGCCA
The DNA here is from genome assembly GCA_022495995.1 of Adenophora triphylla var. japonica. Lineage (NCBI taxonomy): Eukaryota > Viridiplantae > Streptophyta > Magnoliopsida > Asterales > Campanulaceae > Adenophora > Adenophora triphylla. The sequence goes on along the minus strand of JAFEMH010000205.1, from coordinate 442,711 downwards.
TCTTTCTTCATGACATAACGGTCTAACTTTCCCTCGTCAACCCATTGTTGGATTATCTTCTTAAGGGCCCGGCAACCATCGGTGGTGTGCCCGTTGTCCTTGTGAAAATCACGGTATTTGTTCTTGTTGCGGGGATATTTTGGGTGATCGGTCGGCGGACGAGGTGGAGGAAGGTTTACTAGCCGCATGATTTCAGAGATGGGCTTTGTAAGAGGGTGAACTCCGGCTTCTCGGTGCTTCTCGTTCTATTCTTTCCTTTGGAACCCTTGCCGTTCCCGTTGTCATTACGTCGGGGTTAGTTGCTTGAGGTTCCGTCTTGTCGCTCCCCTTTTCTTTGTCTTGTCTTCGGCCATGGAAATGGCATAAGCCACCTTGTACAATTCGGCCTTGGAATTAGGTTCCCTGGCGAGAGGTCATAAATGAGGGGGCCCGATTTTAACCCGAAGTTGAAGCAAACTATGACCTCCCTATCAGTGAGGCTTTCTTCAACTTGGTCTGCCATTTTTCGGAACCTATTGTAGTAGCTGAGGGTGGTCTCTCCCTTCCCTTGCTCAATGTTGGCCAAGTCGGTTAATCTCATCTTCCTCTTCCCAGCCGTGGCAAAATGATCTAAGAACATTCTCCTCATGCCCCTCCAGCAATCGATGCAACCTTTCTTGAGCTCACGGAACCAGGTCAAAGTCATTCAGGAGAAGGTGCTCGCGAAAGCTTTGCAGAGCAAGTCATCAGCAGTGGTGAGGAGATTCATGGTTTGTTCGAAACTTTGCACATGGTCCTTGGCGTCAGTGGTTCCGTTGTATTTCTCGAAATTTGGGAGCTTGAGGTTAGGATGGGGAGGTGCAGCAGTTATCCTCAAGGAAAACGGACGGGTGGCCCAATCATAATCGTCGTCATTATATTTCTTTCCCATCTCCATATCATCCAGCCTTTGCTTCAACAGTTCCTATTGCTTTGTTTCTATTCCCTTCTCACTGCTTGAGCGAGTGCTTCGTTGGGAGCTTCTGACTGACTTGTCTTTGGGGCGATCATTCACCCTACTATGCTCCGCTTCATGTCGGTGGCCATCACGTTTGGAGGGGGCCTTATCACGTCTTGGTTCCAGGTCTTGTGCGCCAAGTATCATCCTGTAGGGCTCTGGGGTCCTTGGCCTAGCAAATTCTCGATGCCGAGGACGAGGAGAGTCCGGTCGACGAGGACGATGAGAATCTGAACGACGAGGACGAGGAGAATGCTGGTCGACGAGCTCGAGGAGACGTGGGACGCCTAGGTGTCATGACAAGACGAGCGGGGATAGGCGCCTATTCAAGCGAGTCTTGTCCTTAGGTCCCTGGAGTTCACTTCCTCTTCCACTAGGAGTTAATTGGCTTCTCGGGTCGACCACATGATCCTTACGCTTCTTGGTATGCCGAGGACGAGGAGAATCCACAGGGGCGGCATTGGTAGTTCGGCGGTCTTCGGGGAGGAGCCTGATGCTCTCCATGTTCCTTTCTCAAAGGTGGGCCCATTGATGGCACAATGAATGGAGCCATGGAATGATCTGGGTCCATTTGCAAAAGAGCAACTTGTGTTTCATACATCCTTTGCAAAGTCTCCATTTGTTTGTGTAACAAAGAGCGTCGGTCAACGGGTTGAGATCCTCCCGCTTGGCCGGGGTCGGCATTCTTTGTTTTCTTCCTTCTGCTTTGCTTCCCACGAGCACGAGTAGGACGAGGAAGGTCATTGCCCTCTCCCTCGGCATTTGCCTGACCCATGGAACGAAGAGTCATGGCAAGGGGAGGAATGGCATCAGTCTGAGGTAGAGGAGGAGGAGGAGGCAGTGGCTCCTCGGTTCCAGTGTTTCCCCCATTCACTTGGGTGGGATCCTCAGCTGTAACACTTGTGAATTGTCCGTCCATTATGAATCACAAACAGATTATTCAGTGCAAAATTTTTCAAAAATCACAATTTCACCAGAACCGAATTTATGGCTAAAATTAGGGCAAATTTTAACCAAAAACAATCAGCCAATTGTGATTTTTTCTAACGCAAAGAACTCAAGCCAAAACTGGGTCGGAATTTTAACGCCAAAAATGCCTTCAACGGAATCTGGGCAAACTCCGGTTACAACTTGCGAACTCCGGTGTCTTCAAGAACAGAGTTTTACCGATCCAAAAATTCCGTTCCAAGAAAGAACAAATTCGGCAAGAAAATTGGCTTTAAGCGAGCGTTTTCCAGGCCAAACAATGGGTGTTTGAATCGATTTCCCGGCAATGGAACCAATTGATGATGCCAAAATCGTCAAAACAGCCCAAATCCAAGCGATGATTGCTCCGGTGATTGCAAGGCCTGAAAATAAGAGAAAACACGTAAACTAAGCCGGGGCGGATCCGGCTAAAGGCCCTCCGGCGTGAGAGTAAGTTCACGGTTGATATTAGAGAAATCAAATTGACAGAGTTTCTCCAATGTAAAAAGTAACGTACCGAATAATGAGCCATGGGGCTTGTATTTATAGGAATGGATAGATAGAATCCATGTTGGAATGAACTTGTAAAGAGATAAGATATAATTCTAATAGAATTATATCTGCTAAGGAGTCATTGTTTGACTTGAATTGATGTTGACAAGTATAATCCTGATTGGATCATGGCTGTATAATCCTTGTTGAATAAGGATTGTATGTTCTGATAACCGGAACGCCGAGGAACACAAATGTTTTACCTCGGCCTTAACAAATAGACCGAGGTAAATGATTCTGCTTCCTCGTCATTTGGAGATTGGCCGGTACGGTGATATGCCGAGGTACATGATTTAGTTTCCTCGTCATGGTGTAGAATGCCGAGGTAAGAACTTTAGTTTCCTCGTCTCTTGCTGCATACCGGCCCAAACATGTTGTTATAAGGCTGAGATAAACGCTCCTTGTCATATGAGGAAGACCCTACTCGACCCTGATACTTGGTTATTTAGATAATATTCATGGCCCAATTCAATTAGGCCCAGCTTGAGCAAACCCATATTCGTATCTCGGTTTATACTGTTCAATTGTGTTAGTGAATCGTCCGATAGGGTCAAGAATCGTCCGATAGGGTCAAGAGCGGATTTCCGGAGTTAACACGTGAGCAGACCTCTAGTACTCCATTTATATATTTGTTGTGGAAATACTGCGTGTACTATTAAATTTTTACACACAAAGAGAAAAAATTTACACGTGTAAGCTCGAAAAAGAAATATTACGTGCAACAAAAATATATTACTCTCTTCGTTCCAAATCTATGCGCACGTTTTGTTATTTTGGGTGTCCCAAAGCTACGTGCACATTTCTTAAAATGGCAAGAATCTTTACTATTCTCTCCACTCATTCTCTCTCCTATTTTACTTTTATACTCACAACACCAATCAACTTTACTATTCCCTCCACTCATTCTCTCTACTATTTTACTATTACACTCACAACACTTTCTCCATTACCCACTTTCCTTAATTTACGCGCAAAACACCAAACGTGCACATAAATTTGAGACGGAGGGAGTACATGTTTTAGTGAAATTTTAGATGTATATGTTAAAATGTGGAGAGGAGTAGGATTATAATTTCTATATTATTTCCGTCTCATCTTTTACAATTGTCCTAAACACCTATTTATACTAATTTTAGAGTCCTAATTCTAATAGGAGATACAATCCTATATATACATAATAATCCTTCTTTGACTAGGATTCTATTTTAGCTATATATTCTACTTTCCTACTTAATTAAGGAGTCTTCCTAAAATACGAAGCTAACATTAGGAAACAAGTATTTCCTTGCAAACTCGGTCCGCTCCATCGGTCTAGATTCGTTTCACTCGGTCTGATCCATGTCGCTCCACCATATTCTCCAACTCCCCCCCTCAAGTTGGAGGATCTACAACGTAGATACCCAACTTGCCAAATAAAAATTAAAACGTTTTAAAAAAAATTCTTTCACTTCGACATGCGACATCTGCGTCAAGTTCTTCCTTTTTCGTGTTGCAGTTCAAGCAACCTCGGGTTCGTCTTTTTTTTTTTTTCAACAACAACAAAAATTTGTTTCAATATCTGAAGAGTCATCTACATCAGGTCTTCTTTCTTCAATTCTGTGCACAATTTGTGCTCGCGCATATCTTCTTTTTCTTCAATCTCCCTTTTTAGAGTGAACGACACTCGATCATCGTTTTTATAGTGAACAACACTCAATCATCATTTTTATAGTGAACGACACTCGATTATCGTTTTTATAGTGGACGACACTCGATTATCGTTTTTATAGTGAACGACACTCAATCATCGTTTTTATAGTGAACGACACTCAATCATCGTTTTTATAGTGAACGACACTCGATTATCGTTTTTATAGTGGACGACACTCGATTATCGTTTTTATAGTGAACGACACTTATCGTTTTTATAGTGAACGACACTCAATTAATGTTTTTATAGTGAACGACACTCAATTTTTTTTTTTTTTTCAAGGGATAGTGAAGTTGGTATAATCAAAGGGATAAAGCAACAATCGGAACCCTAGGTTTTAGGAATTCGTTGCGGAAGCGAATTGGGTAATCATGGAGGAGATATTAAAGATAAAAAATTTTAAGAAAGAAAAAAAATTCGAAGGGGAAAAATTTGAGCCGAGGGGGGTTTAATTACAAAAGAAAAAAATTGGGTCGTAAGGTTTATTGGTGGATGGCTGTCAACCGGGAGATTGCTTCTGTTTTACCATTCTGGTCATGGTTCACGACAAAGGCACTCATATTGGTGATGGAAGGCTAGAGCAGAAAGATTTGGAACAACACAGTCTGTGCCTAGTGATGAGGATTAGAAGAAAGCTAGGCATGCTAGGTTTGCACCAGTTTCTAGTACTATTATTGATTCAGCGGAAGAACAGAAAAAGAAAGCAAGGGCACTCAGGTTCTCAGAATCGCAAGTGAATGGCAAAGGAACTATGACGGTGATGTGGTTTGGGGCGGCTTAGGGTTTTGCCGCTAGGGTTTTGGCGGAGAAGCCCTTCTATGGATCTTAGCTCTGATACCATGATAAAGTCTGAGGTTCCACCTTAAAACCAATTGGTGTTAAGGGGAGTAGCCCAGGATCCTTATATGTTAGAGACAAGTCTTGTTTATTCTCGATGTGGGATAATGTTCTCTTACACGCCCCCTCACGTGTAGCCGGGCTTTGCCAAAGGCTTACAACGTGGACTGGATGGTGGGTGGCGCGGAGGGTTCATCGTGGGCCGTTGGGCCTGCACGTGTAAAGAACCAGGCTCTGATACCATGTTAGAATTGGGTCCTCATCCCCTTAAAAGGCCTTTTAAGGGGATGAGGACCCAATTCTAACATGGTATCAGAGCTGGCCCAAGTTGATGTTGGGCTTAAGTTAACCCGTGTTGGGTGCCCGTGTTGGGTTTGAAGTCCACGTGTAGTGTCAAGTTACCGGCCTACACGTGAGGGGGCGTGTTGAAGTCCCATGTATTCCACATCAACTTGGAGAATAAAATTGATCCACTATATAAGGTTGGTTAACCTCACCCCTTAACAAGGCCTTTTAAGGGGATGAGGACCCAATTCTAACAGTATAAATAAATTTTTACGCAAAAGCGTAGCAGCGAAATTCATGGAGAAGCGGTGAAGTCTTTACATCTTTGTATAAAGAAGCAATCCACAAACATTCAACCATGATCTTAATTTTTCCACCAAAACTCGTTCCGAAATGAAGTATGGGCATGGCACGCTTGCAGGAATGATCTCTGGTGCATTTCTTCGAATCGATCGGGCTCAACTCGAGTGACTTCGAGTTGTGGCTCGAGCTCGAGCTCGAATAATATTTTAAGCTCATTAATTTTCGAGTTGTTCGGGCTGACTCATGTGTTCGATTGTGCTCGACTCGCTTTAAGCTCAGATCGAAAAGCTCGCAAAAAACACGAATTTTTCTTTACCCATGATCAACTTTTTTCTAGGTTGGCTTGATAAGCTAGTTAAAAACTCAAATCATTGTGGATGACCAACTCGAGCTCGACTCGATAAATTAGTTAAAGAACTACATTTTTCAAGAAAAATGACGAAAGCTTGAGCTCGGTTTTAAGACTCGAGCAGCTCGCGTCGGCTAGCAGTCAACTCAAAAATCGACTCGACTCGAGTTTGGACCACTAATTTAACTCGAACTCAAAAAAGGCTCGAATTCGATAAATCATAAGCGAGCTCGAGCTCGAACATGAAAAACTCGATTGAATTCGACTCATTTACAACCCTACCCGTTTCTAAATAAGGAAACAATTAGTGCAATTTTACCAAAATCGCCAAATCAGCCCAAATTCAAGCGTTCGGATGCTCCGGAGATTGCAAGGCCTGAAAATAAGAGAAAACATGTAAACTAAGCCGGGGCGAGTCTGGCTAAAGGCCCTCCGGCGTGAGAGTAAGTTCACGGTTGGTGTATGAGAAACTAAATTGACAGAGTTTCTGTATTGTAAAAAGTAACGTACCAAATAATAGGCCATATGACTTGTATTTATAGGGATGGATTGATAGAATCCATGTAGAATTGAACTTGTAAAGAGATAAGAGATAATCCTAAGAGAATTATATCTATTAAGGAGTCATTGTTTGACTTGAATTGATGTAGTTGGTTACAATCCTGATTGGATCATGACTGTTGAATCCTTGTTTGAATAGGATTGTACGATCTGCTAGCCGGAAAGCCGAGGAGCATGAATTCCTTATCTCGGCTTTGGCAAGTAAGCCGAGATGAATGATTTTGCTTCCTCGTCATTTTATGATTGGCCGACATGTGAATATGACGAGGTGAATGATTCTGTCTCCTTGTCATTTGATAATATGTCGAGGTAAGAACTTTTCTCTCCTCGTCACTTGTGACTTCTCGGAGTATGATGAGCCAAGTATGAAGAGCCCGTTGTTGATGTAAGGCCGAGGAGATACTCCTCGACATACGAGGAAGGTACCTCGGCCCTGTTATTTGAGCATTGATACTTGTGTATTGGATTATGTTTATGGCCCAATCCATTTGGGCCCAACTCGGGAAAGCCCATGTTCGTATCTCGGTTTATACTGTTCAGTGGCCCCCGACTTTCTAGCTCGGCTTAGGACGAGGAGAAAGTCATCTCGTCCTCGGCTTATGGGATATGAACAGGCTTTGACACGTGTTCTTGGCGTCGCTTCATATATCTGACGATTAAAATTATGATGATTACATGGGGCCCCCCAGTCTTGTCACGCCTTGGAAGTTGTTACCAGCATTTAATTTAGGGGGCGCCATACCCGTTACCCATTTTACCCATGGGTTTGACCCGGATTTGGCGATTATAAAAGCTAAAACCCCTTTCATTTACACCTTTACACACCCAAGTTATTTGAGAGCAAAGGCAAGAAATTCACCGGCGAACCCCAGAGATTCATCACTACCAGTTTCCGGCGAAGCTTAGTTTTCCGGTGTTGTGATCTTCCAGTGTGATTCCGACCGTTCTTTCAAAATCAGGTATATATTTCTTCCCCTTTACGTTTTTTGTTCATGACTTTGCCCTTTCTTAGGGTTTTAGAAGAGATTTTGATTATGCCAAGAAAAAGAACCACCATTGTTGAATGTTGGAGCTTTTCTTCATGAATCTTCAATTTTAATTCTCAAAACTTTGAATCTTTGATTTTCTTGGAATTTTGCATGAACTCCTTTGAATATTGAATGAATTCCCCCATTGATCTTTGATTCCCCTTAGAAATGGCTCGTTCTTGGGACCATTCCCCCCGATTCCGTTATGGGTATCACACCGGCAATCTGAGGGTTTACCGGAGAGAGAGGGGACCTTGGTTGATGCTGACCCTGGATGACATAGGAAAGAGGTTGAGAAGTTATGGTCGTACTCGGATGTTCCTTCAATACCCAGATTCCACAAGGATAGATAGGATTGTGTCCGATTCCCCCAATATTATTGTATTTGAGGATAGGGCAGAGATGATGGAGCACATCGAACTGTTCTACCCGTCTTCAGATCATATAGTTCGTGAGCGTCTGAGTGGTAAGGCTCCCTCCTCGACCTATCTATAATGACGAGGGGGGATTTCCCTCTTTCCCGTCTTAAGGTCAGTTACGGACGAGGTAACTAATTTATGCTCCTCGTCTTTTTGCAGATATGACGGGAAGAGGGGAAGAGGCCACCTCGTCAACCCAGATTGTTGATGACTTCATGGAAGGTGCTCAAGTTGGAGGTAGTAAAGGCCGAGGTGGAGGGAAACGACGAGAGAGGCCTCCAAAGGCCGGGGACCATATGCTGCTGAAGTTGTACTCCACGTACGGGGTGGATAAAGCTGAGTATAAGTTAACTTATATCGGCAAACCCGATTTTAAGACAGATAAGGAAGAGAGGAGCTTCTACTACAATGAAAACTGCGTCCACTTCTACTTCAAACAATTTCAACTGGGGCTCCGTCTTCCTTTGGGCCCCTTTATCAACGAATTCTTAGACGACGTGAGGGCAGTGCCGGCCATGCTGGGAGCCAATGGTACCCGGGTCCTTGTTAGCTTTATAGTGCTCTGCCGGAGCTTAGGTTATGAGCCGACCATGGGAGCATTCCGCTATTTTTATCAAGTCAGCTTCGTCAAGGACAGTTGGCTCCTCGTCATCCGGAGTGCACCCAAGAAGCCAAAACTTCTTCTCCCAATGTCTAGCAAGGTTGCAGGTTGGGACAATCATGCAATTAGGGTTGAGAGCCGCCAAGGCTGGGAGTTCCAATCCCTTTGCCATGCTCCAACTTCATCAGGTCCCGTTCAACAGTATGAATGGACCAAGGACTTGATCAAGCGCCTTGAGGAGTTTGCCGAGGTGGGGCTCCTTGACTGGTCGGCAATAGAAGCTTCCGATCATTATTACGTCCAGGCAGGACTGATGCCGGGGCCGAAGGACGGGGTGGTTCCCCTCGTCACTGTTAGGAGGGGGAGGCGTTTCAATGATTGGACAACGCATCCCGACCTCATTTTTCATGAGGATTGTCCTAGGTGTAAGGTCCCTCCTCTTGACCAATGTCTGGAAGAAGAAGATGTGGCAGGATGTAAATGTTTTATCCTTTGATACTTGTAGTTTTTTTGCATTTTTGTTGGCTTTCCATCTGCTCGTACTTAACCATCTCTCCCTTGTCTTCGCAGATATATCTCCAGAGCAAGAGGCAGAACTAGCCATGAAGAGGTTGAGTCCTATGGAGTTGGTAAAGCAGAAGAGACGTCAAGCCAAGAAATCGGGCTTGACGGAGAGGAAGGAGGAAGCCAACGCCCGCAACCTCTTACTGAGTGCTCAGGGTGACCATCCCCTTCCCCTCAAATTGCATGAGGAGGTTAATGCCGAGGAGGCGGCGTCCGAGGAACGGGCTAACCAATCAACTGTAGAGGGGCATAGCCTCCATGTTGATGTCGAGGAGGTAGGGGCCGAGGGGACTGGCCTTGTCACAAGACGTTCTGGCTCTAAGAGGGCCCAAGTTGCTAGCACCGAGGAGCCTGCGGCCAAGCGGGCAGGTGTTGAGTCCTCCAATCCCGATGCTCCTCCTCCCCTCACCATACAAGGCATCAAGACCCAAGAAGAGGCCGAGGAGCTTGCTCGGCGCTTGGCGGCCGACGTCCCCCGTCTGAAGGGCCTTCATTTGCAAGCCAGGAAGGGCCCCCATTTGAGGTTGGGCCGAGCTCCTGTCCAAAGGGCCATGGACGAGGAGGCTTACGATGCCCTGGTGAAGGAGAGGCCGAGCAGGGAGAACTTGCTCTGCCGCAAGGGACTCATGATGGCTGAGGTAGCTTTCTCGTACCCTTAGTTGTTGATTTCGTAACTTGTACTTGATAGGATATCTGATATTGGTTTATCTTGCAGTGGCCTTCCATCACGGCGTATGAAAACGTCTTGGCTAAGGCTCAGGAGAAGCAGGTGCATGACGCCAAGGCTGCCCAAAAGACGAGTGAGACCGAGAAGGCTGCCCTAGCTGAGCTTTTGAAGGCCAAGGATGCTGAGCTAGAAGCTGCTCAGGCCAAGGTCGAGGAAGAAGTGAAGAGGGCCTAGGAAGCCTGAAAGCAGGCACAAGAAGCTCGTGCTCAAGTCGAGGAGAGTCTCCGGCTGAAGGAGGCTGAGCTGACTGAGGCAAGGAAGGCCAAGGCTGAGGTCCAAGTGAGGGCCGAGGAAGCCGAAGCCAAGTGTCGGGGTTATGAAGCTACCCTTGTCACTAGGGAGGAAGCGGCTGTGACCCGCTTCAAGGAGAGCCAAGCCTTCCAGGACGCGGTGGATGAGAAGACTGCCACCATGTTCGAGGACGGCTACCTCCATCTTGCTCGCCGTCTCCTGGCTGACCCCACCACTGGCTTGGATATCAATAAGATTGCTCTGCTGATTAGCCAGGATCAGTATGACGAGGAAGCTAGGGCTCTTCACCACCTGGTTCCATTTTTTGAGTATAACTTGGAAATCATGGCCGGGGAAGATGCCCAAGTAGGCCGAGCAGTGTGGGAGCCAGCATCTATCGTCCCCGGCAACATCAAAGCCTTGGTGGAGGCGATTCAGGACGAGGGAGAGCCCGAGGACATGGAAGCCGAGGTCGGGGGAGGAGAGGCCGAGAAGACTGATGCTCAAACTGATCAAACTGTTCTTCCTCCCCCTGGTACTATTACGGAGGATTGGCTTGACAAGCCTTTCGATGATGCTCAGCAATCTTAGGATTTTCTTCTCTTTTTGTAATAGTTGGTAGGACTTGTACTTTCCTTTGAATATCAATGAATAGTCCTTGTTTTAATTCATGTTATTTCAATGAATTGGTTAAGTGTTTGTTTGTACATTGCATATGCACGAAACTTGTGAAGGTGGAAGCCGAGGAGGGTCCCTCGTTCCCGGTTATAAAGTAAGTGGTTAGGCCGAGGTGATGTCCTTCGGCGTTGAATGTAGTCTTAATTCGTATAAGTCGAGGAGGGGTTCCTCGGCTTTGACTGTTGGATGATTTCTTCTTTTTCGTCTCCTTATGCCGAGGAAGATGACTCGGGCATAGGTTTCAGACGTGATGCCTTTTAGTCGTAGTGACAAGGTGTTTCCTTGTCTTGACGTGAGGCAAGTCATTAGGCCGAGGAGAGATCCTCGGTCTTGAAAGTGATATTTGTAATCCTGGAATCAAGGCGGACCCTTGTCAGGATGTAAGGTAAGCCATTAGACCGAGGAGGACCCTCGGTCTTGGCTGTTAGGAGCCTATAGTCGTTGAGTCAAAGCGGACCCTTGTCAAGACTTAAGGCGTATGTTTTGGAGAGTCGGGGATAAAACCCTCGTCTTCTGGTGTCTATGTCAGGAGTTTGATAGTTGCTCTGCATGTTGGAAGAAACTGCTTTTGTAAAACTGAAACGTAATTACATCGAACTGCAATCCTATCAAACTAAAAAGTAAAAGACAGAAAACGAGAAACTAATCCATTGCGAAAATGAACTAGACTAATGATAGTATTTTCGAAGGTTGTCGGAGTGCCATGGATGCTTGAGGTCCTTCCCCTCCTTAGCCTTCAATCTGTAAGTCCCCTCTCGAATGACTTGAGTGATGATGTAGGGACCTTCCCAGTTCGGGGAGAGCTTGTTTTGTTCTGCCTTCCGACCAGTTGCTTCAATTTTTCTAAGTACCCAATCACCTACTTGGAATACTCTTCTAATGACCCTCTTGTCATGATATGCCTTGGTCCTTTGCTTGTAGTTCACCATCCTCATCTGTGCAGCTAGTCGTTTTTCATCTACCAGGTCTAGGTCCAGGAGCCTATTAACCTTGTTGACTTGCTTATCATAGTGGGAGCTTCTCACAGTAGGGATGGCCATTTCGGCTGGTGTCATAGCCTCATAACCGAAGGTTAGTGCGAATGGGGTTTCCCCGGTTGGCCTCCGGGTGGTTGTACGAACAACCCATAAAGCTAGGGGAAGTTCGTCCAACCATCTACCCTTGCGCCCTTCAAGGTTCTTGGTAAGGGCTGTTAGGACCAGTTTATTGACAGCTTCTGCTTGACCGTTGCCTTGGGGTCTTGTAAGTACCCCAATCTGGATCACCCCCTTTCAAGCACACGGGAAGCACCGCAGACTCATCAACACAGTCTCGACGACCTCTGGCACTCAAAACCCTCTCAAAACCCCCAGCCAAACCAAGGGAGGAGCCTTTCTGGGATAAAAATGGACAAAAGGACCTTTTGGGAATTTTCAGGAAATTGGAAAAGCAATAATGGTCCGTACGGACCTCTTTGCTTTAATAATTACTGAATCCCCTTAAAGTCCACCATATTCCCTCAAATCCCGGAAGTAATCATCACTCCCATACATGGTTGGTCCGTACGGACCTTATTGCAGCCTAGTTGGTCCGTACGGACCTTCTTGCAAGGGGACACCATAATTACAGAATATTCACCATCATCACATATTCCCTCAAATCGAGAAAAACCAAGATTCTGGTTTACCTAGAAGGTCCGTACGTACCTTCTTGCACGAAAATTTTTACTATAAATAGAGGGCTCCCCCTCCTCATTTTCACACATTTCCCTCTTCTCTCCTCTCCCCCCAGCCTTCAGGCTCCCCTCTAAGACCCTTCGGGGCAATCCTTTCGGATCCTTCCGAGGCCTTCCGAGCTCCCTTGTGGTGCTCCGAAGCCTCTCCGAGCGCTCCCGCGACGCTTCCGCGCTGCCCCGAGGCACTCTCGAGGTACTCTGAGGCCCCTCGTGGTACTCCGAGGCCTTGCCTGGTCTTTCCCAAGGCGTCCCGGCTCTTTTCAAGTCAAACCGGCGATCCCAAACCACGCCGAACCTCTGCCCGAATCCAACCGACGATTTCAACGCACGCCGAACCTCTGCCCGAATCCAACCGACGATTCCAACACACGCCGAACCTCTGCCCGAATCTAACCGACGATTCCAACCCACGCCGAAACTCTGCCCGAGTGCACACTTGACAATCCCGAGGCACGCCGAAGCTCTGTCCGCAGACAACCGGCTCCTTCCGAAGCAATCCCGGTCCGTCCCGGAGCACTATTCCATCCTCAAGCACTATTTCCCAGCGGAGGACAGACACGAACCAACATTGGTAAGGCTTCCTTCCTACACTATTTTAATACATTTCAATAAAGTAGTGTACAATGTAGACATCCGATACAGCATGCATTTTTAAAAGCACACACACACACACACAAAACAGTTAAAGAATATAAGGGGTACCGAAAGACTCGTTTTTACGAGGCGACTCGGGTGAGCTCTAAGATTCTAATATTCTCTTCCCGAGGAGTCACCTGACCTCCGAACTCAAAATCTCATCACACAAAAACAGTTTATTATTATTTTTAAACTGATGCCCTTTTTCAATGTTTTGGGCTTAATAATAAAAACGGCGTGGCGACTCTACAAAGCAAAACACAGCGAGACACCTCCACCAACGAAGCGGCGCAGCGGGAAATGCCCGAGATCTTAGGGCGCGATTGCGCTGCCTCTCGAATCCGGGTAATTTCAGTTGGCGACTCCACTGGGGAGAAAGTTTGTTTTAAAATCTTTCTAAACAAAAACAAAAGATTTTTAAAACGATGATGAGGGTCAAACTTTCATTTTACCCCTTTCTTTAACTGTTGTGTGTGTGTGCATGTGCTTTACTTTTTTTTATTTTACAAAAAAAAAATACAAAAAAAATGCATCAATATACATCTGTGCATACATTTAAAATTCTTCGAAAAACTTCTGTCTTACTCGGAAAAAGAATTTTAGAGACCGCACACTACGCGCACTGCTGCCTCGGTTACACCGCACACTACTCAGCTTCTTTGCCTCGGTTACACCGCACGCTACGCGCCTTCGCCTTGGATACAGCTGCACACTACAACCCTCAACCCAGGGGTGGTCTCGGTTGCGATCCGTTTGGTCTTCCTAGGCCTCTTGGACGCGCACGGGATCATTCCAAACATCCCATCCTAGCCAAGCGTCAACCACTGCACGTTTGAGTCTTGAGTCACACTCTGTCCCGGACTCGGTTGGTTTTTACCCGGATCCATGTCATACGGCACTGGATACATATACCATGCCGGCCATTTTCTGAGTCGAAGCTCGGAACTCAAGATCCCTTGCGCAAGCAAAGCGATGAAAGGTCATGCTAAAATCTTGACCTGATCTTGATTTTCCAAAGCTACACCCAGACGATGTTCCGTCCCGGATATACATCCATGCTCACATGACACCATGTCATCAAGCCTTTAATACGTCAGCCATGACGATATGACCCAGCCAACGCCTAACGTCACAGATCCCTTGCGCAAGCAAGGTAAAGAGAGGTCATGCCAAACTCTTGACCCGATCTTGACTCAGGTGCCGGCTCGGTTCACTATTCACATGGCTAACGCATTAAAACGAACATGACAGGCTCGATCCTTAGGTTTGATTTTTCTTTTAGGCCGGTGGAAACCGCTTGCCCTATAGGACCCTCGCCCGGCATCCACTGGAATGTCGAAATACGGGTGCAAAAGCGAGGGGCTTATAGCCGCACGAGATGGTCTCCAGCGACCCGGGATCTAGCATAGTTGCGAAAAAGAAGAGCAATCTTTTCCAACCTACTCTAGGATTCTGAGAAAACACTGTTTTAAGTAAATTAAAACAAAAAAAAAAATCATAAATAAAAAGCGGAAACCGCAAGTCACATGAGCTTTCCCCCTTTTATCCAAAAGGCCTTCCCATGTCTAAACCTTACCCGTCACCCCCTCCAGCGAACCGAGAGTGGTTGAGAGTACACGGGAGCCGCCTTTTGATGTCGAGGTCGCGAGGTCCGATAGCCCTTCCGGTTCGGCGGTCGAACAGATCCGTTACTCCCCGTGGCGGGATCAACGAGATAACGGTGAGGGAAACGGAACCCCACCAGCCGAGAAACCTCCAGACAATGGAGGAGGTGCTACGAGCCTTCGAAACTCTCAAGAAGCGCTAGGAAGAGCAGCAAGCCTGGATCGTAGACACTATGCGCCGCCGCGGAGCCGTGGCCGTTCCCCAAATAGATGGGACCTTCATTCTCATAGAAGATGAAGAAATACCTGCTCCCCCGGGTCCTCAGAGCTATCAGCAGGTCCTGCCACCGCCAAGCTATGAGAACCCAGCAACACAAAGCAGTTCCCGCTCAAAGCTTCACTCAGTCATCAGTCAAGCGGCTCTGTCCTGCCGGCCTCAGCACAGTCAGTTTCCCGGCCCTGCGCCACAAGCTCAATATCACCAGCACACATATGGGCCTGCTCCACCAAATCCTAATGCATCTCGACATCCCCCAGGATTCAATCCTTTGCCTCTATACGAGCCTCGCAGCCACAATTTGAAATCTCAATGCCTGGCAGGGACAGATATCCCCCGCGGATATCCTGACATCTCAAACCTTCCACCATTGGACTACCGCCTTGGGGCTACGAAACATTTTCCCGGTTCCCAAACACAACCCTTGGCGGTCAGGGCAATCACGCCACTTGGCTCCAATTTCGGTAACCCGAGTGCGGGATGGTATACACTCAACTACCTCCCCAAGATTCCCGAATGGCGATCTCATCAGCCAATCCACCTCCATCCTCGGTTTCCATCCCGGAAAACGGCAGCCTGCCTCCGCCTACTGACCCTCATGTGGCTTGGTTGGTTGAACATATAAAAGATATGCAAGGGAAAATGGCCAACTCTCGGAAAGACCCACTCACGCCCACAGATCCGAGCAAGGTGATTCCTCTCCCCCCAAAGTTCAAAATGCCGGAAATGGAAAAGTTCGATGGGACAGAATGCGAGGACCCATATCAATACCTATGTCTTAGGTATGAAGACCAAGGGGCCACACCTCAACAAATGGCGAGATCACTTTCAACGCTCCCTAAAATACACGGCCTTGACATGGTTTCTTAAAGTAAAAGCAGAAAACCGCTCCACTTGGGAGCAAATAAGTGATATCTTCCTTGAAAAATACCGTGCTAACCTCAAGTGGAAAACAAATCGGCATGACTGCGGGCCGGCTGAGCGAGAAAGATGATGAGTCGGTGGAGGAATTTTACAAAAGATGGAATTGGAAGTTAAGCGAGATAGTGGACCTCTATCCAAGGAAGAACGAGATGAACATCTTCCACTCTGCCTCAAACCATCGTTGAGGACATTGATCGACCACCACCCCTATCACGATCTTCACGCTATGGTCAACGCCGGTACCAAGTTTGAAAAAGCTTTGAGCACGCGGAAATGGTAGCCGATCTGCTTCTTCCTCTGCTGCAAGGCGATCCCGCCTAATACGGAATCTGCCCCAAACAATGGAAAAAGGGCTACCGAGGCATTCCACTACATTCGAGAATGAAATCCAAGAAGGCTGTGACCAAGCACTCCCGAGGAATAAACGGCGGCGTTTTCAACACTTCGACAACCTCGGAATGCCTCTAAGCCAAGTGTTCGAGGAGTTGAAGAAGCGAGAACATGCTCGAAGCCCCTTGAGAATTATCAGCAGGGATTCCTAACCCGAACTTGGATATGAAGCAAGCGGTGTGCTTTTCATAACTACCGGCCACACCACCGACAATTGCATCATACTAAAACAAGCGGTCCAAGGGCTAATTGAAGAAGGAAAGTTAGAGCGCCCCGGCGGCCCCAATATAGACGGAAATCTGTTCCCCTGGAACAATGAGGTGAACAAGGGGAACACTGCCCAACGAAGTGACAACTCTTTTGGGAAGCAACCTTTCATTCACTTCGACAACCTCGGAATGCCTCTAAGCCAAGTGTTCGAGATGTTGGTGAAGCAGAACATCCTCAAACCTCTCGAAAATTTCCGGCCAAGGACTCTCGGACCTAACATGGACATGAGCAAATGGTGTGCTTTTCCACTGACTACCCGGCCACGCTCTGAGACAATTGCATCATACTAAAACAAGCGGCCCAAGGCTTGATCGAAGAGGGAAAGTGGGAATGCCCCCGCGGTCCCAACACAGTCGGAAACCCTTTCCCTAGAAATGACGGGGTAAGCATGGTGGATAAGTCCTCGGCAAATTCCCGTGATGATCAGGGACGTGAAGGCAATACATGGGGCTTCCGCAACGAAAAATTCAGGAAAGAAAACCCAAGAATGGTTATTCCCCAATAATCCTTTCTAGCATCGGGGCACACTAAGGGATGGATCGAGCCTTCCCCAGAGATAAGGCAGTTCGAGACAGGCCGACCAAGTAGCAGCGTAAAAAACGGCGTAACCTTCAAAAATGCGGACCCACAGCCAGCAAAGAGGAAATGGTCCGAAAGCTTGGTCTAACCCCAGTCTCCTAGAGTCTAGCTTTGAAAATAAAAGACCCCGAGTCTGTCGT
The DNA here is from genome assembly GCA_022495995.1 of Adenophora triphylla var. japonica. Lineage (NCBI taxonomy): Eukaryota > Viridiplantae > Streptophyta > Magnoliopsida > Asterales > Campanulaceae > Adenophora > Adenophora triphylla. The sequence continues at coordinate 425,410 of JAFEMH010000205.1, read as the reverse complement.
ATTTAAGTTTGAGTCTCTCGAGTCGTCTGACGGCCTTACGCCTGAAGATTATGAGTTTGTAACAAAAATCGCGCTTCTATATGCTTCGAATAAAAGATCGACCTTTCTGAGTATCCCCTCATTGCCACTTTAACAAATGATAAATTAACTAACCAAAACAGTTAATAATGATTCACTTGATAAAGACGCAGATACATTAATGAACAATGCATTAAACAAATCTTTAAGCATGTTGTCAAACGAGAGGAAAATCTGGCCCAAGCTACCGAGAAGGTTCTAACCAAAATGAATTTGGGAACTGCTGAAGAGCCCAAAGAGATGCAAAAAAAAATAAATAAATAAAATCATACAGTCAAATCTCGTAGGTTCTAGTACTGTTCTCATTCAATCAAGTCCTCCTCGGACATTGTAATTAAGTCTTCAATTTTCCATACGAAAGTTTTCTTTCTTTTCTTTCTAGACTTGAGACATTATTTTGCACCCCACATTACATTACATGAAATGGTTTTGTTCTATGTGATCACTTGCATTGCTCAACAAGTAATTCCACAAATGATTAATGCTTTGATTAATTGGTGTTAGAAAGTCAATCGATAGCTCCCCATACACCTTACCATGCCCCACACAAAGGCCTCCATCAAGCCATACTCTTTCCAAAATATGTCCCCACCACCACCTTGACCAAGTCAACGACGGCAGGAACATCAAAGGACAACAAAAGGTCACTCAGCATCAAAAGATTGACCCCATGCGACAACAATCTAGGGGCTTGCCTTCGCCCTCGTGCGCATCAAGAAAGTTCAAGCAGGGGCTTGCCTTCGCCCTCAAATGCTTCAAAAAAAAAAAAGAAGCTCAAGCAGAAGCTACAAAAAAAAAAAAGCTAAAGCAGAAACTACAAAAAAGGCTCAAGCGAAGCTACAAAAAAAAGAGCTCAAGTAGAAGCTTCACAAAAATAAATGAGGTCAAAGACCCGAGCCAATGATCAAGAAGCAAGGGAGTCCTTTGAAAAGACCGTCAAATACTGACTTGTCAATAAATCACCTCAAGGCCCGTGCCTCATCATTCGGCTTTCCGAGCCTTTTCGTCAAGGCCGCACAAATATTCATGCCACTGGCCCCAAAGCCAAACACGGTTCGGCCCCAGAACTACGTCGACCTGAGCTCCTTGTCTTAAGGAACGTAGGCAACGAGAAATGGTCCGGTCATAAACACATACAAATCCACAAACCCGGTCTCATCAATGACCTCTCCTATACACAAACCTTCTTTCACACCGGACCAACTCGATCCTTGATACCGATTGACTTTCTCCTCGTGATTAATCAAAGCATATCGGAGTTTAATTGTTGAATAACACGAACATCAACAAAGGGTTTTAAGCAAACAAGTGATCATTGTGAACAAATCAAGTTTTCAAATGTCTCGACAAGTCTTCTTTTTCTACAAAAATAGGAAAATAGAGGCTAAACAACGATTTTACGTCGTAAAGGGCTTCCATACACTTTTACAAGCTTTTTAGTACTCATACTCTCTCAAAAGAGTCAAACCCAAAAACATTTCTTTTGCGCCTACATCAAATAAGGCATTCACACAAAAGGGGACCCGTTCCCACCTTTTCAAAAATAAATACGCCCTTGCAAGTGTACATTACGAGTCATTTCTCTCACAAAAGAGGGTCGAACTACGCAGACCTGAGCCTCTCAGTCCGAGGGGAACGTAGGCAGCCTTCATTGGTTCGGTCTAAGGAATACACAAAATTCCAAAAATTGACGCCACCAAGGCTCAGAAAAGAAGCAAACAAGAGATTTTGCGTCTCGACAAAGCTTTAAAAGTAAATCACAAATCATCACAGTTAAAACACTTTTTGATGAGTTCAAGCACGGTCTACTCTCGATTCACAACATGCTAAAAGACAACTTAAAACATTTAACAATCAATGTGTCTGCAATGACGATGAATGGATACTCAGTATTTCAGAAGGTCATTCCATGCTACTCGCATTTGGCCCTTCATCACTCTTTCCTTTCTTCCCTCGTCCCCAACAAGTCTTCTTTCATTCCACATGAGCGAGTTCTGTCTCCCTCATTCCGAGATCAGGAGTCCTCCTAGTCGTGTCAAACGAACCAGTCGCTCTCGAGCATCGTTCACCGTGCCTCGGCTCGGATCTCCTCCCTACGAGTGCCTCCCGAAAGGGGACCTCTCCCCGCCGGTTTGTCAACTCGAGTCCCGTAGCCAAATAAAGCGTCTCCCGTGACACCACGAGGGTTAACCCAAACTTACGTACTCCTAAGGTCGCATGTTGAAATGGCAATCTTGCCCCAGGAACCGCTTTGCGCTGCTCCCCAAAACCAATTGGGTCGGCCCGACATCTTTGCTCATACCAATGTACTCTAAGTGGTCAACCTGACACTCTCCCCGACGTCGAAGGAGCACCACATGAGGGAAAGCGGAATACTTCCATACCCTCGAAAATACGAGAAAGGCATATGGATGCGTCATGCGGAAAGAAGCTACCTCAACAGCGGCAATGTCATCCCGACCTAGCAAAGGCTCCTGCCTCATCCCGAACTAGTAGGGAAACAAGCAACGGAACATAGAAAGAGGACGAGGCAAACACGGAACTACGACAACATAGGAACCTTCTGAAAGGCCCTCCTAGTCTCGATCCCCCAATGCGGAACCCACCAGGCGATCGATGCGTACCAAGATGTGCCATCCATCTCTCCCAAGCAGATTAATCCATGTCCAAGACAAGAGGTCGCCAAGCAAACGTCCGCGGACTAAGAGACGCCGGAAGACTCGGGTATGGTTTGAAGCCTCTCTCGCGACCATAATTCAAGCAAAGCGGGGGCTTCCCCCGCATGAATCGGTTCTCATCACCGGACGATCCACACCGTGGAAGGTTTCCCAGGAACCAAATGAATGATATCCTCGCCCGCCCGACAATGGCCTGCCACATCCAGCGAGCACCGTCACGTATCTGAGGTAGCCAACCCCGAAAAGAGTGACTATCAAGCACAAAGTGAACGCGTCCCATGAGACATCACTCCCGCCACCGCTCATGAAAGCATCCAAAGCTGCTTGACCCCCATTTGCGCTCGGAAAACTTGCCAAAGCGGCCTCGGCCTCCACTAACCACAAATGCATTCCCGGCTCATGCGACATGCACAAAAATAATAATAAGCTAGCAACAATTCCTAGGTCGATCCAGGAATCACAAATACGTCATTACATCTTAAAATAAAATACTTTGTTGTGCAAATACAAGTGTTTTATTACGAATTACAAAATGTACTGTTGCTCTACAAAAAAAAAACAACGGAAAGAGGGAAAGCAAAAGAGCCCTAATCAGGCTCATCATCTTCATCCTCCACAAATGAGAAATCCGGCATCTCGGAAAACTCGGCGATCACATCCTCGTCATCGGGATACGGCACCCCTCCTCGTGCGGGTACTCGAAAGTACTACGAAGGTCAAAACCCTTAGTTGAAATGATCAAAGAAGGGATGCGAGGATGAACCCTCGCCACTGTGCCTCCGGCGGAGGAAAGAAGCGATGAAGGGTCTGCACGGCCTCACGAGCCCCCGAAGACGTCCCACATCAAGCCGTCTTTGTTCTCGAACCGGCACCTCAGGTGGCCCAGCTCGGCCCTCGAAGAAGGAGTATCCATGAGACCTCCTCAAAGGCCCAGCTCGAACGCCGCCGCGTGCGCAAAGACCCGCAAGACGGCTTCCCCTTGAACTTCCTTGCAAAAGGCCGCATCGCCACATAACGGCGGGTCAACGTGTCAAAAGGATCTTCCCGAGGCTGCCTGAAGCAAACAACGAAAACGCTCGGCCAAAATAGATACGAGGCATACTCGACAAAAAGAGAAAAATACGAGAAAAGATGCCAAGATGGAAAAGAGTAAGCACGCTCGCTTGGCGCATCGGGATCGGCTCGATAGGCGGCGTGGAGCTGCTCGGGGACAGTGCAGAGCACCTCCTCCTCGACGAATCCGCGGACATACGTGAAGTCCGACGAGCAGGAACATCTAGAGGACGTGACGAGCCGGTCTGTCTTTCCTCACACCCAGCCTGGCGTCCTCGGCTTTTGCACGACCAAGGCGCATACTCCTCGCCCTCCCGGGACGAACTCCTCGGCACTCGCGCCGGATCGGTACCTCTCGTACTCCCCCGGCACGTCCATATCAGAGGACTCGTCATATGGAAGGAGCGGATCCCTCGGCGCCGTAGGAGCGCGCTGTGCCCAGTCTTGCGCACGGATAACCTCTCCCCCCAGTACACGAGAGTCCACAAGTAACGACCCCTTGAAGCCTCTCCCATTGCCCGCTTGTCGCACCAGGGCGCCCTCGGCTAAATCCTCGTCATCACAGGAGGAATCCCAGTATACATCGCGGAAACCCTCCAGGCTATCCCTCTCCCAAGTCCTCCTCTTCCTCGAAAGGATGAGCCCGGCCACGTCGTAGGCGGGATAACCCCGAACATGGCCTCATCCTCCCGAGTCCCATGAGCGGCGCGACGGAAGATCTCGTAGCACCAGCACTTTGCAACAAAAAAAGCGAGATAGTGCACGAACCGAGAAAAAGGGGGAGTCTGCTCTCAAGTCATCGACACCGCCGCTGGTAAAGACTCCTGCATCTCGGGCGCCTCCGCCCGGCCGCCTCATCATCCTGCCGATTGAACCCGGACACCTTCCTCGGCCCAGGATAGTCCAAGAAGTCAGTAGGATGTAGAACGAAGAAGGAAAGAGAAGACGAGCCACCACTCCTCTCCTTGTCCGGCACCTGGGCGTGCCAAAGACGTCTCGACACCTCAGCTTGGCTTCGGTCGGGCGCCCCGCGGCCTCAGGCATTTCAACAAGTTGGGACGAGGCGCTACCGCGCCCTCGCGCAGAAGTTCGGACGGCGCCACCAATTCGTCTGACAAGTTCCAAGCAGAAGCATTTACCACTCGCCACTCCAAGTTCTGGACGGAGGTGCCGCCTCGCAGCCGTAAGTTCGAGACGGAGGCACCGCCGCGTCCTCACAAAGTTCAAACAAAGACCTCGCCTCCACGCAGGATTTAGACAGAAAGCGCCATGCGCGTCCTCATCATTTCGCTTAACTTTGTTGAAAAAAAAAACGTCGGCGCGTCCTCGGCATTTCCGCGACTTTGGTGCAAGCACCTCCTCTGCGAGTGCAAACACGGCAAGGTCCAAAGACACTTTCCCGACGGGAAAGCCCTGAGGTCGCGCATCCTCGGCAATTCAAACATCGACCCGTCAAAGAATGGCCAGGGCTCCTCCCAGCGAGTCGAAGGGAAGTCGTCTGGCTGCGTATCCGGCAAGGCCGTCGTCCTTGCCCGGCTCCAGCGGCAAAACAAGCACGAAGAAGGGCCCCGACACCTCCTCGGCCTGAAAAGCCCCTCTCGAGGCCTGGCAACGCCTCCAGCGGCTCGCGACAACGCGAAGCACCGGCGTCAAGTAAGCCCGGCCGTCGCCACTCGGCGGAAAGAGCCCTCCTGAGGCTGATGACCCCAGACGGATGAGCATCGGCCGTCGTCCCATAAGTCCGCCCCTTTTCCCCGACAGACGCAAAAGCGTGAGCCAATCGCACTTCTCCACGCATCTCCAGCGGCCATTGCCTCCGCCGCCGCCGCGAAGACGATTGAGAAGTCCTCCCGCGTGGCACAGCCGCCGCCGGAAGACGATTGAGGGTCCTCCGCGTGGCTGTGCGCCGGAAGACGATTGAAGTCCTCCGGCGTGGCACCCGGCCGCCGCCGAAGACGATTGAAAGTCCTCGCGCGTGGCACCGGCCGCGCGACGATTCAAGTCCTCCCGCGTGGCTGACCACCGCGAAGACGATTGAAGTCCTCCCGGCGTGGCGCCAGCCGCCGCCCGAAGACGATTGAGATCTCCCGCGTGGCACCAGCCGCCGAAGACGTTCGAAGTCCTCACGCGTGGCGCAACCAGCCGTCGCGAAGACGATTCAAAGTCCTCCCGCGTCGCTAGCCTCCGGCAGGACGACCCAAGCCACTCGATCAGGAGCGCAGCCTCAATCGAAGACGATTCAAGTCCTCTGTCACTACCTCCGGCCCGGAAGGCTTTTAAACCGCTCGATCCAGGAGGCTGGCCTCCAAATCATCGAGCCAAACTACTACCTCCGGCACGGAAGGCTTCAATCACTCCCGGTCCAGGAGGCTGTAGCCTCAAATCCGGCGAAACTACTACCTCCCGGCTTAGGGAAGGCTTTAAACCACTCGAGTCCAGGAGGCTTGTATAAATCAACGAAGGCTACTACCTCCCGGCCGGAAAGGCTTTTAAACCGCTCAGTCAGGGAAGACCGTATGCTCCCAGCCTCGTCCAAACTACTATCTCCCGGCCCGGAAAGGCTTTAAACCACTCGGTCAAGGAAGGCGGTATAAACCTCCCAAATCGCTATCTCCGAAGCCGGGAAAGGCCTTAAGCTCACCCAGATTAGGAAAATCGTAAAATTTCCGTCCCGGGACACCACGCGTCGCGTCACACTGCGAATTGACCTCGGCGGTCACCACATCTTAGGACACCACCCCGTCCTTATCTTGACCTCGGCGGTCACACGGCACCCAGGGGTACCACCACGCCGCATGCACTCCCACGAGAATTCGCGACACTGCGAACTACGGCCGGGCTTGATTCCCGCCGGGGGTACGTAGGAGAATCCTATCGCGGGGAGCCCGGCCGTGACCTATGCGGTCACGCACGGGACATCACCACGTTCGCTTGCAGCGATGTCTTCGGTCCTAGAGGCACGAGCTCACGTCCTGCCAGTATTCACAAGCACTTCGCCCCACACCCCAGAACTACGATCGGGCTTGATTCCGCTCCGGGGATACGTAGGAATCCTATCGCGGGGTCCGGCCAGCGGCCTAAACGGTCACACGAAACGGAGACACCGCCCGTGTCCTCACGCGCGGTCGGCCTACGCTTGGTGCACCTTCTCTCTCGGCCACGCTTGATCCAGATTAGGGACCCTTACCTCTTATCGCACGACCCCACTTCTTTCTATAAAGTGGCGTCGTCGAGGGGCTTCTGTAGAGTACCCCAATCTGGATCGCTGAAGCTCATCCGGCATACGACAACACACGACGCAAACTTAGGAGGTCGGCACTCAAAACCTTCGTACGAACTCCGATTGAGACGTGCCATATATGGTTGGAAGCCTCTCGACGAGAGCTAACTTGCCATCACATTCACAAGAGCGATGGAAAGTCCGTACACGGACCTCTTTGCACCAAGGGTCCGTGCGGACCTCTTTCGACGCTAGGAAGGCATGTCACATTCCTGAAAATCACCTTAAAGTCCACGAGATTCCCTCGAATCCCGGAAGTAATCTATAATTACCTAAGAGGATTTTCGTCACGGACCTCTTTGCGATTTTCCTACACTATAATTAGAGGGCTCCCAAGAATCCCTCATTTTCACACCTCCCTCAAAGTTCTCTCCTCTCCGTACCCGGACCTTTGGAGCTCACTGCAAGGGGACCGCCGGAAGCAATAGGCCCTTTCGGATCCTTAGCCTTGAGCTCCGCCTGAATTGGTGCTCAGAAGCCTCTTCTGCGCTCCGCGACGCCATAATTCCGCGAATATTGCCATCATATAGGCACTCAAATCGAGGTAAACCCACGATTCTGGCCCCTCGAAAATTAAAGTACTCAGGGGCTTGCCACCTGGCTACGGTCTTTCCCAAGGCGTCCGGCTCTTTCCCGAGTCAAACCGGCGATCCCAAACCACACGCCGAACCTGCTCGAATCCAACCGGCGATTCAGCGCACGCCTTAGAACCTCTGCCCGAATCCAACCGACGATTCCAACGCACGCCAGAACCTGCGCCCAGAATCTAGCCAAGCCCGATTCCAAATCTGACGATTCAATCGACCGCCGAAACTCTGCCCGAGTGCACACTTGACAATCCCGAGGCACGCCGAAGCTCTGTACGCAGACCTCCGGCTCCTTCCGAAGCAATCCCGGTTCGTCCCGGAGCACTATTCCATCCTCAAGCACTATTCCCCAGCGGAGGACAGACACGAACCAACATTGGTAAGGCTTCCTTCCTACACTATTTCAATACATTTCAATAAAGCAGTGTACAATGTAGACATCCGATACAGCATGCATTTTTAAAAGCACACACACACACACAAAACAGTTAAAGAATATAAGGGGTACCGAAAGACTCGTTTTTACGAGGCGACTCGGGTGAGCTCTAAGATTCTAATATTCTCTTCCCGAGGAGTCACCTGACCTCTGAACTCAAAATCTCATCACACAAAAACAGTTTATTATTATTTTTAAACTGATGCCCTTTTTCAATGTTTTGGGCTTAATAATAAAAACGGCGTGGCGACTCTACAAAGCAAAACACAGCGAGACACCTCCACCAACGAAAACGCTGCAAAGCGGGAAATGCCAGATGTCGGGGCGCGATTGCGCTGCCTCTCGGATCCGGGTAATTTCAGGTCTGCTGACTGATGACTTTACGTGGCGGACTTTAACTCTTCCTAATTCTGTTGTAAATGCCGTAGAGAACTGGAGTCCGTGATCAGAGACAATTGTATGGGGAAGGCCAAATCGACACCAGATGTAGTCATGGACGAAGTTGATTGCGTTCTCTTCCGTTATCTTGGCCAATACCTTTGCTTCTATCCACTTGGAGAAATAATCAACCGCTACGATGACGTACTTGCAATTTCCCCGGGCGGGAGGGAAGGGTCCGATGATATCGATTCCCCACATATCAAATGGCCACGTAGGTATTACAAGTGTTTGCTCAACTGCTGGTAGTCTAGGAATGTCGGAGAATCTTTGACACTTGTCACATTTTCTAACATAGGCGTGCGCGTCCTCCCTCAGGTTTTGCCAGTAGTAACCAAGCGAGATGATCTTGTCGGCTAAGGTTCTGGCCCCCGGGTGTCCGCCGCAAACACCTTCATGTACTTCTGCCAAGAGGTTCTCAACTTTCTTGGGGTAGACACACCTTAGCAGGGGCTTCGTGAAAGATCTTCGATAGAGGACTCCATTCATCACAACGAACCTTGGGGACCTCTTCTTGATAAGTTTGGCTTGCGCCTCATCTTCCGGGAGTTGGCTCTTCTCGATGTAGTCGATGTAGTCATCGATCCAACATCTCTCCTCTCCATCTAGGAGCATGACTTGTAATCTTTCATAAGCAGGTTCCTCAGCATAAACTACGTATGGATTGGTCTTAGACTTAGACACATCCATGGTTGCTAGTTTAGATAGAACGTCTGCGATTTGGTTGTCTTCCCTGCTTATTTGCTTGAGTCCAAAAAATTCCATCTTCTTTGTCATATCCAGGACGAGGTCTCTATATTTGGCAAGGGTGGGGTCTTGGGTGTTATACTCTCCCTTTACTTGTTTGACAACAAGTTGGGAGTCACAGAAAGCTGCCACCTTAGTTGCTCCGTAGAAGGAGGCCAACTCAATGCCAAATATTAGAGCTTCGTATTCAGCTTGATTGTTGGAGGCAGGAAACTTGAAACGGATGATGTCTTGCATGGTGTACTCTCCTTTCGGGCTTGCTAGTACAACTCCAGCTCCGCTTCTTTCCTTTGTAGCTGATCCGTCCGTATACAAGATCCAACAGTTGGATGGGAGTTCGATGGGAGACTTTTCCTCCTCCGGTACGTTTTGCTTACAGGAGGTGGGGAGGTGCTCACCCATGAAGGCAGTCTCAACCATGAAGTCAACCAAAGGCTGTGCCAGGAGGGTCTTCCTTGATTGGTACGTGATATTGAACTCTGTAAGAGAGATGGACCAATTAAGGAGACGTCCGGAGCCGTCCAACTTATGTAGTATCTTCTTCAGGGGCTCGTTCGTGTACACGTGATAGGATGTGCAGAAAAATAGGCACGTAATTTCCTTGATGCAATAACTAGCGCGTACGCTATCTTCTCCACATTGAAGTATCTGCTTTCCACGTCGGATAATGCCTTTGACACGTATTACACAGGTTTCTGGGTTCCTTCATCGTTTCTTACTAGGACAGCTGCGACTGCATGATCAGTGGCAGCTAGGAAGACATACAACATCTCACCGGTAGTCGGACTGCTGAGCAAGGGAGGGGAACCCAAGTACTCCTTCAATCGGAGGAATGCCTCGGAGCATTCGGGAGTCCAGGAGAAGCTCTTGGTACCCTTCAATACCTTGAAGAAGGGCAGTGATTTTTCGGCGGATTTGGCGATGAATCTTCCAAGTGCCGCTATTCTTCCATTTAATCTTTGAACCTCCTTGATGGTGGTAGGTTCCTTCATGTCAATGAGCGCCTTAATTTTTTCAGGGTTGGCCTCTATTCCCCTTTGAGATACCATGAAGCCTAGGAACTTCCCCGCCGTTACTCCAAATACTCACTTGCTTGGATTCAGCTTCATGTTATTAGCTCGGAGGTTGTTAATTGTCTCTTCCAGGTCAGGAGCGTGAATGTCCTCCTTGGTCTTAATGACCATATCATCAATGTAGGCCTCCATGTTTCGGCCTATTTGCGCGCCTGAAATTACCCGGGATCCGGCTCGCGCGCGGAGGCCCCGTGCATCTCGCATTCGTCGCTGTTCGGGAAGTCGCCCGGATCCGAGAGGCAGCGCAATCGCGCCCCGGCATCTGGCTTATTCCGTTTTAGCGTTGCGTGTTGGAGGTGTCTCGCCGTTTGTTTTCGCATTTGTAGAGTCGCCACGCCGTTTTTATTAAGCCCAAAACATTGAAAAAGGGCATCAGTTTAAAGATAATTTTAAACTGTTTTTTGTGTGATGAGATTTTGAGTTCGGAGGTCAGATGACTCCTCGGGAAGAGAATATTAGAATATTAGAGCTCACCCGAGTCGCCTCGTAAAACGAGTCTTTCGGATACCCCTAATATCCTTTAAATGTTGTGTGTGTGTGTGCTTTTAAAAATGCATGCTGTATCGGATGTCTACATTGTATGCTATGTATGGAAATGTATTGAAATAGTAATGGAAGGAAGCCTTACCAATGTTGGTTCGTGTCTGTCTTCCGCTGGGGAATAGTGTTTGGGGTCGGAGTAGCGTTCCGGTACGGATCGGGGTTGCTTCGGGAGATGCCGGTTGTCTGCGGACAGAGTTTCGGCGTGAGTTGAGGTTGCAGGCTGCGTTCGGGCAGAGGTTCGGCGTGCGTGGGGATCATCGGGATCACTCGGGCAGAGGTTCGGCGTGCGTTGTGGTGGCGAGTCACTCGGGCGTAGTTTCGGCGTGGTTTGGGGTCGCCGGTTTGACTCGGAAAGAGCCGGGACACCGTGGAAAGACCGACGAGGCCTCGGAGTACCACGAGGGCCTCGAGTACCTCGAGAGTGCCTCGGGGCAGCGCGGGAGCGTCTTGGGAGCGCTCGGGGAGGCTTCGGAGCACCACGAGGGGGCTCGGAAGGCCTCGGAAGGATCCGAAAGGGGCCGGGAGTGCCTCGAGAGGACTTAGAGGGGAGCCAGAAGGCTAAGGGAGGAAGAGAGAAGAGGGAGGTGTGTGAAAATGAGGAGGGGGAGCCCTCTATTTATAGTGCCGATTTGGTGCAAGAGGTCCGTACGGACCTCCACAGTAATCCGAGACTTTTGGTTTTCCTCGATTTGAGGGAATGCGTGATGATGGAGGAATATTTGCAATTATGGTGTCCCCTGAGCAATAAGGTCCGTACGGACCATCTTGCATGCAAAGAGGTCCGTACGGACCAACTCTGCAGGGGAGTAATCATTTTCCCCGGGATTTGAGGGAATATTGTGGACTTTAAGAAGATTCGGTAATTATGACAACAAAGAGGTCCGTACGGACCAATATTGCTTTCCCGATTTCACGAAAATTCCCGAAAGGTCCTTTTGTCCCTTTTTATCCCGGAAAGGCTCCTCCCTTGGTTTGGTTGGGGGTTTAGAGAGGGTTTTGAGAGAGGAGGGGTCGTCGAGGCTGTGTTGATGAGTCTGCGGTGTTTCCGTGTGTTTGAAAGGGTGTGATCCAGATTGGGGTACTTACGAAGCCCCCGACGACGTCACTTATGAAAGAAGTGGGGTCGCCGATAAGATAAGGGTCCTAACTGGATCGCGTCTTTGGGAGATAAAGTGGCCAGGGAGGTCGGTGTGAGGACGTGGTGGTGTCCTGTTGTGTGACCGCATAGGTCGGTGGTGGACCTGTGATAGGATTCCTACGTATCCACGGCGGGAATCAAGCACAGTCGTAGTTCGGGTGTGGGGTGAGTGTTTTGTGAATGCGGGCGTGGTGGTGCCCTGGGTGACCGTATAGGTCGATGGTAAGGACGTGGTGGTGTCCTGGGTGACCGCGTAGGTCGATGGGCTGGACCTGTGATAGGATTCCTACGTATCCTGCCGGGAATCCAAGCACAGTCGTAGTTCGGAGGTCGTGAAATTGTGAGTGCATACGGGCGTGATGGTGCCCCCGAAGTGTTGTGTGACCGCCGAGGTCGGTGGTAGGGACGTGGTGGTGTCCTAAGATGTGGTGACCGCCGAGGTCAATTGTGAGACGTGGTGGTGTCTGGGATGGAAATTTTTACGATTTTCCTAATCGGGTGGTTTAAGGCCTTAGGGCCGGAGATAGTTGTGAGGACTTGAATCGTCTTCGGATTGCGGTTGGTGCCGCTTGGGAGGACTTTGAATCGTCTTCTGGCGGCGGTTGGTGCCACGCTGGAGGACTTTGCATCATCTTCTGGCAGCGGTTGGTGCCACGCTGGAGGTCTTTGAATCGTCTTCTGGCGGCGGTTGATGTAATGCGCGAGGACTTTGAATCGTCTTCTAGCCGCAGTTGATGTTATGCGCGAGGACTTTGAATCGTCTTCTAGCCGCGATTGATGTAATGCGCGAGACTTTGAATCGTCTTCTAGCCGCAGTTGATGTAATGCGTGAGGACTTTGAATCGTCTTCTAGCCGCAGTTGATGTAATGCGCGAGGACTTTGAATCGTCTTCTAGCCGCAGTTGATGTTATGCGCGAGGACTTTGAATCGTCTTCTAGCCGCATTTGTGGAGGCATGGCTGCCTTGTGCTTTGATAGCGAGAGGCGTAGATGCCTTTGTGTTTTTGCATGTTGAGTAGAAGGTTGGACTTACGATGACTGCCGGTGCTTGCGTTGCCGTTGAAGTGGGCAAGGATGACGGCCGGTGATTGCTTCACCATTTGGCATTTTGGAGGCGCTTCGTGCCTTGGGACTTGTACTCGAAGGTGTTGGCTCCTTCTTGTGCTTGTTTTGCCGTTGAGTGGGCAAGGATGATGGTCGGTGCTGGGGATATGCAGTCTTATATGACTTCCCTTTCGACTTGTTGGGGAGGAGCTCGGGCTTACTTTGATGGCCGGTGCTTGCGTTGCCGTTGAAGTGGGCTAGGTTCGGGCTTACACTGACTGCCGGGGATTGAATTGCCGTTGAAGTGGGCGAGGACCGGTCTTACACTGACGGCCGGGGATTGAATTGCCGTTGAAGTGGGCGAGGACCGGTCTTACACTGACGGCCGAGGATTGAATTGCCGTTGAGCATTTTGGAGGCGTCTTGTGCCTTGATATTCGTGATGGGAGGTGTTGGCTCCTTCTTGAATTGCCGTCGGGCGTTTTGGAGGCGTCTCGTGCCTTGATATTCGTGCTGGGAGGTGTTGGCTCCTTCTTTGAATTGCGGTTGAGCGGGCGGTGGTTGAATTGCCGTTGAAGTGGGCGAGGACCGGTCTTACGTTGACGGCCGGGGATTGAATTGCCGTTGGAGTGGGCGAGGTCCGGTCTTACGTTGACGGCCGGGGATTGAATTGCCGTTGAAGTGGGCGAGGACCGGTCTTACACTGACGGCCGGGGATTGAATTGCCGTTGAAGTGGGCGAGGACCGGTCTTACGTTGATGGCCGGGGATTGAATTGCCGTTGGAGTGGGCGAGGACCGGTCTTACGTTGATGGCCGGGGATTGAATTGCCGTTGAAGTGGGCGAGGATCGGCTTACACCGGCCGGGGATTGAATTGCCGTTGAAGTGGGGGCGAGGTCTTAGCACACGCTGGCGAGGGGCAGATTGCCGTTGAAGTGGCGAGGGCCGGTCTTACGTTGATAGGGGATTGAATTGCCGTTGAAGTGGGCGAGGACCGGTCTTACACTGACGGCCGGGGATTGAATTGCCGTTGAAGTGGGCGAGGACCGGTCTTACGTTGACGGCCGGGGATTGAATTGCCGTTGAAGTGGGCGAGGACCATTCTGCACTTGGATTTGCTGAAAAAGGCCTTAGGACAGCCAGGGGCAAAGATTATAAGGGCAGGAAAGTAATTTGGCCACCCCTTGCAAAGAGGTCCGTACGGACCAACCTGGCTGCAAAGAGGTCCGTACGGACCACCTTGGTTTTTTGCAGTTCCCAGATTTTGACCGGGTTAAAAAACCGAGGCTCCCCCTTCATTTCCCATTTCCAGTTCGTGAACCAGGCGAGAGAGAGAGAGAAAAAATCCTCCATTTTTACCAAAATCTTCCATTTTTCGCTTGAATCGCTTGCAATGGCGGAAGGATCTCGAAGGAGTCGTCGTCAACGCAGTCAAGAAGTGGTCGAGCAACGGATGGAGCTCCAAAGGAATTGGATTTCGTTCGTTCCATCTTCGAAGAACCCGGATGTCTTGTATCCGAATCCGGAGGTGCACAATCGTCGTTCTATGAACGTTGGGGAGGTAAGAAATCTGTTCCGTTTTGATTCCACCTTTCGAATTTTTGAATGCTAAAACTAGATTTTAGTTTTTTTTCATATTTTTGAGTTTTTTTTATTTTTTTTATGCCTTTTGTGAAATTCTTGATGAATTGTTGAAAATGGACATGTAAAAATTGTGGGTATGTGTATTTTGTGCAGAAATGTGTAGATTAGCTCTTATTTGTGAAAATAAAGTGCCTCTCTAATGAAATGCATGCTTTGGTGTTTTGTACCGTATGCTATTTATGTATGTACATTATGAGAAAAATTATCGTGTAGTGATAATTTTTGTGAAAAAATGTGACATGTGCCGTGTTTTGTGACGGGTTTTGTACGAGAAGTACGTGCCGTGTAGGGACGGATTTTTTTTTGTTTTTTTTTTTTTGAAAAATGTGTTATGCATATGTGTCGTGCCGTGTGTGCCATGTTTTTGGGTGACGGACTTTGTGGGGAAAATATGTGCAATATGTGCCGTGTTTTTGTGACGGGTTATATGTGCCTTTGCCGTGTTGGGACAGACCTTTTTTTGAAAATGTGTCGTGTAGGGTTTAATCCCCCCCCCCTTTTTTCTTTTGAGGAAAAAAAAATGTGTACAGTGTGTGCCGTGTTTTTGTGACGGGCTGCATGGGAAAAATTATATGTATAATGTATGTGAAAATTATGTGCAATATGTGCCGTGTTTTGTGACGGGTTATATGTGCCTTTGTTTTATATTAAGAATCTGTGATTGACATTACCTTTGATGTGTTTACTGCGGGATGCGGGGCTTGTGGCCGGGAAGGCCAAGAGGATGAAGACTCGGGGATCGCTCGAGGCCGTAGTTGAGCCGTGGCAGCGGATGCACGATATTTCCGTGGACGGTAGGCCGAGTCCCCGGAGGCTGAGTCTATGCTTGGCTGGGTGTGTTCGTCGAGAACCCGGCCGGAGTTTACGATACGAGGAAGAACAAGAGCGTCTTCCTTGGCCTTTCGAGTGCTTGGTGGGATACCACCCACACCTTCCATCCGAGTGGGGAGAGGTGACGGTGACGCCGACCAGACTTTCTTTGCGATCACCGGGCTTTCCTTGAGGGGGCCGGTACGGTGGAGAGACATGATCTTCGATGTGGTGCCGACCGAGCCGTCGGGCTTTGAGCCTCGTCCTCGCGAGGGGCACAGGCATGTTGTATAGTGACGTGGAGTGAAGATTACGGCGACATTGGGGCCTACATCCGGGTACCGGCCGGGTGACGGCGGAGCGGTTGGCGCGCTCCTTTTTGTGGTATGCACCGTCCGAGACTTTGTTCTCGAACCACGCGACCGCGGCTCCCTTTGCTCTATTTGGGAGAGCTTGATTGACTCCTGGATAGGGTGTGATATTGCTTGGGGCGAGCGTGCTTGGCGAGCTCTACTTCTCCTTGGACCGGTTTAGCCGGGGGTGTGGATTCGTTGGCTTTGTTTGACTTTGCTTTGGAGGTATGAGTTTATTGCCGTTTTTGATTTTGCAACTTGTCATTTCTCCGTTTTTCTTTTGCACCGAGTCTTCTCTGTTTTTGTCACGAGTGTGGTTTTATGAGGTTTTCAGTGCTTCCCGTGGGATAGAGATCGGGGGCACATTTGCGTACCTCGCTATCTTTGGGTGGGCTCGACGGCAAGGAAGAGGAGGACAGGCGAGGGAAGCTCACCATCGCCTATGGGGATGTGCGGGAGCTGTACGGAGCGGGGTAGCCGGAGGGGTTTGTTTTGTTCCGTGGGCTCGGTATGAGGGGGATGAGTTTGAGGGGCTCCCGAGGGTGACGGCGCGGCGGAAGATGCGGGGCACGACTGCGATGTTATGTATCCGGGGGAGCGGGTCTTACGCGGCATGGCCCCGGTGTGCTTCCCGTGGCTCCGAGGGACCCTCCCTTTGGGATGCTTGATTCCGAGACATGGACGTGCTTGATTTTGAGAGGTACCTTGGCGGTGCTCGGCGCCGAGGAGTTCATTTTGTATGGGAGAGGAGTACGGGGCCTTCGTGAGGAGGAAGGCGGGACGCCGCCGAGTGCAGCGCGAGAGAGAGGGCGGCCCGCAGCTCCCCGCAGGTTCCGATGCCGGGACCGGATTTCACGTATGTCCGGGGACGGATCGAGGCGGAGGTGCTCAGTACCTGCCTTCTGAGCAGTTCTCCCGCCGCATACAGAGTGGATCCCGATAGATCGGTGAGTGTGCGACTCTTTTCCATCTTGGCATCTTTTACGTATTTTCTCTTTTTGTTGTCGAGTGTAAGCGTATTCTTGAGCGTTTCCTTAGCCGCTTGTTGGTGCGGAGTCCGGGGAGAGCTTATGATATGCCGACTCGCCGTTATGTGGCGACGAGGTCGTTCGCGAAGAAGATGGCGTCGAAGATATCTTGCCGGTCTTCGCGACGCGTGCGGCGTACGAGCCTATGCCTTCGAGGCATTCGTAGGACGTTCCTCCGCCTAGAGCCGAGCCGGAGCCGCGGCGGGGAGGGACCTTCGAGGCGGCATAGCATGGATGCGGGACGTCTTCGGGAGGCTGCGGGGCCTTCGAGGGAGCGGCCCTTTTATCGGTTCATGCCTCCGCATGGCGCGGGGTGAGGGTTCCTCAGAGCCTTCTTTCTTCGATCCTTTCGTCGGATTTGATCCTTCGGATTACTTTTCGTGGGAGCCTCCGGCGGGTGCTCGGTATTCTGACGATGAGGATGTGACGGGCGAGTTCGCTGGGATGCCCGACTTTTCTTTGGAGGACCTCGGCGAGGATGATGATGCTGAGGAGTCTGATTAGTATTCATTTGCTTTCCCTCTTTTTTTTTTTTTGTTTAGCAACAGACATTTGATGTACCTGTAATAAAACACTCGTATTTGCACGGCAAACAGTATTTTATTTTAAGATGTAATGTCATTTTTTGTGATTCCCGGGATTTGTCCTAGAAATTGTTGCTATTATTATTATATTTTTGTACATGCCACGTGAGCTGAGAGTGCGTTTGTGGGTAGTGTTTGTTTGCCGGGAATGGCTATGGCCAGTGTTTGGGCAGTTTGGAGCAAGGTCCTGCTGAGGACAGTGGTTGTTATCTTGTTTCTTTGGGGAAAATGGGTTCTTTTTGCAAGGAGGTCCGTACGGACATACTTAGCATGCAAAGAGGTCCGTACGGACCAACCTTGCTATTGGGAAGGACATAAATGCTTTCCAGTGTCTGGTTCTTCCCCATTTCCCCATTTGCAGCCATTTTCGAGCTTTCTTCCCCATTTTCTCTAGGAACCTCCATTTTTGCCATGGATTCTTCGTACGTCCCTAGAATTTTGCCGAGGCTTTCGCAGGAGAGGCAAGCACACTTCCTTGAGCGGTTGAAAACGTGGATGCGGCGTCGTATGAGGCATCGTAGACGGGCTTTCGAGGTAAGGTTTCGTCTTTGCTCGATTTGGTCTTTTAAGGAGTTGGTTCTGATTGGGATTTGTTGCGGGCTGCCGCGAAGTTCTGGGATGTTAGGAGGCACGTGTCTTGTTTCTCCTATAATGAAATGGTGCCCACTTTTGAGGATTTTCGGGCTTTGATTGGAGGACCGGAGGTGGAGGCCATCTCGCTTCCTTTGATTGGTGGTGTCTTCTTTGTGAGCGTGAAGCTGCAGTGAGGCTTTCTTCGTACTTCATTGGAAGAAGTGCGAGGGCATGATCCTTGATTCGGGTCATATCGACATTTCGAGCCGCCTGAGCGGTTCATGGTTGATGATGAGTGACGTCTCTTGGGATGCCTTCGCCTTGTGCGTGATGGCGACGCTTTCATGGTCCGCCTCCTTGGCATTTGTGATGGGGCTTTGCTAGATGTGGTAGGGCACTGCAGTGGCCGGGAGAGAGGATATTGTCCCGTTGGTGCCGGGGGAGACTCTTCATGGTATCGACCGTCCGGCAACCGGGGATCGGTTCATGAGAGGGGGAAGCCCCGCTTTGCTCACCTTGTGGCCGCGAGAGAGACTTCGTGCCATGCCCGAGGCTCCGACGTCGTTTAGCCCGTGGTCATTTGCTCGCCGACCTCTTGTCGTTGGATATGGATCACCCGCCCGGGAGAGATGGATGGCACAGCCTTGGTACGCATCGATCCGCCGGTGGGTTCGGTGATCGGAGGATTGAGACTAGGAGGATCTTGCAGAAGGGTCCTACGTCGTCGTAGTTCCAGGTTTGTCTTGGTCCTCCTTCTATATTCCGTCGCTTGTTTCCCGGCAGCTTGGGATGAAGCAGAGCCTTTGTTGGGCGGGATGACCTTGCTTCTTTGCGGAGGTAGTTCCTCTTTGTATGGCGGCTCAGTGCCTTCTTGTATGTTCCGAGGGTATGGAAGTATTCCGCTTTCCCTCCCGTGGTACTCCTTAGACGTCGGGAGAGTGTCGTGTTGACGACTCGCACTCCGGCCCGGTATGAGCAAGGTGGGCAGTCCCAAGTGGTCTTGGAGGGCGTGCGTGTAGCGATTCTCGGGACCCGGTTGCCGTAGTAGCTATTGCCTTAGGAGTGCCGAAGCCTGGTCCGACCCTTCGGATGTGACGGGAGACACTTTGTTTGACTACGAGACTAGAGTTGACCGACCGACAGGGAGAGGTCCTCTTTACAGACCGCAGGAGGAGATCCGAGCCGAAGCACGGGCGAATGAAGCCCCGAGAGCCGTTGGATTGTTTGACTCTACGGGAGGACCCCGATCTCTGACCGAGAGACGCAGAGTTGGTTCACGTGGAGCGAAAGAAGACTCGCCGGGACGAGGGAAGAAAGGAAAGGAAAGAATGGCGAGGGGACAAGCGCGAGATGGCGCGGAATGACCTCCTAGGTATCCATTCATTGCATTGCAAACACATTATTTGTTAAATGTATTAGTTTGTTTTTTAGCATGTTGTGAACTTGAGAGTAGACCGTGCTTGAACTCATCAAGAAATGTTGTAACCTGTTAGTGATTTGTGATTTACTTTTAAAGCTTTGTCGAGACGCAAGATCTCTTGTTTGCCTTTGTTTCTTTTGTGCACTTTGTCGGCGTCCGTCCTGGACTTTTCGTTGCATTTGCGGACTTGAAGCCTGCAGGCCATGACGGCAATCCCTTTCACGAGGCTTTGTGCTTGGCCGAGAGGTTGAATGCTCCCCGACAAGTCGTTTTGATGGTCTTTTCGTAGCCTTCCTTGCCTCTTGTTGGCGTCGGGCTCTTGACCTCTTGCAGCCTTCGCTTGAGCTTCTTTTTGTGAGCCCTTGCTCGAGCTCTTTTTTTTTATTTTTATTTTTTTTTGTGAGCCCTTGCTCGAGTTCTTTTTTTTTTTTTGAAGCGCGTGAGGGCGAAGACAAGCCCCTCGGCTTGGGAAGCGGACATGAGCCGGCCGCTTTGATGCCGGAGTGACCCTCGGATGTCCTTTGATGTTGCCGCCGTCGTTTGGCTTGGTCAAGGTGACCGCCGGGGCGTGTTTCTTGAAAAGTGCGTAGCTTGATGGAGGTCCCGATTGACATTCAAACTTTTGACTTTTTGTGTATTTTTAGACCGGACCAATTAAGGTTGCCTACGTCTCCGGACTAGAGGGCTCAGTTCTGCGTGAGTTCGACACTACATGGAGTGCCAAGAGATGCACAAACCTGTTCTTCTTTAGGCGAAGTATCTCGCGAAGTTTGCTTCCGTTGACTGGATTCATGAAGGGATTGCCGTCTAGGTCCGTCGCCTTCATGGCGCCTCCGGAGAAGATCTTGAACCACGAAAGGGCCGATCCATGTGGGTTCCCATTTTCCCGGTGGGTTGGTTCGAGTGGGAGGCTTTTCTTTGAGTACAAGGTCACCTTCCACGATGTCTCGGGATTTGACTTTCTTGTCGAAAGCTCTAGCCATCCCGCTTTGATAGGCTCGGACGTGTTCCATGGCCTTTAGTCGTCGCTCGTCTAGCGAGCCAATTCGTCGTGTCGGCTTGAGCCATTCAACTTCGTTGATGTCATTTTCCAAAGAAGACTCGGAGTGAGGGAATTTCCGGCTCGATGGGAAGGACTGCTTCCATCCCGTATGTCGGGGCAAATGGGGTTTCTCCCGTGGTGTTCGGCGATGTGCGGTAGCCCCAAAGTGCAAGGTGCAGCTTCTCGGGCCAATCTCGTCCTCGGGTGGTCATTTTTCGGATAATCCGTTCGAGGGTTTTGTTTGCTTTGCTTCCACGGCGCCGTTTGTTTGTGGCCGGTAGGGAGAAGATTTGTGGCGTGTGATCTTGAATTCAGCCGTGATGCAGCCGAATTCCCTTCGAAGTGTGAGCCATTTGTCCGATATGACCTCATTTGGGATGCCGTATCGGTAGATGATGTTTTCCTTGAGGAAATGCGCGACCTTCTTGGAGGTGAGTACCTTGTAGGACTTGGCCCGACCCGTTTGGTGAAGTAGTCGATGGCTACTAAGATGAACTCGTGACCGATTCTTTGCTGGCGGAGTGATTTTCCCGATGACGTCAATTCCCCAGTGGCAAAGGGCCAAGGTGTAGTCATGCGGTAGAGATCGTAGGGAGGTAGATGATTGAGGTTGGAGAACCAGTTGGCACTTGTCGCAGCTTCGGACAAAGTGGATGCACCGCTGCCTCCGTGGAGATCCAGAGTAGCCCATCCCGAGAATGATTTGCATCGGGGCTCTGGCGTTCATGTGGGGACCGCAAGCCCCATTGTGGACTTCGTTCATGAACTTGCTTGCTTCTTCTTGGGCGATGCGGCGTAGGAGTGGCCCGTGGTAGCGTTTCTTGTATAGCATGTCCCCGAGGATGACGAAGTGAGAGGCGAGGCATTTTAGGGCCATGACGCTCTTGGTTTTGACCCCTTACGTGTGTGGGTCTCCCTTGTTCATGAAGGTGGCTTCCAGTTCTTGAGGTATTGGAAGATCTGGTTATACCATGGCTCATTGACGGGCTTAGGTTCGGTTCGATCTCACAACAGTAGGCGGGAATTTCCTTTCGCCCGACTTTGAAGGGTTTGATTGCTTTTCCTTCAGGGATTTCCTGAGGAAGCCAAGGTGGCTAAGGCGTCTGCAAACTCGTTTCGGTCTCTTGGCAAGTAGTGGAAGGTGACCTCTTCGAATTGTGTGATGAGGTCCTCCATACGAGGCATGGTATTTTTGCAAGCCTGGGTCTATGGTTTTCCACTTGTTGGAGACTTGGTTGATGATCAAGGCCGAGTCCCCATAAACTTCGAGTTTCGGACATTCCTCTCGAGTGCGGCTTGTAGTCCAGCGGCAGCGAGCTTCATATTCGGCGGCATTGTTGGTTACCTCGAAATTGAGCTTTATAGCAATTGGGGTGTGCTCGTCCTTGGGATCTACCAAGAGCATACCGATGCTGTTTCCCTTTTTGTTGGCTGCTCCGTCGAAGAACAGTTGCCATCGATTTTCGCCTTCGATTGCGAAGATTCCCTCGTCTGGAAACTGTGGTTCGGGGCCTCGAGCCTCGTCGGTTGGGAAATCAGCCAGTTGTTCGGCCATGGCCCGTCCCTTGATTGACTTTTGGTTCACGTACTTGATGTCAAATTCCGCTAGGAAGAAAGACCATTTGGCGAGCCTCATTGACAGAGATGGTTTGTCGAAGAGGTACTTGACTGGGTCCATTTTGGAAACCAAGTGTACCGTGTGCGACTGCATGTAGTGCCGTAGTTTCCCGACAACCCATACCGGCTAACGCGCAGGTTTTCTCGAGGGCTGAGTAATTGAGTTCGCTGCCTTGAAACTTTCGGCCGACGAAGTAGATGGCGTTTCGACCCGTGACTCCTTCTTTTCTTGACAGAGCATGGCTCCAAGCTGCGGTGTCGGTCACGATTAGGTATAGCAACTTGGTGGCTTTTCCTCGTGGGGAGGACAGAGAATCGGAGGACTCACAAGGTATGCTTTTATTTTTCAAAGGCATCTTGGCATTACGAGTTCCATTCGATGTCGGCGTTCTTCTTCATCGGTTTGAAGATTGGCTCGCACATAGAGGTCAATTGGTTGTGACGGGCTGATATATTGCAGGCGGCCCATGAAGCTTTTCACCTCTGTCTGAGTTTGCGGTGGTCTCATTTCGATGATAGCCTTGATCTTTTGAGGATCAACCTCGATGCCTCTTTCGGTGACCATGTATCCCAAAACCTTGCCTCGGTTAACCCCAAATGTGCATTTGGCAGGGTTAAGCCTCATTGAGTGTTTTCGGAGGCGATTGAAGAATTTTCTCAGGTCTGTGAGGTGTTGTCCGTCTGATCCCCTTGAGTGGATGATCATGTCATCGACGTACACTTCGATCTCTTTGTGGATCATATCGTGGAAGAGGGCGGTTGCTGCCCGTTGGTAGGTAGCCCCAGCATTCTTTAGTCCGAACGGCATTGCGTAGTGTGATAGGTTCCCAAAGGGTTGTGAAAATTTGTTTTTTCTTGGTCTTCTTCGGCCATCTTGATCTGATTGTAGCCGGCAAAACCGTCCACGAAGGACTTGACTTCGAAATTGGCTGTAGTGTCTACCAACATGTCGATGTTGGGTAGTGGAAAATCGTCCTTGGGACTTGCTTTGTTGAGATCTCGGAAGTCCACGCAACAGCGTACTTTTCCGGTGGCCTTGGTGGCCAGTGACGATATTGGAGAGCCATGTGGGGTACTCGATCACCACTGATGAAGCCGACGGAGCATTTTTTCGATCTCCTCTTTGACTTGTAAAGACCATTCCGGCTTGATTCGGCGTAGCTTTTGCTTGATGGGCTTAGCCTCGGGATTCAAAAGGGATCCAAGGTGCTCTTCAATATGTTAGGATCTAATCCGGGCATGTCTCGGTAAGACCAAGCGTTTAACACGTCCACGAACTCTTCGAGCAAAGGTATACGCGCGTCTTGCTCGTGCCTGTGAAGAAACTTCCGATTTAAGGCTCTTTCGCTCTTCGGCCAGAGTTCCCAAATTCACTTTGGTTAAAACCTCCTCGGCAGCTTGGGCCCGGTTTTCTCTCGTTTGACAACATGCTTAAAGATGTGCTTAATGTATTGTTCGTTTAATGTGTCATCTTCTTTATCAAAGTGAATCGTTATTAACCTCGCTTGTGTGTTAGTTAATTTATCGGTTGTTAAAGATGCAATGAGAGGATACTCGGAAAGATCGAAGCATTCATTAAGAGCATACGGGAATACATTATTGGCAATGAATTCGTAATCTTCCTGGCGTGAGGCCATCGGATGACTCGAGAGACTCAAATTCAAAGCTAATGGACTCGGGATGAGTTTTGAAACTAGACTCTAGGACTCGAGGGGTCGACCAAGTTGTTCGATCATGTCCTTTTTGGCGGTGGGTCGGAGAAAGTGGCCCGGTTATTGAGTGGCAATGAGCTTGATAGGAGATGGGGCTTGAAAGGCTTTATGTCACCGTTCCCGATCATTGCTATCACAGAGTTATCGAAACAAAATCGATTAGATCGGCATCTCGATTTCTTCTTTGAAGAAACGAGGTGGAGCGGTGGCTAGTCCCAAGCATCGTCTGCGGAGTCTTTTGCTTTTGTCTTGGGCATTACTAGCTCGAATGCATACTCATCCTGCTTTGTTGAAGGCAGAGCTGCCATTGACAGAGAGTTTTCGAGTTCTTTTCCGCCAAAGAGTGGGGTTTTCCCGAACCAAAATTCATTGTGAATAGTGGTGGTTGTGGATCCGGCAGGGGCGGTGTGTCGAGGAATGCTCTTCGGACAGGATTTGGCTTGAGGCCTCTGAATCTTGCCAGTTCTGCTGGAGCTTATCCATGGTTGTCGGCCGGCTTTGTTTGGCGTTGATCGCCTTTGTTCCCTTTTACGGATCTTCTTCCAAGTTGCCGGCCTTCTTTGTGAAGTACTTGGTCATGTCGAAGGCATGGGGACGAAGATCGGAGATGGCGTGCAAGCCTCTTTTGTTATACGTGGAGCGTTTTCGTGCGGCTCGCTTGTCCTCCGCAATGTGTTCGGGAGTAAGATAGTAGCCCGGGCCGTGCGGGGTATTCTGTTCTTTGATATTGATGATACATTGAGTGCCCACGATGGCGTTTTCCCAAACCGAGCCCGGGATGTAGTTCATGTGCTTCATCATTTTCATCGGGAGGGATCTTGTCCCAAATCAAAGGCGAGGTCTATGTGGCACACTTGGGCCTTTGGGCTTTCGATGGTGAATCCTGTTAGCATCATGCCATCATCGTCGGGTTTGATTTCTAAGACCAGGACGCCGTTTGTTTCGGTCCTTTCGTTGACCACGCTATCTCCGTAGATGATGGTTAGATCATTCCTTGGACGAACTTTACGCACCGATGGAGAGTAGATGCCACCCCATTGATCTGGGTGTAGCCAAGGGCGTCCCAAAATGGCAGTGAATGTGATCGGGATGTCGATGACTTGGAAATCCGTCGGGACCATTTGTTTTCCAAACCACAGTTCAAGGAGGCTATTCCCAAGACTCGGGCGGGATGTTGAGTCGTATGCCTTGATTGCACTGAGTCGAGGGCTTTAGATCAGTTGCTTTGATCCCTAGCAAATCCATCATCTTGGCTGGAAGGACGTTCGTGGATGATCCCCCATCTATCAACACCCGTGGGAGACGGCGCTCGTCCGGTTGAGCTGTTATGTAGAGAGGCTCGTTATGGTCGGCCCCAAATTTTGGAAGGTCGAGCTACGTAAAGGTGATGATATTGCTTTGTAATTGACGTTGCCAATCATCCGAGGCGCTTCATCGGGTGTCACTTTGTGATGGGAACCATGGTGCAGGCCAGGCTTTCTTCCAATTTGAGCTTGTGCGGGTACGATGAAGTGAGTAAGGACCAGAGTGAGATGTTAGCTGAGTGCGCTTGAGGCTGTGTCAAGACAGGATCTTCGGCCTTTGGGTCCAAGGTTTGACTTCTTTGGCGTAGGGTCCCTTTTCGGTTCGTGGCTCGGGTATGGGTCGGCCTTTTGTACATCCGCGGAGGATTCACCTGGGATTTGGCCAGGAACGTGTCGGAACATTCACCTCTGGACTTAGGGTTTTGCTTGTCTCTCCCATTTACGTAGTGGGAGGAGCACGATTGGCGTAAGGCGGCTGCGCATTTCAATTCGTTCACTGCCATAGCCTTTACCTGAAGCATCAATAGTGGCTTTGAGATCTTCCCAAAACAGGGGTTGGATTATCCGGACCTTCGGGCCTTCGGTGGCGGTGCGAAGTTCGTCCCAAATGATCATGGAGCAGACATTGCCGTGGCCTTGTGCAGAACTAGGCAGGGAGATTTCTTTGGAGTAGATGACGTAGTAGTCAAACTTTCTGAGGGTTCTCAAGGGTTCCATTGTGGGATCACTCGGATTCGTACCTCTTTTTCAGTTTTTGTTGAGAAGATAGCTTCTTCTTTCGTCGAGGACGGCCCTCGTTCATTGCATCCTGGAATTCCATTTCCGGACAAGCACTGCAATCGCAGCGTCCCACCGAGATGTGTTCGTTGTTCGGCGGTGGTACCGGGACCTCGGGAGGCTGGATGGGCGAGGCTTTCCTCCTGGAAGGTCTTGTGGCCTTACGTCATAGCCGCATGGCTCGTATGAGGGTAACGGGTTGACTTCTCGGGAAACAATGAGAGACGTTAGAGGCCGTAAGAGCGGTCATGGCTTGGGAAGCCCCGTGTAGTTGGGTGGCTAAGGTTCCGAAGTGGTGCATGGCACCTTCGATCCAGGCTTGTTGCTCACCTTGACGTTTCTCAATAGCCATGAGGACCCGCCAAACTTCTTCCAATGTTGGGAAATTTCGTGGGGGTAAGGTCCCGTTCTCATCGTTGTTATCCACCGACTTGGCCATGGGGATTTGACGGATCGTCCCGGTGACAGAGCCGTGAAGGAGGTAGGACCTTGTCGTTTTGACACCGGGAGACGGGTTCCCGGTACTCTCGACCACTCTGTTAGCTGGAGGGGGTGATGGGCAAGGTTTAGACACGGGAATGGCCTAACGGGATAAAAGGGGGAAAGCTCACGTGGCATGCGGTTTCCGTTTCTTTTATTTTTGATTTTTTTTTTTTTGTTGTTTTAATTTACTTAAAACATGTTTTCTCGTAATCCTAGGTAGGTTGAAAAGATTGCTCTTGTTTTTCGCAACTATGCTAGATCCCGGGTCAGTGGAGACCATCCGCGGCTATAAGCCCCTCGTTTTGCACTCCGTATTTCGACATCCCGGGATGGACAGCCCCTGTGCGAGGGTCCTATAGTGCAAGCGGTTTCCACCGGCCTAAAAGAAAAATCGAACCTAAGGACCGAGCCTCGTCATGTTCGTTTGATGCGTTAGCCATGTGAATAGTGAACCGAGCCGGCCACCGAGTCAAGATCGTGTCAAGAGTTCGGCATGACCTCTCTTTGCCTTGCTTGCGCAAGGGATCTCGTGACGTTAGGCGTTGGCCGGTCATATTGTCATGGCCGACGTATCAAAGGCGTGATGACATGGTGTCATGTGAGCATGGATGTATATCCGGGACGGAACATCGTGCAGGTGTAGCTTCGAAATCAAGATCGTGTCAAGATTTTAGCATGACCTTTCATCGCTTTGCTTGCGCAAGGGATCTTGAGTTCCGAGCCTTGACTCGTAAAAATGGCCGGCATGGTATATGTATCCAGTCGTATGACACCTGGACCGGGTAAACCAACCGAGTCTGGACAGAGTGTGACTCAAGACTCAAACGTGCAGGGTTGACGCTTGGCTAGGATGGGATGTTTGGAATGATCCCGTGCGCGTCCAAGAGGCCTAGGAAGACCAAACGGATCGCAACCGAGACCACTCCGGCCGAGGGTTGTAGTGTGCGATGTATCCGAGGCAAAGGTGCGCGTAGCGTGCGGTGTAACCGAGGCAGCAGTGCGAGTAGAGTGCGGTGTAACCGAGGCAGCAGTGCGCGTAGTGTGCGGTCTCTAAAATTCTTTTTCTGAGTAAAACAGAAGTTTTTGAAGAATTTTAAATGTATGCACATATGTATATTGATGCATTTTTTTTGTAAAATAAAAACGAAGCACGTGCACACACACACAACAGTTAAAGGAAGGGGTAAAATGAAAGTTTGACCCTCATCATCGTTTTAAAAAACTTTTGTTTTGTTTAAAAGTTTTTAAAACAAAATTGTTCCCCAGCGGAGTCGCCAACTGAAATTACCCGGGATCCGGCTCGCGCGCGGAGGCCCCGTGCATCTCGCATTCGTCGCTGTTCGGGAAGTCGCCCGGATCCGAGAGGCAGCGCAATCGCGCCCCGGCATCTGGCTTATTCCGTTTTAGCGTTGCGTGTTGGAGGTGTCGCGCCGTTTGTTTTAGCATTTGTAGAGTCGCCACGCCGTGTTTATTAAGCCCAAAACATTGAAAAAGGGCATCAGTTTAAAGATAATTTTAAACTGTTTTTGTGTGATGAGATTTTGAGTTCGGAGGTCAGATGACTCCTCGGGAAGAGAATATTAGAATATTAGAGCTCACCCGAGTCGCCTCGTAAAACGAGTCTTTCGGATACCCCTAATATCCTTTAAATGTTGTGTGTGTGTGTGTGTGTGCTTTTAAAAATGCATGCTGTATCGGATGTCTACATTGTATGCTATGTATGGAAATGTATTGAAATAGTAATGGAAGGAAGCCTTACCAATGTTGGTTCGTGTCTACGTCTTCCGCCGGGGAATAGTGTTTGGGGCCTGAGTAGCGTTCCGGCACGGAT
This sequence comes from Adenophora triphylla var. japonica, assembly GCA_022495995.1. Taxonomy (NCBI): domain Eukaryota; kingdom Viridiplantae; phylum Streptophyta; class Magnoliopsida; order Asterales; family Campanulaceae; genus Adenophora; species Adenophora triphylla. Next base: position 397,137 of record JAFEMH010000205.1, on the reverse strand, counting down.
CGGGGTTGCTTCGGGAGATGCCGGTTGTCTCGCGGACGAGTTTCGGCGTGAGTTGAGGTTGTGAGGCTGCGTTCGGCGCAGGTTCGGCGTGCGTGGGGATCGTCGGGATCACTCTGGCAGAGGTTCGGCGTGCGTTGTGGTGGCGTGGAGTCACTCGGGCGGAGTTTCGGCGTGGTTTGGGATCGCCGGTTTGACTCGGAAAGAGCCGGACACCGTGGAAAGACCGTGCAAGGCCTCTGAGTACCACGAGGGGCCTCGAGTACCTCGAGAGTGCCTCGGGCAGCGCGGGAGCGTCTCGGAGCGCTTGGGAGGCTTCTGAGCACCACGAGGGGGGCTCAAAGGCCTCTAAGGATCCGAAAGGGGCCGGGAATGCCTCGAGAGGACTTAGAGGGGAGCCAGAAGGCTAAGGGAGGAAGAGAGAAGAGGGAGGTGTGTGAAAATGAGGAGGGGGAGCCCTCTATTTATAGTGCCAGATTAGGTGCAAAGAGGTCCGTACGGACCTCCCTGGTAATCCAGACTTTTGGTTTTCCTCGATTTGAGGGAATCTGTGATGATGGAGGAATATTTGCAATTATGGTGTCCCCTGAGCAATAAGGTCCGTACGGACCATCTTGCATGCAAAGAGGTCCGTACGGACCAACTCGCAGGGAGTAATCATTTTCCCGGGATTTGAGGGAATATTGTGGACTTTAAGAAGATTCAGTAATTATGACAACAAAGAGGTCCGTACGGACCAATATTGCTTTCCCAATTTCCTGAAAATTCCCAAAAAGTCCTTTTGTCCCTTTTTATCCCAGAAAGGCTCCTCCCTTGGTTTGGTTGGGGGTTTAGAGAGGGTTTTGAGAGAGAGGGGTCGTCGAGACTGTGTTGATGAGTCTGCGGTGTTTCCCGTGTGTTTGAAAGGGTGTGATCCAGATTGGGGTACTTACAGCGCCAAATACTTGATTCACCATTCATTGGTACGTGGCACCCGCATTTTTGACCCAAAAGGCATCATGATATAACAGTAATTTTCCTCAGGTGTTTGGAAGGCCGTCTTCTCGATGTCCTCTTCCGCCATTTTTATCTGATGATAGCCTGAATAGGCATCTAGGAAGCTGAGAGTTTGGTGTCCAGCAATGGAGTCAACCAATTTGTCGATTCTGGGAAGAGGATAGCTGTCCTTAGGGCAGGCTTTGTTCAGATCAGTGAAGTATATACACATACGCCACTTCCCATTTTGCTTCTTCACCATTACTACATTGGCCAACCACACGGGGTACTTGACTTCACGAATTATTCCAGCGCTCAGTAACTTTTGCACCTCTTCCTTAATAGCTTCCTCCTTGTCCCTTGCAAAGTTTCTCCTTGTCTGGGAGATAGTTTTTGCCAACGGGTCAACTTCCAAGCGATGGAGTGCTACTTCTTCATTAATCCCCCTCATGTCTTCGACTTTCCAAGCAAAAACGTCGAGACTGTTTTTTAATAGGGAGACGATTCTTTCCTTCTCTTCTGGAGATAACTGGCCCCCGAGTTTGATTTTTTGTTCAGGATAGTCAGGGTTAATGACCACCTTTTCCAGCTCGTCTACAGGCTCCATTTCAGGACCATCTCGAAATTTCAGGGACTCGATGATAATTTCTCTAATTCTCCTACCTTCATTGTTATCTACGTTGAGGCCCTCTTCCTCCATTAGTTCATCAACGTCGAGCGAATCGACCTTCCTCAAGTCATGGTTGGCCCCCGAGTTCTGGCCGTTGACGAGAATGGGATCTTGCTCAGAGACGGGTGGAACTATGCCCTGGTCAGCTGTAATTTCTAGGACCATAGGCTCTTCTTCCAGGACCTCACGGATGTAGCTCAGCCTAGAGCTAGTTACGGTAGTTTTTGAGATTTAGAGATCTTGATGTTTTCGTCGGGGGTATCTATTTCCACGGACTTAGATTTCTTTCTGCTTCTGACGACATGTTCCAAGAAGTCTTTGGGGGTCGCCCTCACACATCCAATCCCGGCACGGGTGGGAAATTTAACTCGTTGGTGAGGAAGGGAGGCAACAAGCCCAAGTTTAGCTTGACTTGGAATGCCTATAATAGAATGATAATCACTTGTCAAATCCATGACTACAAAATTGACAGTAGCCTTGGATCTGTAGGGATGTTCACCAATTTCAAGCTCTAGCTCCACAGTTCCCTTAGCTCCAACCTTATGGTTGGTAAATCCTTCCAGCCTTCCATGATAAGGTTTCAACATGGTGTCTTTCAAGCCTATCTGTTGGAAAGCAGAATAGTACAGAATGTCACGGGAGGCCCCCGTGTCCACAAGTAATCTTTTCGATTCCACATTATCAATCCGACCCTTTATCACCAAGGGTTGTTCACGGGCAGCACGGCTCCCTGCCAATTCGTTGGGAGAAAAACTGATGACCTCTTCCGCCTTATGAATCCAAGCAGGCATGTGGTACACTTTGCTTAGTTAATGGATCTGGTCCCTCAGTTTTCTGGTGGAGGTCACTTCTTCATGGATCACATGTAACTTAGCCGTAGGGGGCCTCCGTTCTCCGTCCTCACTTTTATCATCGTCTTCACTTTCCTCTTCCTTCTGCTTACGCTTGCTCTCCTTCTTCATGACATAGAGGTCTAGCTTTCCCTCGTCAACCCATTTTTGGATCATTTTCTTGAGGGCCCAACAGCCATCAATGGTGTGCCCATTGTCCTTGTGGAAATCACAGTATTTGAAGGTGTCACGGGGAAACTTCGGTTTATCGGTCAGCGGACGAGGAGGTGGAAGATTTACTAGTTGCATGATCTCTGAAATAGGTTTGGTTCGAGGGGTGAACACTTCAGGTTTCTCGGTGCTTCTTGTTCTGTTCTTCCCCTTGGAACCCTTACCATTGACCTTGTCATCGTGGCGAGCGCCTGCCGCTTCTGGTTCTGCCTTATCGGATCCCCTTTTCTTGCTTTTATCTTTAGCCATGGCAATGGCGTATGCCACTTGGTACAATTCAGACTTGGACTTAGGTTCCCGGGCGGAGAGTTCATAAATAAGGGGACCGGATTTCAATCCAGAGTTAAAACAGACAATGACCTCCCTATCAGTGAGACTCTCCTCTACTTGGTCTGCCATTTTGCGAAATCGGTTATTTTGCGAAATCGGTTATAATAACTGAGGGTGGTTTCCCCCTTTCCTTGCTCGATATTGGCAAGGTCGGTCAATCTCATCTTTCTCCTCCCAGCCGTGGCAAAGTGGTTCAGGAACATTCTCCTCATGCCTCTCCAGCTATCGATGCAACCTTTTTTCAGCTCACGGAACCAGGTCAAGGCTGTTCCGAAGAAGGTGCTCGCGAAAGCTTTACAGAGCATGTCATCAGCTATAGTGAGGAGGTTCATGGTTTGTTCAAAACTTTGCACATGGTCTTTCGCGTCAGTGGTTCCGTTGTACTTATCAAAGTTCGGGACCTTAAAGTGAGGATTAGGTGGTGCAGCTGTTATCCTCAGGGAGAACGGACGAGTTGACCAGTCAAAGTCATCGTCATCAACTTTCTTTCCCATTTCCATGTCATCCAAATTTCCTGCTTCAATAGTTCCCACTGTTTAGTTTCCACTCCCTTATCATTGATAGAGCGGGTGCTTCGTTGGGAGCTACGAGTTGATTTATCCTTGGGGTGGCCATTCACCCTACTGTGTTCCACGTCATTCCGGTGGCTGTCACGTCGTTTTGAAGGTGCCTTATCATGTCTAGGTTCCAACCCTTGGCCACCAAGTACCATTCTGTATGGTTCAGGTGTTCTCGGTCGTGCGAATTCGCGATGACGAGGACGGGGAGAGTCAGGGCGAGGTCGACGTGGTCGGGGAGACCTGGGACGACGAGGTGCCATGACGAGACGAGGAAGAGATAAACGTTTGGACAAACTGAGCCTCGTCCTCAAGTCCCGTGAGTTCACTTCTTGTTCCTTGGAACTTATTTGGTTTCTCAGGTCAACTACCTGGTCTTTCTTCTGGTTGGTATGCCGAGGACGGGGAGGATCTCGGAGGGCCTGCTTTGGTGGTTCAGCGGGTTCGAGGGGAGGACCTCGTCGCTCACCTTGCTCCCTTCCACGAGAGTTTCCCATTGAGGGCAGCATGAACTCAGCCATGGAATTGTTAGGATCCAATTGCAATAGGGCAGCCTGTGTCTCGTACATTCTTTGCAGCGTCTCCATCTGCCTATGCAGCAAAGTGCGTCGGTCAACGGTCTGAGTGCCTTCCGCTTGGCCGGCGTCGGCTTTCTTTGCCATCTTCCTTCCCACTCGCTTCATACGAGGGGGAGTAGGACGAGGAAGGTTAGCTCCCTCTCCCTCGGCATTCGCCTGACCCATGGAACGAAGAGTCATGGCGAGGGGAGGGGAGCCATCAGGCTGAGGTGGAGGAGGAGGAGGAGGTAGTACCTCGGCATCCTGGTTAACCCCATTCACTTGGGTTTGTTTCTCAGCAGTTACACTTGTGAATTGTCCGTCCATTGCAAATCAAGAATTGTAACAGCGAATTTACCAGAAACGAGGTTTTTCAACAGATCTCAATTTCAGGCAAAATTGGGGCAAATTCCAATCACTAAGGTAGTATTATAATTGCGATTTCACCAAAACCAAAAAATTTCAGGCCAAAGCGCAAGTTTTAACACAAACTTGGCGAATTCCGGCCAAAATTTGCAGATTCCGGCCGAATCAAGAACAAACAGAATTGGAGCAGATTTTCCGTTCTAATTAAGAACAAATTCGGCAGAAAACAGGTTTCAGGCGAACTTTTCCAGGCCAAACAAAGGGTGTTTGAATCGATTTCCCGGTAATGGAACCAATTGATGATGCCAAAATCGTCAAATCAGCCCAAATCCAAGCGTTCGGATGCTCCGGAGATTGCAAGGCCTGAAAGAAAACACGTAAACTAAGTCGGGGCGAGTCTGGCTAAAGGCCCTCCGGCGTGAGAGTAAGTTCATGGTTGGTGTATGAAAAACTAAATTGACAGAGTTTCTGTATTGTAAAAAGTAACGTACCAAATAATAGGCCATATGACTTGTATTTATAGGGATGGATTGATAAAATTCATGTAGAATTGAACTTGTAAAGAGATAAGATATAATCCTAAGAGAATTATATCTGTTAAGGAGTCATTGTTTGACTTGAATTGATGTAGTTGGTTACAATCCTGATTGAATCATGACTGTTGAATCCTTGTTTGAATAGGATTGTACGATCTGCTAGCCGGAAAGCCGAGGAGCATGAATTCCTTATCTCGGCTTTGGCAAGTAAGCCGAGATGAATGATTTTGCTTCCTCGTCATTTGATGATTGGCCGACATGTGAATATGACGAGGTGAATGATTCTGTCTCCTCGTCATTTGATAATATGCCGAGGTAAGAACTTTTCTCTCCTCGTCACTTGTGATTTCTCGGAGTATGATGAGCCAAGTATGAAGAGCCCGTTGTTGATGTAAGGCCGAGGAGATACTCCTCAACATACGAGGAAGGTACCTCGACCCTGTTATTTGAGCATTGATACTTGTGTATTGGATTATGTTTATGGCCCAATCCATTTGGACCCAACTCGGAAAAGCCCATGTTCGTATCTCGATTTATACTGTTCAGTGCAATTTTACCATGGTGTAAACAACTTACAAAAAGTAATAGTAATGTACATTTTCCAAAAAAAAAAACTGAAAAGCCAAATGCTACACTTAATTATGTGAGATAGGAGGAGTATTATATTCCGTCCGTCCCAAAATGAACAACAAAATAATTCAAATTTATCAAAAGCAAATTTGAAAAAAAAAATATCGTTCATTTTGGAACTGTGGAAGTACTTCTCTTTGATAGAATAGAACTCATATCAGGCCATGCAATGCTATAACCTGGTGGACTTTTCTATTCATACTCTTCTCTGTAGGCAAAAATGGCAAACATTGTGAAGAGAATAAGAAACAATAAAAATTAAAGACTTTGCACAATCATAAAATGATTATTTCATTAAAAAAAAAATGGTCAATCAGTAAACAGAAGAAAGGAATGGGAGAGAGAAACAAGAATTCACCATTTTCACGACTTTTTTGAATTACAATTCTTCGATCTTCGTTTGAAAAAAAAGTTCCAACTTCGCTTCGTTTTCGCAAGTTTATGGATATCCTCTTTCATGCTCTGACAATCTTTTTCAAGCTCAAAAACTCGCTCTCTCATGTCTGCACATATATCATGCACATTTGAGAGTGTAAGGTTAGAATTGGGATTTTGCGAATTCTCGACAAAAAACCAGCCTGAAATTGATGTACGCAGACGAAGCTGTTCAAAGAATAGGACTTGCACAACAACACGGAGAGGTAATCTCTCATTCTGGGCCGCATGGGTGCTGGCTTCTAAAGAGAGCTTCTGGCAGTTCATTAGTCTGCAGATTTGTTCCCGCTCTGAGTCTGTAAGCCAAGGATGTGCCTGAATAACTCCAAAAGCATAAGAATAATTTGTAGATAGTAAGATTAACTTGATGTTGTACCCTGCAGTTATGATAATCTTTCTTCCATAATGTCGAAAAAAATTCAAATTTCCTAAGAGGCAAATTTGAAATTATTTTGGACATTTATTTGGGACGAAAGTAGTAGACTAATTTGAAACCGGATTGATTCGAGTGTCCCACCCCTTAGGTTCGAAAACCAACCCCCCAGGTTTGGTTTGGTTTGGTTCGGTTTCATTTCACTTCCCTCCTTTTGTCAACTTTATTAAGCAAAGTGACTATTTTGTCCCTAAATCTTCTTAATATATAGCATAATACTTAATTAGATACTGTATAGAATTAGGGATGAAATAGTCATTTTTCGAAAATAAAGTTGATAAAAGGAAAAAAGTGAGGTGAAACCAAACCTCGGGGACTTGTCCAAACCTCAGGGGTTAGCAGTGAACTTATCCCATTTGAATGCTCAACAAGGAAGCCGGTATTCTATTACCTTCAGAAAAATGTCAATTGCCCTGTAAATACCATCAGAAAGGGGTCTAGCATAATCAGGAACGGCAGCGGCAAGAGACTGAAATTTTGGGAATTTCAGATTAACGTCAGGAGCCACATCAGCAAGAAACGCATCAACGAGATTGGCCACCAGTGTCATTGATGTCAAGGACTGGACCCTGTCCTCCATCTCCTCTTCAACTATATATGGTGAATTTACAGCACTTGAAGTCTGGTCCATCGACATGAAATGATCAAGAATCCTCTGAAAACATTCAATATCATATAAAGTCTCTACGGAGTATCCCATATTAGGAATTAGCAAATCATCCAGTGTCGCTTGGTCCAACTGGGCCCCAACTCTTTTTTCCAAATTTTCTCTGCACAACAGACTTGCCTGTAGAGAGTTTGAATCTTGTTAAAAACATGTGCTGACCTATTTATAGGCGAATTTATGTAGCCTAAGCGGCATTTTATATCTATCATTAATAAATAAACTCAATTTATTTTTTAAAAGACGGACTTGCCTGTAAGACTATAGAACTGCGAAGGAGCCGTATTAGAAACTTAGTTGGCAGGACTCCTTTTTGTGTTGGAAGTAACTCGACAATCTCTTCAAGGAGAACCCTTTGATCTGCCTCGGAGGGTGTGGATGATTTTGAATTGTTTCCATCATTAAAACTTGACTGCCTATTCATCAAGGGAATATATTTCTTAGCGTAGACCACGAGGGACCCAGCAATGGTCTCGGGTTTCATGCCTCCTGATTCAACGGCCTGGATTAAACGTTTGTAGAGTGGCAAACCAAGAAAAGATGCATCCCAGTACCACCAATCTTCACCCATTGACTGTGGCTTAATTGAAGTTGAAATTCCGTTCCAGACAACCGAATTAGGGGCATTTTCGTCATTCTTGGGCTCTGACACGGGCCAATTATATAAGCCTGGACTAGAACAAGCTTTTGTTGCTAAAGAATTAATGCATCTTGAGACAATATTTAGCTCCTCTGCATCTGCAAGAACTTCTTCACAGGTTTCAAGTGCTTTTATTGTGTCCGCCCAATCGCTAAAAACTTCATTTATAAAGGTTTCAGTTTCCTTAATGAGATTATCCGTCCCGTAATCCTCAGTCATTTGGAGGTACTCAGCAGCACACCTAAGGCTGACTATATTGAGAGATGTGAGCTCTATTTTTACACCATAGCAAAATTTGGCTACAAGTTCAAATGTTTTGGCCCCACCAGGTAAGTCGTTAAGATGCAATACAGAAACTGAGCCATCCTCAACGTCATCGATAAGCTTTCCCAATAGCCCACTTCTCGATAGCAAAGGAAACTGCAGCATAACCAATATACAAAATCAAGAGATTGGCCCATAAAATAATGACAGCGTTGATAAATTAACATGTACGGAGTAATACACACCTTATGCAAATGAAATGACATTTCTCCAATCTCAATGGTAACATCGCTCTGAAGCCCAGACGTACACTGCCTGAAAAATGATATGATCAAAATTTTAAAAAACTAATAATAATAAATACCATGAGAAATCAAAATACATAGACCTTAGCATTATAAGTTCCTTATTAATTAACTTTAGAAGTCCGTTTCAATAATAATGACCAATCATCTTTAAGAACATGAGAATCTATGTACGAAACCTCCTACTAAAGTCTTCTAGTACAATTTGAATGATAGAGTTGGATTCTTAAGTTTACGGGGGAATTTAAATCAATCATACTTCTTTCATGGGTACTTGACTTGTGCAACTCATTGGTTAGTGGGATTGATCTTTAACCAGATCAGTTAATCCATTCTGTTTTTCAACAGAACAAGAGTCGTTACAGATTAACAGTAGAACTACACATCGTTTCTTAAGTTTAAGGTTGTGAATTTAATTTCTCACACTTATCATCTTTTATGCTAGATAATGAGGAAACACTGAAGTTTTGCAGAGGAGCCTCGAGTATTCGCCCACATGTTTCCATAGTTTGCTGAAGTGTTGATTAGTTCCCCCAGTCCCATCACCCTATCATGCCACAAGCAGGGCAAAAGGGCCCGCGCATTCTTGCTCAGCTCCAAATATGTCCGAATTGTATTAAGACACTACTCCACTGCATATAAACATTGCAATCCCTGTATAAGGATCTTGAACCAAATCTATCACGACAATTGACATTCCTTATCACCTTATTTCTCAGAAAATCTTCTTTCTTCATCTTCTGCACCATCATATGTTATAATGTTTGCAGCCACAATATATAATCATGATCTTCTAACTCTTAAACAACTAAATTCCTACTCAAATTTGGATATTTATATTCGACGCTGATCACCTTATTGGTGATAAATGGGTTCTTCCTCCTTACATACTTGATCTTTCATCACATTGGTGATAAATGAAATGACTTCTAACAAATGTTGCATACAAAACTTTTAGGATTGAATTACGTAAGATGTAAGCTCATTCAACATTACTCTTCTCAAAAGAGTACTTAAATAATCTAATATGAACAACGAATTCATGATTTACAATGCTAGAACAAATAAAATAGGTGCGGGATATTACAGGTAATGCTTGAGTAGCCAACTTGTCAACTCCATTGAGTATTTCATGAATCAATGAGAAACAACCAGCCATTATATAGTCCTTCTTAGTGGAATGTAGTTGAATATTCTCAACGGCACAAATCAACATAACAGCATAATAAGAATTGAGTTTGTTGAACGGCCCGGCACCTAGCATGCTTTAAATCTTTTTATTATTGTTGTTCTTGCTTCTTAGATAGGAAAACTCATATTTCATCAATCCTATCGTTCCTACGAATCCTTTATTGAGAAAAAAATTACCACATCTAACTTACAAGTGAACCATATATATAGTTTCGAACAAAAAAAGTACAAATTTTTCTGAATTTACCATATCAATGCAGCTTTACGGAAATAGTGAAAAGAAATATAAAAAAGTGTGATAGAATTGTGGCCAGAACTAATCAAGTAACCAATGATGCAACCACCAAAGTCCAACAAACCTTTAAACAAACGCAACCAACCAGCAAATTGTTCAATGACAGCAGATCCCTATGAAAATGTGAAATCAAACTAGCATCTACCCAAATGTCCCACTAAGCCAATTATACCATTGCAAAAGTTACTGAAATGAATTAATGTATAATAGATGAACACTAATAAAGAACCCAGCATCTAAAATAACAATCTAGAGAAATGTTGCACTATCGCCAAAGCCAATCACTACTTCCGTCCCAAAATGAATGACCAAAACATTTTCACATTTTCTCTTGCATGGGAGTAGTAGTTTAGACAACATTACAATTCTGGAACAATTGGCACAAGTACAAGTGGGCAAATGTATGTGGAACAACACTTGGCAACATGACTTTCCTTAGCAAATCACCATTTGAGTAGAAGGATCACTGAAACAGCAATAAGCCACTAATCAAGCCTCGTGTAACTTTAAAGTGTGATATTTTAACACTAAAGTCCTGGGTTTTATCAATTCTACCCCCTTTCTAATAGAAAAGACAACCCTACATAATATATTTTCCCCAATTGTGCCAAATTTATAATCCGCAATGTTGTTTGCCCCGTTTCTCTAAAATCCTAGCTCCGGCCCTATTCGCACATTCACGAGCATCATCAAGGAATCACAAGAAATTCAATAACAACATTCAAGATAGCAACTGAAGATTGAATCACCAACGATTTGAAGACAAAACAACAAAAACCCAAGTCATATGCATTGATTTGATACAAACCCATATCATTAGAACGAAGAATTAGCAAACCAAATTAGGCTTAAAAAAGTAAATCGAAACGAGAAATCAAGGAAGAAGGGGAAAACAGAGAGATGATTGCGAGGACTTACCAAGTTTGGCCTTCAAGTTGAAATGCTTCAGGTTTTGTCCCGAGCTGCATGCAGGCCATGTTTAAGCAATTTTGTAATAGAATTTGACAAAAATGTAATGAATGAGAAAATGAAGATTAAAGAAAGCAAAGAGAGATCCGAGTCTATGGGGGCGGTGAAGGAGAAATAGAATCAGTTAACTAAGTTTACGGGACTGTGCTAAAATCTGGGCAGTGGAAAAATGAAATGCTATACTCCCTCCGTCCCGCCTCCGGTCCGGAAGTGCACAAATTTTCTTTTTGGGCGTATCATTTAAATTTGAAAGAGCACAATTTAAAAATGAAATTTTTTTTATTATTTTTTTATTTATGAGACTCACTTATCATACTCACAATAAATATCCACTAACTATTTTCTACCTCACTTTCTTTTTCCTATATCACTTTTTATACTCACAACATTTATTTTAATATACATTTTTTTTCTTTTCTACATCATTTTTCTTAATTTCCGTACAAGACAACAACTTTGCCCTTGGGCGGGCCGGGACGGAGGGAGTACTAGGTGAACATTCCCTCCCAAGTGGATTAATTCCCAAGCCTCCTCTAGCCATATCAATTTGTCAAATTAGGACAGAACGTTTGCTGTATGCCATGATTAGAATTAATCCATACAAATATTCCTTAAAAACCCCTAACATCTGTGTTTCAAGGTTAATGAATTTTTTAAATACCAAAATTGTCCTATTCCCAAAAAAAAAAAACCTCCGTCCCACCTCCTCATTTTTATTTAATCACTCTCTCTAACTTGCAAAACTAATGTCATCTAATTATATCTGTTTTCAAATGTAGTTATTGATGTATTGCAATGTACTAATTCAATTAAATAATTTTTGCAATGTCATCAATTTGTTGATAAAATCGTCAATTATTTAACGAATGTTGGGATGACACAAGACTAACGTCCACCAAATAAGTATTTGGTCCATCAATAAAGTTAACTCACATTTAGCTAACACATGTACTCCCTCCGTCCCACTACAACATTTACAGTTACTGTTTGCACAAAAATTAAGAAAAAGTATAGTGGATTAAGTGTTGAGAGTATGAAAAGTGTGGTAGGAGAGATAAATTAGGGTAGTAAATAATAATTGAATTGTTGTTGTGATTATGACATGTGAGTCTTATTAATATAAAAGTAAAAAAACATTTTCATTTTAGAAAGTGTCTAGTTTGTAATGGGACGCCCAATGAAGAAAGTGTTTAGTTTGTAGTGGGACGAAGGGAGTACACACTATCTCTCTCCAAACCCTCTCTATTTGTGGCGACCATTACCTCCTCACCACTCACTGCCACACCTATGTCTGGTTCCTCTTCTTCACGGGAATCGGTGACACTTCAACCTACAACATCCTTCTATTTCACATCAATATATCAAGTTCTGCAAATCTAGCCCTATCATCTCTAGAGCTGTCAAAACGGGCCTACGGGGTGGGTTTGCCCACGGGCCCGAAAAGCCCGCTGCGAAACGGGCCTGGGCAGGAAAGCCCGCGAACATTGCGGTCCTAAAAACTCTTGGCCCAGCCCGCCCCGCATACGGGCCGCGGGCAAAACGGGCCAGCCCGCGAAAAATTCAAAACAGAAATGGAGCTAAACACAATCCTATTCCAAATGTATCGGTCAGTAAAAAAAGAGATTATGATGAGACTCTAATATGAACTTTGATTATACATCGTTATCATGGAACAACTCCTTGGGAACTCAGCTTCCTCCCTATCTTGCTTTGTAGTTTAGCTCTTTCAATCATTCACCTTTTCTTACGAAAGAAAGCAGAGAATTTCTTCCCTACCTCTTTTTATGTCCCCCAACCCCCTTTCTTTCTTCTTTTTTTTTTTTTCAGTACTTTCACGGACATATGCAGAAAACTGGTGCAGTTGAGGTATGAAGGCTGTGACGGTGACGACCGGAGGAGCCACCACCGGGATCAAGAAGCAAGAATGGAGGAGCAGCCGTCGGGATCTGGATTCTGGAAAGAGAGAGAGACGGAGAAAGTAAAGTGACGCTAAAAAACCTAACCGGCCAAAGGCTTTTAACGTCTAATTGAAATGGCCTGGCCAAAGGCTAAAATAAAAATGTAAGAGTCCAGGTCCACTCTCCAGAATATGCGGGCTGCCCGCGGCCCGCCCCACCCCAACCTGCAAAAGCCTGCGGCACGTGTGGGCAAAGCCCGAAAAGCCCGCATCCAAACGGGTATTGAATACACTAGCCTAACCCGCCCCTAATAGGTGGCGGAGCGGGCATGCCCGCGGGCTTTTACCCTATTTGACAACTCTAATCATCTCCCCCAGCGACTAGACTCTCTCTGCGTCAAATCCAATTTGTTCTACTTCTCCGTGTTCATTCTTCCTCATTTGTCCCACTCCATCAAATTAATGATCCACCTCCATGACATCGATACCAAATCTGACGTCTCTCTATCGTCAAGGTTCTTCTGGTGCTCCTCACCATACCACTCCAAGCTCCTATTCTTACTATCTTCATCTTCTCCCAAACTTTATCTCTAAGACGTCTTCGTTGATGGACGAAGTCTGGAATCAAACATCATATGTGCTCCAGTGGGTATGAAGAGAAGTTATGGTGGTGTAAGTCGTCCGGACAGAACAATAGACCGGAGAAAGGGACCGATCTTTAGAACTAGTTGATGTAGAGAGCTTTGAAGAAGGATGAATTGCTTTGTAGGAAACTATTACGCAAATCGATTGGCATAACAGAGCTCGCATAAATCAATTTTCCTCTGATTCTTGAAATGTTGAAGAGTTTTATGAAATTTCGTAAATATCTAATCCTTTTATGGCAATAAACTTAGGTTCAAGGGCTTTAGGGTCACAAGCCCAAACCACTAAGGGAGCGTTTGTTTTTTTATCTTAAGCCTTGTTTGCCTCTTAACACTTATTCATTAAGAGGATTAGAGAAATAAGTGTGTTTGTTTTTTTTTTTTTTTGAAATAAGGCTTGTTAGGCTATTAAAACCCTCTTAATTTTAAGTGGTTAAAATGTTGCCGAATTGCCTCAAAGTCTCCCGAAAGCCACCGCTTTCATATTTGATTTTGGTTAAATTTTTTTAAACTCATCTTGTTTCATATTGCATTTACGTTTATTTTATTTTTATTTTTTTATTTTTTTTTTAACCTGCTTTATAATGAATTCAGATAGAAAATCAAACAACTTATCCAATTCAGAATTCAGTTTTCAGTTGCTGCCTCTTAATCATTCAGCCATTTTCAAAACTGAAATCAGATTTCAGCACTTATCACTTAAAAAAAACAAAAACACCCTAAATGTACCAGGACTGAAATAAAAGGCCACGTTTTGAAACTTTCTCGCGTTTTTGGCCAAAACGCTGCAAAACCCCAGACGACTCTATCACTCTCCACCTATAAACAGCTCTGTTCTAAAAGACCCCGCCTAAGGGCGCCTAGGCCCCGCCTAGGCGCTAGGCCCCTCTCCAACGCCTAGTTCTAAGCCCCGCCTAGGTCCTGACTAATCCCGATTAGTCCCCGACTAGTCCCCGCCTAGGCGCTAGGCCCGACTCCGCCGCCTAGCATCCGCCTAGCGCTTTTTAGAATCTTGATAAACAGACGGCTTTCTACTCCAAATTAGGTTTGATTTTAGCCCCCGCCGCACAAATATTACGACGAAGAAGAAGGCAACTCGTGAAATCCGTCAGTTAGGTAATCCCATGATTTATTAGTTTCTATCTATGATTAAATAGATTTAATCTATCGATATCGATATGGATGGATGAAATTGCTGAAGATAATTGTTTTTCTTGAAACTTAGCGACAGTAATTTTGGACTAGAGGGACTACAGTTTGAGATGCTGGCCATAGAATTTGCAACTTCGCCATCTCACCTTACCAATTACCCCATGATTGCCAATGTAAATGGCACGTTGATCACCAATAAAATCAGAATTGGAGCCTTGCTATTGTCTCTCTGTTCTGGTAATTGACCGGAAGAAGCAATACATAAGAAACGTACTCCCTCCGTCATTTACTCTTGATCAAGAGAAAATTTGAAATCTGACATTCATTTTGGGACGGAGGGAGTAGAAATAAAGAGAGAGAGATGAAGCCTTCTTCACTGTTTCTGCAGCAGAAGGTGTAAATGAAATGGCATCAGCCCTTACCACAAGGAAAAATGCTCGTTTGTGTATTAACTATTAGTCTATTAGGAATTCTTTTCTTTGCCTGCATTTGACTAGTATCACGAGATCATTACCGCTAAACTCGAGAATAGAGTGTCAGATTATATATATAAGTACCAATTATCTTTGCATTGGGCGATTCATACTTCTATTGGCGCACTTGTGACATACAAAGTGTTACTCTTAAGCTCCCTATAGCAGCATATGAAGTGGTTGTAGCATTTGATTCATACGAAAGAGTATGATAAACTTGAACAACAAACATTTCTATGAAGGAGATGAACACATCAAGAAATGTATGAACTCAGATTGTGAGGAAAAATCTTTTTCTCATTCAGTTTAACAATGAGCAATGCTCAGTACATTATATATACAGTTACGGGAATTCTAACTAACTCTTTTCTGTTACAGTATTTCTAAACTAAACCTTGATAATAAACATATTTACATTTTACCCCTTTTCCTTTTCTAAGTCTACAGTAGTAGCCTTATCACCCCCCCCCCCCTCAAGATGGATGGGAGAAATAAGTTGATCACATTCATCTTGGCAAGTAAGGAAACAATTCTTCCACTAGTCAGGGCCTTGGTAAAGAGATCTGCAGGCTGATCTTCAGTGGAGATATAATGCCATTGACAATCTTCTCCCTAATGAGATGACAATCAATCTCAATATGTTTGGTTCTTTCATGGAAAATAGGATTAGCAGCCAGATGAAGAGCTGATTGGTTGTCACAGTATAATGGAACTGGAGTAAGAGTACTCAAACCAAAATCCTTTAACAGTGATATGAGCCAAGTGATCTCACAACATGTATTGGCCAAAGCCCTGTACTCAGCCTCAGAGGATGATCTGGAAACCACTGATTGTTTCTTACACTTCCAGGAAATAAGAGAAGTGCCCAAGAATAAGCAAAAACCAGTGACACAAGGTGTGATAGGAACAGAAATAGGATTGGATATATGAGAGTTGGAGAAAGGAAAGACATTTTCATAGAACACAACATCTCTGCTGTAAAATATTCTGTGAGAAGTGAGATCATATAGGCTTTCTTATGAAGAGGATAGCCCAGAAAAACACATTTAACAGCTCTTGGAGAGAATTTGTTTCTGTTATGCTGAAGTGTAGAAGCAAAGCAAAGACAACCAAATACTTTCAGAAGGGAATAAGAAGGTGTACCAAACAAGGCTTCATAAGGAGTTTTATTCTTGAGAACAGTACTTGGGAGTCTATTTATGAGATAGGTGGCAGTTAAAACACAATCTCCCCAAAATTTCAAAGGAAGATGAGACTGAAATCTTATAGCTCTAGCTATTTCAAGGAGATACCTATGTTTCCTCTCTGTTCTACCATTTTGTTGAGGGATTTCAACACAGGTACTAGTTTGAAGAATGCCAAATGGTTGAAGAAGTTGAGTAACTTTCTGACTGAAGAATTCAGTTCCATTATCAGAATGAATTGCATGAATGGAACTATGAAATTGATTCTTAACTAACAAAATGAAGGTAAGAAGAATGTTGGGAACATGATCTTTGGATTTCAGAAGATAGACCCAAGTAGACCTAGTGTGATCATCTACAATGGTCAGAAAAGAGTTGAACCCATCATGAGTCATATGATTGTAAGGACCCCAAACATCACAGTGAATGAATGAGAGAAAAAGGAGATAAGCTTCTTGAATTGCTTAAAGGAAAAGCACATCTTGTTTGTCTTGCAAAATGACATACATCACACAAGAATTCTGAAGATTTACACATTGATTTGCAATCAAGATTTGGAAGAAGTTGAAGTTTGTGTAAAGGAACATGACCTAATCTAAGATGCCACAAAGATGTGTTTTGAACTTGAGAATTACAAACAGTGGAAAGAGAACTAGAGGCAACACTTGACAACTGCAGCTCAGAAGAATTGGATACAAGCAGTTTATACAGATTACCTTCCAATTTACCAATCATGTGAGACCTCTTCATCAGATGGTCCTGAAAATAACAGGCATTTGAGAAGAAAGAAAGAGAGCAATTGTTATCTGAAGTTAGTTTACTCACAGATATCAGATTGTAAGCAAAGGAAGGCACATAGAGTACATTTGACAAAGTGAGAAAGGGTGTCAGTTTAACAGTGCCGCTATATGTAATGTGAGATGTTTGACCATTGGGTAGATATATGAGAGATGACATGGGAATAGGATCAATGAGATGATTAAAGAAAGAGGTTATGTGATCTGTGGCTCCAGTGTCAATGATCCATGGTGTATTAGCATTAGAAACTGAACTCATGGAAATAGGAATAATAGAACTAGTATTGCATAAACTAATACCTGCTGAAGCTGTGTCTGTGGCAGAAAGAGCACCACTGTTGAGAAGACTCAGAAGTTGTTGAAGTTGTGAGGCAGAAATAGTAGGAGTAATGACTTGAGAAGCAACTGATGTAGAATTTGCAAGAGAAGAATCTTGAGTATCAGTTGTTACAGCTGCAGCTTGTGAGTGAGTCTTGCCAAACTTGGCCTTGTATAGCTTTGGCATTCTAGCCATATCAGGTTTAGTGCCATGCAGAGGGTGCCAATCAGGGTACCCATGTAAGAAGAAACATCTATCCTTTGAGTGACTGTCCCCATGGCAGTAGTCACAAAAGAATTGTCCTCTCTTTTATTCTTGAAATTATTAGATTTGAAATTGTTCCCACCCTTACTTAACAGTGCAGTGGAAACAGGACTCTCAGACATTTCATGAACATTCATAGTTACTGAAGTGGGGCCTCTCTGTTGTTCTTCTTGCAGCAACATATTTAAGGCTTCATTGACAGTAGGTAATGGTTAAAGCATCAGAATTTGGCCTCTAGTGGATGTGAAGCTTTCATTAAGGCCCATTAGGAATTGAGTTAGCTTATGGACAAGCTCAAACTCTTCCTGTTGTTTAATGTGACCACACAAGCAATTGCATGTGCACTTACTCAGATGAGTAAGTTCATAATACTGATCCCACATTGTTCTAAATTTTGTATAGTATCCTGACACAGATAGATGTCCTTGAGAGAGAGAAGCCAGATCTTTCCTAATCTGAAATATCTTTGGAGCATTTGTATGAGAATACCTAGATTTCAGGTCTTCCCAAATCAAATGTGCAGTAGGTAGATAAGAAATGCTACAAGCAATGTCAGGTGACAGAGTATTTGTCAACCATGAAATTACCATACTATTGCACCTACTCCAAGCCATTGAGTACTTAGAACCAGATTTAGGTTTAGCAGACTGACCAGTAATCATTCCAAGTTTGATTTTAGCTTCGAGAGACAGAATCATAGCTCTGCTCCATTGAGCGTAATTAGAATCAGTAAGAACATGTGAAATCAACTTCATTCCAGGATGATCATTTGGATGAAGAAAGAGAGGATGATTGGGATTTAATGTGATAATGGTTTCATTGATATCATATGGATCGATCTCAACATCAGGTTCAGAATCAGAGGAATCAGCCATGAGGTAAACAGAAATGAGACAATCGCGAGAAACGATGCAAAAACAATTGAAGAAGACAGATAATTGCTACAAATCAAATCAGCAATCGAAGAGACAAAGAAATCACAGAATCAGCTGTCGAACCTGCGATCGTGAATGGATTCTCAAACAATGAAATGGTGCGGAAGCAGATGAATGGCCACCAGATCGATGGCTCTGATACCATGATAAACTTGAACAACAAACATTTCTATGAAGGAGATGAACACATCAAGAAATGTATGAACTCAGATTGTGAGGAAAAATCTTTTTCTCATTCAGTTTAACAATGAGTAATGCTCAGTACATTATATATACAGTTACGGGAATTCTAACTAACTCTTTTCTGTTACAGTATTTCTAAACTAAACCTTGATAATAAACATATTTACATTTTACCCCTTTTCCTTTTCTAAGTCTACAGTAGTAGTCTTATCAGAGTAGAAGCCTAATGTAGAACCATGGATGATAAATTTACATTGGAGAATTATATCGCCGGGAGGAAGGAAATTTTTAGCTCGACTTTTCATATAATGTGAAAAAACAGTATTTTGAGACATACTTTAAAAAATTTACGTTAAAAGTTGATGCCTATAATAACTTTTATAATCGTTTAAAATATTTTAAACATTAAGTATAAGTATTTTTGTACTCTCAAACAATTTTGGTGGATGTATTAACCAACCTAATATAGTGATATTTTCTTTAGTTATTAAACTTTTCTATTGACTCTTTTCATCCAAACTCTTCAACAGCAACTTTGTCCCCCTCACTTGATGAATAGCTCGCCTTTACCAACAACTAAGTGCGAAACTCTACCCGAACTGGTTTGTTTACTTTGGCTTAAGTCCTTTAAGGAAAGTGTCACTGACAGTGCCACCTATTTGAGCTCTTTGACTTCGTTAGTCTTTTGAATTCACTGCTGTAACTTCTGCTATATAACATTTCTCCTTAATTCCAGTCCCGAACGGTAAGTGGGTAAGTTGTTAACGGACTTAATTCCCGTTCTTAACAGTAAGTGTAAGTTGTTAGGGGACAGAGGGAGTAGAGTATAGGGAAATATAATTTCCTTAATATCTCATTTAAATTTTATAATTATGTTAGTACTAATAAGATTTGATAGTTACGCTATTTTTGATCTCTAAATGAGTTAGAACGCAAAAAGATCACTTCGACTCTTAACTGTTTTCCTTTGGTGGTTTACAGGCTTATTGTGGTGACTTTCAATATAGACATTTTTCTGTCATTCCGTAAAGAGGTAATAAACTCGCATAGTCAACATCTAATATCTCTCAAGTCAATTGTATCACATTCACTAGATCAAATGAGTGGCTGTGATGATCTTTCAAGCGAAGAAGATAGAGGGTATGAGACCGCGAATGAAGAATATGAAGATAGTGACTCAGGTCAAAGTTGTGTAATAGTGCAGAAGAGAAGGAGGTTGACTAGCGCAGATAAAATAAGTGATGCCATTAATCGCATGGCTTCCCAAATGGAACGCCAAGTGAATGCTAAATTGTCTCTCATTAATGATATTAGCGTGAAGAAGACCCTCACAATCTTGAACCAAGTGCCCGGTGTAACCGTGGGGAGTGCTTTATACTTTTTGGCTTGTAGAATATTTGCCAAACCGTATAACAGAGAGTTGTTTATTAACTTAGAGGACAATGATCTACGACTTATTTGGTTAAAAGATATGGAACTAAGGGAGCGGTATTTCTATCCTCCTCCACAGCAATTTGGCCATTTCTCCGGTGGATTCTGTCGTCAGCAGTTTGCTCAGCCTCCTAGTTTGCTTGCTCAACCATCACCTAGTGTCATTCCTTGCCAATTTCCCGCACACTCTCATGCCTCATCTTCACATGATGTTCCTGATGCTTAGTATCACTGCGGTATTTCGACTTTTATATATATATAGTTAAATTTCTCATTTTATTGTTGTTTGGTACTTGTTTTAGTGGATGGTACTTTTGTGTATGATCTAGCTGGTAAAGTTTGACGTTTTTTTTTTGTTTTAAGTTGATTTCATTGATAAGTATTACTCCCTCTGTTCCGAAATAAATATCAAAAAGTTTCAAATTTATTTTTGATCAAGAGCAAAAAAAAAAAATCGACATTCGTTTACGGACAACGGAGGGAGGAAGTAATTGTTATTACTTTTGAAGTTTTAATGTGATATTGTAATGTATTTGGTGACCTAAGTTGTAATACTTTAATTATTTATATTTTCATTGGGATCGGAAAATTCGTGTTAGTGATATTTGCATAGTATGCTTGGATCATTAAGTGGTAACATCATATTATTAATGGAATTAGAAATTTAATTTCTTTGAAAGAAGAATCACAACATTGAAAAGACTATTTGGAAATTGAAGTTTGATGTATACTTGTAACCGATGCGGGTTGATCAGTTAGGTAAGTGACAGTCAAATTCGGGACGAATTTTCTTTAAGGGGGAGTGAGTGTAACGACCCCAACCCTAGGCACTCATTTTAAATATTTAATTATATGCTTTTAAAAATTTATGTTCACTTTATGTGTTCAATTATACCTTTAAATTCTTAAATTAGGATAAACTGGGTGAAAAGTAAATTTAGGAGCTTATAAGAATTTATTGGACATTAAATAAAGAAACTAGGGGAAATAATAAAAATGGGAATTTATTAAATAGATAAATAATTGAGGAGGTTAAATGAGTGAGTAGGATGAATTATTGGGTTAAAGGTTAAATTTAAATTAAAAATAAAGATGAAAGCCTTCTTGGTAGATATTTGTAGGAGGGGCCAATTTTCTTGCTCTCCCATCCTCTTGCCAAGTGTCCATTCCCCACACCTCCTCTTACTCCCCTTCCCCTCCTTCTCCTTCATTCACTACCATTCTTCATCCTAGAGAAAATAGAGAAAACCTCCATTGAAGTCCCCTTTGCCCAAGCTTTGAAGTCAAGCATTTCTTCACCAAAAATCAAGTCTAAGGGCACCATTGAAGTTGGATGACCTAGAGGAAGCCATCTAGCTAGAAAGATCAACATTTCCTTATAAAATCCAAAGGTGAGTTGTTATGATTCCCTTCTTCTATGTGTTCATAAGCTCTTTGATTATTATTCTTGATCTTGTGATGTTGATTCCTTGCTTGGAAACCTAAATGGGAGTTGATTGATTAGAAAATGAAATTGGTTGAAGTTAGGGTTTAAAGAATGATCATTTAAAGGGTTGGAAATGGGTGAAATGAGTAGAGATGAATAATTTAGGATTACTTGGGTTGAGTTTACAAGTTTGAATGGGACTTGGTAAGATGAGGGTGTTCTTGGGTGTTCTTGATCAAGCCATGGTAGAGGGAAAGAAGAACTAGGTTGAAAAGGGTTAAACATATGCAAAAAGGGGCTGGAGGAGGCTTGGGCGGTCGCCCAAGTGGGCTTGGGCGGTAGGAGGTCCAAATTCCTTTAGGTACACTTGGGCGGTCGCCCAAGTAGGTTAGGGCGGTCGCCCAAGCTGGCAGAAACTACAAATTCTCTTGAGGTCCACTTGGGCGGTCGCCCAAGTGTAAGGGCGGTCGCCCAAGACCCTGAACCAAGTTTAGAGTTGTTCAAACCTAATCAAACTCGAACCAAAATGGAATCTCTTTAACCTAGATTAAAGTAGAATACTTTGGCTACACATTGACATCCTAAGTGATCAAAATGGAATTGGGGAAGTACTTTAAATGTTGCTTGGAAAGCGCTAGTTAACCTAGTTTGGTAACTTAGCAGAAATGATTCTAACTTGGTAAATTGAACTTGGATCTTCATAGAGGCCTTGTATTATTGTATAAAGACCTTGTAGGATGGATTGATGGTATTTCCTTGCCTTACTTTGAGTTCATATACATTGGTTATATTATGCATAGTGTGTTGATTTATTGTTGCACTATGATATTGGTCAGACATGAGTATATTTACCATGTTGATATATTGTTATCCCTTTTTGTGGATTGTATTCAAGTATCTATTATGTGCTTGATAATGTTGAATACTTGTTATAGTATTTCTGTCGTTATGATATTGTTGTAGGATTCCCTACTTTGGAATTCCTAAACTGTACATGTTGATACAAAGATTTATAGCCGTTGTGCTAATATGTTGAATACTTGATATAGTATTGCTATCTTCATGATATGCTGTGGTATGTATCCCTACTTTGGATCATACAATGTTTGGTTAAGCAAGTATGTTATTACTGTGCTTAGTTATGTAAATCCAGCTGGTATTGATTTATTTGTTTGTTGGACAATGTATGGGATTATAATGACATCGAGCCAAGTTCATTATAATTCATACATTGGTAACCCAATTGTCCCCCTTGTGTGGGATTTGTGGGCTAGCATCTCCTTTTGAGGTAGATGGTCTAGTTTCACCGGGGATATGACTGTGTGTCAGAATCCCTATGGTATCAAGTTATTGTTCATGGTTCCGGAACCGCTTCTTCAACTGTTGCCGCTGCTCGGTTGTGTATATCCTTTGGAGATGAAACCTTGGCTCAAGATCCTTCTAAGTGTTACTTTATCGTACTTATGTGTTGTGATATATTCATGCCGAGATGGTCGTTGTTTCCAACCCAGGTATGGGACGGTTGGCGGCGTGTGGAGCCTCTCGGGTTATGTGGATATGTCTTTTGATGTGTTGCATCTTATATGGCATATTGCCGCATTCATAATAGCTCATTGAGATTTATTCTCACCCCTCTCCCTTTACTGTTTTAGATTCCGAGACGGTGGACCGACCAAGTAAGGGCGGAAAGGAGTTTAGAAGTGGTATTTTGGGAATTGTCGGGTTATGTTAGATTGGTGTAGAAAGTGTTTGTTAGCATAATTCTTTTAAAGGGTTGTATTCATAAACTTTAATTTCATACTATATTCGATATCTTTTGTAACTAAAACCGTTTATTATTTTCGTGGTTGGTTAACTCTCCCTCCAACGTGGAAGGAGTAGAGTTACTTTGAAATGGTTGTGTTAAAGTTTTGGAGATGAAATCAAAGTTTTTAAAAATTAGGAGAATTGGGTTAGTTTGAGGACGCTCCACTCGGGACACGTGTAGGTTCCGGCCTGGGTCCTCACGCTGGTATCGTAGCTCTGCTAGAGTTCTCGCAGAGTCTAGCCGAGCGAGAGTGTGCGATAACTTACGTCGAGAGTTTAATGCAGAATTTGTTCAAAGGCGTAAAATGATCTTGATCAACCAAGGAATCAAGGAAAGGCGAGTTATGGAAAGATAGATTTCCCCACCATCATTTGAGGTATTTTACCCGTCTCAGAATTAGGGTTCATACTTTTATAAATCCTTGTACATTAGTTCTCATGTGGCATTACTTTTCATCTTTATTTGCATAATTGGTCTAAGAGTTGCCGTATGTGCCGGAGGTTCTACTCCTATGGGGTCGTACTCGAATCATCCTTAATTATCTTGGTAGTTGTGATTTAGTGGGCATGTATTGCCGGTGGATTTGGTCGAGTTACCAATCCGTGAATCATCGTTATATTAACCTCGAATTAATTGAGTAGATGTTGTGTTCGAGGAGGACCTGTCGCAAGAAGCGAGTCTCCTTATTTATGTTTGATTTGCCTCCGGGGGTGGTAGAGGCGGATGAGTCATTATTGCTATTTTATCATATATGCATAAATGTCGAAAGTATGGCCTAAGGAATTTGAAGGTTATTTGAGTTGTGAGTTATCTTGATTCAAAAGAACCTTGAGTTCTCTCATGTACGGTGGTAAATGAATTGGTGAACTCTTAGTTTAGAGTTGGTCTATGGCCTAATTAAGAGTGGTTTATGGTTGTATAATTTGCGTGAGTATTTATACATTGGTATCTCGTGGTGGAGACTAGATATATGAAGACTAGTATTGAAAGTGATCGTCTAAGTGAGATTATATGAGTTATAAATTATCGCGAGTAAGAGATCTTATGGAACTAATATATCTTTGCCTTAGGTGCTATAAGTATTCTCTAAGGAGAGATTGATTGAATTCTTGCTACTAAATTGAATAGGAAATCGATATTTTTGTAAGTAATATCACCCTATAAGTTGACTAAGTGGTGTTTTTCAAGTGAGTTTCAAAATGGGTTTTCATCGTGTATCATACCAGGGTATTGAAGCCGAGTGGATATAAGTCACTATTTCGGTATTCGGATCCCTAGATAGAGTATGCAAATTGGGATGATGGAATCGATGATTCAACTTAAGAAATTAATTGATAAAGAAGATAACTAGCTTAGCGATTCTCAAGCAAGGATAAATTGTTACCGTATTTAGAAAAGATGATACTTGGTGGTTAATCAAAGGGTTATAGAGATCTTAAATAGGTAATCCGTGAAGAATAAGTATTCGTTAGCACTTGTTGACGATTTGTATGAATGATTTTAGAAACTAGTAGGATACTCAATGGTTATTAGTTGAATTTTCTGAGTGTTACAATTTCAAAGTGAAAATTGCTTTAAGGGTATACTTAAGACAACATTTATATCTAGTATGACCGTTTTGATTTATGGATTGTGTACTAGCTATGGAGAGGTAAATAGGGTAAATGTGAAGAAGTATAATAGATGTAGTTATTGGTGACTTATAGGGTCAACTTCGAAAATTGGTAAGATAGGTATAGGGTTCTGCTTTGAGAATTGATTATCATTAGTTGAGAAAATGAGGATGAATCTTATTGGGAGACAGGATACTTTAGGATGGTTATATACTATAGTTCGACTTAGTTACGTGAATCATATGAGGGATTTGTGTGATGCTTGAAAGATATTGACGTTGTACGGATTTTGAGTTTGTTGATGGTTATTGAGAGTTAAGTTAGATTATACCGTAATGTTTAATTGAAATTCGGAAATGATTGATCTATGTGAGTTCCAATTATATTTTCTGATTTAGAAATTATGGTATTTGATTGGGAACTAGATGTTTTACAATATGTTGTTGCTAAGTACAATACCAATATCAAAGGTGGTGAATAGATGACTCAAATTAAATAAAAGTGTTGAACTTTCAACTTGAGGAATTATTGAATTGAGGATGGTTTACCTAGTTATAATCTTAATGATTGTTTTAGTGTTATTTATCGGGATAGTAATAGTATTGCGAGATTGTGTTTTCTTAGAGAGAAATTAACTAAGTCTAAATAGTATGAGTGGTGGCTACACTATAAATAGAGGTCAATCAAGAATATTTTGTTAAAATTGTTTTAAAGGTGTTTTAAAACTTTGGAATATATATATTGGACCTCTCGTGTAAGCAAATTGTGCCCTTCGGGGATAGTTGATAAGGTCAAGAACCATTTTCGCGTAAATTAAAACTGTGAGTAATTTAACTATCTACCACCGGTATGGGACGGTTGTAGATAATTAAATCACTCGAGCTATTTTTGTTAGCTTATCAATCCTTTGAAATTTCGAGTGGTTTGGTTAATTAAGACTCGGTATGGGCCGGTTTTAAATAAGTAAACCATTCGGGTCTCTTTGGATCTCTTTTATATTATCATTTGGAATTCGAAAGATGTTGTAAAATTTCGAAAGACATGTTATTTTAAAGTTATAGTACGTACGTAAGCAAGTAAAAAGGCAACCTAGTTTCCCTATAATGATTAACTCGTATTCAAGTGTTGGTCCAAGAAATGATTTGATAAATGTGGGGTTATTATTGTGTCGGTCACAATAGACTCGATTTTGTTTTGGAGTTGGATCGGCTCCGTTGTGGGCGGCCAACCATTCAATTTGAACATTGATTTGTCACTAGTCCCGAACATAATTGGAACATTGAATTGTGATAATAGAATGTTGACGTTAGAAGATTTATTAAAATATTTAGAGTTCTAGGTTGAACTTGAGAGTTTTAACACTATAGATTTTGTGAATTAGTTGCATTGGGAGTAATGAAGGGTATGCTATTTTGTTATAGAAAATTGAATTACATTTTCTACTCGTTATATATATAGCTTGATGAAATGTTATTAATAAAGTCCTCTCATATGTTAGGGGATAGTTTGATTGTTTAAACCCCATAGTATTAAAAAGATTGGATAGTCATTCATTTGGGAAGATCCATTTGGAGTGTAGGAAGGCCATTAAATTTAACCTTGTGAAAATTTGAGGAATCATTACTTATTATTGAGAATAGGCTACGGGCATATGCGATGGATGTTAGTAGTCAATAGTACGAATGGTTACCAGTGGTAAGTGCGTATAATAGTAGTTATCATTCTAACATTGAGATAAAACCGTATGAGGCATAGTTTGGGAAGAAAATATCGATCTCTAATTTGTTGGGTTGAAGTTAGAGAAGAAAGGCCTAAGGTAGATTGCCGCCAAAAAAAAAAATTGTTAATCCATTTGAAGTTTTAGAAAGGGTGGGTGATTTGGCTTATAGACTGACTTGTAGCAAATTGTAGAATATTTAAAGTTTTAATGTGATATTGTAATGTATTTGGTGACCTAAGTTGTAATACTTTAATTATTTATATTTTCATTGGGATCGGAAAATTCGTGTTAGTGATATTTGCATAGTATGCTTGGATCATTAAGTGGTAACATCATATTATTAATGGAATTAGAAATTTAATTTCTTTGAAAGAAGAATCACAACATTGAAGAGACTATTTGGAAATTGAAGTTTGATGTATACTTGTAACCGATGCGGGTTGATCAGTTAGGTAAGTGACAGTCAAATTCGGGACGAATTTTCTTTAAGGGGGAGTGAGTGTAACGACCCCAACCCTAGGCACTCATTTTAAATATTTAATTATATGCTTTTAAAAATTTATGTTCACTTTATGTGTTCAATTATACCTTTAAATTCTTAAATTAGGATAAACTGGGTGAAAAGTAAATTTAGGAGCTTATAAGAATTTATTGGACATTAAATAAAGAAACTAGGGGAAATAATAAAAATGGGAATTTATTAAATAGATAAATAATTGAGGAGGTTAAATGAGTGAGTAGGATGAATTATTGGGTTAAAGGTTAAGTTTAAATTAAAAATAAAGATGAAAGCCTTCTTGGTAGATATTTGTAGGAGGGGCCAATTTTCTTGCTCTCCCATCCTCTTGCCAAGTGTCCATTCCCCACACCTCCTCTTACTCCCCTTCCCCTCCTTCTCCTTCATTCACTACCATTCTTCATCCTAGAGAAAATAGAGAAAACCTCCATTGAAGTCCCCTTTGCCCAAGCTTTGAAGTCAAGCATTTCTTCACCAAAAATCAAGTCTAAGGGCACCATTGAAGTTGGATGACCTAGAGGAAGCCATCTAGCTAGAAAGATCAACATTTCCTTATAAAATCCAAAGGTGAGTTGTTATGATTCCCTTCTTCTATGTGTTCATAAGCTCTTTGATTATTATTCTTGATCTTGTGATGTTGATTCCTTGCTTGGAAACCTAAATGGGAGTTGATTGATTAGAAAATGAAATTGGTTGAAGTTAGGGTTTAAAGAATGATCATTTAAAGGGTTGGAAATGGGTGAAATGAGTAGAGATGAATAATTTAGGATTACTTGGGTTGAGTTTACAAGTTTGAATGGGACTTGGTAAGATGAGGGTGTTCTTGGGTGTTCTTGATCAAGCCATGGTAGAGGAAAGAAGAACTAGGTTGAAAAGGGTTAAACATATGCAAAAAGGGGTGGAGGAGGCTTGGGCGGTCGCCCAGTGGGCTCGGGCGGTCGCCTGCCGGCAGGAGGTCCAAATTCCCTTTAGGTACACTTGGGCGGTCGCCCAAGTAGGTTAAGCGGTCGCCCAAGCCGGCGTAAACTACAAATTCTCTTGAGGTCCACTTGGGCGGTCGCCCAAGTGTGGGCGGTCGCCCAAGACCCCGAACCAAGTTTAGAGTTGTTCAAACCTAATCAAACTCGAACCAAAATGGAATCTCTTTAACCTAGATTAAAGTAGAATACTTTGGCTACACATTGACATCCTAAGTGATCAAAATGGAATTGGGGAAGTACTTTAAATGTTGCTTGGAAAGCGCTAGTTAACCTAGTTTGGTAACTTAGCATAAATGATTCTAACTTGGTAAATTGAACTTGGATCTTCATAGAGGCCTTGTATTATTGTATAAAGACCTTGTAGGATGGATTGATGGTATTTCCTTGCCTTACTTTGAGTTCATATACATTGGTTATATTATGCATAGTGTGTTGATTTATTGTTGCACTATGATATTGGTTGGACATGAGTATATTTACCATGTTGATATATTGTTATCCCTTTTTGTGGATTGTATTCAAGTATCTATTATGTGCTTGATAATGTTGAATACTTGTTATAGTATTTCTGTCGTTATGATATTGTTGTAGGATTCCCTACTTTGGAATTCCTAAACCGTACATGTTGATACAAAGATTTATAGCCGTTGTGCTAATATGTTGAATACTTGATATAGTATTGCTATCTTCATGATATGTTGTGGTATGTATCCCTACTTTGGATCATACAATGTTTGGTTAAGCAAGTATGTTATTACCGTGCTTAGTTATGTAAATCCAAATGGTATTGATTTATTTGTTTGTTGGACAATGTATGGGATTATAATGACATCGAGCCAAGTTCATTATAATTCATACATTGGTAACCCAATTGTCCCCCTTGTGTGGGATTTGTGGGCTAGCATCTCCTTTTGAGGTAGATGGTCTAGTTTCACCGGGATATGACTGTGTGTCGAATCCCTATGGTACTGTTATTGTTCATGGTTCCGGAACCGCTTCTTCAATCTTTGCCGGTTGTGTATATCCTTTTGGAGATGAAACCTTGGCTCGCATCCTTCTAAGTGTTACTTTATCGTACTTATGTGTTGTGATATATTCATGCCGAGATGGTCGTTGTTTCCAACCCAGGTATGGGGCGGTTGGCGGCAGGGAGCCTCTCGGGTTATGTGGATATGTCTTTTGATGTGTTGCATCTTATATGGCATATTGCTGCATTCATAATAGCTCATTGAGATTTATTCTCACCCCTTTCCCTTTACTGTTTTAGATTCCGAGACAGGTGGACCGACCAAGTAAGGGCGGAAAGGAGTTTAGAAGTGGTATTTTGGGAATTGTCGGGTTATGTTAGATTGGTGTAGAAAGTGTTTGTTAGCATAATTCTTTTAAAGGGTTGTATTCATAAACTTTAATTTCATACTATATTCGATATCTTTTGTAACTAAAACCGTTTATTATTTTCGTGGTTGGTTAACTCTCCCTCCAACGTGGAAGGAGTAGAGTTACTTTGAAATGGTTGTGTTTAAGTTTTGGAGATGAAATCAAAGTTTTTAAAAATTAGGAGAATTGGGTTAGTTTGAGGACGCTCCAGCTCGGGACACGTGTAGGTTCCGGGTCGGGGTCCTCACAAGATCTACTTTGTCAGAGTGGATTGCGAAGACTACCAAGAAGGCAAAAACCACAAAGGAGCTATTGGATTATCTTACTGAGAGATTTGAAACTCCATCTGCTGCAAACAAGGTTGATTTGATACGCAAAATGGGTAGTCTCAAGATGCAAGAGGGAGGATCCTTAGCTAAACACATCGATGAGTTTATGGATGTTATAGACTCATTGACTGCGTTGGAGATCACGTTTGATGATGAGGTTCATGCGTGTTTGTTGCTAGCGTCTTTACCAGGAAGTTGGAGCGGGACGGATGGCAATCGATCAATGCTTTAGCAGGTAAAAACAAATTGAAGTATGATGATGTTAAAGACTTTCTCTTGGGCGAGGAAAATCGCATGAAGAAGTTGGGGACATCGACTGCTTCGGGATCGGCCTTAGTTACTACTAGCAGGGGAAGGCCGGGTACTAGCAAACAAGAGAGAACTGAATCTAGGAAGAACGTGGTGGGTGGTAAGAGAAAGGCCGTGGAGATCAGAGACAAACCAAAGATTGCGAAGGGATCAGTTCACTGCTATCACTGAAAGGAGTTGGGACACTATAAGAAGAATTGTCCCAATCGTGGAGGCAATTCGGTGAATGTGACAGTCGAAGGTGATGATGTACTGGTTCTGAGTGTTAGTAGTGCACTAGAATCATGGGTGCTGGATTCGGGGGCATCATTCCACTCTTGCGGGCATGCAGAAGAGATGGAGAATTATACTTCCGGTGATTTCGGTAAGGTCTATCTGGCGGATGGCGAGCCTTTGGAAATCAAGGGGAAGGGGGATGTCAGAATAGGAGCATCGGACGGGAAGATCTTACATCTGAACGGGGTCAGGCACATTCCGGGTTTGAAAAAGACCCTATTATCAGTTGTGCAGTTGGACGAAGAAGGTTACAAGGTAACATTCGGCTGCAGGAACTGGGTTATTACCAAGGAGGATTGTGAGATCGCTCGGGGTAATAAGGAGGGGACATTGTATTTGGCGAATAACACCAAGGATAGTATCGCGGTGGCGTTAGCCAAGGGTGATACTGATTTTTGGCACTGTCGATTGGGTCACATGAGTGAGACGGGGATGAAAGTACTTTGTTCAAAGGGACTACTACCGGGTTTGAAGACAGTCAACGTGGGGATCTGCGAAGATTGTGTGTTTGGCAAACAGGGGAGAAATAATTTCTCGAGGACGGGTAGGGCTTTGAGGGAAGCAAAGTTAGAACTGGTCCACACAGACTTGTGGGGACCATCTCCGGTAACATCTCTGGGTGGTGCGTCATATTACATGACCTTTATTGATGATTCAACAAGGAAGGTCTGGGTCTACTTCTTGAAGGGGAAAGATGAAGCTTTCGAGGTATTCAAGAAATGGAGGGCCTTGGTGGAGAATCAGACGGGACTTAAGCTTAAGTGCTTAAGATCAGATAATGGTGGGGAGTATGAGCTCGGTGAGTTTAGGGAATATTGTGCAGCGAATGGTATTCGTATGGAGAAGACTCCAAAGCGCACACCACAACTCAATGGGGTTGCAGAGAGGATGAACAGGACATTGAACGAGCGGGCAAGAAGTATGAGATTGAAGTGTGGACTTTCGAAGACGTTTTGGGCATATGCAGTTGACACGGCAGCTTTCTTGATCAATAGAGGACCATCGGTACCATTGGGGAATGGAATTCCAGAGGAAGCTTGGAGTGGCAAGCAGCTAAATCTGTCCTTTCTTCGCATATTTGG
Source organism: Adenophora triphylla var. japonica (assembly GCA_022495995.1). Classification (NCBI taxonomy): domain Eukaryota; kingdom Viridiplantae; phylum Streptophyta; class Magnoliopsida; order Asterales; family Campanulaceae; genus Adenophora; species Adenophora triphylla. The sequence continues at coordinate 365,547 of JAFEMH010000205.1, read as the reverse complement.
CTGCGTTTCATATGTTCATATTGATTCTGCTGATAGAACTAAGTTAGATGCAAAATCTGTAAAATGTACGTTTATTGGGTATGACGGAGATGACTTCGGGTATAAGTTTTGGGATGACCAAAACCATAAAATTATCTGTAAAATGTACGTTTATTGGGTATGGCGGGGATGACTTCTGCCACTCAGGGCGGTCGCGCCAGCCATCAGGGCGGCCGCGCTGAGCCCGTCAGAGGGGTCCGGCTTTGTAGGCCAATTTTCGGGATTCCTTGTCCATCTAGGGTTTGGTTGTATCCCAGGGCATATATTTAAGCAAAGTGCCGCCCCTAAACATATTGTAACTTCATAAAACATATTATAGTGCAAGATCCTGGCTTGGTAGTGCCCCCAGACGTAGCCAAACATATTGGTGAACTGGGTAAACAATTTCTGTGTCTTTTTCTATGCTTTGATTTCTTGTGCTTTGTTTTGTGTGCTATTATTGTTCTTGTGTGTTTGCTTGGATAGTGGAGGGCCATATCCACAACATCCTTCTGTACTAAACTGATGTCCATCGATTCAAAAATTTGTGCCAGAATGCTCTCTTATCTCCTCTCCTTCCTCTTCCACTTCCTCTCCCTCTATCCCAAAATAGATGGTCAAAAAAGTTAATTTTTTAAAAATATTTATTTTGGAACGATAGTAATAAGTTAAAAGGGCGAGATAAAGGGATTTTATGTATTTATGATTAAAAAAGTGCTTAAATTTTAATTTTCTCAAATATCTTTCAAAGTAAAAACTAGATATTCATTTAGGTTCCGAGGAAGTATAATTTGACCGGCCAAACTTGTAGAATTTTTTCCCAAAATAACACATTTTTTAAAAGTATTTCCCAAAATGTCGCACTTTTAAAAGTATTGACCAGAATAGCCTAGTTTCTTAGAATTCGTGGTTGGCAACTGCGTTTTCATTAATGAATTCGCAGTTGGCAACCGCGAGTTTATAATTTTTCAATTTTTTATTTTTTTTTAAAAATGCGGTTGGTAACTGCGAATTCAACTTTGAAAACGCAGTTGCCAACCGCGAATTCTAAAAATTAGGCTATTCTGGTCAATACTTTTAAAAGTGTGACATTTTGGGAAATACTTTTAAATAATGTGTCATTTTGGGAAAAAATTCCAAACTTGTAACAACTAGTATTTCCAAATTTTCTTTTAATTGTACTAAAATTACTCCCTATTTCTTATATATTATAAATCAACTTGATTCCACTCTAAAAAGGAATTACAAATATATAAATATTCTTATAAAATTCTAAAAATTATTATAGATGACTACTAGCGATTAATAGTCCAATTTTTAGACTTTCATAAAATTAATCAATATTTTATCTATTTTTGATTGAAGATAAACTAAATTAACTTTTTTAGCAAACTATATTAACTACAAAAACTAAATTGTGATGTTATTTTTAGAAATGTATTATTTTTTTCATCCCAAAATATATGTATTTTTATTTTTTATTAATAATAAAATTTTGGAATAATAATGGACCGAGTACTTATTTTATGAGTGCATTAATTAATTAACTTGGCTTTAATGTTCCAAAGGCGGTGAACTTATAAAATCACATCATTTGATTCAAATCCTGAGTTCGAAACCTCACTCCATCAAAAACCCAGTCAATTTCTTTCCACAGTAATTCTCTTCCCCGCCCCCCTCTCTCTCTCTCACACACACACACACACACAATGCAGATGGCCATGGAAGGCGGAGGTGGAACGACGCTGTCGGAGATATACCAGAGCTCGAAGCGTTTGTTGTTGAAGAGCAGGGATGGCTTGGAGAGGCTCGAGCGTCTCGAATTATCCTCGGCTGCCGCCGTTGCCATGGATTCGCCGGAGCTATCGCTCCAAAGAGACATAGCTCAGATCCAATCGCTCTGCGTTGACATGGATCGTCTCTGGCGTTCCGTCGCCGCCAAATCTCAACGTGATCTCTGGAAAAGGTATATTTTCGCCTTCTCTCTGTACCGTGATCTATTGTATCTGTTTTCGATTCTTCAATGTTTTATGGCAAATTTGAGTAGTTCGATTGTGATTTCTATGGATTATCTATACAAAAATAAAAATAATTCATAATTCTATGGCTTATGGATGTGAATTTGATAGGTGTGTAACAACTGCTATCTCAATTGAAACTTAGGCTTAATTCTACTGCTTAGGGATGTGAATTTGATAGACGTGTTTCCATTGCTATCTTATATGCATTTACCAGCATTGTAAAACATTCACTACTAGGCATTAAGAAGAATACTCCAAAATAATTACTTTGCCTGGATTTTGTTAGATGTCACATTGGCAAATATCATATTCTAATGTATAAGTTTGATTGTGCCAGTGCCAGTAGTATATTGTGATAGCATGTCGTGAACTTATTTGAAGTTGATTTGGTTTATATATATTCGTAGAAAGATGAAAACATTAAGGCAAATAGAAAATTGAATAGCATGTAGGAAACTTTGGTATACATGAATATCCTGGAACGTGAAGATATTGGCTCATAAAACTGAATGAAATTTGGGTTGACGAATGAAGTGCCTAGGAGGTGTAGAAATCCATTGTTAGAAATATATATAGGCTCTTAAAGTTGTATTAAAATGATTTTAGTGAACTAAGTTTCAGAACAATTGAGTGCTGAGGGAGATAGCTTGGATAGTGGACGACCTCAGATATGAGAAAATTAATGAGCTCCAAGCTACTCTCGACTACATTACTGATCACTATTAAGCCCTCTTCCTTTCGCCTTAGTAATGGAGGGCTTGATTAAATGATGTCAAGTAGACGTATCATTTCCTTTTATTATTTGCAATGTTATTGTCACATTGTTGAGAGCGATCGCATGAGTTTGTGCAAAAACCAATAAAAGTCGAAAGAAGCTTATAAATAAGAGAGTTTAGTGGAAGTAGAAACAAAATGGAGCAAGGGCACATTTGGGTTTAGATGGTCAAGGTTATGACAAATAAATGAAGCTGTTATCTAGGATTCTAGGTTCAATCAGTAACCATGAAGGAAAGATGGCAGATTATTTAGTTGTAAAAGAACAAAAGAACAAAAGAAGTCATAGGCTCATAGCATAATATTTAGTTTGTTAAAATTGAGATTCGCAACTGCAGTAATTCTCAACATATATGATTCTTAAATGCAATATAAACAGGTTTGTAGATTGTTAAAACAACCACCTAAGAAATGGATATAGGTCTTTGGCAAGTTGGACTTTGAGAAGGCTGTTTCTCCAATGTTTTCCTCTACTTTATGACTTTTACAACTGTGCCTCTTTGATTTTCATTTCAACTTATCCTTGACAAGAACTTGTTTCTGAAAATAACAAGGAAAACTTCTCCTTAATTTTAAACAACACTAATCTATGTTATTTCAAATTTTCAATAATGAATGCAAGGAGGTTAATATTCCCTGTAAGCTCTATGATTTTAATCAGGCATTTTCTTACAGGAGTGAAACATATGTTCATGAATATGTTTATTAAATGGTAATATTTGCTATAGCCTTTTCCAGTCATGTGCCTGGTTATTTGGGAGGGGGGGGGGGAGGGACGGTCTGTTCTTTTCATGCATTGGTTCTTGAGCACCCATGTTTAAGATGCAGTGCCTCCCTCCACCACAACTATGTTTCTTTTCCTCTATTTAAAATCTTATGACTTATGAGCCACATCTTCTTAGGTAGTTATCACTCTCTACAGTTAACATTCCGATACTAGATTCGTTTCTCTCACCTATTCTAGCATAAGGTTGCATAGCACGCGGGGTCTTAGTCTGATGGGTAGAGTTCATGGCTTCCAACCTGGAGGTCATGGGTTCGATTCCCCCACCAGTGGTTAGAGGGAATGACATTGCCCTCCCTAGCATAGCTAGGTGCCTCTGTGAAGTGCATCAAGGGGGGAGCGGTGAAATGTGTTGATCCCCTTCTTTTAAGAAAAGAAAAAAAAGGAAAAAAAATAAAAAAATAAAGGTTGCATAACTTAGAGGCGCAATAATGGGGGAGCTGGCTTTCGATCATCTTAGTCCACTTTAAAAGAAATCAAGTGGTGAGTATAATGTGAGTGGATCTAGGCACTGCACACTGGTAAATAGTAAAAGGTGGGGCTTTGCCCCAATATGCAGTGTTTTAGTACTCGTACCTTGCCTGTTTTAGTAGTTGTGGTATAAGAAAACTACTAATTTTTTTTTTTATTTATTATTAATTGTTTTTTTTTTTTTGGGGGGGGGGGGCTTTTCCGTTGTCCAGCCAACAGCCAGTCTGATTGTGACTCAATGATTATTGGATTCGATCATTTTGGAATTGATAATTTTTTATTTTTTTTTTAACAAATTAGCTAAACAAAGAAGTGGTAAAAATGGTTCTGCTTCTTTAGGATCTTAGGACAGAAGTTCTCATCACTTTGCTCAAGAACTCTGTGAATATTAGAGAGTAGTTTCTAGCTTCTGTCTTGGGATCTCAAGTTGCCTGATATTTAGCGTTAAAGTTACCAACATGCTTTATGATATTGTATATGGGACCTTCTGATGAATAAAATGTCACATGGAAACATATGATAACTAAATTTTCAATAAAAATTTGGTTGCATCATGAAATTCTATATGCCTTCAATATCCTTGCCATGAGAAGAAGAAAGAGATTTCATGCTTTGAATATTTGATTCAAATTCTTCAAACTGAATAAGTGTTGCATTCGTTTCCTGTGTCATTCATTGATTGGTCTTGTGATCTTTCAACTCATGTCTCATAGTCTTTTTCTTTCGTTCCCCTTAATTAGTAATAACTGTATTACCGTTACTTCATGCAATGATAATCAATATTCAACAAGCGAGGAAGCTCATTAAGAACACACAAGCTGAATTTGTATTGCTTTGTCCTGTAGAAAAGTGGAACAAGTAGCTGAAGAAGCTGCGTCGCTGAAAGATAGTCTGGATAAGTACTTCCAGCGGAACCAGAGACGGAAACAGGAATCTCAGGAGAGGGCAGAGTTGCTTGGGAGAGCTGTATGCATTTATTTTATTTTTTATCTGTTGAGAATTTGAGTTTGTTTCCTGTATCTGATTACTCCCGAGCCTAATATAGATATATTTTCCAATTCAGAATGGGGAATCCTCCCATATTTTTAGAATTTTCGATGAAGAAGCCCAAGCAATGACGTCAGCCCGTAACTCATCAAGGATGCTGGAAGAAGCTACTGCAACTGGTGTGGCAATACTGTCCAAATATTCTGAACAAAGGGATCGCTTAAAGGTACCTATGCTCAAGCAGCTTTTTATATATGCGTGTGTGTGTGTCCCTTTCAGATCAACATGGTGATGCAGCTATACATCTGTAAACATATCTGTTGTAGACACTAAAATCTATGGTTATATTCAACTGTCATATGTCAAATTGCTGCAGTCTTTATGGGGCTATTAGTCATTCTGACTCATAGCCTCCCGGTTGGGAAAACCCAAGTACTTCCTCCGTCCCAATTTAATGTTCAAAAATTCTCAAAAAGTTATTTTATCTCAAGGTTCAAAATTTTAAAATGTAAAGTTTTTGTTATTTCTTTATTTGTGGGCCCCAGTGTCATACTCACAACTATTATCCACCAACTATTCTCTACCCCACTTTCTCTCTCCTACCCAACTATCTACACTCACAACACATCACCTATTTCACCTTTTCCTTAATTCTTGTACCCAGCCATTTTTTGAACCTTAAAATGGGATGGAGGGAATATAATTTAAAGTGGTTGATCATCCATGACTCATGGTTGATTCAGTCAAGTAACTGAAAACAAGAACAAAGAAAGAGAGCGACATTTTGAAAGAAGTTAATTATGTTTTTGCGGTTCTCCCTAGTTTATGATGTTTGAATCCCAAAAAACTTCCGCTATCTCCTTCTTATAAACTAGTTCATGAGTTGTTTATTTGTTTTTCCTCATCATAATTTGTCAAAGCATTACTCATACATTTTAGTTTATGTTATAAAAGTCAAAAAAAGAACAAGAGGGAAGTGACCACGAGAAAGTGGCAAAGTCATTGTGAATATGTAATTTGAGGTCTTCCTTGTGTTTAGAATGGGAAATCTGACTGTTCTTATACTCCCTCCTTTTGAATTCATTCATGGTTTGTTTGTCATCTGTTTGGTTTTAATTTTAAAATTTTTGATCTTCCATTTATCTAGCAATTATAATTTGAGACTGGCAGTCTGGCTTGACACAAGCTGGATTCATTGCCTCGCTCCAACCCCCCCCCCCCACCACCCCCCACCCACCCACACACACATTATCGATACTTACCCGATGTTAAGTTTTCTTTTGAGATAGAACAATTTTAGTGACTCATCATTAAGACATACCACCATCTCAGATATTCCAATTTCTTGCTTGAAACTCTGGACTTTCTTACAGGAAGAGTTAACCTTGTACATTCTCCTAATCAGCTGCTTGGACAGGAAGCTTATTATACTCCCTCCGTCCGGAATGATCTTCTTTTATTTGTTGTTACTTTGAATGATTTTTGAGCAATAAGTTTTGGTTAATTTAATTATCCTAATGAAAATCTAAAAAATTGTGTCTAAAATGATTAAAAAAAAATTATCCGAACGGGCGGGGGGGGGGGTAGGGTGGGGTGGTAGGGCGGGGGCAGGGGGTGGTGGTGGTGAGTGGGGTTGGGGTTTGTTAAAACTAAATTTAAAATGATTTTTTTTCGTCGGGGGGTGGGTGGGGTGTGTGGTAGGGGGTGGTGGTGGTGAGTGGGGTGGGGTGGGGTGGGGATGGGATGGGGGTGGTGAGGGGGAGGGAGAATTGTAAAATTTAATTTTAATATAAATATTTTTTTTATATGAGGGAATGGGGTAGGGGGTGGTTGATGTGGGGTTTGGGTAACTCGTTACAACCTGTTATATTAAATGAGTTGAGTTGGGTTGGGTAATTAGTGGATTGAGATGAGTGGGTTAACAAGTTAATGGGTAAAATTGACATGCCTATTCTAGATTCAGCAATCTTTCATGAATGGTTATGTAGGAATCATGGAAGAATAACAATAAACTATAGTTACAAGAAAGAAATGACCTTGCACTCTTGTTATTTTAGCTGTATTTCATATTAAGCAGTTGGTTTAACATTTTCTTATATTGCAGAAAGCTCAAAGGAAAGCGTTGGATGTGCTTAACACGCTGGGGCTGTCAAACTCTGTACTGAGGCTCATCGAGAGGCGCAATCGTGCTGACCAATGGATCAAATATGCAGGCATGGCATTGACAATCTTCATCGTATTTGCTTTCTGGTGGTGGTCTGGGTGATCTGAAATTTCATTTGTTAGAGGTACAACTTTTTACTTGCTCTATGAAATGAAGACTGAAGCGTATATAGGAAGAAAGCCAATGAAAAAGATGGAAATGTAAAAAAAAAAAAAAAAAACATTTCTGAGAATGCCCTGATGGTACATGGCAGAAAGGTTGCGTTTATGAGGTCAGGGTTTCTTGAGTTGTCTGTAAGCTGGTTGCAAGAAAAACATCGTAATTGAGAAGGACAAACTAACCAAAATCATAGACACTGCCATTGACATTGAATATGTTACCTTGTAAATGTGTTGCTAAGGGGTTTTTTCAACATCGTGTTACAAGTATTGCTTATGTCGTGATATCGTTTGGCCATTGCTTTTGTGAGTCTCGAAATGCAGTCACAGGTCCTGTTATGACTTTGGTTGCATGAGTATTTGGTCTCGGCTGTTGTATGTTTGTTGATTGACATTTCACAGAATTATGGGTAGTACAAATGCAGATGACCTCCATGCAGTTGGGTCAAGTAGTTGGTCGTCATTTGTGGTTTGCATCAGTTAATTTCCCTTGCAAATTTTACACCTTGTGTCCAGTCGCGGGTCTAAGCTATACGTAGTTGGTGCTAGTGCACCCACTATTAAAAGATACAATTTCATCTGGATGAGTCATGGCCTCATCATCTGAGACATAGAAGCAACTTAGATAATCTTTCCACTCGGGGAATTCTTCCGCTTTTAGGTGTCCGATTATAAAGTCCTCTTTCCTAAAATAAATACTCCTATCCCAATCACAAAACTTTTATATATTAATACTTATTGATTCATGTGCCCGAAAAAATGGTGAAGTTCCAAATTGGGTCCAAGGGAGTATTTCTTATAAAACTGAATTCCGAGCTCATTTTGTAGGAGATGGAGTAAAGTGTTTTTATGCCCCTCGTACTCAACATCAATTTGACATTCATACTGCTAAAACAACAAAATGTATGATGCGTGATATAGTTTTATTAGCAAATCTAATCAAAATATTGCTCACTCGTTAATATTTTCTAATGAGCATTATTTACATAAAGTGAGATTAAAAATTTCAAATTTAACTTTAATCTTTAAAGTGACCATTATACCCTTATCTTCAACATTTTATCAATGCCCGAAAAGAAGAAGTGAAGATTTTGAGGAAAGAATCCTCTTGATTCCTCGCTGTTGTTGAATCTCTCATCCTCCGCAGTTGCCACCCTCTCCCCAGCTGCTGCTTCTCTCCCACCACTTCCAAATCTCTCTCCACCTCCCTCCCCACAAACCCTTTTAACCCTCTCTCCCAAAACGTCATATTATGGAAGAATTACAAATGCAAGACCTTCTTCTTCCTCAATTTCGATCGAAGAGCGAGAAATCAAAGTTCTTGAGTTGAGGTACAAATCAGACATGGATCTCTCAATTTCCCAACTTACCCAGATTGTTAAATCATCACATAATGCCCAGGAAGAAAAATCAAAATTTACTCCTCAATTTGAATATTACTTTTGGTTGGTGGGTTAAAGTTTGAATTTTAGTCATTGAGTAATGAATTGGTGAGTTATATTCTGCGGATCAAAATTAAGGATATGGAAAGGAGCTAGGGAAAATCTTAAATGGTGGTTGTTGGATGGCGAAGAAGATGATGGATAATCTTAAAGGGTGGTTATTTAGATGGTGGGGGTTGTTGGATGGTGAAGAAGACGATGGTGGTGATGATTGGGTACAGTGGTTTGTGGCTGTGGTGATTGAACGGTATAAACCGAGGACGACAAAGGGTTATGAGCTGGGCAAGGCCCAATTGATTGGACCCAAAATATAATTCATACAAGTCTCAAATACGACGTAGGGAATGGACTTCCCTACCTATGCTCGTTTTGCCTCCTCGTCATATCCCACTATGTCGACCTAGACATAGCATAGCAAATAATGACTAGGGCCACAATACTGATACATGCCGACGAGGCATCCCTCATATGCCGACCAAGGCATCCATCAAGATAGACCTAGGCCTCTCCAAAAGACGATCAGCTCCTCTTCGGCCAACATCAAGACAAGGGGAATGGGCCTCCCTACCCTTGCTCTCCATTACCTCAACACTCATATATGTCGACCAACACCATATGTCGAGGAGTATGCCTCCTAGGCATACGTACAGAAGGCAAATCTAATCCTACTCAAACAAGGAATGTGAGAAGTTATAATCTAACTAGGACTATAACCCTCCTCTCACACAACTTCCTATTCAAAGATGCTCTATATCCTACACCTATAAATGCAGGCCATAATTCACACAATTTTGATAACTCATCTTTTGACTCTCCACTCTTGTCAATTGATTTTCTCTCTCTATCACACGAATACTTACTCTCACGTCGAAGGGCCTTCGTCGGTGAGCCCCGACTTAGTTTACGTGTTTTTTCATCTTTTTCAGGCTATTCAAACATCCAGGATACAACATGCTGCTAGATTTGGGCTGATCCGAACGTTTTTGGCATCATCAGTTTGGTTCCATTGTCGGGAAACTATCGTATTATCCGTTGAATAGCTTGAAAAATTCTGCTCCGATATCCTAATCCTAATGGAAGAAGGACACAATGCTAGTGTCACTCCTGATCAGGATAACCCTCTTTTGGAGGAGACTCATGGTAACGTTGGAACTACTAATCCTCTTGCCAATGGGAGACTGTCACCTCATCCACCATTGATTGATGGACTTCCCCCAATAGGAATGAATCTGCGATCTAGTGGACAACCAATAATCGAGGTAATACTACCAAACCCTCCCCGTCGTCGACGACGAGGAAGACCTGCTAGTAGTCAGACGGGGAGGAACGCCGCCCAGGGAGGCACAGGGACATCTCTCCCACAGATTGATCGCAGGACTCTCTTGCATCAGCAGATGGAAACCTTGCAACGCATTTACGAAACACAAAATGCTTTGCTGCAGTTAGACCCAGAGCACTCTCTGGCTGAATTCATAAGACCTATGAGGACTGGAAATTCCCATGGGGGGAAAGTCGTTTTGATAGGTGTGGTAGTCGGGGGAATGGAGAAAATCATCCTTCCGACCAAAATCCCCCTCATCACGACATTGCCGGTAGATCTAAGCAAAACCCCCACAAAGATGTCCCTCCTCGTCGTAATGCTCCTGGACATGGAAATACAAGAAACGAGGTAGACTTGAGAAATCAGTTGAACAATCAAAGGGAACAGGAGGTTAATTCGGTTGACTTAAGAGAAAGGCTCAATCAAGCCAGGCAAAAAAACCCTTCTCGTCGTAATCCCTCTCCTCGGCATAGGAGCCCGTTCAACCTAGGAGCCCTCCTCGGCATAGGGGCTCTCCTCATCACATCATCACAGGACACCTCCCCGTCCAAAGATGGTTCCCATGAAAGACATAATCCCTCCTCGTCACTTCAGGCCAATGAATGGCAGAGCACCATCTGGACACGAGGATAATTATCAGCATACAAAGCCGAATAAATGGGCGCAGAGAAAAAGAAAGGACCCATCGTAGTTCCTACTTTAGCTCAGGAATCAATGCGCGAGATATTCACCTCTTGAAAAAGAGAATTGATGAAATGGAAATAGGGAGGAAGGAAGTGGATGATGATGATACCAAGGCCACTCGTCCTTTCTCCCAACAAATTAATGATCAACCTCCCAATCCGGCTCTCAAATTCCCCAGTTTTGAAAAATATGCGGGGACCAAAGACGCACGGGACCATGTGCAAAGTTTTGAATCTAATATGGCTCTCCTCACCAAGGCATATGATATTCTCTGCAAGGATTTTGCGAGTACTTTCTCCGGAACAACTCTGTCATGGTTCCGTGAGCAAAATAAGGGAAGCATTGACAGTTGGAAAATTATGAGGAGGAGGTTCCTGGACCACTTTGCAACAGCCGAGAAGAGAAAGAAAATTAGACTTACAGACCTTGCTAACATTGAGCAAGGAAAAAATGAAAATACTCTGAGTTATTACAACCGTTTCAGAGCCATGGCTGACCAGGTAGAGGAAAGCCTAACTGACCGGGAGGTGATCGTTTGCTTCTACTCCGGACTAAGATCCGGCTAATTAATCTATGAACTCTCTACCAAGGAGCCTAAGTCGAAATTTGATCTATATAGTGTAGCTTACGCTATAGCTATGTGTAAGTACCCCAATCCGGACCGCTCTCCATTCGAGCATGCGGGAAGGACACCGATGATTCGCTTATCCATAATCACAAAGTCCCGTGACATTCCGAGCATCAAATTGACCAAACAAAGCAAGGAAGGACCTTTTTTACATTAAAAAACATTAGAAGGACCTCACAGAAATAACAAAAGTCAAGAAAATACTGACTTCACATCTTGGTCCGCACGGATCACCTTACAAAAGGCAAAGGAATTCCGTACGGGCCTCTTTGTCATATCCAGAGGGCTATAAATACAACCCTCTTGCTCCTTCATTTGTGACAAGAAAAATCTGAGAAGAGTGAGCATTAGGGGACATTCTGCCTAAGTGAGAGCAGAATTTTCTCCTTCTTAATCACCTTAAATAAATCAAAACCTTTCCCAACAAAATCAAATCTTTGGAAGATAGAAAAGAACCAATATTGGTGAGATCTCCTTCCAAACCCTAATAATACTTTAATCTTTCATTTTCAAGTCTTTTAATCTATTATGAATCATTGTTGTTGAATCAACCGTTTATGATGTAGTCTTTATTTGTTTTGTACATTGTAGACCCAAACTATCTAAATGATCCTAAAAGACTTTCTATGCACAATGTGCTTAAGAATGGAGGTCTAATGGAGATAGTGGTTTGTTTATGATTATTTCTAGCATTATCTTTTTATTACTTGCTTTCAAATGTCTTTACTTCCTTAAATCACCTCTTGATCCATTTATCTTTTTAAGGTTACCATGACACAAGTAACCCTAAATCTCCAAGGATGAACTCATCACTCATGTTAAAGATGTGGTTCTAAGGATTATTATTACAATGCTGATGCAACTTCATTTCTTTCATTTTCTTCCTAAAATGTGACAAAAGTTCAAGTTTAAACTCTCAAAAGATCTCTCATTTCTTTACTTGAAACAAAATATCTCCATTGTTGTCTCTCAAGGAAAACTCAAACCACCATTGTTGTACCATCCTAGGATTTGGAGATGACAACCCTAAGATTGGACATTTCCCTGTTTTTGGTTTTATGATCAACTTCCTGCACAGTTTAGAAGCTGTCACCTTTCTTTTTAAAAGTTCAATCGAAGTAACATCAAAAATTAAATGAGATACAGAAAAACAACATACTGCACATGGTAATCCGTACGGACCTCCTTGTAAAGGAGCACCAATCCGTACGTATCAGTTTGCAGGCTGTAACATTTGTTTAGTTTTTCTAGTTTTTTTCAGTTTCATTTTTAATTTAAATTCCCCTTTTATCAAAGCAAACAGTTTTTTCTAAAACTGTACATTTTTTTCCTTTTCTTTTAAGCTACAAAGTCATTTGATTTTAAACACACACACATACAACTTCCAAAAAAGGTTAGAAAGTCTCATGGATATGAGGCATTTCGGGTGAGCACTAAAATCTCTTCCCGAAGCGTAACATAACCTCCGAACTCAAGATCTTACATCAAAAAGCCTTTTGTCAATGTTTTGGGCTCACAAAACGGTGTGGCGACTCTCTTTTCAAATAAATTCATACGTCCAATATTTAAAACATTTTCATCTTTCTAAAAAAAGGAACTAAATCTGACGCGCTCAGGCGTCTCCGGATCGGGTAATTTCACTATGGCAGAAGAGAAAAGTAAGAAGAGGTCTGAAAAACCAGAAGCAGATGCAGCTGGCACCAACCAGGCTTCAAATGGAAGTAACTACAAAGGGAAGAATAGGACTCGGGATACTAAAAAAGCCGAGGTCTTTACCCCACTCACCAAATCTATCACAGAGATCATGTAATTGGTAAACCTACCAAATCCCCAACCACTCGACGAAAGAACAAAGTATACCCGTGACAGCTCCAAGTATTGTGCCTTCCACAAAGACCACAGACATGACACAGAGAATTGCATCTCCCTTAAGAGAATGATCCAGAGATGGGTATACGAGGGAAAACTCGATCGCTATGTTATGCGAAAAGATAACAAGCGAAAAAGAGAGGATGATGATGACAAAGATGATGAAAGGGAAGACAGACCTCCTATGGCTAAACTCCATGTTATAAGGGAGGTGACTGTTTCCAACAAAAAGCTGAAAGACTAGATACACGAGCTAAGTAAGGTCTACCACATCCATGCCTGGATGTACAAGGAGGAGGAAGTCATCAGCTTCTCCCCTAATGAGCTGGATGGAAGTCGCGCAGCTCGTGAACAACCTTGGTAATCAAAGAGAGGATTGATAACTGTGAATCCGAAAGTCTCCTCATAGACTCGGGGGCCTCCAAAGACATTCTATACTACTCTACCTTTTAGAAGATGAATATGAAATATAGCATGCTTGAGCCATACTTTGGAAGACTAGAAGGCTTCACCAACCATAAGTCAGCGTCATGGGGATGATTGACTTATTACTGGAAGTTGGGGAACATCCCTTCCGAGCAGAGGCCACAGCAACATTCGTGGTCATGGACCTGGCAAGTGACTACCATGCCATCCTAGGCATTCCAAGTCAAGGCAAACTCGGGTTGGTCGCCTCCTTCCCCCACCAGCGAATTAAATTTCCCACTCGCGCGGAATCGAATGTGTGAGGGCGACCCCTAAAGACTTCTTGGAACATGTGATGAGAACCAGAAAAACTGCCACGAAGGTGGAAGTAGACACGCCAGAGGAAAACCTCAAAATCTCTAAGTTTGTAAAGACTACCTGCACCAGTTCTAGGCTTAATCAAATTTTTGAAGCAGAGGATGAGGAACACATGATACTGGATATCCAGGAGGACGAAAGCAATGACACAGTTCTGTTCGTCCCAGATATAGCCCCTCATCTCGTCAGCGGCCAGAACTCGGGGGCCAACCCTGACTTGAGACAAGGAGAGCTGCAGGACGTAGATGAACTAGTTGAAATGGAGGATCTATGCATAGATGGTGATGAAGGTAGAAGACTTAGAGAAATAATCATTTAAACTTTGCAGTTTCGGGATGGTCCGGAAATGGAGCCCGTAGATGAACTGGAAGAAATCATACTCAATCCCGACTACCCAGAGCAGAAAATAAAAATTGGGGGCCAGCTCTCCACAGAAGAAAGGGAGGAAATCATCACCCTTCTGGAAAACAATCTAGATGTATTTTCCTGGAAGGTCAAGGATATGAGAGGAATAAAAGAAGAGGTGGTTGTCCACAAGTTGGAAGTCGACTCGTCTCTAAACCTATCAAGCAGACAAGAAGAATTTTTGCAAACGATAAAGTATATGCAATCAAGGAGGAAGTGGATAAATTGCTGAGTGCAATATTATCAGGGAAGCAACATACCCTGTTTGGTTAGCCAATGTTGTGATGGTCAAGAAACAAAACAGGAAGTGGCGAATGTGTGTAGCCTTCACGGATCTCAACAAAGCCTGCCCGAAAGACAGTTACCCTCTCCCCAAAAGTGACAAGCTGATAGACTCCATTGTCGGACATAGGACTCTAAGCTTTCTAGACGCCTACTCTGGTTATCACCAGATGAAAATGGCCAAGGAAGATATTGAGAAGACAGTCTTTCAAGCGGCTGGAGGAATCTATTGCTATGCCATGATGCCCTTCGGGCTCAAAATTGCTGGCGCAACCTACCAACGCATGGTAAACAAAGTATTTGGGGAGCAGATAGACCGAAACATAGAAGCCTACATTGATGACATGGTCATTAAGACTAGGACTGGCAGTCATGCCCCAGACCTGGAAGAAACCTTTGGCAACCTACGAGCGAACAACATGAAATTAAATCGAAGTAAATGTGTGTTCGGGGTGACGGCCGAAAAGTTCCTAGATTTTTTGGTATCACAGGAGGGATCGAGGCGAATCTAGAGAAAATTAAAGTCTTGATCGACATGAAAGAACCTACCAACATCAAGGAGGTTCAAAGGCTGAACGGAAGAATAACAGCCCTTGGTAGGTTTATTACGAAGTCTGCGGAGAAATCACTGCCTTTCTTCAAAGTTCTGAAGGGGACCAAGAGCTTTTCCTGGACATCTGAATGCTCAGAATCATTCAAACATTTGAAGGGGTACTTGGGATCTCTTCCTTTGTTGTGCATCCCTGTTATGGGAGAAATGATATACGTCTTCCTAGCAGCTGCGGACAATGTTATAGCTGTGGTACTAGTCCGGAATGAAAGAACCACTCAGAAACCTATCTATTATGTCAGCAAGGCATTATCAGATGTGGAGAGCAGATACTTCAACGCAGAAAAAATAGCATACACCCTAGTCATAGTGGCAAGAAAGCTACGAGCATACTTTTTTGCACACCCCATAACTGTGTATACGAATGCACCCCTGAAGAAATTCTTGCATAAGTTGAACTGCTCATGACGTCTCCTTAATTGGTCTATCGAGCTCACCGAGTTTGATATCAGATACCAACCTAGGAAGATGCTCCTAGCACAGCCTCTGGTCGATTTTATGGTTGAAACCGTCTTCATAGGTGAGCACGACCCCACCTCCCGTAAGCGCAAAAAACCTGTGAGGGATGAACTGACCATCGAGCTTCCATCTCACTGTTGGGTCATATATACAGATGGGTCAGCCAATAAGGAAAGAAGCGGAGATGAAGTTGTGCTATCAAGTCCCGATGGGGAGCATACCATCCAGGACATAATCAGATTCAAGTTCCCCGCTTCCAACAATCAAGCCGAGTATGAAGCTTTGATATTTGGCATAAAGTTGGCATCCTTCTACGGAGCAACCAAAATCGCCGCCTTCTGTGACTCCCAACTCGTAGTCAAGCAGATAAAAGGGGAATACAACACTCAGCACCCTATACTCACGAAGTATAAAGACATCGTCCTAGACATAACGAAAAAGCTATAATTTTTTGAAATAATTCAAATAGGTCGGGAGGACAACTAAGTAGCAGATGTTCTATCTAAACTGGCAACTATTAACGTGGCAGATACTGATTCTAATCCACTCATAGTCTTGGCCGAGGAACCTGCCTACGAAAGACTAAATGCTTCTAGACGGGAAGGAGAAGTACTGGATAGATGAATACATGGACTTCCTAGAACGGAACCAACTACCAGATGACGAAGCACGTGCTAGGCTCATTAAGAAGAAATCAGTAAGGTTCACAGTGTGGAACGGAGCCCTTTACAAAAGATCATTCACAAAGCCCCTGCTGAGATGTGTCTACCCCAAAGAAATAGAAAATCTCTTAGCAGAAGTCCACGAAGGCATCTGTGGCGGTCACCCGGGGGCCAGAACCCTAGCAGACAAAATCATCATGCTAGGTTATTATTGGCCAAACCTGAGAGATGACGCCCAAGCCTACGTAAGAAAGTGTGTCAAATGCCAGAGATACGCTGACATTCCCAGACTCCCACCAGTGGAACAAACACTAATAATCCCTACTTGGTCATTTAACATGTGGAGAATCGACATCATCGGACCCTTCCCCCCCCCCCACCTGAGGTAATTGCAAGTATGTGATTGCGACAATCGACTACTTTTCCAAGTAGATAGAAGTAAAAGCCTTAGTCAAAATCACAGAAGAGAACGCAATCAACTTCATCCATGACTTCATTTAGTGTCGCTTCGGGGTTCCACACACTATCATCTCAAATCACGATCTCCAGTTCTCCAAGGCTTTTACAGCATAATTGAATAGACTTTGAGTCAGACACATCAAATCATCTGTAAGCATACCTCAATGCAACGGAGAAGCGGAAGCATCCAAAGTTAATACTTACAGCCTTAACCAAGAACCTAGAATGAAGTGATGGTAGATGGTTGGACGAACTTCCCTTAGCCTTGTGGGCAGTTCGCACAACCACCTAGAGGCCAATTGGGGAAACCCCATTCGCACTGACCTTCGGATTTGAGGCAATGGCACCAATTGGGATGGCTATCCCTACAACGAGAAACTCAAATTACGATGAACAAGTCAACAAGGTCAACAGGCTGCTAGACCTAGACCTAGTAGATGAGAAGACACTAGCTGCTCAAATGAGGATGGTGAACTACAAATAAAGGGCCAAAGCCTACCATGACAAAAGGGTCAACAAAAGAATATTCCAAGTTGGAGACTAGGTACTTAGAAAGATTGAAGCTACTAGCAGAAAGGCAGAACATAACAAGCTTTACCCAATTTGGGAAGGCCCCTACATCATCACTCAAGTCATCAGAGAAGGGACCTACAGAATGAAGACCCCAGATGGGCAAGAGCTGAAACATCCGTGGCATTCTGATCATCTACAGAAATACTATCACTAGTTTATCGTTTGTTTTGATGTAATAGATTAGTTCTTTTTAGGCTTTTCCTTTATTTTTAAGTAAAATAGGATTGTAGTTTGAAGTAATCAATTTCAGTTAATGAAAATTCAGTTTTCATCAAAGCAAATGACTAGCAAGACAACTTTGAAAGACGAGGAGCCCCCTCCTCGGTACCGAAGGGATAAATGCCCACACTTTATCTAAGACTTATGTCGAAATATCCTCCTCGACATAAAGAGATAAACACCAAAAACAAATGCCGAACAACCCTCCTCGGCATAGAGGGACAAGCTCCCAAAAATTTATCTAAGACTTATGACCGAATGACCTTCCTCGGCATAAAGAGATAAATTCTCAAAAATTACCTAAGACTTATGTCGAATGACCATCCTCGACATAAAGAGGTTAACTCCCAAAACTACCTAAGTAATGTCGGATGACCTTCCCCGACATGAAAAGATAGTCCCAAAACAAAATATTATGACCGAACGACCTCCTCGGCATAAAGGGGAAAGTTTCCAAAAATTTATCTAAGACTTATATCGAACGACCTTCCTCGGCATAAAGAGATAAAACCCCAAAATATCTACTTAAGGTCGAATGACCTTCCTCGGTTTAAGGGATAGATTTACAATTTATCTAAGTGATTAGATCGAATGAGCTTCCTCGGTTTAAAAAGAATTTATACAAATGTCGAACAACCCCTCCTCGACTTGGATACTTGGACAAATGTCCAAACATTTCGATCAAACAACATATAAACAATCATTCAACATTCAAGCAAAACAGTTCAGAAATGTGCAATAAAAGTTAAAGACGATAAAGAGCTGAAAAAAGGCATTATATTGATCAAGAAGTTGAAGTACAAGAAAGACTATTCTAAGCAGTTACATCAACAAAAATAAAGCAAAAGATCCTCAAGCTTGATCGTCTCCTCTGAATAAATCGTCCTGCTCGGCGGCAGCATCCGGGATGATGACATAATCAGTTTGCATCCTCGGTTTGCCCCTTCTCGGCATCCTCCTCCTCATCAGAAGCATCCTCGTCTTGAATCTTCTCTATCAAAACATTAATATTATGAGGATCAACTAGAGGGGGACCCATGTTTCTCGACCTTCCCTGGCATCTTGGCCAGAAATTAGCCTAAGGGCATTCTCGGAAAATGGCACCAAGGAATGACCAGATCGGGCCAAGTCGTCATAAGCATCTTGACAGACAAGACCTGCTAGTAAGCCTACGTCGGCATTCAGAGTTAGGTCCACCAAGGCCCTTCGGGCTAAATGGAGATAGCCGTCGGAGTACTTGGTGGCCATCTTATCGGCCAAAGCTTGTTTGAAGGTCGGGCTGGCCTTATACTAGGAGATAGCCTCAGCAATTTGAGAAGGCAAGTTGGCCTCCAATAGTTTATACCGAGCATCAGCTTCCTTGGTTTCTCCTCAGCTCGTCCTGGAGCCTTTCTATCTCAGCCTGCTCGGCCTTGCTGGCTTCCTCGGCCTTTGTTTACGCCTCCTTGGCCACTTTCTCAGCCTTCTCTGCCCCTGCCATGGCCGCCTTTTTCTCATCAACTTCTGCCCTCAGCGTCTTAAGGAGCTCCACGCCCTTAGCCAGATCGGCCTTGTTCTTCTCGATCAGGTGATCAAGTTTTTGTTCAAGCTCATTGACTACCTTGCTCCTTATTGCCTCGTAGGCAGTAACTGTTGCAAGCTATACAAAGAATCAAAGTATATCAGCAAAAAACTACAAGTATAACAAAACCGAGAAGGGTAAAGAAGTAATGACGAGCAAGCATATCTCGTTGAGAAGAAGGCCCTTTCTGTTTACCAAGTGCTCCCTGCTCGGCTTGGTGTCGATAAAATGGTCGAGCAGGTC
Source organism: Adenophora triphylla var. japonica (assembly GCA_022495995.1). Classification (NCBI taxonomy): domain Eukaryota; kingdom Viridiplantae; phylum Streptophyta; class Magnoliopsida; order Asterales; family Campanulaceae; genus Adenophora; species Adenophora triphylla. The sequence continues at coordinate 345,970 of JAFEMH010000205.1, read as the reverse complement.
CTTGTCCATAGCTCGATGGACAATTGGTTGACCAAGTATGAGCTTTGAGCCCTTTCTGGCCAACACATCCAGGCCCTTGACGGTGGGGTAAACCGTCCATTCCTCGGCCAACTTCTCGGCCTCGGCATACGATTTCACATGCCGAGCAGTCAATTCCTCCGAGTGGAACGAGCAGCAACCCTTTTTGAGGAGGGCTCTTCTTGCATATCTTCACCTTGACCTTTTTTGGCCAGGAGTTCTTGGGCGGCCTCTGGCTCCTCGGTCTTAATTAGACCGGCCTGCCATAGGGCCTTCTCGGTTTCGGGGACTATATCCTAGGAGATTTGTCCCTCGACGTGGGCCTCTTACCCTTCACTCTCTTCATCAACAGAGGCTCCAGCTGTCACGACCCTAATCCTAGACACTAATTTAGCACTTGTTGAACATATGGGGTTGGGGTTGTAGTATATTATTTTGTGCCATTTATGCTACTTGTTAAGTTTTATGTGTTTAATTATGTTTTGATAAAATATGTGAAGTTAGGTTTGTCATTAATTACCTTATGTGAATTTAGGGTGATAATGAAAATTAGTTAATGACTTAGGGTCTAAAGTGAATAAATGTGAAAAGTTATAGTGAGTTAATAGTATGTGAAATTTTAATATTTAGATGGAAAGTATGAGGTGCTTGAGTGTCCTTTAATTGTTGAGGTTGTTAGTTGTGGTAAGAAAGGTTATGGAGGAGCTTTAGTGAAAGTTCATAATTATCCATGGATTTAATAAAAAAGGAAACCTCATTTTGTCACCTCCTCAGTACTCCTCTTCTCAAAATCCATGGAAGCTCAAACCCTAGGTTGCTCCTTCTAAAAATTCTACAACCTTCAATACCTTTTCGTTTTCAAAACCAATTGTTGATTCTTGTTTGTGGCGGCGAGGGGAGCGCATCTATCCGATCAAATAAATATTTCATTTCGCACTATTTGGGTAAGTTATTATGACTTCTTTCAATTAATTGTTCATTCCATGATTCTATTGGATGTCTTGTTGAAAGAAAATGATTTTGGGGTTTTGGGAACTATTTTCCTTGAACTAGAAAGCTTGGAAAGGGTAAGTGGTCATGATGGTGTTGTGGTGGTAGAAAGAAGATGGGGGAAAATTAATATTATGCTATTCATGGTAATGGAATGGTTGCATGGCAAATTGAACCAAGTGTTGTAACAAAATGATGTTGGTTAGTGTTGGATTGTAATGGAAAGGGTATGGAATGGTTTGGTTTTGGTTTTGGTCCAGTTTAGTACCCATTTTATGTCCTTTAAACAGAGTAAATTTGGTTTCTGTCACTGGGAAGTTGGTTGCTGATGTTGATTGCTGAATTTTGGGTTTCTGGACAGAGGGCACGACTCGTGCTCTGTGGCACGAGTGGTGCACGAGTCGTCCCTTGAGGTTTTGCCTAAGTCGTGCCCTATTAGGGACGACTGGTTCTGGAGGGGTATGCAATGGGCACGAGTCGTACCCTGCCCTGCAGCCTCTGAAGCTTTTTCCAAGGCCTAGAAACCTAATCTACCTGGGATATAAATGAACCCTCTTTAACTAATATTAAAGTAGAACACTTTATCTACACAATGATGTTTTACTTGGTTAAAATGGAATTGTGGAAGGGGTTTAAATATTGTTCGGAAAATGCTTGGCAGCCTTGAGTCGTAACTTAACCAAAGTGAATCCAACTTTGTAATTTGAGCTTGAACCTTTATGGAGATTATTAATTGTTGTATAATGAGCATGTAGGGCTAGTTGGTTATATATATTGTGCCTTACATGGTTTATGATTGTGGTTACATCCTTGAATGTATTATAAAGGTGTAGACAATATGTGTTGCACTTTTGATAATTGTTTGACATCTTTATGATGTGTTTGATTAGGATTCCCTACTTTGGAATCCTAAGTTTAATTGGTTCAAGGATTATTTAGCCTTAGTGCTAGTGTTCATGGATACTTGTTATCATTTGGATATCATTGTGATATGTTATATGAGTATGGTTCCCTACTTTGGAATCATCAGTGATTGTAAGCAAGTATGTAGTACTGTGCTTTTAATTCAAGTCCAGATGGTGCTTGAATTGGGCAGTGTTACGGGACTGTAATGGCACCCGAGCTGAGTTCGTTATAGTCCGTACACTGGTTCCCTATTTTCCTAGCCATAGGCCATGGTTTGGGAGTAGTGAACTAGCTCAAGAAGTAGTCTAGTTGCACTATTGGATATGACTTTGTGTCATAGTCCTGTTTATTGTTGTTATTATGATTTGGTTCCGGAACTGTTTCTTCAGCGGATGATGCTGCTTGGATCGTGATATCCTTATGAGGATTAAACCTTGGCTTAGTATCCTTCTCAGTGTTACCATATCGCACTTATGTGTTTATGTATATATCTTTCTTTGTGGTGATAAGAAGGTGATATATATATGATGATTTGTTGTTATATACTTTCATATTATGATTGCATATCATATTGTTGCATACATAATAACTTGCTGAGATTTTTCTCACCCCATCCTTTTATTGCTTTCTTAGATAGAGGAGAGCCTGGGCCTAGGCCACATTGATCACGTGAGGACGCCGAGTTGGGATATTTTGTTCAAGGTATTTTATGTTGGTTACATTATGTAAATGTAAACCAAGGGGTAGTTCCTAGACTTGAAATGTTGTATTGTATTTTGGAAACTCTTTTGAGATTGTATATATTGTATATATGGGACTATGTTCTTTGGTTTGTAAAAGAGTGTATTTTGGTTTGTAAAACCTTATGTAGACTTTTCAAGTTAAATGTTTTAAATTTGTAGTATGTAATGGGAGCTCTTTAAAGTTTAACATGTTTTAAGTAGTAAATGTTTTGAAAGGACATTTTGAAATTTTTTTGTTAAAAAGGCGTCTTCCGAAAGTGTTCCGAACGTGAGGCCAAGTAGGTCTTCGGTTCGGGGCGCTTCAGTTGGTATCAGAGCCTTAGGTTTAGATAGTCTAGAGTGACTACGTGACCTAGGGGGGTAATATGGATTGAGTGAGTGACATTAAATGTCTTTTGCAGGTATTAAATCATTATGGCAGGGGCAGAAGGTGATCCGACCGGACCTTTAGGTCGGGGAAATGTTCGAGAGGAGACCCGGGAGATGTTCCAAGGAATGTTAGAAGCGGCTATGAAGGCCATGAATGACCAAAGACAACAAGGAGAACAAGCAGCTCCAAGGGTTGGATTGGATCAGTTTTTGAAGCTTAAACCTATTGGGTATGCGGGTGAGCCGGATATGTTAAAGGCGGAGAGATGGATCGAGGCAATGGAGAAAATCTTTGATGTGTTGAGGTGTACTGAAGAGGAACAAGTTAGATTCGCAGCTTACAAGTTTTCTGGCGCGGCGGAGCATTGGTGGAGAACTTTAAAAGCAAGTTAGGATGATGCTCATGTTCCGTACAATTGGGAAAATTTTCTAAGGAAGTTTAAGGAGCACTTTATTCCTACGGTGGATCAAGACAAAAAGGAGATAGAATTTCTTAACCTGGAGCTGAATGTATTGACAGTGGATCAGTATGTGGCCAAGTATACGGAATTAGCGAGATATTGCACTCATTTAGTGGCAACTGAAGAGAAGAAGGCTATGAGATTTGTGAGAGGCTTGAAGACAGTGATCCGTACTCAGTTAGTATCCCACAAGTTCCAAAATTTTCAAGATGTCGTGGATCGTGCATACCATGTGGAGCATGACATTGAAGAGCATAAGCGAAAAATGGAAGTAGTAAGTACGGGAAGGCAAGGAGGACAATTTAGAACCCAACAGCAAGGTCAAGATAGCCGAGGAGGACAAGTACCGACATCACACTTTAGAGGGCATCCGCAAGGTCAATCTGGTGTTCGAAGATAGGCTTCCATTTCAGGGAATGCACCAAAGAAAGTTTGTAGTTACTGTCAGAAAGAAGGACATATTGAGGATCATTGTTGGAAGAAACAGGGTAAGTGTTTGAATTGTGGACAGTTTGGACATTTCCAGAAGGATTGTCCAAAGGCAAAGAAGCAACCATCCGGGGGTACCTGGAGCCGGGACTTCTCAGGGGCAGAAGAGAGATTCTTCGGGGAGGCCTAAGGTTCAGGGTCGGGTCTTTGCAGTGAATCAACAACAAGCGGCAGATTCCTCCAACATCATCGGAGGCATTATTTCTATAGCAAGTATGAGAGCACGTGTACTAATAGACCCCGGCTCATCTCATTCGTATGTGTCCATGCATTTTGCATCGAAATTGCCTGTTTCTGTGGATTCTATGCCTTATGTGCTAGAAGTGTCAACTCCAATGGGAGAGTGTTTAGTAACTGATGAGGTGTTACGTGCCTGTGATGTGCATATTTGTGATCGTGTATTACCTGCTGACTTGGTAGTGTTGCCCATACATGATTTTGATGTTATTTTGGGTATGGATTGGCTAAGCAAATATCATGCTTTAGTCGATTGTCATAAGAAGGTCGTTACTTTTTTCAGTCCCGAATATGCCTAAGTTTATTTTTGAGGCTATTCCTTCGGTTGGGACTATTCGTGTCATTTCTTATGTGAAAGCTAGAAAGTAGTTGCTTCGTGGTTGTACGGGATTCTTAGTTAGTGACTTAGATACTACTAAAGAGTTGCCTGAATTTGGGGAGGTACCAATAGTTAAGGAGTTTCCGGATGTATTCTCTTCCGAGTATGTGATGCCTCCGGATAGAGAGATAGAATTTGGGATTGAATTGCTTCCGGGTACAACTCCGATATCCAAGGCACCGTATAGAATGGCTCCAGCTGAATTGAAAGAGTTGAAAGCTCAGTTGCAGGAGTTGCTTGATCGGGGATTCATCCGACCGAGTGTCTCACCGTGGGGAGCTCCGGTATTGTTTGTTAGGAAGAAAGATGGGTCGTTGAGGCTTTGTATTGATTATCGACAGTTGAATCAAGTGACGGTAAAGAACAAATATCCTCTACCTCATATTGATGACCTATTTGATCAGTTGCAAGGTGCGACCGTCTTTTCTAAGCTTGATTTGAGAAGCGGGTACCATCAGCTGAAAGTTCATCCTGAGGATGTTTCCAAGACAGCTTTTCGTACTCGGTATGGTCACTTCGAATTCCTTGTCATGCCTTTTGGTTTAACGAATGCTCCAGCTGTTTTCATGGATTTGATGAATCGAGTTTTTAAACCTTATCTTGATACTTTCGTTGTGGTGTTTATTGATGACATTCTCGTCTATTCTAAATCTCGGGAGGAGCATGAACAACACTTGAGAATGGTTTTGACGGTACTCCAGGAGAAGCAGTTTTTTGCTAAATTTAGTAAGTGTGCATTTTGGCTTGAGGAGGTTTCATTCCTAGGCCATGTTGTTTCAAAGGGCAGAATTGCAGTTGATCCTTCCAAGATTGAAGCCGTGGTTAGTTGGAAAAGGCCGGAATCCGTTACCGAGATTCGGAGTTTTCTAGGGTTGACCGGTTATTATAGAAGATTCATAAAAGGGTTTTCAAAGATTGCTACTCCATTGACTCAGTTGACTCGGAAGAATATACCTTTTGTGTGGAGTGAGAAGTGCCAAGATAGTTTTGAGGAATTGAAGAAGAAATTGACATCGGCACCTGTCCTTGTTCTACCAAATGGGAATGATGGGTTGGTTATTTACTGTGATGCTTCAAAGGAGGGTTTAGGATGTGTATTGATGCAAAATGGGAAGGTTATCACATATGCCTCGAGGAAGTTGACTCCTTGTGAACATAATTACCCGACTCATGATATGGAGCTTGCCGCTATTGTCTTCGCATTGCACAAATGGAAACATTATCTTTACGGAGCCAAGTTTGAAATTTTCACGGACCACAAAAGTTTGAAATATATTTTCTCGCAAAAGGAGTTGAACAATAGGCAGCAGAGATGGATGGAGTTGTTGAAGGATTACGATTGTACCATTTCTTATCACCCGGGCAAAGCTAATGTTGTGGCAGATGCTATTAGTAGGAAATCATATGTGGCTTCATTGATGGTTCGGGAATGGAAGATGCTCGTGATTGGTGTCCCCGAGAGTCTAGACATGGCGCTATATTTGCAAGCATGAATGCCTTAACAAGTTTGATCCAACACATAAAGGAGGGTCAAATTGGTGATTTAGAGTTGAAGAAGGTGGTGGATCAGATCGTGGATGGAAAATTTAAAGAGTTTTCCCTTAGTCCCGAGGGAGTGTTGAAATATAGAGGTCGATTGTGTTTGCCTAATATTGAGGAGGTGAAACGTCAAGTTCTAGATGAAGGCCATAAGTCCAAGTATACCATTCATCCCGGGAGTACTAAAATGTATCAAAATTTGAAACAACAATTTTGGTGGAATAACATGAAGAGGGAAATAGCAGATTATGTGTCCAAGTGTTTGACGTGTCAACAAGTGAAAGCAGAACACGAAAGACCCGCCGGTTTACTTCAGTCGTTGGAGATTCCGGAGTGGAAGTGGGAGCATATTACCATGGATTTTGTCACGGGATTACCTCGGACGAGTCGGAAGCATGATGCAGTTTGGGTGATTGTAGACAGGTTGACTGAGTCTGCTCATTTCCTATCTATTGCGATTAGTTATTCGATGGAAAGGCTTGCAAGGTTGTATATGTCCGAGATAGTGAGATTGCACGGGGTTCCGGTTTGCACGGGGTTCCGGTTAGCATTGTGTCAGATCGTGATCCTCGCTTTACTTCTAGATTTTGGCAAGCATTACAAAAGGCTTTGGGGTCAGAGTTGAGATTCACTACAGCATTCCATTCTCAGACTGACGGCCAATCCGAGAGGACAATTCAGATTCTTTAAGACATGTTGCGAGCTTGTTCAATTGACTTCTCGGATTCTTGGGACGTTCACTTGCCTTTTGTTGAGTTTTCGTACAATAATAGTTACCAATCGAGTATTGAGATGGCTCCTTATGAAGCTTTGTACGGAAGGAAGTGTAGGTCTCCGATTTGTTGGGATGAAGTGGGTGAAGCAAAAATTTGGGGTATTGATATGGTTCGAGATTCAGTGGAGAAAGTTAAGATCATTCGGAACAGATTGATTACAACCCAAAGTAGAAAGAAAAGTTATGCAGATAAGAGGAGACGAGACCTTGAATTTCAGAAGGGAGACTTGGTGTTCTTACGAGTGTCACCTAAGGTAGGGATTAAGAGATATGGCAAGAAGGGTAAGTTAGCTCCGAGGTTCGTAGGTCCTTTTGAGATCTTAGAACGAGTGGGAAATCTTGCGTATCGCCTTGATTTACCTACATCTCTTGGGAAAATACATAGCGTGTTTCATGTCTCAATGCTTCGAAAGTATGTTTATGATCCTTCTCATGGGTTGCTTAGGATTCCTGAGGATATAGAGCCGAATATGTCCTATGTGGAACAGCCTGTTCAAGTTATTGATACTAAGGTGCAAGAGTTAAGAAATAAGAGTATTCCTCTTGTGAGAGTTGTTTGGAGGAACCACGACGTGGAAGAGTCTACTTGGGAGCTCCGGGAAGAAATGGAGCGAAAATACCCTTGGTTGTTTGATCTTCATGGTAAGTCGAGTTAAAATTCGGGTTGAATTTTCTTTTAGGGGGAGTGATTGTCACGACCCTAATCCTATACACTAATTTAGCACTTGTTGAACATATGGGGTTATGGTGGTAGTATATTATTTTGTGTCATTTATGCTACTTGTTAAGTTTTATGTTTTTAATTATGTTTTGATAAAATATGTGAAGTTAGGTTTGCATTAATTACCTTATGTGAATTTAGGGTGATAATGAAAATTAGTTAATGACTTAGGGTCTAAAGTGAATAAATGTGAAAAGTTATAGTGAGTTAATAGTATGTGAAATTTTAATATTTAGATGGAAAGTATGAGGTGCTTGAGTGTCCAAGTTAATTGTTGAGGTTGTTAGTTGTGGTAAGAAAGGTTATGGAGGAGCTTTAGTGAAAGTTCATAATTATCCATGGATTTAATAAAAAAGGAAACCTCATTTTGTCACTCCTCAGTACTCCTTCTTCTCCAAGTCCATGGAAGCTCAAACCCTAGGTTTCTCCTTCTAAAAATTCTACAACCTTCAATACCTTTTCGTTTTCAAAACCGATTGCGGATTCTTGTTCGTGGCGGCGAGGGGAGCGCATCTATCCGGTCAAATAAATATTTCATTTCGCACTATTTGGGTAAGTTATTATGACTTCTTTCAATTAATTGTTCATTTCATGATTCTATTGGATGTCTTGTTGAAAGAAAATGATTTTGGTGTTTTGGAACTATTTTCCTTGAACTAGAAAGCTTGGAAATGGTAAGTGGTCATGATGGTGTTGTGGTGGTAGAAAGAAGATGGGGGAAAATTGATATTATGGTATTCATGGTAATGGAATGGTTGCATGGAAAATGGAACCAAGTGTTGTAACAAAATGATTTTGGTTAGTGTTGTATTGTAATGGGAAGGGTATGGAATGGGTTGGTTTTGGTTTTGATCCAGTTTAGTACCCATTTTATGTCCTTAAAACTGAGTAAATTTGGTTTATGTCACTTGGAAGTTGGTTGCTGATGTTGATTGCTGAATTTTGGGTTTCTGGACAGAGGGCACGAATCGTGCTCTGTGGCACGAGTGGTGCAAGAGTCATCCCTTGAGGTTTTGCCTAAGTCGTGCCCTATTAGGGACGACTGGTTCTGGAGGGGTATACAATGGGCACGAGTCGTGCCCTGGGGCACGACTCGTGCCCTGCCCTGCAGCCTCTGATGCTTTTTCCAAGGCCTAGAAACCTAATCTACCTAGGATATAAATGAACCCTCTTTAAATAAGATTAAAGTAGAACACTTTATCTACACAATGATGTTTTACTTGGTTAAAATGGAATTGTGGAAGGGGTTTAAATATTGTTCGGAAAATGCTTGGCAGCCTTGAGTTGTAACTTAACCAAAGTGAATCCAACTTGGTAATTTGAGCTTGAACCTTTATGGAGATTATTAATTGTTGTATAATGAGCATGTAGGGCTAGTTGGTTATATATATTGTGCCTTACATGGTTTATGATTGTGGTTACATCCTTGAATGTATTATAATGGTGTAGACAATATGTGTTGCACTTTTGATAATTGTTTGACATCTTTATGATGTGTTTGATTAGGGTTCCCTACTGTGGAATCCTAAGTTTAATTGGTTCAAGGATTATTTAGCCTTAGTGCTAGTGTTCATGGATACTTGTTATCATTTGGATATTATTGTGATATGTTATATGAGTATGGTTCCCTACTTTGGAATCATCGGTGATTGTAAGCAAGTATGTAGTACTGTGCTTTTAATTCAAGTCCAAATGGTGCTTGAATTGGGCAGTGTTACGGGACTATAATGGCACCCGAGCTGAGTTCGTTATAGTCCGTACACTGGTTCCCTAGTTGCCCAGCCATAGGCCATGGTTTGGGAGTAGTGGACTAGCTCAAGAAGTAGTCTAGTTGCACTATTGGATATGACTTTGTGTCATAGTCCTGTTTATTGTTGTTATTATGATTTGGTTCCGGCACTGTTTCTTCAGCGGATGATGTTGCTTGGATCGTGATATCCTTTTGAGGATTAAACCTTGGCTCAGTATCCTTCTCAGTGTTACCATATCGCACTTATGTGTTTATGTATATATATTTCTTTGTGGTGATAAGAAGGTGATATATATATGATGATTTGTTGTTATATGCTTTCATATTATGATTGCATATCATATTGTTGCATACGTAATAACAGGTTTTAAGTAGTAAATGTTTTGAAAGGACATTTTGAAAAAAATTTGTTAAAAAGGCGTCTTCCGAAAGTGTTCCGAACGTGAGGCCAAGTAGGTCTTCGGTTCGGGGCGCTTCACCTGCTACCCCTATCGGCTTTAAGGGCAGCGCCCCAGTGTCCTTGGTGGATAGCACGTCCTGACGGGCAATAGCATCATCCCGTCTTTTGTTTTTGGCCGAGGACCTAGATGTCCTCCTTTTCATCTTCATCAGAGCTTGGGGATCCAGTATTTCCTCCTCCATTTTCATGATCTGCTCCTCAGTTAAATCTGCAAAAGACGAGGAAGACAAGATAGTGAAACGACGACGAGGGAAAAATAACAAGCAAAATTACACAAGTACGAAAAAACGAGAAGTAAGAAATTTACAGCCGACCACGACCACCTCAGCAAGACACCTATCGTCGTATAATTTGCATATATCCCATTCATCATGGAAAATGAGACCGGGGTGCACCCTCCAGTCTGGAAACATATTCCCTTTAACGACGGGGACGAAGAGCATCAAACCATCCAAAGGTCCAGGCATAATGTCGGCCTGTACACAGTACCTCTGGTCGGTCTCTAGACTTGACCATCATAGAGTGCCCACCTGGGCAAATTGTTTCAACCTATCAATGAGGCGATCGCTCCACTCCAGCTTCCATACTTGTTCAGGCGCACCGGGGAACTTAGAGGGAGCAGCAAACTCCCAGCCTAGTCGGCTTTCAACCTTTATCACGTGATTGTTCCACCCAAATACCTTGCTAGTGATTGGGTAAATAAGTTTTGGCTGATTGGGATCACTCATCACCACTTTCACCCTAGTGTCTTCCTTATAGCTTACGGTGAAGAAGTGGTGGAACGCAACTGGCAAGGCTCAAAACCTAAGCTACGATAAAGAACAATGAAGTCGGTGAGTAACCTCACGGCATTGGCACCTATCATAGCCGAGACGGCCTGCATATCCTCAAGAAATTCACAAATAAAAGGATCGAGGGGGAGACGAAGGCCGAGTTGGAATTGTTTATAAAAGAAGTGGACATAGTTCAGACTATACACCGGGGAGATATGTAAGTCGATATTCCTCCCTCGACACTCCATACTTGAAATGTAACTCCTCAATCATGGGCTCCCCGAGTTTAGTAGACCTAGGCCTAGGGGTGTTACCTATACCTCGTTGATACCTACCCCGACCTCTTGCACGGCCCCCAACATGGGCTCCCTCGACAAAGGCGTCCATGATCCTCCCAGAAGTCGAGGGACCAGTTGGACGAGCAGTAGTATTACCTCTCCCAAACATATCTGGACAATAAAAAGAGGAGATCAGATTTTGGCCAAGGTAGAGAAAGAAGAGGACGAGGAAGCATCCCTCCCCGTCCAATCAAGTAAATTCGAGGAGGGTTTCTTACCCAGCAAAGGATGTTCCAAATGACTGGACTTCAAGTAATACAAGTTGATGTGGTTGAGTAACTCGGTCCAACCTTGAAACAACACGACATTTGGGGAATCTACGCTAAGTCGATCGATCCTAAACCGACTAAGGTAATGCACGTCGGTTCTAGAAGATTGATACCTCGTCAATATTTCCCCTATCTCATTCAAGCTCAACATCATCCACGGGCCATCAATTCGTTGGTAAATTCTAAGGTTTTGTGTACGGTAACAGTAGATGGCATTGGGGTTACTTCTCCATGTTCTTGCCATGGCTAGGAAGGGGGAAAATCAAGAAATCACAAAAATGCTCAAGAAAAGCTTCAAGAAAGCACCAACAATGGCGGTTCTAGAAGAACCCACCAATACCAGAAATTACGAAACCCAGAAATTAAAAAGTAAATCGGAGAAAATGAAGAAATGTGTACCTGAATTGAAGACTGGTTGTGTGAAACACAAAGAAATCAAGCACAAACATAGAAAACGACAGCGAACTCAAAGAACACACTTGCGGTTTTGAAGTTTAGTAGTTTTCTCTCAAATGGCAACAGTGAAAAGAGTAAAAATGGAAAGGGATTTGGCTTTTATACCTAGATCCGAACGGGTAGGGGTCAAATAAACTGGTCAAGCGACGTCTCTATCCCCACATTAAATGTTCTAGCGTGTTTCAAGGTGAATGTCCCGTCATCGTTAACCGCGCCCATCATTGTCCAAATAACCAGTGGATAATTGATTGACGCCTTGTATTCCGAGATAACCCCTTTTCGTATTCGTTTAAGCCGAGTCATCGTTAACCGCGCCCATCATTGTCCAAATAACCAGTGGATAATTGATTGACGCCTTGTATTCCGAGATAACCCCTTTTCGTATTCGTTTAAGCCGAGGTCGAGCACCAGTTCCTCCTCGGCTAAAGCCAAGCTAGGAAGTCGGGGGCCATTAAACGGTATAAACCGAGGACGATTGAGGGTCATGAGCCGGGCAAGGCCCAATGGATTTGGCCCAAAATATAATCCATACAAGTCTCAAATACGACGTAGGGAATGGGCTTCCCTACCTATGCTCGTTTTGCCTTCTCGTCATATCCCACTATGTCGACCTAGACATAGCAGAGCGAATAAAGCCACAATACTGATACATGCCGACGAGGCATCTCTCATATGCCGACCAAGGCATCCATCAAGGCCGACCTAGGCCTCACCAAAAGACGGTCATCGCCTCCTCGGCCAACATTAAGACAAGGGGAATGGGCCTCCCTACCCTTGCTCTCCATTACCTCGGCACTCATATATGTCGACCAGCACCATATGTCGAGGAGCATACCTCCTAGGCATATGTACAGAAGGCAAATCTAATCCTACTCAAACAAGGACTGTGGGAAGTTATAATCCAACTAGGATTATAACCCTCCTCTCATACAACTTCCTATTCAAAGATGGACTCTATATCCTACACCTATAAATACAAGCCATAATTCACACAATTTTGGTAACGCATCTTTTGACTCTCCACTCTTGTCAATTGATTTGCTCTCTCTATCACACGAATACTTGCTCTCATGCCGGAGGGCCTTCGCCGGTGAAGCCCCGACTTAGTTTACGTGTTTGTTCATCTTTTTCAGGCTATTCAAACATCCAGAATACAACCTGTCGCTAGATTTGGACAGATTCGGACATTTTTGACATCATCAGTGATGGTTATGGCAGTGAGTTGAGTTGGGAAAAGGGATAGTGGATTGGGAAGATGGATGATATGTTGGGGGAGATATAAAGGCAAGTAATTAGTTGAGGAGCATTTACACGTTAAATATTTGATGGGTTTAATTCTTTAAATATTAAGATTAAATTTGAAAATTCCAATCTAGTTTTTTGTTTAAGTTATTAACGCTCGTTAGAAAAAATTAACGAGTGAATATTATTTTGGTTAATTTTACGCATTACTCCCTCGGTCTCACTCAAAGTGTCACTTTTTACCTAAAAGGGTGTCCCGTTTATAGTGTCACCTTTCCTAAAAAGAAAATACTTTATTAATATTCTATTATCCCATCCACTATTCCCTCCACTAATTCTCTCTCCTCTACACTCACAACACTATTTAAATTCATTATTTCCTCCACTAATTTTCTCTCCTATTTTCAAATTACACTCACAACATTTTTTCTTCTCACACTTTTTCTTAATTTGCGTGCCACCCTTAAAAGGGTGACACTCTTGGCAGGACGGAGGGAGTATACATTTGTTGCAAATGTGTAAGTGGTTCGGTTCAAACCATCAAAACTGAACCGAACCAAACCAAATCGCGATTTGAGACGCCAGAACCGAACCGTCATACCGAACCACTAGACCGAACCATCAGATCAAGCCACTAGACCGAACCACCATAACACATATATTAACCATATATTTATATGTTGAATAATATTCACAGTTAGATCAATAAAAAAAACCTACATTACATTAATCATATTTATCTTTATTGTTGCGATACATAACAAATCAAATTCTCTACACGAACGACATTATATAATATGTTTCTTTTGTAAATCACTCTCTTTCTCTAGTCTCTCTATTCCTTCGATAACTCCTGCATACCTCACTCTTCCTTCGTGATCACGATTTTTTTAAACGTTTGATAATGAATCGCATCCCTCGCTCTTCCTTCGTGATCATGACTTTTTTAAAAAATGTTTGATAATAAATCGTAGTATGAACCATGATCTGAACCAAATTCTTAATTGTAATTTGGACCTCTAATTTGTTGTTTCAGCAGTGCCGTCAAATTGACGTTGGTGTCATGGTAATAGGGGCAGAAAAAACTTTACTCGTAAGAGATATGCTAACTCAATAGCAGGTACTGAATCTAAGCATCAAGTAATGGGACACACACAGGACCGCCATGAGAATGTCAAGAATCATATCTAACTCCGAATATTAAATAGACACAAATTTCACAACCAAATCAAAGGTTGTATCAAATCTAGATTCATAATCTATCAAACTACTGTTCATAACACCTCCGAAATCAACTATATCATTCATTCAAGCTCATAGATGATCAGAAAAATGAACAGACATGAATGAAAAAAACAAGAATTTAGAGGCAAGTACAAAATTGTTAAGTTTTTTCAAATAAAAGTGAGCGAAATCAAACCAACCCTAATTTCTTAATCCTGAGGAATCTCGACATCACCATCTGCAATCTCCGTCTGCAAATCTTTCGGATCCTTGCCATCGACTGTACACCCAACCGATACACAAGTTCCGAGAATCTCCTTCACCGTTCCGGTCAACTCTTTCGCCATCGACCTTGACCGCATGATCTTAGCGATCTCAATGACATCATCAAGCGAAATGTTTCCACTGTGCTTAATGTTCTTCGTCTTCTTCCTATCTCGCTCCGGCTCCTTGAGTGCCTTGATGACAAGAGCAGCGGCGGAGGGGACGACGGAGACCTTAGCTTGACGATTCTGAACGGTGAGCTTGACTGTGACGCGGAGACCCTTCCAGTCCTTAGCGGTCTCTTTTGCGATGTCTTCCCCGATCTTCTTTGGAGAGAGACCTAGCGGACCGATTTTGGGAGCAAGGGAACTCGCCGCACCGACTTCACCTCCGGTTACCCGGACGTAAACGTCGACGACCTGTGACGGATCAAACTTCGGAGGCATTTTCGGCGACGGTGGCGGCGGCGGAGGTCGGAGACGCTAGGGCAGTGGAGGAAGACTGAAAAAGGGCAAGGGGCAATAAGAGCCATGGTTTAACAGATAATATAGGTAGGGTTTTTGATATGACGGAATTGTGCGAATTATATTTGGGCTGGGCTTCTACATTGAATACATAAAATGAAGTTGTGGGCTTGCCACACTGAAATTGAGTTAATTAACTACTCTCTCCACCCCACTACAAACTACTCCCTCCGTCCCCATCTAAATGTCCAAACTTTTCATTTTGGGCATCCCATTTAAAATAACCCATTTTTAAAAAAGAAAAGTTTTTTTCACTATTCCACACACTCATTCTCTCTCCTACTTTAATTTTACACTCATAACATTCTCTCTTCTAACTATTCCTCCCACTCATTCTCTCTCCTATTTAATTTTTCATACTCACAGCATTTAAACTTTTTCTCTTTTCTACCTCACTTTTTCTCTTTCCTACCTGAAATTACCCGGGATCCGGCTCGCGCGCGGAGGGCCCCCGTGCATCTTCGCAAATTCGTCGCTAGTTCGGGAAGTCGCCCGGATCCGAGAGGCAGCACAATCGCGCCCCGGCATCTGGCTTATTCCGTCTTAGCGTTTTGCGAGGTTGGAGGTGTCTCGCTGTGTTTTGCTTTGTAGAGTCGCCACGCCGTTTTTATTAAGCCCAAAACATTGAAAAAGGGCATCAGTTTAAAGATAAATTTTAAACTGTTTTTGTGTGATGAGATTTTGAGTTCGGAGGTCAGATGACTCCTCGGGAAGAGAATATTAGAATATTAGAGCTCACACGAGTAGCCTCGTAAAACGAGTCTTTCGGATACCCCTAATATCCTTTAAATGTTGTGTGTGTGTGTGTGTGCTTTTAAAAATGCATCTTTGTATCGGATGTCTACATTGTATTGAAATGTATTGAAATAGAATAGGAAGGAAGCCTTACCAATGTTGGTTCGTGTACTGTCTTCCGCGGGGAATAGTGTTTGAGGTCGGAGTAGCGTTCGGTTTGCTTCGGGGATGCGGTTGTGCGGACGAGTTTCGGCGTGAGTTGAGGTTGTAAGGCTGCGTTCGGGCAGAGGTTCGGCGTGCGTGGGGATCGTCGGGATCACTCGGGCAGAGGTTCGGCGTGCGTTGTGGTGGCAGGAGTCACTCGGGCAGAGGTTCGGCGTGCGTTGGAATCGTTGGTTGGATTCGGGCAGAGGTTCGGCAAGGTTTGGGATCGCCGGTTTGACTCGGAAAGAGCGGGACCGTGGGAAAGACCGAGCGAGGCCTCGGAGTACCACGAGGGGCCTCGAGTACCTCGAGAGTGCCTCGGGGCGGCGCGGGAGCGTCTCGGGAGCGCTCGGAGAGGCCGGAGCACCTCGAGGGGCTCGGAAGGCCTCGGAAGGATCGAAGGGCGGGAATGCCTCGAAAGGTCTTAGAAGGGAGCCGAAGGCTTAGGGAGGAAGAGAGAAGTGGGAGGTGTGAAAAAATGAGGAGGGGAAGCCCTCTATTTATAGTAAAAATTTCGGAGCAAAGAGGTCCGTACGGACCTCTTAGGTAATCCAGAATTTTGGATTTCCTCGATTTGAGGGAATCTGCAATGATGGAGAATATTTGGGAATGATGATGTTCCCTGAGCAATAAGGTCCGTACGGACCATCTTGCATGCAAAGAGGTCCGTACGGACCAACTCTGCATGGAAGTCATCATTTCTCCGGGATTTGAGGAATATTGTGGACTTTAAGGGGATTTAGTAATCATTGAAACAAAGAGGTCCGTACGGACCTTAATTGCTTCGATTTCTGAAAATTCCCAAAGGTCCTTTTGTCCCTTTTTATCCCGAAAGGCTCCTCCCTTGGTTTGGTTGGGGGTTTGAGAGGGTTTTGAGAGGGTTTTGAGTGAGAGAGGTCTTCGAGGCTGCGTGGATGAGTCTGCGGTGTTTCCGTGTGTTTGAAAGGGAGTGATCCAGTTGGGGTACTTACGAAGCCCTCGACGGCGTCACTTATGAAAGAAGTGGGGTCGCGATAAGATAAGGGTCCTAATCTGGATCGCGTCTTTGGGAGAGGAAGTGGCCGTGAGGGTCAAAGTGAGGACGTGGTGGTGTCCTTTTGGGTGACCGTTTAGGTCGATAGGTGGACCTGTGATAGGATTCCCTACGTATCCACAGCGGGAATCAAGCACAGTCGTAGTTCGGGTGTGGGGTGAGTGTTACGTGAATGCGGGCGTGGTGGTGCCACAGGTGTTGTGTGACCGCGAGGTCGGTGGTGAGGACGTGGTGGCGTCTGGGTGGCCGTATAGGTTGATGGTAAGGACGTGGTGGCGTCTGGGTGACCCGTATAGGTCGGTGATAAGGGCGTGGTGGCGTCGGGGTGGCCGTATAGGTCGGTGATAAGGACGTGGTGGCGTCGGGGTGGCCGTATAGGTCGGTGATAAGGACGTGGTGGCGTCTGGTGGCCGTATAGGTCGGTGATAAGGACGTGGTGGCGTCTGGGTGGCCGTATAGGTCGGTGATAAGGACGTGGTGGCGTCTGGGTGGCCGTATAGGTCGGTGATAAGGGCGTGGTGGCGTCAGGGGTGGCCGTATAGGTCGGTGATAAGGACGTGGTGGCGTCTGGTGGCCGTATAGGTCGGTGATAAGGACGTGGTGGCGTCCGGGGTGGCCGTATAGGTCGGTGATAAGGACGTGGTGGCGTCGGGGTGGCCGTATAGGTCGGTGATAAGGGCGTGGTGGCGTCAGGTGGCCGTATAGGTCGGTGATAAGGGCGTGGTGGCGTCGGGGTGGCCGTATAGGTCGGTGATAAGGACGTGGTGGCGTCACGGGGTGGCCGTATAGGTCGGTGATAAGGACGTGGTGGCGTCGGGGTGGCCGTATAGGTCGGTGATAAGACGTGGTGGCGTCGGGGTGGCCGTATAGGTCGGTGATAAGGACGTGGTGGCGTCGGGGTGGCCGTATAGGTCGGTGATAAGGACGTGGTGGCGTCGGGGTGGCCGTATAGGTCGGTGATAAGGGCGTGGTGGCGTCGGGGTGGCCGTATAGGTCGGTGATAAGGGCGTGGTGGCGTCAGGTGGCCGTATAGGTCGGTGATAAGGACGTGGTGGCGTCGGTAGTGGTCGGTGACGTGGTGGCGTCGGGTTGAAGTAGTTCGGGAGTATGAACCTAAGTGGGACCTAGTTCGGGAGTATGACCTAAGTTGGGATTTAGTTCGGGAGTATGAACCTAAGTTGGGATAGTTCGGGAGTATGAACCTAAGTTGGGAAGGAGCTCGGAGCTTACTTTGATGGCCGGTGCTTGCGTTGCCGTTGAGGTGGCGAGATTCGGACTTACATCATTGCCGGTGCTTGGTGCCCGTTGAAGTGGCGAGATGATGGCCGATGATTGCTTCACCATTTGGCGTTTTGGGAGCGCTTCGTGCCTTGGGAGGACTTGTACTCGGAGGTGTTGGCTCCTTCGCGTGCTTGTTTTGCCGTTGAGTGGGCAAGGATGATGGTCGGTGCTGGGGATATGCAGTCTTGCATGACCTCCCTTTGACTTGTTGGGGGGGAGGAGCTCGGGCTTACTTTGATGGCCGGTGCTTGCGTTGCCGTTGAGGTGGGCGAAGTTCGGGCTTACATCGGCTAGGTGCTTGAATGCTGAGGATGCATGACCACTGTAGGGCCCTTTTACATTGGGAAGATGACTTCGGACCTTCAGTGGTTGAGTTGTCGTTGAGCGTTTGGAGGCGTCTTGTGCCTTGATATTCGTGCTGGGAGGTGTTGGCTCCTTCCTGAATTGCCGTTGAGCGGGCGGTGGTTGGATTGCCGTTGGAGTGGGCGAGGACCGGTCTTACGTTGATGGCCGGTGGTTGAATTGCCGTTGAAGTGGGCGAGGTCCGGTCTTACGCTTGACGGCCGGTGGTTGATTTGCCGTTGAAGTGGGCGAGGTCCGGTCTTACGCTTGACGGCCGGTGGTTGATTTGCCGTTGAAGTGGCGAGTCCGGTCTTACGATGGCAGCGAGACCGGTCTTACGGCGGCCGGTGGTTGATTGCCGTTGAAGTGGGCGAGTCCGGTCTTACGCTTGGCGGGGATTAGAATTGCGGGGTTAGGGACCATTACACTTGGATTTCTTGAAAAGGCCTTAGGACAGCCAGGGGCAAAGTTTGTAAGGGCAGAAAAGTCATTTGGCCACCCCTTGCAAAGAGGTCCGTACGGATTACCCTCGGATGCAAAGAGGTCCGTACGGACCATGCTGACTTTTTACAGTTCCCAGATTTTGACCAGGCGTTAAAACCGAGGCTCCTTCACTTCTTCTTCTTCAGTTTACGAAACAGCCGAGAGAGTGAAGGAGAAAACCTCCATTTTGCACCAAAATCTTCCATTTTCCTTTGATTTGCTCGCAATGGCGGAGGGATCTCGAAGGAGCCGTAGACAACGCGATCGGGAAGTGGTTGAGCGGCGAATGGAGCTTGAAAGGAATTGGACCTCGTTCGTTCCGTCTTCGAAGAACCGGATGTTTTGTATCCGAATCAGGAGGTGCACAATCGTCGTTCGAGAACGTCGGGGAGGTAAGAAATCTATTCCGTTTTGATTTCTGCTCGAGATTTTGAATGCTAAAACTAGAATTTAGTTTTTCGCATATTTGGGTGTTGTGATTTTTCATGCCTTTTTTGTGAAATTCTTGATGAATTGTTGAAAATGGACATGTAAAAATTATGGGTATATGTATTTTGTGCAAAAATGTGTAGATTAGCTCTTATTTGTAAAAATAAAGTGCCTATCTAGTGAATTGCATGCTTTGGTGTTTTGTACCTAATGCTATTTTGTATGTACATTGTGAGAAAATTTGTCGTGTAGTGACAAATTTTGTGAAAAAATATGACATGTGCCGTGCTTTTGTGACGGGTTATATGTGAAAGTGTGTGCCGTGTAGGGACGGACTTTTCTTTTTGAAGATGTGCTATATAGTGTGTGCCGTGTTCATGGGTGACGGACTCTGTGGGGAAAATATGTGCAATATGTGCCGTGTTTTTGTGACGGGTTTTATGTGCTTTGCCGTGTTGGAACGGACTTCTTGAAAATGTGTCGTGTAGGGCTTAATCCCTCTTTTGAGAAAATGTGTATAGTGTGTGCCGTGTTTTGTGACGGACTGCATGGGAAAAATTATGTGCATTATGTGCCGTGTTTTTGTGACGGGTTATATGCATGTGAGAATTATGTGCAAATTATGTGTATAATTATGTGCGATTTATGTGCAATATGTGCCGTGTTTTGTGACGGGTTGTGAGTAGAAATCATGTGTACATGTGAGAATTATGTGCCGTGTTTTGTGACGGGTTATATGTGCATTATGTGCTTTTGATATTAAGTACTTGTGATTGACGTACCTTTCTTTGTGTTTACTGCGGGATGAGGGTCTTACGGTTGGGAAAGCCAAGAAGATGAAGACCGAGGATCGCTTGAGGCATTGTTGAGTTGTGGCGGCGGATGCACGATATGTCTTGGGATGGCGGGCCGAGTCCCGGGAGGCTGGTATATGCTTGGCCTAGGTGTGTTTGTGGAGAACACAGTGGGATTTACGATACGAGGAAGAATAAGAGCATCTTCACAGGACTTTACGAGTGCGGTGGGATACCACCCACACCTTCCACAGTGGGGCGAGGTGACGGTGACGCCATATTTTGCTTTGCGATTAGGGCTTTCCTTGAAGGAGAGCTGTGAGGTGGAGAGATATGATCTCCGATGTTGTGTTGGCCGAGGCTGCTTGGGCTTGAGCCTCGTCCTCGCGAAGTGCAGGTATGTTGTACAGCGATGTGGAGGCTGAAGATCACGGCTTGATATCGGGGCCTATGTTAGGAGTACCGGCCGGGTGACGGCGGAGCGGCGGCGCGCTCCTTCTTGTGGTATGCACTCTCAGAGACTCTGTTCTCGAACCATGCGGCTGCGGCTCCTTTTGCTCTGTTGGAGAGCTTGGTGATCGAGTAGGGTTTGCGACATCGCTTGGGGCGAGCGAGCTTGGCGAGCTCTACTTTTCTTTGGACCGGTTTAGCGGGGAGTGGCGATTCTTTGGCACATTTTGACTTTGCTCACGGAGGTATGAGTTTATTCTTTGTTTTTGATTTAGCAACTTGTCGTTTCTCCGTTTTCTTTTTTTTGTCTTGAGCTCTTCTCTGCTTTTGTCGCAGTATGGTTCTACGAGGTCTTTCGGTGCTTCCGTGGGATAGAGATCCACAGGGAGTACATTCTTTGCGTATCCCGCTATGCTCGGGTGGGCTCGTACGGCCGGGAGGAGGAGGACCGGCGGGGGTAAGCTCACCATTGCCTACGGGGAGGTGCGGGGAGCGTACGGAGCGAGATAGCCGTGAGGGTTCGTCTTGTTCCCATGGGCTCGGTATGAGGGTGATGAGTTTGAGGGCCCTGAGGTGGCTGCGCGGCGGAAGATCTTTGCGGGGCTTGACTGTGACGCCATGTACACAGGGGAGCGAGTCTTACAGCGGCATGGCCGGTGTGCTTCCGCGGCTCAGGGATCCTCCGTTTGGGATGCTTGACTCCGGGATATGGGCGTCTTGGATTTTGAGAGGTACCTTGACGGTGTCGGTGCGAGGAGTTTATTTTGTTTGGTGAGGAGTACGAGACCTTCGTTAGGAGGAAGTTGAGGACGCCGCGAGGTAGTGGCGAGGAGAGAGAGGTGGTCGCGAGCTCCCAGAGGTTCCGATGCGGGGCCGGACTTCACATATGTTCGTGGGGACGGATCGAGGAGGAGGGTGTACATGCCGTTCTGGCGAGCTCTGCTTGCGTCTGCAGTGGATCCCGATAGATCGGTGAGTGTGCTTGACTCTTTTCCATTTTGGCATCTTTTACGCATTTTCTCTTTTTGTTGTCGAGTATCTTGCATTGATGAGCGTTTCTTTGGCTTTTTGCTTGTGCGGAGTCCGGGGAGAGCCTACGATATGCGGCTCGCCGTTACGTGGCGATGCGCTCCTTCGCTAAGAAGATGGCGTCGAAGGTGTCTGTCGGTCTTCGCGTCGTGTGCGGCGTACGAGCCTATGCCTTGAGGCACGTGCAGTGGGCGTTCCTCCGCCTAGAGCCGGCCGGAGCCGCAGCGGGAGGGACCTTTGAGGCGGCATAGCATGGATGCGGGGCGTCTTACGGAGGCTGCGGGGCCTTCGAGGAGCGGCCCTTTTATCGATTCATGCCCCCGCATGGCGCACGGGAGTGAGGATCCTCGAGCCTTCTTTCTTTGATCCTTTCGCGGATTTGATCCTTCGAGTACTTCTCGTGGGAGCCTCGGGCGGGTGCTCGGTATTAGACGAGGAGGATGTGACGGGCGAGTTCGGCTGGGATGCCCGACTTTTCTTTGGAGGATCTTGGCGAGGAGGATGATGATGAGGATTACGAGTAGTATTCATTTGCTTTCCCTCTTTTCAGTATCCCTCTCTTTTTTTTTTTTTTTGTTTAGCAACGAGACATTCGTACTGTAATAAAACACTTGCATTTGCATGGCAAACGGTATTTTATTTTAAGATGTAATGTGTATTTGTGATTCAGGGAATTGTCCTAGGAATTGTTGCTATTATTTATTTTATTTTTGTGCATGCCACGTGGTGAGGGTGCGTTTGTGGGTAGTGTATGCTTGCGGGAGTGGTTTTGGCCGGTGTTTGGGCAATTTGGGGCAAGGTCTCTTTGGGGACGGTGGTTGTTATCTTGTTCTTTGGGGAAAGGGGTCTTGTTTGCAAAAGAGGTCCGTACGGACAGACCTATGTTGCAAGAGGTCCGTACGGACCAACCTTGCTTGGGAGGACTTAAATGCTTTCCGGTGTCTGGACTTTCCCCATTCCCCATTTGCGGCCATTTTCGAGCTTTCTTCCCCATTTTCTCTAGGAACCTCCATTTTTGCCATGGATTCTTCGCGCGTTCCAAGAATTTTGCCGAGGCTTTCGCGGGAGGCAAGCATACTTCCTTGAGCGGCTGAAAATGTGGATGAGACGCCGTATGAGGCATCGAGACGGGCTTTCGAGGTAAGGTTTCATCTTTGCTCGATTTGGTCTTTTAAGGAGTTGGTTCTGATTGGGATTTGTTGCGGGCTGCCGCGAAGTTGCAGGATGTTAGGAGGCACGTGTCTTGTTTCTCCTATAATGAAATGGTGCCCACTTTTGAAGATTTTCGGGCTTTGATCGGAGGACCGGAGGTGGAGGCCATCTCGCTTCCTTTGGTTGGTGGTCTTTGCTTTGTGAGCGTGAAGCTTGCGAGACTTTCTTCGTACTTCGTTGGAAGAAGTGCGGGGCATGATCCTTGATTCGGGTCATATCGACATTTACGCGGCTTAGGAGCGGTTCATGGTTGATGATGAGAGTGACGTCTCTTGGGATGTATTTGCCTTGTGCGTGATAGCGACGCTCTTTACGAGTCGGCTCCCTTGGCATTTGTGATGGCGCTTTGCTAGATGTGGTAGGGCCTTTGCGGAGGCTGGAGAGGATATTGTCCCGTTGGTCTTTGGGGAGACTCTTCATGGTATCGGCCGTACGCGGCCAGGGATCGTTTTATGAGAGGAAGCCCCGCTTTGCTCACCTTGTGGGCTGCGAGAGAGACTCCGAGGCCATGCCGAGGCTCAGCGTCGTTTAGCCCGTGGTCATTTGCTCAGCTGACCTCTTGTGTTGGATATGGATCGGTCACTTTGGGAGAGATGGATGGCACGGCTTAGTACGCATCGAGATCATTGGTGGGTTCCGCCTTTGGAGGATTGAGACTAGGAGGATCTTGCGGGAAGGGTCCTACGTTGTCGAGTTCCGAGGTTTGTCTTGGTCCTCCTTCTATATTCCGTCGCTTGTTTCCGGCGGTTTGGGATGAAGCGAGGAGCCTTTGTTGGGGCTGGGATGACCTTGCTCTTTGCGGAGATAGCTCCTCTTTGTATGGCGGCTCAGGTGCCTTCTTGTATTGTACGAGGGTATGGAAGTATTCCGCTTTCCCTCTGTGGTACTCCTTAGACGTCGGGAGAGTGTCGTGTTGACGACTCGGTATCGGCTTTGGTATGAGCGGCGTGTTGGGCGATCCCAGGTGGTCTTGGAGAAAGCGGCGTGTAGCGATTGCAGGACCGGTTGCCGTAGCGGCTATTGCCTTAGGAGTGCCGAAGCACAGTCGACCCTTTGGATGTGACGGGAGACGCTTTGTTTGACTACGAGACTAGAGTTGACCGGCGACGGGGAGAGGTCCTCTTTACGGACTCGCGGGGAGGAGATCCGAGCCGAAGCACGGGCGAATGAAGCCACGAGAGCTCTTGGATTGTTTGACTCTACGGGGAGGACCCCGGATCTCGGAGCGAGAGACGCGAGTTGGTTCACGTGGAGCGAAAGAAGACTCGCCGGGGACGAGGGAAGAAAGGAAAGAATGGCGAGGGACAAGCGCGAGATGGCGCGGAATGACCTCCTAGGTATCCATTCATTGCATTGCAAACACATTATTAGTTAAATGTATTAAATTTGTCTTTTAGCATGTTGTGAACTTGAGAGTAGACCGTGCTTGAACTCATCAAGAAATGTTGTAACCGTTAGTGATTTGTGATTTACTTTTAAAGCTTTGTCGAGACGCAAGATCTTTTGTTTGCCTTTGCTTACATTTGTGCACTTTGTCGGCGTCCATCTTTGGACTTTTACATTGCATCAGCGGGTGAAGCGATGCAGGCCACAGCGGCAATCCCCTTTCTTGAGGCTTTGTATTTGGGCGAGAGGTTGAATGCTCCCTTGACAAGTCGTTTTGACGGTCTTTTCGTAGCTTCCTTGCCTCTTGTTGGCGTCGGGCTCTTGACCTCAATTTCGCGGCTTACGCTTGAGCTTCTTTTGTTTTTTTTTTTTTTTTTTTTTTTTTTTGTGAGCCCTTGCTCGAGCTCTCTTTTTTTTTTTTTTTTTTTTTTTTTGAAGCGCGTGAGGCGAAGACAAGCCCTGGCTTGGAAGTAGACATGAGTCGGTCGTTTGATCTTTGAGTGACCCTCGGATGTCCTTTGATGTTGCCGCCGTCGTTTGACTTGGTCAAGGTGGCTGGGGCGTGTTCTTGAAAAGTGCGGAGCTTGATGGAGGTCTTGATTGACATTCAAACTTTTGACTTTTTGTGTATTTTTAGACCGGACCAATTAAGGTTGCCTACGTTCCCCAGGACTAGAGGGCTCGAGTGCGTAGTTCGACACTACATGGAGTGCCAAGAGATGCACGGTTGTTCTTCTTCGGGCGAAGTATCTGCGAAGTTTGCTTCCGTTATTTGGATTCATGAAGGGATTGCCGTCTAGGTACGTTAGCTTCATGGCGCCTCAGGAGAAGATCTTTTGAACCACGAAAGGGCCGATCCAGTGGGTTCCCATTTTCCCAGTGGGTTGGTTCGAGTGGGAGGCTTTTCTTTGAGTACAAGGTCACCTTCCACGATGTCTCGGGATTTGACTTTCTTGTCGAAAGCTCTAGCCATCTGCTTTGATAGGCTCGGACGTGTTCCATGGCCTTTAGTCGTCGCTCGTCTAGCGAGCCAATTCGTCGTGTCGGCCGGAGCCATTCGACTTCGTTGATGTCATTTTCCGGCGGCACTCGGAGTGAGGGAATTTCTAGCTCGATGGGAAGGGCTGCTTCCATCCGTATGTCGGGGCAAATGGGGTTTCTCCGTGGTACATTCGGCGATGTGCGGTAGCCCCAAAGTGCAAGGTGCGGCTTCTCGGGCCAATCTCGTCCTCGGGTGGTCATTTTCGGATGATCCGTTCGAGGGTTTTGTTTCTTTGCTTCCACGGCGCCGTTTGTTTGTGGCGGTAGGGAGAAGATTTGTGGCGTGTGATCTTGAATTCAGCCGACGATGCTGTCGAATTCTCCTTCGAAGTGTGAGCCGTTGTACGATATGACCTCATTTGGGATGCCGTATCGGCATATGATGTTTTCCTTGAGGAAATGTGCGACCTTCTTGGAGGTGAGTACCTTGTAGGACTTGGCTTCGACCCATTTGGTGAAGTAGTCGATGGCTACTAAGATGAACTCGTGGCCAGATTCTTTGCTGGCGGAGCGATTTTCCCGATGACGTCAATTCCCAGTGGCAAAGGGCGAGGTGTAGTCATGCGGTAGAGATCGTGGGGCGGCGGATGATTGAGGTTGGAGAACCGTTGGCACTTGTCGCGGCTTCGGACAAAGTGGATGCAATCTGCCTCCATGGAGATCCAGTAGTAGCCCATCCACGAGAATGATTTGCATCGGGGCTCACGGCATTCATGTGGGGACCGCTTGAAGCCCCATTGTGGACTTCGTTCATGAACTTGCTCGCTTCTTCTGGGCGACGCGGCGTAGGAGTGGCCCGTGGTAGCGTTTCTTGTATAACATGTCCCGAGGATGACGAAGTGAGAGGCAAGGCGTTTTAGGGCCATGATGCTCTTGGTTTTGACCCCTACGTGTGTTGACCTTCCTTGTTCATGAAGGTGGTTTCCCGTTCTTGAGGTATTGGAAGATCTGGTTGTACCATGGCTCATTGACGGGCTTAGGTTACGGTTCGATCTCACAACGGTGGCGGGAATTTCCTTTCGTCCGAGCTTTGAAGGGTTTGATTGCTTTTCCTTCGGGGATTTCCACAAGGGAGGCCAAGGTGGCTAAGGCATGCACAAACTGTTTCGGTCTCTTGGCAAGTAATGGAAGGTGACCTCTTCGGGTTGTGTGATGAGGTCCTCTATGCGAGCATGGTATTTTTGCAAGCCGGGTCTATGGTTTTCCACTTGTTGGAGACTTGGTTGATGATCAAGGTGAGTCCCCATAAACTTCGAGTTTGGACATTCCTCTCGAGTGCGGCTTGTAGTCCGGCGGCGCGAGCTTCATATTCGGCGGCATTGTTGGTTACCTCGAAATTGAGCTTTATAGCAATTGGGGTGTGCTCGTCTTTGGGATCCACCAAGAGCATACCGATGCCGTTTCCCTTTTGGTTGGCCGCTCAGTCGAAGAATAGTTGCCATCGGTTTTCGCCTTCGATTGCGAAAGATTCCCTCGTCTGGAAATTGTGGTTCGGGGCCTCGAGCCTCGTCGGTTGGGAAGTCGGCCCGGTTGTTCGGCCATGGCCCGTCCCTTGATTGATTTTTGGTTTACGTACTTGATGTCAAATTCCGCCGGGAAGAAAGACCATTTGGCGAGCCTCATTGACGAGAGATGGTTTGTCGAAGAGGTACTTGGTAGGTCCATTTTGGAAACCAAGTGTGCGTGTGCGGTGCATGTAGTGCCGTAGTTTCCCGACAACCCATACAGGCTGCGCGAGGTTTTCTCGAGGGCGAGTAATTGAGTTATTTGCCTTGAAACTTTCGGCGACGAAGTAGATGGCGTTTTCGACCCGTGACTCTTTCTTTTCTTGACGAGCATGGCTCCAAGCTGCGGTGTCGGTCACGGTTAGGTATAGCAACGGTGGCTTTTCCTCGTGGGGAGGACGAGAGAATCGGAGGACTCACAAGGTATGCTTTTATTTTTCAAAGGCATCTTGGCATTACGAGTTCCATTCGATGTCGGCGTTCTTCTTCATCGGCTTGAAGATTGGCTCGCACATAGAGGTCAATTGGTTGATGAAGCGGGCGATATATTGCGGGCGGCCCATGAAGCTTTTCACCTGCATGCGAGTTTGCGGTGGTCTCATTTCGATGATAGCTTTGATCTTTTGAGGATCCACCTCGATGCCTCTCTCGGTGACCATGTATCCCAAAACCTTGCCTCGGCTAACCCCAAATGTGCATTTGGCGGGGTTAAGCCTCATTGAGTGTTTTCGGAGGCGATTGAAGAATTTTCTCGGGTGCAGCGAGGTGTTGTCCGTCGATCCCTTTGAGTGAACGATCATGTCATCGACGTACACTTCGATCTCTTTGTGGATCATATCGTGGAAGAGGGCGGTTCTTTGCCCGTTGGTAGAGTAGCCCAGGCGTTCTTTAGTCCGAACGGCATTGTGTAGCTTGATAGGTTCCCAGGGGTTGTGAAAATTTGTCTTTTCTTGGTCTTCTTCGGCCATCTTGATCGATTGTAGCCGGCAAAACCGTCCACGAAGGACTTGACTTCGAAATTGGGCTGTAGTGTCTACCAACATGTCGATGTTGGGTAGTGGAAAATCGTCCTTGGGACTTGCTTTGTTGAGATCTCGGAAGTCCACGCAACGGCGTACTTTTCCATTGGCCTTGGTGACCGTGACAATATTGGAGAGCCATGTGGGGTACTCGATCACCACGATGAAGCCGACGCGGAGCATTTTTCGATCTCCTCTTTGACTTGTAAAGACCATTACGGCTTGATTCGGCGTAGCTTTTGCTTGATGGGCTTAGCCTCGGGATTTAAGGGAATCCGGTGCTCCACAATGTTAGGATCTAATCCGGGCATGTCTCGGTAAGACCAAGCGAACACGTCCACGAACTCTTTGAGCGGTGCGATCAATGCGTCTTGCTCTGTGCCGGTGAAGAAACTTCCGATTTGCGTCTCTTTTGGCTCTTCGGCGGTTCCCAAATTCACTTTGGTTAAAACCTCCTCGCGGCTTGGGCCCGGTTTTCTCTCGTTTGACAACATGCTTAAAGATGTGCTTAATGTATTGTTCGTTTAATGTGTACGCTTCTTTATCAAGTGAATCGTTATTAGCTTGTTTGTGTGTTAGTTAATTTATCGGTTGTTAAAGATGCAATGAGAGAGATACTCGGAAAGATCGAAGCATTCATTAAGAGCATACGGGAATACATTATTGGCAATGAGTTCGTAATCTTACGGCGTGAGGCCATCGGATGACTCGAGAGACTCAAATTCAAAGCTAATGGACTCGGGATGAGTTTTGACACTAGACTCTAGGACTCGAGGGTCGAGACCAAGTTGTTCGATCATGTCCTTTTCTTTGGCGGTAGGTCAGGAGAATGTGGCCCGGTTATTGAGTGGCAATGAGCTTGATAGGAGATGGGGCTTGAAAGGCTTTATGTCACCGTTCCCGATCATTGCTATCACGAGTTATCGAAACAAAATCGATTAGATACGGCATCTCGATTTCTTCTTTGAAGAAGCGAGTGTAGCGGTGGTTCGTCCCAAGCATCGTCTGCGGAGTCTCTTGCTTTTGTCTTGGGCATTGCTAGCTCGAATGCGAGACTCGTCCCGCTTGTTGAAGGCGGGGTTGTTGATAGAGAGTTTTTCGAATTCTTCCGCGAAAGGGGTTTTCCCGAACCAAAATTCATTGTGAATAGTGGTGGTTGTGGATCCGGCCGGGGGCGGTGTGTCGAGGAATGCTCTTCGGACGGGATTTGGCTTGAGGCCTACTGAATCTTGCCGAGGTTACTGCTGGAGCTTGTCCATGGTTGTCGGCCGGCTTTGTTTGGCGGCGATTAACTCTGTTCCCTTTTGGATCTTCTTCCAAGTTGCCGGCCTTCCTTGTGAAGTACTTGGTCATGTCGAAGGCTGTAGGACGAAGATCGGAGATTGCGTGCAAGCCTCTTTTGTTATACGTGGAGCGTTTTCGTGCGGCTCGCTTGTCCTCCGCAATGTGTTCGGGAGTAGGAGAGTATCCCGGGCCGTGCGAGGTATTACTGTTCTTTGATATTGATGATACGTTGAGTGCCACGATGGCGTTTTCCCAAGCCGAGCCCGGGATGTAGTTCATGTGTTTCATCATTTTCATCGGGGAGGGATCTTGTCCCAAATCAAAGGCGAGGTCTATGTGGCACACTTGGGCTTTTGGGCTTTCGATGGTGAACCTGTTAGCATCATGCCATCATCGTCGGGTTTGATTTCTAAGACCGGGACGCCGTTTGTTTCGGTCCTTTCGGTGACTATCTTTGTCGCCGTAGATGATGGTCATATCTGTTCCTTGGACGAACTTTACGCAGCGATGGAGAGTGGATGCCACCCCATTGATCGATGTAGCCAAGGCGTCCCAAAATGGCGGTGAATGTGATCGGGATGTCGATGACTTGGAAGTGCTGTCGGGACCATTTGTTTTCCAAACCAAAGGTTCAAGGTGGCTATTCCCAAGGCTGGGCGGGATGTTGAGTCGTATGCCTTGATTGCACGAGTCGAGGGTTTTAGATCGGTTGCTTTGATCCCTAGCAAATCCATCATTTTGGCTGGAAGGACGTTCATGGATGATCCCCATCTACCAACACCCGAGGAGACGGCGCTCGTCCGGTTGAGCTGTTATGTAGAGAGGCTCGTTGTGAGTCGGCCCCAAATTTTGGAAGATCGAGTTCTGTGAAGGTGATGATATTCTTTGTAATTGACGTTGCCAATCATCGGCTTGCTTCATCGGTGTTCTTGTGATGGGAACCGTAGTGCAGGCCGAGGCTTTCTTCCAACTTGAGCTTGTGCGGATAAGATGAAGTGAGTAAGGACGAGTGAGATGTTAGCTGGGTGCGCTTGAGGCTGTGTCAAGACGGGATCTTGACCTTTGGGTCCAAGGTTTCAACTTCTTTGGCGTAGGGCCCCTTTTCGGTTCGTGGTTCGGGTATGGCTGGCCTTTTGTCTGTCCGTGGAGGATTGGCTGGGATTTGGCCAGGAACGTGTCGAGAACATTCACCTCTGGACTTGTGGTTTTGCTTGTCTCTCCCGTTTAAGAGTGGGAGGAGCACGATTGGCGTAAGGCCGGGCCGCATTTCAATTCGTTCACTGTCATGGCTTCTTGAAGCATCAATAGTGGCTTTGAGATCTTCCCGAAGACGGGGTTGGATTATCTGGTCCTTCGGGCCTTTGGTGGCGGTGCGAAGCTCGTCCCGGTGATCATGGAGCAAACATTGCCGTGGCCTGTGCGAGAACTAGGTTTGGGGAGACTTCTTTGGAGTAGATGACATAGTAGTCAAACTTTCTGAGGGTTCTCGAGGGTTCCGGCGTGGGATCACCAGTTCGTACCTCTTTTTCGGTTTTGTTGAGAAGATAGCTTCTTCTTTCGTCGAGGACGGCCCTCGTTCATTGCATCCTGGAATTCCATTTCCAGGACAAGCAACTGTCCGCGAGCGTCCCACCGAGATGTGTTCGTTGTTCGGCGGTGGTGGGACCTCGGGAGGCTGGATGGGCAAGCTTTCTGTGGAAGGTCTTGTGGCCTTACGTCATAAGCGCATGGCTCGTACGAGGGTAACGGGTTGACTTACGTGAGACAATGAGAGACATTAGAGGCTGTAGGAGCCGTCATAGCTTAGGAAGCCCCGGGTGGTTGGGTGGCTAAGGTTCCGAAGTGGTGCATGGCACCTTCGATCCGAGCTTGTTGCTCACCTTGACGTTTCTCAATAGCCATGAGGACTGCCAAACTTCTTCCGGTGTTGGGAAATTTCTTGGGGGTAAGGTCCCGTTCTCATCCTTGTTATCCAGCGACTTGGCCATGGGGATTTGACGGGACTGTCACAGTGACGGAGCTGGGAAGAAGGTAGGACCTTCTTTGTTTTGACAGGGAGACGGGTTCCGGGTACTCTCGACCACTCTCTGTTAGGTTGGAGGGGTGATGGGCAAGGTTTAGACACGGGAGTGGCCTAATCGGGATAAAAGGGGAAAGCTCACGTGGCATGCGGTTTCCGTTTCTTTTATTTTACGATGATATTTTTTTTTGTTGTTTTAATTTACTTAAAACAGTATTTTCTCGAGAATCCTAGGTAGGTTGGAAAAGATTGCTCTTCTTTTTCGCAACTATGCTAGATCTGGGTCGGTGGAGACCATACGTGCGGCTATAAGCCCCTCGTTTTGCACCTGTATTTCGACATCCCGGGGTGGACGGCCAGGGCGAGGTCCTATAGTGCAAGCGGTTTCCACCGGCCTAAAGAAAAATCGAACCTAAGGACCGAGCTGTCATGTTCGTTTTGATGCGTTAGCCATGTGAATAGTGAACCGAGCCGGCCACTGAGTCAAGATCGAGGTCAAGAGTTCGGCATGACCTCTCTTTACCTTGCTTGCGCAAGGGATACGTGACGTTAGGCGTTGGGCTGGGTCATATCGTCATGGGCGACGTATCAAAGGCGTGATGACATGGTGTCATGCGAGCATGGATGTATATCGGGACGGAACATCGTGCAGGTGTAGCTTCGGAAATCAAGATCGAGTCAAGATTTTAGCATGACCTTTCATCGCTTTGCTTGCGCAAGGATCTTGAGTTCCGAGCCTTGACTCGAAAATGGCCGGCATGGTATATGTATCCAGTGTATGACACGAGGCTGAGTAAAAACCAACCGAGTGCGGACGAGTGTGACTCAAGACTCAAACGTGCGGGGTTGACGCTTGGCTAGGATGGGATGTTTGGAATGATCCGTGCGCGCCCAAGAGGCCTAGGAAGACCAAACGGACTGCAAGCGAGACCACTCCGGGTTAAGGGTTGTAGTGTGCGGTGTATCCAGGCGGCGGTGCGCATAGTGTGCGGTGTAACCGAGGCGGCGGTGTGAGTAGAGTGCGGTGTAACCGAGGCGGCGGTGCGCGTAGTGTGCGGTCTCTAAAATTCTTTTCGAGTAAAATAGAAGTTTTTGAAGAATTTTAAATGTATGCACGAGATGTATATTGATGCATTTTTTTGTATTTTTATTTTTTTTGTAAAATAAAAACGAAGCACGTGCACACACACACAACAGTTAAAGGAAGGGGTAAAATGAAAGTTTGACCCTCATCATCATTTTAAAAATCTTTTGTTTTGTTTAAAAGTTTTTAAAACAAAATAATCCCCAGCGGAGTCGCCAACTGAAATTACCCGGGATCCGGCTCGCGCGCGGAGGGCCCCCGTGCATCTTCGCAAATTCGTCGCTAGTTCGGGAAGTCGCCCGGATCCGAGAGGCAGCACAATCGCGCCCCGGCATCTGGCTTATTCCGTTTTAGCGTTTTGCGAGGTTGGAGGTGTCTCGCCGTTTTTTGCTTTGTAGAGTCGCCACGCCGTTTTTATTAAGCCCAAAACATTGAAAAAGGGCATCAGTTTAAAGATAAATTTTAAACTGTTTTTGTGTGATGAGATTTTGAGTTCGGAGGTCAGATGACTCCCCGGGAAGAGAATATTAGAATATTAGAGCTCACCCGAGTAGCCTCGTAAAACGAGTCTTTCGGATACCCCTAATATCCTTTAAATGTTGTGTGTGTGTGTGTGTGCTTTTAAAAATGCATGCTGTATCGGATGTCTACATTGTATTGGAATGTATTGAAATAGAATAGGAAGGAAGCCTTACCAATGTTGGTTCGTGTCTGTCTTCCGCAGGGGAATAGTGTTTGAGGTCGGAGTAGCGTTAGGTTTGCTTCGGGGATGCTTAGGTTGTACTGCGGACGAGTTTCGGCGTGAGTTGAGGTTGCAGGCTGCGTTCGGGCAGAGGTTCGGCGTGCGTGGGGATCGTCGGGATCACTCGGGCAGAGGTTCGGCGTGCGTTGTGGTGGCAGGAGTCACTCGGGCAGAGGTTCGGCGTGCGTTGGAATCGTTGGTTGGATTCGGGCAGAGGTTCGGCAAGGTTTGGGATCGCCGGTTTGACTCGGAAAGAGCGGGACACCGTGGGAAAGACCGAGGCAAGGCCTCGGAGTACCACGAGGGGCCTCAGAGTACCTCGAGAGTGCCTCGGGGCAGCGCGGGAGCGTCTCGGGAGCGCTCGGAGAGGCTTCGGAGCACCTCGAGGGGGCTCGGAAGGCCTCGGAAGGATCCGAAGGGCCGGGAATGCCTCGAAAGGTCTTAGAAGGGGAGCCAGAAGGCTTAGGGAGGAAGAGAGAAGTGGGAGGTGTGTAAAAATGAGGAGGGGAAGCCCTCTATTTATAGTAAAAATTTCGGAGCAAAGAGGTCCGTACGGACCTCTTAGGTAATCCAGAATTTTGGATTTCCTCGATTTGAGGAATGCAATGATGGAGAATATTTGGGAATGATGATGTTCCACGAGCAATAAGGTCCGTACGGACCATCTTGCATGCAAAGAGGTCCGTACGGACCAACTGCTGCATGGAAGTCATCATTTCTCAGGATTTGAGGGAATATTGTGGACTTTAAGGGGATTTAGTAATCATTGAAACAAAGAGGTCCGTACGGACCTTAATTGCTTTCGATTTCTGAAAATTCCCAAAAGGTCCTTTTGTCCCTTTTTATCCCAGAAAGGCTCCTCCCTTGGTTTGGTTGGGGGTTTGAGAGGGTTTTGAGAGGGTTTTGAGTGAGAGAGGTCTCCGAGACTGCGTGGATGAGTCTGCGGTGTTTCCCGGGTGTTTGAAAGGGAGTGATCCAGATTGGGGTACTTACACTACCTCACTTTCCTTAATTCCCATGTCGAACCCATTTTTGGACATTTAGATTGGGACGGAGGGAGTAGTATATACTCCCTCCGTCCATATAGTAGGTTCACGGTTACTGTTTACACTTTTATTAAGGAAAGAGTATTATATTGAAAGTGTTATGAGTGTGAAAGTAAAATAGGAGAGAGAATGAGCGAAGGGAATAGTAAATTATAATGGTGTTGTGAGTATTAAAATAATGCAGGAGAGAGAATGAGTGGAGAGAATAGTAAATTATAGTGGGGCTGGGTTAATATTTTAATAATATAAAATTTCCATTTTAGGAAAGAAACAAAGTGTGAACCATGTAAATGGAAGCCCAAAATAGAAAGTGTGAACCATGTAAATGGACGGAGGGAGTACTCCCTTAGTGTGGACAAAAAATTGTGGCACAAGAATTAAAAAAAAAGTAGGAGAGAGAAATAGGTGGATGAGGTATTTGTGAGTATGAAAAATTAAATAGGAGAGAGAATGAGTGGAAGGAATAGTAAATTGATTGGTGTTGTAAGTGTAAAAATAAAGTAGGAGAGAAAATGAGTGGGTGAAATAGTAAATATTCTTTACCATTTTTGACAGTCCACATTAATCTGGAATGGACCAAAAGGAAAATAAGTCCACACTAAACTGGGACGAAGGGAGTATTTATTATTTTACTTGAAATGTATGAAAATTAAGAAAAAGTATAATGAAGTAGATGTCGAGAGTATGAAAAGTAAAATAGAAGAGAGAAAGTGGGGTAAGAAATAATAATTGAATTGTTGTTGTATGCTCCCTCCGTCCCACTTCACTTGGCACTAATTTTCATTTTGGTCCATCCAACTTCACTTGGCACTACCCAAAATGGCAAAATTTTTATAATTTTATATTCACTCTACCCCACCACTCATTCTCTCTCTTCATTTTCCACCACTCAATTTATTCAACCAACACTACTATTTACCCCACTCATTCTCTCTCTTCATTTTCTACCACACATTTCTGTTATTTTATTCTTTTTTCTTAGTTATTGTGCCATTCATTTTGGTGCCAAGTGAACCGGGACGGAGGGAGTATATGACATGTGAGTCACGTAAATATAAAGGAAAATCACAATTGGGTCCTTCACCACAAGTCAAAAGACCAATTAAGACAAATATTTTGAAACATAACCACTGTAAGTACCCAAATTTGGATCGTTAGAATCCGTTAATTCACACTTTTCAAATTAACGAGACTTTTCGAGACTGTCCCGATCATTCAAAATTAAAGTGTATTAAAAACACGTTCGAACACGTGAAAAATATCACTTTTCCAAAAAATACGCAATTTTCGAGACTTTTCGGGACTGTTTCGTCATTTATTCGGACAGTTATTTAACAAAACAGTCAAAGTACGGCCCAAAATACCAAAATGCCCTTACTTAGTGACTAAGTATGCCACCTATCACATTTCCACAAGTTCGAGGTCAAATCAACCACTTTAAAAACCCCAAAAAAGACCAAAATACCCTCAGATTGCAACCTAGGCCGGGCGGCCTGATTTTCTTGTTTAATCAACCAGTCGACCACCAGTCACATCATAATTTGAAATACCCAAAATGCCCTCCAACATGAAGGATAGGCCGACCGGCCTGTTTTGCAATTTTACAGCATATAAAATACATCCTCAGTCATTCAATAAATGGCCAAGAAATTTTCACCCTCCTGCCCCACTGCCTCGATTCCAGCGTCCCAAACCCCTCTGAAAGCCCCAAAAAAGTCTCGATTTGCATGAAAACCTCATTTTTCCCAAACAAAACACGATCCAAACACTTTTCAAACACTTTTCGTATCCGATATACGATCCCTCGAGAGATAGAGTCAAAACCTAGCCATTGGTAAACTCTCCTTCTCAATCTTCCGTTTCATCTAGGGATGTCAAAAAATCCGAACCCGCCCCGAACCCGAAAAGACCCGCCCCTAATAGGCCGGGTTTGGGACGCAATTTTAAAAACCCGCCGAGTTTTTATAGGGTTCAGGTTACCCCCGCCCCGCCCCGAACCCGCCCCGATTAGTTATGAAATCACTTAAATACCCAAGTCTCTAGTACGCTTAGGTTCCCCGTTCTTTACTTCCTTTCCTCTTCTCTCCCAAATCTCAATTCCTTTCCTCTTCTCTCCCAGTTCCAGTTAGCGCCGCACCCCACCGCAGCAGCAAGTTGCCATCGAAGTACACATACACACATCGGTTATCGCAGCAGGAAAACAGCAGGAGAGATGGGGGTTACGAAGGGGCTGGTTGAATCCTCTCCCCAATCGAAGAAGAAGCTGAATCCTCCTCACACAGTTAGCTCTCACATTCACGTTGGGAAAGACAAGAGAGCTCTGAAGGTTGCCAAGCGAAAGTTGGGCACCCACAAGAGCGCAAAGAGGAAGAGAGAGGAGATGTCTAATGTTCTCCGAAAGATGAGGTAATTGCTTTGAAGTTAAATCATTCAAAGTCTAGTTTAATATGATTTCAGATAATAATTTTTCATCTTCCTTGAAATTTTGAAGTCTTTCAGCATTTTTCAAGTGTTTTGAATTATTTTTTTCTTTCACAAGTGTACATGCCTTCTTACCCTGTTTGTGTTCTGAAACAGGTCAGGAGGAGGTGCAGAGAGGAAGAAGTGAATCATTTTTACTTGTAGTTTTTCTTATGAACTTTAAATATGGAATTTTGTTTGAAAATGTTTGGATATCTGTTGTTTAGATACTTATATTTTTCTTGTTAGAATCCTATTTCTGTTTTAATGGAAGAATTGAGACCCAGTAAAGTAATGTGTGAAACTACTGTTTTTCTACTCTGGCAGCAGGAAAAAGGTTCGAAATTGGTGTTTGTTCAGTGTTTCAAAACTAGGGTTCTAAGTTTGAAATTCACCTTTGTTGATTAGTAGTTCAGACTGGAGATATAATTATCGGAGCGGGGCGGACTCGGGTAATGAAAAAACACGGGGCGGGGCGGGTTCGAGCAAGGGTAGATCACTATAGGGGCGGGTTTGGGAAATGAAGTACCCGCCCCAAACCCGCCCCGTTGTCATCCCTAGTTTCATCCCTTTTTACGCCTTTTTTGCTATTTCTGTTCCGATCAAACTCTTCAAAACGTAGACACTACGTTGTCTATGAGTCAAGAAATGATCCTCTCACTTTTACTTTTCTCTTTCAAAAAGAGTGATTTAGAGTTAAAATGGAGATCTTGACTCGTTGTTTATCGCTTTATCTATTTATGTCATTTACCGTCCGAATCATTTGGTTCGTTGATTGTCATTTACCGTCTGAATCATTTGATTCGTTGATAGTCATTTACCGTCTGAATCGTTTGATTCGTTGATTGTCATTTACCGTCCGAATCGTTTGATTCGTTGATATTGTCATTTAAATAACACTTTTTACCATCTTAATCGTTTGATTCGTTGATCGCATCTTTTAGCATCTGAATCGTTCGATTCGTTAATACCGTCATTTCAATACTGTCATTTACCGTTCAAACCGTTTGGTTTGTTGATCGTATTTACTTTTAACATCCGAGTCAAGAAATTGACTTGTCGATCGTCATTCATTACTGTCATTTACTTTAAATGTCTTTTCTTTACTGTCACTTTATCAAAAAAAGGGGTAACGTTATAATGCCCGACTCATTTCAAAATCTTTCATTTACCGTCATATTATCAAAAAAGGGCAACGTTATAATGCCCGACTCATTTCAAAACCCGTCATTCAAACTCATTTTCAAGTAACACATAAACACACGCACACGCACAATTTTCGAGAAAGGTAGAAAGACTCGTCAATACGAGACATTTCGGGTGAGCACAATTACTCTCTTCCCGAGGCGTAACGTGACCTCCGAACCTAATAATCTCTGTTTAAAATCCTTTTTAAAAGTTTTGGCTCATAATAAAAACGATCCTTGTTCAAAAGCCTTTCAAAAGTTTTGGCTCATAATAAAAACGATCCTTGTTCAAAAGTCTTTTTCAAAGTTTTGGCTTATAATAAAAATAGTGTGGCGACTCTCATTTTCAAGTTTTGGCTCACAATTTTCGAGAAAGGTAGAAACAATTTTTTTTTAAAAAAAACATGTAAGCACATAAGCACATAAAATGCTAAGCAGTTAAAAGAAAACGATTCGACAGTCAAAATTTGACTTTTTCGGGACGGTCAAAACGACAACAAAGCAAATCGGGGAAAATACATACACACACAAAACAAAAGGTCTCAAGTGTTGGGACGGAAGCTTGACCCACAAAAGTTTTTCTTTTTTTTTTGAAATGAAATCGGTACGTGGCATTGTTATACCATATTTTATCCCCGACTCCGATAAGGAGGCGTTAACAGGAAATTTAATGGTTTCCCGCCTATATACTCAGTATCATTTTTATTTTTTATTAAAAAAAAAATCTTATTAACAATTCCCCAGCGGAGTCGCCACTGTGATGATGTGTATCCCGCCGCGATTTTTCTTTTGGCCGCCCGACAAGACTCTTGTTTGTTTTTGAAAGTCTTGAAAAATATTTATCGGACTTTTTAAAATCGTTTTGGAGTCGCCACGCCGTTTTTTGTTTAAGGGTCAAAACTTTGAAAAATACCCAAAACTAAAGAAAATGGGTTCGGAGGTCACGTTACACTCCGAAAAGAGCGTTGGTGTTCACCCGGAATGCCTCGTACGACGAGTCTTCCTCACTTGAAACCTTTTGTGTGTGTGTGTGTGTGTGTGTGTGTATTTATTGGAACTTTTACGAAAATAGCGAAATTGTTAGGGTGAATCGAAAAACAGTTTGAAAACATGGATTAAACTGAAAATAACAGAAAATGAGGGACTGTTTGCAAATGACAATGTCATCCGCGTGGACAAGACTGCAGTGCAATCTTATCCGCGCGGATAGGGCTGCAATCTCCATATTTTACAGTTTCCAGTTTAGTCACTGTAATTTCCAAAAAGTTAACTGGATTTACAGGACTTAACTGAAATTGTAACTGAAAGACATAAAGTGAATGGGGATTTGGGATTTTGGCATCCATGCTTGTCCTCTCTTTCCATATACTTTGATTAGTGGTCATAAGTGATGAATCCACTTAATCAAGTCATCCCGGGGGTACGTTAGGACTTTGTCAGCATTTCATTTGCTAGGGGAAAAGGGAAATTTGACACGAAAGTAAATTGACAATAGATTTAGGTCAAGATA
The DNA here is from genome assembly GCA_022495995.1 of Adenophora triphylla var. japonica. Lineage (NCBI taxonomy): Eukaryota > Viridiplantae > Streptophyta > Magnoliopsida > Asterales > Campanulaceae > Adenophora > Adenophora triphylla. The sequence goes on along the minus strand of JAFEMH010000205.1, from coordinate 306,767 downwards.
TATCAACTTTAGAGGAAGATCTCTAAGGTGGTCATAAGATGACCATCCTTGAGATCTATACTCAAGTGTATCTCTTACATCTTGTGTGACCTATTTTGTAAGTCTAGATGATGTTCATCCAAGGAAAGTGTTCCAAGGTGAGCATCTTAGACATGGGGAGGGGAATTTGCAAGGAATGTAAATAATGTGGACCATTTGAAATGATCATCTATGGAGATTGACTCCAAGATGACCATATTTAGGTCAAGAAAACAAGTAAAAACTAAAAATGTAAAGAGGCATGAAAGTAAGATGTGGACCATTTGGAGTGATCATCCATGGAGATGAACTCCAAGATGACCACATTTAGGTCAAGAGAGCAAATAACAAACAAGGAGTAGTTAATAAAAAAGGGCAAAGGGAAGTACATAAATAAAATGTAGATCCATGTAGAGAATCATCCATGGAGATGAACTCCATGGAGATCCTCTTGGATCCTTAGGACAAGGGGGAAGGGGATGAACAAAAGAAGAAAGCTAAACAACATAGTATGAGTATGAAGCAAGTGTATGAATGAAAGAGATGTGAGTGAATGGAATAAGGATTTACCAATCTTTCTTGGGTTTATGTTTAGGGTTTGAAGGATTTCAAGGGTCAAAAGTGGTTTTGGGATGGATTAGAGGATGAATATGGTGTGAAATTTGAATTATGGGGGTGCAAATGGCTGTTTGAAGGTGAATTTGGGCAGAGTGACAGTAGGTTTTCGTATTTTTTGAGCCTTCTGAAACTGAGGGAGAAGGGCTGTATTTATAGGTTGCCTGGGTGCTGATCTTATTCGCGTAGACAAGATTGTAGGTTCAATCTTGTCCGCGCGGATGACCCAAGCAGGCGTGCCTGAACAGTGCAGAAAAGCAGTTTTGGCATTTTGTTCTTGGTCAATATTCCATTTTATTGGGAATGACAGACTTCCAGCGAGGTATAATTGTCCATTTTTTATTCCTAAGAGGTCCTTCCTCATTCAAATTGTCAAAATAATGTCCAAAATGCCCCTAAATGATTATAAATCATTAGTTTGGGCTGACGAAATATTAACGACCCAGATTGGGGTACTTACACAAGGCAGAATTGAAGGGAAAAGCAGAAATTAAACCTAAAAGCAAGGAGATAGAAGGGTGCCTTGGTAGATTCGACGAAGATGGGTTTTTACGAAGAAGCGAAAGTCCGGCTACCCTGAGAATGCCAGTTGCTGTGTTACTGTTCTTGCTGAGATATACGAAGATTTAAGAAGGGTAAAAGTTCGAAAAGGAAAAGGAAGGCCCAACATACGAAGCCCAGTTATTCAGACATTATTGCCACCACATTCTCAGTGGTTCGGCCCAATTATTACAAGGCACAAAGCCCATCAGCCAAGATCAGTCAACCTAGCTCATTGTCCGACCTCCATGGTCCCGACCTAGCTTTGTCCGACATACGATCCATATCTTAAACGGGTATTATCCGGCTCTATTATTCAGTATGGTCGACCTACAAGCAGGCATCCTCGACCTACAAGGCGTACGTCGACCTACAGAATCACAACGTAGCTGCAACTCTTTCCCAGAAGTCCTACAAATCAGGAGTTATATATGGACATGATCTCTTATAAAATCTGATCCGTGATTCTAGGGATCTAATAAAATCCTACTACAATTACAACTCATATCAAGGCCTATAAATACTTCACAACTTCAACGTTTTAAAGGTAATTACTATTTTATTATTCTGAATCATCTTGTTCATTATAATCATTTAGCTCTCAAATCACCATACTTACTCTCACGTTCGAGTTCGAGGGTCTTTGCCGGAGACCATTTCGGCTAGTCGTGGGCTATATGTTTCAGGTCAAAAGCTAGGAGATCAATCTTGCAGCTGGACGGAGATTGATACAGCGCGATTCTTGCGACATCAGTTATGCATTTATTTTCCCCGGCATGATTGAAAAGAAATATATGGAAGATAAAAAGAATAAAACAATCTTACCAAAAAAATAAGATATAAATTATAAAAAATTAGAATGTGTTTGAAGGGTAATTGTATCAAATGATTAAATTATATTAATAAATATAGTGAATAAGCAAAATAAGTAGTGGCAATAGTCTCTCATTTTTTAATCATACTTTCTTTTGTGTAGATACCTTTGAGTTCATAACATCTTCATGTGTATACAAACTACTTTGTATTTGTTTAAGGACACATAAATAGTATGAATTTTAGGATTAAAAAATTACATGAATTTGTATATTATAATAGAATCCGAGCCCAATAACAAATATTTGATACTAGAGCAATTGGCATTCTCAAAATGATAACTTAGAGGTATTATAGATATATAATACTATTCCCTATCAAAAACTTTGATTTTTAGGTATTGGAGAGAATTAAAAACTTTTTTCATTCCATTTATTCTGGTGTAATATATGTGTAATTACATTCAAAAATCCTCTTCTGAAAACTTGCTCTTAAAACAAAGATTTAATAGAAAAATTATGAGAACATGACAAAATTCCATTTGAGAAAAAAAAGAATTCATAAAAAGTTCAACAAAAAAAATACTATGTAGTTAATGATAATTACAATCTCTGACTAGTAGAATTAGTAGACAAAAGTTTGAACCATTATATTTAAAATAATAACTAGATAAGTCTGAAAACTTCCCCTCAAACTATCTTATGCTAATGATTAATTCATTGTAGCCGTAGATGATAATCGGAAGTCTCTTTGGTAGCATTGCGGTTGTCTCTTTGGTAGCATTGCGGTTGTGGTGCCACTATATTGGGTAATTATTATTTTTTCGATTCAAAATTCGTATTTTAGGGAAAATTGGTGTATATGTATTCAATTTTTATGATAATGCAATACGTCTAATGGTCAATATTATTTTCATTTTCTGCAATGGGTTGATATGAGTTATTTTTATACTATCTTATTTGCTCATGTCAATTAATTAAAGGAAATTTACTAAAAATCCTTTTTTTTCAAATGAAAATTACAATAAAGAACGACAATTTCAACAACAACAACAAAGCCTTAGTCTCAAAATAATTTGGGATCGGCTAACATGAATCCTCATATGTCATCGTGAAAAAAAAATAATAAATAAAATAAAAATAAAATAATAATAATAATAATAATAAAAATAATAATAATAATTAAAAAAAATAAATAAGTAAATTAAAAAAAAAAATCAACCCCCCACATGGATTTTTGCCCTCCACTCCGGCCTCTTCAACACCATACTTTCCTCCACTCCAAGTAAACTCATATCATTTTCAATTACTCTAATCCAAGTTTGTTTGGGTCTTCCCCTACCCCTCGCCATTTTATCATTTCTCCACTGTTTCGGCCTCCTAACCGGTGCATCACTCGGTCTCCTTCTCACATGTCCAAACCACCTTAGACGATTTTTCCTCATTTTATCCTCAATGGGCGCAACTCCTACTTTACCTCTGATCACCTCATTCCCCAATCGATCATTTCTTGTATGACCGCACATTCATCGAAGCATACGCATCTCCGCCACATTCATCTTATACACGTGACACTGTTTCACGGCCCAACATTCGATGCCGTAAAGCAATGCCGGCCTAATTGCCGTGCGATAGAATTTTCCCTTTAATCTATTGGGCATGTCGCGATCACATAGAAACCCTGTGGCACTCTTCCACTTCAACCAACCTGCTTTAATCCTATGAGCCACATCTCCATCTAATTCTCCATCCTTTTGAATAATGGATCCAAGATAGCGAAAAAACTCAGAAGCTTGGATAATATTTCCATCAAATGTGACCGCCCCTGCCTCCCTTCTTTCAACTCTGCTAAACTTACACTCCAAATATTCAGTCTTGCTTCTGCTTAATCGAAAACCTCGAGATTTCAAAGTGTGTCTCCACAACTCCAATTTACTTTCAACACCCTCTCTTGTCTCATCAATCAGCACAATATCATCTGCGAACAGCATACACTTTGGTATATCATCTTGGACTGACCTCGTCAATTCGTCCATTATCAAAGTAAAAAGAAAGGGGCTAAGTGCGGAACCTTGATGCACTCCAATCTTTATAGGGAACTCTTCAGTCTTCCCAACACTAGTCTGTACACAAGTACTAACTCCATTATTCATATCCTTAATAATATCAATATATTTCAGAACGACAATTTCAAAACTAACAAAAAAATCCTTACTAAAGTGATGGACCATGTGTAACGCCTCAAAACTCAGCCCCTTTTTATGGGTCCCAAATCTTAAAGTTGTTACGGTTCTCGAAACAAAACCATTAAAGCGACATTGATTATATAAGATAAAATAGCAATTATTGAAACGGAAAAGTGCTTCCAACTTCAACTTATTCCTCTTTTTACGACTTACCTGAAAGGAGAGAAAATAAGAAAGGGTGAGCGAATAATGCCCAATAAATTCATATACGGAACCTCTTCGATTTCTAAGAAAAGGTGACCGAAAAAGAACGCTTCAATATTTTAAGAAGGGTACAATCAATTGAACAATAGATTTTAAAATATTTTTCAAGATTTACAGTGAGCTGATAAGATAACTTTCATCGATCTCTAACAAAGTTTACCAAAGAGACTAATGATCACATAAGCGGTCAATCGACCCAAATAAACACTAAATCCCACAAGGAACACAAATGAGAAACAGGGATTTCGGAACACTCCATTGCTATTCCTCAACAATGTACAAAGTTTGCCTTAAAAGGCCAAATTGCAAATATACCCTGATAACTCGGGTTGTTTAACTACAGTGATAATGATTGAATACAAATGACAGTCAAATCAAATATCCTTTAATGCAAAAATAACATTTAAAGATCACAATTATTTATTGCACAGACGAAACAAAATACTCCCTCCGTCCCATTACAAATCACACACTTTCCTTTTTAGGCGTCCCACTACAAATCACACACTTCCTAAAATGGCAAAAAATCTTTACTATTCACTCCACTCATTCTCTCTCCTACATTATTTTAATACTCACAACACCATTATAATTTACTATTTCCTCCACTCATTCTCTCTCCTATTTTACTTTTACACTCACAACATTTATATCATTATTTTTTTTCTTAATCTACGCGTGAACAGTAAGTGAGTGAATTGTAATGGGATGGAGGGAGTACATGCCATTAACAAAATAATATCAATGATTTATCAAATAACGCTAAACGACAGAGTCCAAGACAAATACTGACACGGGTCAGTCAACGTTTCAAGAACGGACATTTTCAAAAAATATTAGGAAATCTAAACAAATCGAAAGGGAATATCAAATGATCTAAACGAAGTATAATCCCTTACCTCGATTGAGTTGAAACGCGAACGAGCTTTCACGTGTGCTTCCCAAAATCTAAAATAGAAAATACAATTACTATCATCTATTATACAATACATGAAGGCATTAACTGCCTCTTAGCTTTACATAAAGAGAGGTTAGGATTCAATCTTGGAAATCTGATTCAAGGGCTGAGATTGAATCTTTAAAAAATAACTTCCAACCGATAACCCACTCTGTTAGACGGAGAAACAAAAATTACATCGCCAGAAATAATATCCCCTCGCCGTCATCAGCTCCGGTTCCTTCCAACGGAGGCTGGTCTATGGTTGGCAACTCTCTAGATCATCCCAAAATAGTCTTTCCTCCCTCCCTAACTTGTGGATTGCAGAGAGAGAAAAGAAATAGAGAGAGAGAAAGAGAAGGTACTTGAGTGCGTGTGTGTGTGTGTTTGGTCCTCGAAAGAACGCTTCAACGGCATTGTTTCCCGGCTGGTAAAATTCATTTCTCTCTCTAGATCTCGATCCCTTCCCCCCAACTAATTCGCTCCCATTTAGTGTTTCAATCTCACAACATTTTCATTTCCCCCAATTTTTCTCCCTTCAATTCTATTCACTGCTAGGGTTAGGGTTTCCTGATTCCTAATTAACATTTCTGATTGTTAATCTTTGTTCTTAGGGAGTGAAATTTAACGAATTTGAAGGGATTAAGGTGGAGAACGAAGCGATAAAGAAGAGGAATTAAGACGAACAACGGATAGTTTTTAAAATATCACTTCTGGATTTCCTTAAAAGGTTCTGTTAGGCCTATCATGGAAAATCTGTCTTTAATTATTTTTTTTCTTGGAGATTACAGTTAATGTTCTATGTCTTCTGTCAATGGTAAGCCATTTTGAGTTTGCAGTTAATGTTCTATGTGATCTGATTTGTTTGTCTAAAAATGTATTTTTTTTATTGACTATGTTAAGGACAAAAGGAGGTCGTGAATGATTCTTAGTGGTTCCAAGTCTAGCGAGGACTTTGTAGAGGCTGTAAGGAGGAAATTTGTGCTTGGCAGTGATAGATTTCTCAATGGCACATTCTACGATATATGAAAAGAGTTGGTTGGAAATAGAGAAGTTTAGAGGGAAGGATGAGAAGTGGGTTAGATTGAGTTTTAGATGGATGAGAAGATCGGGAAGGATTTTTATGAGTTGGGGGATTACATTGGAAATGCAAGGTGTAGAATTTAGTTCACAAGAGGTAGGATTGAGGGAGTGTTTAAGGGTATTAGATATGATTTTGCTGGTGGATTTGGATCGATTGAGGCCTGATATGTTTTTGTAGATGACGACATTCCAACTGAGGGAACTTTTGTTGGTGGTATGGAGTTAAAGGGGGGGGGGGGTTAATGTGTTTAGGGCCAGTGGATTTTTTGAGAATGCTTAAGCTTTTGAGAAAAAATAGTATGCAAGCTCATGAAAACCTGAGATAGTTGTGAGGCAGTTCTATCACCCTTGAAATCGCCTTTTAAGATATTTGCCCAATTTCCTTCGCCCAATTTCTCGGGCTGAAGAATCGGTTCATCGTCCTCCTCTGTAGTCCATGGTTTTCTTTTCCTTCGAGGAGGAAGGTTGCCACTTGCAGAAGCCCCATTCACATCCAATCCTTCCGCAGATGTCAAAGTGGGGAGTGGTTGTTTTTGGACAGAAACTGGGACTGTGATGTTGGTCCCTTTCATAGCACTAGCAAGCTGTGAATTCTCTGAAGGAGCTCTTGATAACTGGCTATTGGGTATATTTATGGTCAATGGAGCCTCAACTGTCAAGCCGTTCATTAGATTGTAGTCACCAGGTAACCTTGATGCAATCATTACCTGAAAAATCCAAGCAAACCATAGTGATCCACTTAAGCATCATATGTCATGCTTGAAAAAGTAAGAGATCAAGGCTTACCGCTATTATTACGAAGCAAGCGTACCACTTAAAAAAAAAAAAAAAAAAAAAAAAAAAGCTAAAAAGTCGAAAAGAAAAATGAAAACAGAAATTTGATATGCCGCCCATCGGTAATGAATTATACCAATTCAACTGGATACCAGCTTCCACCTATATCGCACCTTTCTAAATCTAAAATCATGTGCAGCAGAGAATTAGATTTTGCTAAAACCAAATGCTACAGTTACATGATGTAATTCTTTTTCCCCCCTTTGTCATTATCATATGTTTGCTATCCAAACACATGTTTATTTTCTCATCACTTTCATTATTCACATTATAGAAATCACACTTCTCATGAATAATTATTGAAATAGTTAACAATCTTTGGACCTGAGCCTGAAAACACTAAATGCGTGAACACATACAAAAAAAAAAAAAACACGCATAACAGCCTGCTGTTAGGGAACTCAAAGAAGCATGTGAAATTGTCACCCTATCTTTACAAAGAGAAGCCAGATATTGTAGCTTACACAATTAAGAGAACTGTACATAACATTTTCTAAATCTTTAAGGGCTATCGACCATTTAAGGTAGCGTATTATTCCAAATAAAAAAAAAAGACTAGCATACTTTAAATTTGACAAATAATGCTGTGTACTTGCATTTATGTTTTCAATAAAAGAAAATACATGGATGCCGTTAATAGAAATAATGGACTAATATGCTAGCTAAGTCAATCCACGCCAAGACAATTTCGTTTGTCTTTTTAATGGCATCCATCGTTACATATTTGAAAACAAGCATAAACGTACGTCTCTATTCGTCTTATCTCAAATGAATAAATATTATAAATGAAATGGATGGTCTATAATTGGCAGCATTCTATGAAATCCAATAGCATGGTAAGAAAGATTCATCGAGTTCTTTCTTACCCTACTCTACTATCTATTAGTCTTATTGTAGTGTATAAAGTTTTAATTTATGATAAAGCTAGAGGCTTAATATAAATACCATATTATCTTTATATCATATATGTAAATATATTCGTGTATGCTTGGTATTGACTTCGTATTGACTTCACTCTCCTTATTCAGGAGAGTTTATCGTATGATATTGTGATATAGGAATGGGTTGCAGTGGCATCATTTAGTCTTGCAGCTATTTGTTATCGTGGTGGCCTTGCTTCTTACCGTATACTATTTATCTTGATACTATCAATCAGGTTATTATTTAGGTAGGGGCAAAACCTATATTTTGGTCAATAAAGAAACTATATTTTTTCAATGTCCTCATTGAAGTTTATTTTTTTGCAATTTCCTCATTCAAGTACACGATTTTTGTAATGTCCTCACTCCGTAAACGGAGACGTCAATTCTTTTAACGGCAGAGGAGCATGTGCTATCATGTGACTAACAACCGTTGTGAACTTAAATTTCCATCATTGAAAATCATTCAGAAAATGGTGTTTTTGATATGAAAAGAAATGGAAATGAAATGGCGTGGGTCTTTCTGTTAGTCTGTGGTTGTGTTTGATGTGGAAAGTTAATTTAATAATGGCTTTTAGTCACGTGATAACATGTACCCCTCTATCGTTAAAAAATTGACGTCTTCATTTACGAAATGAGGACATTGCAAAAATCGTGTACTTGAACGAGGATATTGCAAAAAATTAAATTTCAATGAGGACATTGCAAAAATATATGATTTCTTTAGTGACCAAAATATGGGTTTGCCTGTAGGTAAAAGGATTACACTAAATTTACTCCACATCCATTATTTGATTCTTTAATTTTTCATTACGTTTTTGACCTATTTTCTTTGTTTGGTTAAATCTCAGGCGTGTCAAGCAGCTTATGAGAATTTTTGGGTGATTAATGGGAAGAAAAAGCCCTTATGATAAAAAGCTATGAGTTTGATCTGTGTTAATGTTTCTGTTGTAAAATCAAGTACTTCGTATATCAAATGGCAACAATAAAAAATGTGATTGTGGTTAGACTTAGAGAACTTCTTGGATTCTCTAAGCTCATCAAGCAGCAACAATTGGTCAAACCTTAAATTTCCAACCGTGGGAATGAAAAACTTAACAAATAGTTGGAGTGTGATCTCCCTTTCGATTTGTAATGAAGAAAATTGGAGTGTGTCGATCTTCATTTTGATATGTAACGAAGAGCGATCGTAAATGAATATAACATATACTTCATCTACTTACTTCAATACAAGTTATGATCATTATTAGATCGTCTTAGTTATTATGCGTTTCATTTCTTCCACTTCTTTTCCTTTTCATACTGACCCGTGCCAATGGCACGGGCATTGAAGTACTAGTTAACTAACAATTGAACTATTTTGTTAACTTTCAAGCTTAAGCGCTGATTACAGATTTCATTAGGACTTTTCTGTAATTAACTTTCGAGGTTTAACAATTCACTTGTATAAGTTTGGGAACCAATAAATAATACTAACATGAGCAGGGGGCTGGATGAAAATATTTCATCATCCTTCTTCCAAGAACCCAACAAAATTCTGCAACTCATTATTTGTTCGGCCAAAATCCAATTCTCTTGAAGAAGTTGCTAGATTTTCATGGTTTTCTTTTTCCTTTTTCTTTTTATCAATTATTACCACAATTAACACCCTCATTATCTCCCCCACCAAAGTCCAGCAACATAAACATAGCAATTGTTTCTTCTCCGATCGTAATCCGCCATGAATGATTCTTACTAGATTTTCTACAAAACAAAGTATAAGGTCGTGTAATTCTTACCTTGGATTCAAGCTCCGACAACTACTCCGATCTGAATCTCCTTTTACGATTCCATGCAAACGTCAATCCATCTCTATACAGATTTCTAGCTTTGCCCTCCTTTTTATACTAACCACTCCTTCTTCAACGTACGTCTCTTCTCCTCCTCCCATTAACGGCAAACCGCTTTCCTTCCTCTTCAGCCGTTAATGTTCTTTATTTATTTTATATATTTTTTGTTTTTCTTTTAACCACCCTAGTAATCCCTTTTCTAATTTGGATACATAATATTATCCATGTCAAAAGCCCAAATCGTTTTATTCTATAAATCTAATGAGCCCAATTAAAAGTCCAAATTATCTCATTCCATAAATCAATGAGCTCAATTAAGCTATAAACTCCCAATTAACCATATAATCATGCAAACTAAGCCAGGGGCGGACCCAGGGATAAAATTAAGGGGGTTCACAAATTACATTACCCAAATTATTTCAAAATAAATTTTTATCTACGTAACTACCTACAACGATTACAACAAACCAATGTTTTAAAAAAAACGTTATGCGACCCCTAGACAGAGAAGGCAGACTTCACGCCTAGAGCATAGATGGGGCCTACACGAGTCTGAGAATTTAGACAAACTTATGACATTTCGGTGAAATAAATTAAAGTAGTAAAGTAACCTAGCACAAAAATAGTGAGAAACAGGGAGCTTCTGTTCTTTTCTCTCCTTCGCCAATTTCCTCTCTCTCTCTCTCTCTTGTGATTTTTGTTTCACGTTTGTTATTTTTGGCAAGAGGAAGGCTGGACCTGTTAAAAGTGGGGGTGCACTAAGTAAACAAATTTAATTTTTTTTTTTACTGTCAACGGGAATTTTGGGGGGTTCACCTCCACCCCCATCAACCTTCTTGTGTTCGCCCCTGAACTAAGCCAAAACTAGTTAGCAATAATTTTAGATTTTATTATAAATAAAAATAAAATATTTTTATTTTGTATTTATATTTTCTGGTTATTACACCATGATGCCCCTACTCCTCCGTACTCAGGCGCGTTGTGCGCTGCTTATTCCATGTATTCTCTTTCCCTCTTTCTCTCTTTTCCTTTTTTTCTTTAAAACTTTAATATCGAAAAAATCTAGATATCAAAAAAATAATATGTAAACACCATTTTAATTACATCGTCAAGATGAATCAAACAAATATACTCATAATAGATTCATATTTTAGAAATAAAATGTTCATTTTTACTTGTTAAAATTTGAGAAAATTATTTTTCATTTGTTTGCACTCGAGTATAAAACTAAGATAATAATTTATCAATTGTTATAATTGAGTATAAAACTGATAAATTTATTTCTCAATTTTTCACACTGATTTTTTCAGACGATTAAAATTTAAAGATGAATATGTTGTCGAACACCCTTTAAACAACAAGTAAATCAATTTCTCTTATATAAATATAACGGTTAAAGTGTTGTCACCTACCCTTTAAATAAATGAAAATCAAATTTTCATTTGTTTAAATTAAAGATGAGTATGTTATCACATACCCATTAAATAACAAGAATCAATTTTTCTCATCGTTGACTCAATTTATCGGTTGTTTAATGATAACGATGAATTTATTGTCCCATAACCTCAAAATTAATAAATAAATTGATTTCACGTGTGATTTCACATGAATGTGATGCCATATGCCATTTAAATAGTTGAGATATCACTTTCACACTTGTTTAAAACTAAATATTTAGTTAATAAATGTCTTGTCACATACTCTTTAAACAATAGAGAACCAAATTTATTACTTTTTCTCACTTGTGAACATTTGAAAAATTCACTTCTTAGTTGTTTAAATTTATAAAGTATTTACACATCTTCTATAAACAAATGTTAACTGAATTTCTCGATTTTTAAAGTTAAATATGAATGTTTTCTTATGTATCCTTTAAAATGATAAATCAATTTATCTATTTTTTATTGTTTACAATGAAGAAATTATTTAATTAATAAATTCATTTTTCCGTTACAATTGAGAAGTGTGTTTGTTTTATGTTATTATAAAAAATGTGCAGAAAATTAACAGTAGATTGATAAATCAATTTATTTCGTTTTTAAAGTTGTTCAAAATTGAGCAAATAATGTAATTGAGAAATTTATTTATCACTTACAACTAAGAACGTTTTATTGTCTTATTATTATAAATTTGCGACAAATTGACAATAAAATAACTTGGCATGGTGGTAAAGGGATACCTTTGGTTTTGGAAGGTTTTGGGTTTAATTTCTACCAATGACATTAATTTTAAAATGGTTGGCAAAGGAATGGATGATGTGGTATGTGTCAGAGGTAGTCGGACGGTGGCCGAAGGTGATCCCTAGTGGCAGTGTTGGCCTAAGGAGGTATTCGACGGTGGTCGACGGCGGAGGTGATGGTCGACGACGAATGTGATGGTCAATGGGGGGAGGTAGTCGAAGGTGGTGAAGAATGGCTGGTGGTGGTTGCCGTGAGGGGAGGTAAGGGTTTTCTTTTGAGTTGGGTGCATTTTTGCCATTTATAACTAACTAGTATGCCACTCGTGCATTAAACACACGAAAGAACACTTCTCCAATTAAAAGCAAACCAATCAATAATGTTTAAATTTTAACAAACATTAAAATATAATAGAGACATGACATAAATAAATTATATATAAATAAACAAAATATTAAAAATCATTACAAATTTTGAAAAATTTCCTTGTACACAACATTTGTCGTTTCATTGGTGGCGTTTCCATCCTCACAACAAAAATATAAAAATCTAAATATAATAAATTGACACAATTTCAATAGAGTATAAAAAAAACTACCATTTTCTGGCAATTTTCTGCTTTGTATTGATTTAGGTATAGAGCATATCTTTGATTGTTGTGAGTTATAATCTGATGCATGTGAAAGAAATTGAGTATTGAATCCATCAATCTCTTAAATATTTTTTCGTGTACTACTTTTGACCACATTTCCTGCCACAAAAAAAAATCAATTAAAATTATAACCACATAGATAAAAAAATTATTTTTAATATATTACCATTAGTTATATCAGATAATAATGGTATAACTCTAACAGCTTCATTTGCAGTTTTCTTTGATGCTTGCATCAACATATTTTGCTTCAGATTATTTTCTGCAAATAAATTTTTTAATGCAATTAAAGTACAAAAAAAAATCTATTAATATTACAAATTTTGAAAATTTTCTTTATAGACAACATTGGTCGTTTCAATAGTGGCGTTTCCATCCTCATCGCATATTAATATCATTCATAACATACATCAATTTTTTTTTGAAAGAACCAACATTTTTTTTTAAAAATAGTGTTTATTTACATTTAAAGGAGCCAATTTTAAGACAAAGCACTGTCATTAAATTTTTGCCCAATAAGCCCATTTTAATGTAGCCCATGTATAAATATGACTTGACCAAAAAAAAAAAAAAAACAGGCCATAGAAAATTAAAAAAAAAACAAACCGTTAACCTATTTCTATTATCGCAAACCCCCATCCTCCATCTTCTCTGCGTCGTTTATTCATTTCCCCATCTCTTAAAATCTCAAACTTTCTCTCTCTCTCTCTCTCTCTCTCTCTCTCTCTCTCTCTCTCTCTCTCTCTCTCTCTCTCTCTCTCTCTCTCTCTCTCTCTCTCTCTACAAATCTCGAATCTTCTCTCCATTCTGCTTGATCCGAATGGGTTTTCACACAACTTGTTCGTGATTTTATCATTTTACACAAATACGTCATTAAACTCTCCGTTCATGTTTTCCAAGATTCATGCGGAGCCCTAAAATCGAAGGAGCTTTTGTCAATTAATTCCAAACATTTGTCTCGGTAATTTCATTAGCCCTTTATTTTTTTTTTCAATTTTATGTAAAAAATTAAATTAATTGTATAGATCTATGGGCATGCATTTCTCGACTTGTGTGCATTTTTTCTTATATTAAGCACAATCAGGTAAAAAAGCAACAGATTCGAGCCTTATTTTGGATAATTACAATATTCCGGCTACACTTTTATCTAAAAATAGAATTTAGTGTATAGATCTAACAAAATGTGTTAGAGAAACATTCCAATTTAGTTTCATATATACTCAGATCTAAGTTTCTTGATCTTTTTAAATCTTTTAGTTCTCTAATCTCTTTACATTATTTTACTTGATTAGTCCCTCCGTCCCAAAATAATCGCCCCGTAAGATATACTCCCTCCGTCCCGCCAAGAGTGTCACCCTTTTAGGGGTGACACGCAAATTAAGAAAAAGTGTGAGAAGAAAAAATGTTGTGAGTGTAATTTGAAAATAGGAGAGAGAATTAGTGGAGGAAATAGTGAATTTAAAAAGTGTTGTGAGTGTAGAGGAGAGAGAATTAGTGGAGGGAATAGTGAATGGGATAATAAAATAGTAATAAAATGTTTCCTTTTTAGGAAAGGTGACACTTTAAACGGGACACCCTTTTGGGTAAAAAGTGACACTTCGAGTGGGACGGAGGGAGTAAACAATATTTGAATTATGTATCACTACGAAGACCAAGATGATATGTATGAAACATGGTATGCAGAATAACTCATTATAGCCAATAAAAACCCTCCCAGAAAAATAGTAATGAAGTATTAGTTTAATGATTATATTAAAGTAATAGTTTACTAATTATAGTTTTTTTAGGAATTTTGTACGGAATAATATATACATGTTTACATGACAATAAATCTGCAACAGTAAGAACATTAACTGAATCACTTTGAAGATTTTCAGAGTTAGAGAATCCACCGCCTGAAGTTATATCAGTAATCTGATATGAAGAACCAGATTGATCCACAAAAGACCAAGGGCAGTAGGCAATTTTAAAAAAAATTAGTTTATTAAATTAGTTAGATTGATAAAAATGATGATTGCTTAAGAAAAAAATATAGTATACCTCTTAAACTCATCTATCTCTGGTATATTACTGTCCACATGTACTTTTGTTGCATAAAATACATTTGAGATGGAAACTTTCTCTGATTTGATTACACATGATTTAATTAATATGTTACATAAAAAATATAAATATCAATATTTTCATAGAGTATTAATAAAATTGTATCATTATAAAACTTAGGTTTGCATAATTGGATCAAGACAACCAAAGGAGATCCACCACATGTCTCGATATGTCTAAAAATTTCATCAGCATATTGACCCCAAAGAGTACATCTAATTGTGTTATTACTACAAAAAGAATATAATCGAGAGAGATAAAGTAAAGTTTGAAACAAAACTTCTGTCAAAATATGAAACAATAAGTACCTGTTGTCTTCCGGCTGAACTTCTATGAATTTTTCACCTGGTCTTGTTCGATTATGGTGTAAGTGTCTTATGGTGCCCTTTCTTATCACCCTCCCGACAATATCTAGAAGATAATGTTCACCAAAATTAGTTTAAATTTTTTCAACATTACATTCATATAGAAATAACATATAGAATTAACAAAACATACCTATCAAACCACAGTCAATGTCATTCTGCAGTGATTGTATTTCTGGAATAGACCAAATCTTAAAGATTTATTAATTTGCTAAAAATATTGCCTCTTACAGAATAAATATCTGTGTTATCCAAGAAAATTACCTTAAATTGATTTTGTGTGATACGAGTCTTTCCCCTATTTTCAATCACACTGATGTTTGCAATAAAGTAGATAGCACCCTCATTAAGTTTTGAAACAAATTTGTTAATCAGCATTTTGTCAATGGTTGCTTGTACTCTATCACCCTGAGAAATGAAAGCATAAAGAAAGGATTAAAATTCAAAATAACAAAGATCTAAGAAATATATGATCAGAAAAGTGAGCAAAAAGTATTTACCTCTTCAACCACGAATATTAACTCCCAAGTATGAGGAAGATTGATTGTATTTTCTAGATCAATTTCATATTTTCTGGCAACTCTAACCTTTATAAGCCAGTCAGACCTTCCCTTCGCAGGTTCTTAAAAAGAGTTGCAGAAGCTGCATTGCAAAGGAAAGAGGAAAGGTTTAAGTGAAAGAGAAACAATTGATTATCAAAAGAAGTAACATAGAAGCAAGAAAATAAGGCAGTGAAGATGAGTGAGTTTCTTTATAGGGGCCGAAGGAAAATTCTTTGTATTCCATTTCATTGCAGTAATTAGTTGTTCTATTGTATATTCAAGACTGCATTTGGTGTGAAGAAAGTAATTAATTGCTGCTTGTATTTTCAAGATTTTAGTTAAATAGAAAATATGGTTGTAATAGTAATTAGGTTTGCATCTCGAGTGAGAATGCATGTGCTAATTTAATAATTCAACCAGCTGTAACATTTAATCAAGTAACAAACAGCGAATGTTTCTGTGTGATAAAAATGGAAAGTATTTAATGCGCATTTAGTGATGAATTTTCCCACCCAAATTTCCAGTTTTAATAAGTAAGCTTATTCACCTCAGCCATTATATAGTTATTGATATGGAGTTTTTGGTAATATTCGTTTCAACATCATGACCTTTTGGTAAAATTAGAAAATGTATGTTTTTATTTAAGTATATTCACTTAGTTTGGGAGACTTTTTAGTATAACCCCTAACTTAAAAAAGATATTTAATGTGTGTGCACGAGCATGCTTGATAATTGATTAGTTAGGCAGTATCTTAAAAAATGGAGTAACTTATTTAAAAATGAAAGAAATAATTTAGTAACTTGCTTAAAAATGTAGTTATATTTGGAGTAGACATGCCCGATCGGACCGGATTGTCGGTCCACGGTTTGACGAAAAGGCCGACCGGAATCGGACCGCCGACTTACGATTCACGGTTCCGGTTTGTCGGTCCGGTCCAGTTTGCCCATTTTAGACGATTTTTGTTTTTTTGATTTTTTTAACAAAAGGATATTTTGAATTTTTTCTTGTTTTTTTTTATGTAAGAAAAAATAAAATGAATTGAAATGTTCTATTTATACACAAAAATATTTTTCAATTTTTTTACTACTTACTCTTCAATTTTCAAAATGAGACAAGGGCTTTAAAAAAAGACAAAACTTAGACAAGTGGCATCATTATCACTGTTACACAAGTACATAACACACTACACATGCGTCAAACACACACATATGTTACACAATGTTTGACTGTCACACGTACTCTGCAAACACACAGTATAACCAGTAATATTTTTGAAAATGGGTCAGTCGAATTGTCGGTTATTATAACCGCCGATTTGACCACCGGTTAATACCCTCAGACCGGATTTGAACCTTGAACCCCCGGTCCACGGTTTGACCTGTTTGACAGTTTGGCAGTTTCAACGGTTTTAAACCGCCGGTCCAAATCGGACCGTATGGCGAGTCTAATTTGGAGTGCTAATAATAAATTTTAGGCAAAAATGCAAAAATGGTATCCAAACTATAGACCTACTTCAGATTTGACATCTAAACTATTTTTTGTTGCACCCAAGGTAACACAACTATTTTTTTTTTATTTTTGCATCCAAGGTACCTACCCCTAACGACATTCATTTTTCCAGTTAAAAGGCATGTGTCGCGCGCACATGACATAATTCTTAAGAGTAAAATAGGAAAATCATCAAAACAAACAATTATGGTTATGAATGTAAGATGCTAAACTAAAACGGTAAATTGTAATATTTTACTAAGCACCCTAAAAGTATATCAAAAGCATACAAGGGCTAAAAAATAAAATTATGATTCCCCAATTTGCCATTTCCTCATCTCACACTCACACTCACACTCACACACTCTCTCTCTCTCTCTCTCTCTCTCTCTCTCTCTCTCTCTCTCTCTCTCTCTCTCTCTCTCTCTCTCTCTCTCTCTCTCTCTCTCTCTCTTCCATACCTACCATTTTCACACACAAAGACCTTTAATATTTTTCCCTTTCAACATTCCCTATTCACACACACACAGAGACAGATATTCACAGTCACCCCGATTGTATCATTCAATGAAGGCAACAATAATGAATTATCTCAACATTCTCACTTTATATCTCCCCATTTTCATCTTCTTTACACACTCATTTCTCCAATTCCACTCATATACCAAAATGCTCATTTTACCCCTCAAACCCAAGAAACTCCATTTCGGTCCTTCCTATGATCCCCAAAAAAACTTATTTCCACCACAAAGACCTTCACAGTTTCCTCCTTAGTCGGCATAACTTGCCTCCCAAGAACGTCACCGTGTGATAAATTAGGGAGAACATTTAAATATTATGCATTATTTTTGTATCAAATTTTGAATAAGCTAGAAAACTCATATTTATACACAAACTATATGAGTCCTGATTTTATTAGGATTCTAACAAATCTTTATTCTAATAGTAAATCTAATTCTAATGAAAAATACTTCTAACTAATGTAACTCTCCTAAGTTGGCTCTCAATATCAACTTAGATAACTAACTAATTTCTTTCCACCTTGGGAATATCTCTCAATATCTTAACACCCTCCCTCAAGTTGAAATATCTACAACGTAGATTTTCAACTTGCCAAGAAAGAAATTAAAAATTGGAAAAGGTAAATAATAATAATAATAATAACAATAATAATAATAATAATAATAATAATAATAATAATAATAATAATAATAATAATAATAATAATATGAATAATAATATGAATAATAACTAAAAAATATCGCATCAACAAAAAATTGATATTGTAACTTATGTTGTGTTAGATGTTGTAATATCTGAAGTGACATCCAAATCAGATCTTCTTTTTCCTCAATATCGTGCACAACTTATGCCCGCACGTGTCTTCTTTTTCTTGAATTTCTGTTTTTAGAGTGCACGACACTTAATCATTATTTTTTGAGTGAACAACACTTAATTATCGTTTTTATAGTGAACGACACTTAATCGTCGTTTTAGAGTGAAGGACACTTAGTTATTTAGAAGATGGACGTGATGTTAATATGAATCGTTTTTAGAGTGAGCAACAATTAATCATTGTTTTATAGCGAATGACACTTAATCGTCATTTTAATAGTTAATGACACTAAATCATCGTTTTTATGGTGAACGACACTCAATCATCATTTTTATAGTGAACGATACTTAATCATCATTTTTAGAGTGAATGACACTTAATTATTTAGAAGATGAAAATGATGTTAACATGGTTTTGTGGTGACCAGACTACCACATGTAGTGGTGGCCAAAATATGTGAGAGAGAGGTAATTCTTGCTAAAGAGAAAGGATAAAAGATCTTCTTTTTTTGGGATAAAATTTTAGTACCTCTGTTATAGTGGATAGAAGATGGATCATAAGACGTGTCATTATATTTGTCGTTGGGGAAGATGATGCATTTTTTTGTTTATAAATGATATCGCGTGGAGGAGATATTAAATGTCAGTATACCATGTCACAATTCTCTCCATCAAAGAGAGAATGTGACAACGATTATTCAAAGTATAGAGATATGATTTCAAGATCGAAACAAGGCTTTGATACCATGATAAAATATGGAGAACATAAAAATATTATTTATTATTTTTGTCTCAAAGATTACGTAAACTAGAGGACTCATATTTATACACTAACCATTTGAGTCCTAATTCTATTAGGTTCTAACAAATTTCCTTATTCTAATAGTAAATTTAATTCTAATGAAAAATACTTCTAACTAAGGTAACTCTCTTAAATTGACTCAATACCAAATTAGGTAAATAACTACTTTATTTCCTCCTTGAGAATATATCTCAATATCCTAACTGTTGGGTTTAATGTCATCTTAGTTGGGGATGCCTAAATTAGGAGATTGATCAAAGAATCTATAATTCATGTTACAGATCAAGGGGTGACCGCGCCATGCAGGGGGAGCGACCGCATGAAGTTTCTGTACAAACGCAGCGGTCACGCGCTTTATGAAGGCGATCGCGCGCTGGCCTCTGGACAAAGAGGGCGATCGTGCCCTCCAGAGGTGTGGTCGCGCGGTAGACCATTTTAGGCCTGGTTTATGGCAAATTCAGAGCAGGGTTTGAAAACCCTGCAAGGTTAGGAGTAGGCAGTATAAATACCCATTATCCCCTAACAATTTTATGTAATTCTAGTGTGATAGTCATATCAATAATTCTGGGGTTCTGAAGTTCTCTTGCTCATCTGTTTTCTAGATCTAGGGTTTGCACATCAGGAATTCTTGTGACCAAGAATTCGTGCACTAAATTTTAGATTGTATTAGATGATTTCCAGATGATAATAATATTCTTTCCCTCTACCCGTGGACGTAGCCAAGCTGGTGAACCACGTATATTGTGTGTTGTGTGATTGATGTTTGTTTTCTATCTTCTAAATAGACTTTGTTTTAACAAATTGGTATCAGAGTCGGTCAGGTTGAGAAAGGTCTAGGGTTTTCCACTGCAGAAAAAGATGGGATCAGAAATTGAATCACCAATTGACAATGAGAAGAATAGTTTTAATCTTTGACAAATCAAGATGAAAGCCCGGTTGAAAGACAAGGGTTTGTGGGCTCCAGTGACTGTTGCAATCAGGGGTCGTCAGGATCCAAAGGGCAAAGCAGAAGTCGTTCTCACAAGTGTTATCGCGGCTGCAACAATAGAGAGTTTGGAGAAGGACAGGAAGGCAGCTGAGAAGGAAGCAGCAGATCTGATCGCACTAGATGAGAGGGCCCGCTCTAAAATCATAAAGTGTTTAGATGAAGATATTCTAGCGGATATCACAGATACTGATTCCGGAGGTGATTTGTGGCTTGCATTGGAAGATATGTTTTTGACATGATCATTAACAAACAAGCTATATCTGAAGCAGAAGTTGTACTCTCTCTGAATGCAGGAAGGTACGCCCATTAGGGATCACCTAGATAGGTTTACATCTTTATTACTTGAACTTCATAATATAGAGCCTCTTACATTTTGCGGAGAGCCTAATTCTACCCTCGTGTATTTGAACTTAATTTAAAGTAAGTTTGATTTATTTTCAAAAAAATAAAATGACAGAGGCCAATTTCAATAATTATTATGCTAAAATTATTCAATTTCCTAAATTATCGAAAGGAGAAATGAGAG
This sequence comes from Adenophora triphylla var. japonica, assembly GCA_022495995.1. Taxonomy (NCBI): domain Eukaryota; kingdom Viridiplantae; phylum Streptophyta; class Magnoliopsida; order Asterales; family Campanulaceae; genus Adenophora; species Adenophora triphylla. The sequence continues at coordinate 285,750 of JAFEMH010000205.1, read as the reverse complement.
AATGAGATCCAACAAAGGAAGAAGAGAGAGTAATACGGTAGTAAGTAAATAAATAGATTGTTGAAATATCTGAATGTGCAATAAGTAAAAAATAGATGGAAATAAATGCAACAAAAGTACACAAACTATTGAGGCTGTTTGGATATCATACATAAACTTATTTTCATTGCAAGCATAGTACATCATCTATTTTTATGTTGTATCCAAGGTACCTCGGGCTAACGACATTCATTTGTTCAGTTAAATAGACATGTGTAATGAATGTGACCCACTTTTAAAGGGTAAAATTGGAAAATCAATACAAATTAAAATAATATAAGTACAAAAGTTTTAAGTGTAAAATTAATATGGAGAGTGTGTGAGTACGTAAATATGCAGTAAAGCATTACTTTTGTCCATGTTTTGTTCTCATATTTATAATAGAGGTAGTGATATTAGGGTTTTCCTCTGAACCGTTGGATTGGGTTGATGCCAACCGTTGGATCAGCGTTGTCTCCTAGGCGTACACGTGTCACGCCGGGGTTGGTCCGCCTATGCAAGGACACTGCAGCGCCTGACGTTGATAAGCAGGTTGCCTTATAAGGGAAAGTCAACCTGCATGCCTTTTGGCATTATTACTGGTTACATGATTGCACGTGTAACAAGGCACTGCGATAGGTCTGACATCATCCCAAATTAGCTAATTAATCAAGCTTGTTGAGGAAGCTAATGAAAGAGACGACCTGGAGCTGTACGTCCAGTTAGGTCGTCTCTTTGGGAGATGACTCGACGAACAGGCGGTATTGAGAGTTAGTCGTTCAATGACAACGCCTGATGAATGAGATCAGCTTGGCGCAGTGGGAAAGCTCGTCGTTAGGTGGGCCATAGCTCATTGGCGATGACCTCTTCCCGACATATCGACGGGCTAAGGTTCAAACCTTTGTTCAAGGGTGTATTAGCTCGTCGCTTGGGTACCGAGTTGACGATGAGTACATCTTTTCACCCGGAGACAGACGGACAGTCAGAAAGGACCATCCAGACTCTCAAGGATATGTTGAGGGCTACGTCATTGGATTAACAAGGGACTTGGGATGAGCATTTGACGTTAGTGGAATTCGCTTACAACACCTTTAAGCCATCCGATAGCGTGGATAAGGAATTTCTTCGACCTTCCGCCGTTAAACCTGTCGGAAAATTCATCGGCGAACTCACCGGCAACCCCATCACCAGGTATTACCCTTTGATTGTTCATCATTTTCTGGGTTTTTCTTTGGGGTTTAAGAATTTGTTCAATGGGACCCAGATCGGTGAGTTTTGAGAGGGGAGTCAAATTTGGTTTGGGGTTAAATCAAAGAGTTTATAAATGTGCTAAAGGTATTTGGAGGGAGATTCCATTGGTTGAATGTTCTTCCATCTTGCTGAAATTTAGGTTTGTAAATGAGCCCATTGTCGTCCAGTGGTTAGGATACCATTGCTGGGAATGGAACCAACTGAACGGAATAAAATGTGACGGGCTCAGCCCACTTCTTCAACATCAATTAATGGGCCCCGCAAGCCCACTATGCAGACCAAGCCTAAGTCTGACTTGGGTCAAAGATTCCTTTATCCAGTAGTCAAAGGTGTCTTTGTCCAGCATGCCAAAGGAAAGAAGCCTTTATCCAGCATGCCAAAGGTTCCACCAGACAAAGACATTGAAAAGTGGGCCACTTTAATAAAGGCTCCCTCTCATATAAATAAAGGGCTCAGCAAAATAAAAAGGGGTCTCGGGTTCTACACACACTCTCTCCTTAAAAATTACATTTGCCTTTCCTTCCGGTTTATCTCTATATACATGAGCTTATTCTCACGCCGGAGGGTTTGCGCGGGGTCAACCCCTGCGCCCCTAACGGTGTCTGTTTTGCAGATATTCCGTCCGTTCGTCCAGGATCCAACACCGCATTCCCGAGGAGTGCTTCAGTTTAAAGAAGATTATTCAAAGATGGATTGATGATGGACGACTTGAAGAGTATGTGAGGAAAGATCGTCAGGCAGCCAACACTAGAGCTGCTAACGACGGCCCGCCAGAGAGACAGCCAAGAATGGTCTTGGTAATTTCTGAAGAAACGAGCAAAAATCAAATCAAGAGCGCCATCTACCATCTCAAGAAAGACCCTCATGTTCCCCAGAAGTCGGAGATTCCAAACGACGTGATAAGCTTTTTTCCCTACGAGTTAGCAGCTAATCCATTGGCTCGTCAACAAACACTGATCATACCCGACTTCATTGACAACTGTGAATCAAGGAGGATTTTAATTGATACTGGAGCGGCCAAGGACATTTTGTTTTACAACGTCTACTAACGGATGGGTCTACCCGATAGCCGCCTAAGTCCTTACTTAGGTCGTCTAGAGGGATTCACCAACCACCGAGTAGACGCAAAGGGCCAGATTGACCTTCCAGTTGACATTGGAGAACACCCATTGAGAACCATCAAAACTGTGACTTTTATTGTGATTGACGTCGTCAGTGACTACCACGCAATTCTTGGCCAACCTGGTCAAGCCGCTTTGAGGATCGTCGCCTCGGTCCCTCATCAACGAGTCAAGTTCCCCACGCTTGCTGGAATTGGATGTGTGTTGGGGACGGCCCCAGAATTCCTAGAGCATGTACTGAAGGCAAAGCGGACCATTGAAATAGACGACCCAGATCACATTGTGAAGCTCTCCAAGTCTGTTAAACAAACGACGACCTCTTACGCCAGTGTCTCGACAATCAAATGCGTCGACGACCCACAAGACTTTGTTGAAATATTTATGGACGATCAAGCCGCTGAACCACAACTTTTGACCGCCCATGAATCGGGGGCCGAGCTGGACAAGCTCATTGAGGACGAGGTTCCAGACCTGACTCCTGAGGCAAGAAGAAAAATCAAAGAAATTGTCATTGAATCCATGGACTTTAGAGATGATGCTCCCGAGATGAAGCCGGCCGACGAGCTAGTTGAACTGGTCATTAACCCTAACTATCCAGAGCAGAAAATCAAACTGGGGTCTCAGTTATCCACTGAGGAGAGGGAAGAGATAATCTCCCTACTCAAACAGAACCTCGATGTTTTTGCCTGGAGAGTGGAAGATATGAAGGGTATTAGAGAAGACGTGGCAGTTCATAGGCTTGGAGTGAACCCTACCATGAAGTTCAAGGAACAAAGGTGCAGAGTTTTTTCAACTGAGAAAGAGGTCGCTATAAAACAAGAAATTGAGAAGTTACTGAGCGCCGGAATTATTGTGAACGCTGGGTTCACGACTTGGTTAGCTAATGTGGTTCTAGTGAAAAAACCAAATGGGAAGTGGAGACTCTATGTAGATTTCACCGACTTAAACTTGGCATGCTCCAAAGATAGTTACCCCTTGCCCAAAATCGACAAGCTCGTCGACTCTGTGGCCGGACATACAACTTTGAGCTTTCTCGACGCATACTCTGGCTATCACCAAATAAGGATGGCCGAGGAGGATATTCCGAAGACGGCCTTTCAGGCCGCAGGGGGAACTTACTGTTATACAAAGATGCCCTTTGGGCTCAAAAATGCCGGGGCCACATACCAAAGAATGATCAACAAGGTGTTCAAGGATCAGAGATCGGCGACAACCTGGAGGCATATGTTGACGACATGGTTGTCAAGTCCAAGAAGAGGAAGCACGTCGACGACCTCCAGCAGACTTTCACCAATCTACAAGCTAATAATATGGTTCTCAACCCAGCTAAGTGCGTTTTTGGAGTTGCAGCAGGAAAATTTTTGGGGTTTATGCTCTCACAACGGGGAATCAAAGCCAACCCCGAAAAAATCAAGTCTTTTATTGACATGGCAGAACCTACGAGCATCAAGGAGGTTCAACGCCTGAATGGACGAGTAGCGGCCTTAGGTCGTTTCATTGCCAAGTCCGCCGAGAGGTTGCTTCCATTTTTCAAGGCTCTCCGAGGTGCTAAGGATTTCAAATGGACGGAAGAATATTCCCAGTCATTCAGACAGCTAAAAGAGTATCTTGGCTCCCCACCACTCCTCCAAAGCCCCGTCGCAGGGGAAGATCTCTACGTTTACCTCTCGGCGAGTGACAAGGCCGTCGCCACTGTATTGGTTAGGGAGGAGGATGGAACACAGAGGCCAGTTTACTATGTTAGTAAAGCTTTGTCGGACGTGGAAACCCGCTATTTCAACGCGGAGAAGATTGCTTATGCTCTCGTCATCACAGCACGAAAGCTACGAGCTTACTTCTCTGCTCACCCCATCATTGTTTACACCAATGCCCCATTGCGCAAGATATTACACCGCCCTGAAAGCTCCGATCGTCTACTCAATTGGAGCATTGAACTGACAGAATTTGATATTCGTTATGTGGCAAGAAAGACTTTGCAAGCACAAGCCCTGGCAGACTTCCTAGTTGAAACGTCGTTCACCATTGACGACGATCAAAGGTCGCCGCAGAAACTGCGCAAGGGAAAGGAGGTCAGTGACCAGCCAGTGGAGTTAGTTTTGCCTATGGGATGTTGGAAAATCTACTCAGACGGGTCAGCAACAAAGGACCTCAGTGGAGCAGGAATCGTGCTGATCGAACCAGAAAGCAACAGAGTCTTTGAAGAAGTGTTGAGATTCAAATTCCAAGCGTCGAACAACCAAGCAGAATATGAAGCGCTCATAGCGGCGATCGAATATGCAAAGTGTTTTGGAGCCAACAAAATTGCAGCTTTTTGTGATTCCCAGTTAATCGTGAACCAAGTTCGCGGCGACTATCAGGTCGTCGATTCAACCCTCCAGAAGTATCATGCCTTGGTCGGCGAGTTAATTCAGGGGCGGGAGTTTTGGGCCATCCAGAGGATAGCCAGAGAAGACAATGAACACGCCGACCTACTCTCCAAATTGGCAACAGATCAACTCCCTGAAGATGAGCATGGCCACCACTTGTCCTACCTCGAACAACCAGCCTATGAACGAGTGAAGATCATGTGCATTGGAGACGGCCCGAGATGTTGGATCGACGAGCTAAAAGCGTTTATTGAAAAGGATGAGTTACCAAGTGATGAAGTTTTGGCACGACAAGTAAAGAGAAAGGCAGCCAGATTCTCGGTCGTAGAAGGTGAACTGTATAGACGATCTATCACCAGACCGCTCTTAAAATGTGTCCACCCTGATAAGGTAGTTCAGTTGCTCTTCGAAGTACATCAAGGAGAGTGCGGGGGCCATCCTGGGGCCCGTACATTGGCTGGGTACTATTGGCCACATCTCCGAGAAGATGCCAAACAGTTTGTAAGGAAGTGTGATACCTGCCAACGTTTCGCCGACCACCCCAAACTCCCGACGACTGAGTAAACCCCTGTCATGGGTGCTTGGCCATTTGACATGTGGGGGGTCGACCTAATTGGGCCTTTTCCACAGGCCAAGGGAGGAGTCAAATATGTGATTGTGGTGGTTGACTATTTTTCAAAATGGGTGGAGGCGAAGGCCTTAAACAAAATTACTGAGAACAATGCCCTAAGCTTCATCCATGATTCAATATGGTGTCGCTTTGGAATCCCAAGGGTAATTGTTTCAGACAACGGCCTGCAGTTTTCGAGGAAGTTTGAGCAAGAATTGAACAGAATGGGTGTCAAACATTCTAAGTCGTCTGTTGCCTATCCCCAGGGCAATGGGCAAGCTGAAGCGGCAAACAAGCTCGTCTTGTCGGCTTTGTGTAAGAATCTTGAAGGAAGAGATACGAGATGGTTGGACGGACTACCATCAGCTCTCTGGGCTGTCCGCACAACCACCCGGGGGCCTACGAGGGAATCCCCATTTGCTTTGGCCTACAGCTCCGAGGCAATGGCTCCCGCCGAGCTCCAGCTGCCAACAGACCGAGTTGCTCTCTACGATGTGGAAAAAAACATCCATAACCGACAGGTCGATCTGGACCTTGTAGACGAGCGAAGATTAGACGCCCAGCTAAGGATGGAAAATTACAAGAAGAAAACCAAGGCTTACCATGATAAGAAGGTGAAGAGAAGGTTCTTTAAGGTCGATGATCATGTTCTCAGAAATATTGAAGCAACGGGACTCAAAGCCCGTCAAAAAAAACTCTCTCCCAACTGGGAAGGACCATACATCGTCACTAGTGTGGTCAGAGAAGGAACCTACCGCCTAGCTAAGCCAAACGGTGAGCAACTAAAGCATCCAGGGCATGCTAATCATCTCATGAAGTATTGCTTTTGAGATCGTCGTCATCAACACTCAGTGCCCTCAGGGCACCCTCTTGTGGTTCTTAATTGAAGTTTTTTATTGCCACTTTGTGAAAATTTTGAAAGTTTGTAAGGGATAATCTATAAATCCCAGGAGTCTTAGAAAGTAAACGAGTTATCAATGTACGATTGTTAATCAGAAATTATCAATGGAAACTCATCACTTCACTGAACTTCGTCCATTACAAACTCAAGATTAGAACGGTGGAAACCTGACTTTGACCCTCACAACTACTTTGATCAAGTATAAAGATCAGTCAAAGCAAAGACTTTGGCACTTACACTCACTTTAGCCAAGTATAAAGGTTAGACGAAGCCAGACTTCGTCGAACGCTATAACGGAATGAGACGACTCGTCCATAGAACCTTGCCTACGAGCAAAAACCTACGTACCTTCGTACTATTCCTACGAGCCATTGAGAAGTTGAGAAAATACAAGGTTGAACAAAGGTCAACCACATTAGGACGACCCAAGTTCTGGTCATCACTTACGACGACCATTCACACTTGTCCTCAAACTTACTCGTTCAATAAGTTATCACATGCTATCTACGTTAACACAGATTAACAAACAAAAAACAAAGGCATTGAATAACTTAAGACATCAACAAAATAAACAAACATTGTACGACCCCCTCTAAACTACGAAGAAACAGGTCAATCACATTACAGAAAAATTAAAAATTGTTTGAGACAATGTTTGGAACCACAACACCAAAGATGAAACATTGTTCACCATATTACAAACGATCTCAGAAAAATCAAATGTTTACTGGGGATCAACATTGGCAGGTACTGCATCAGGATCGGGGCCGTCGTCGAGGAAGTAGGCGTAATAGGAATCAAAGTTCTTTGGATTAACAGCAGGGACTGGCCACTCGTCCTTTCCAGCCTTCACGTCATCCTCTCTGATAATACCCAGGTCGTTGTCGTTGAAGGGAACGAGGGGATGGATTAGACGAGCCTCCTGATCATGCGACGGTTTAGTGCAGAGGTCGGCCAACTTCCTCGTAGATATTAAGTCCTTGGTTTCTGGATCGGCAAGGATCCTCCTTGCCAAGTGCTTGGCCCCGTCCTGAAAAAAGTCATTGGCCCTCTTAGTGACGACCTGAAGGAACTCGCTACCTCTCTTGAATTGCTCTAAGACATCCACTTTTGCATCTCCCAAAGCAATATGATGATCAACCCTCATCGATTCAATCTGACTCCGAGTTGCCTCGTAGTCAGATGTCAGTTTGTCAACTTTGCCCTTAGCGGTGCGTAGGGCGACGGTCATAATCCCTCCTTCCTTCTCTAACTTGGCCTTGGCAGCTTTCAAGATCTCCACTTCTTTCAGCACTTCATTCTTTTGAGCCATCAGGGACTCGTAGGCGGTGGTGAAATTACCCGGGATCCGGCTCGCGCGCGGGCGGCCCCCGTGCATCTCGCATTCGTCGCTTTTTGGGAAGTTTGCCCGGATCCGAGAGGCAGCGCGTTCGCGCCCCGGCATCTGGCTCATTCCGCTTTTAGAGTTAGTTGGAGGTGTCTCGCTGTGTTTTGCTTTGTAGAGTCGCCACGCCGTTTTTATTGTTAAGCCCAAAACATTGAAAAAGGGCATCAGTTAAAAATAATAATAAACTGTTTTTGTGTGATGAGATTTTGAGTTCGGAGGTCAGATGACTCCTCGGGAAGAGAATATTAGAATCTTAGAGCTCACCCGAGTCGCCTCGTAAAAACGAGTCTTTCGGATACCCCTAATATTCTTTAATTGTTGTGTGTGTGTGTGCTTTTTTTAAAAATGCATGCTGTATCGGATGTCTACATTGTACACTATGTATTGAAATGTATTGAAATAGTGTAGGAAGGAAGCCTTACCAATGTTGGTTCGTGTCTGTCTTCCGCTGGGAAATAGTGTTTGAGGATGGAATGATGTTCCGGCACGGACCGGGATTGCTTCGGGAGGGGCCGGTTGTCTGCGGACAGAGTTTCGGCGTGAGTTGAGATTGTAGGCTGCGTTAGGGCAGAGGTTCAGCGTGCGTTGAGATCGCAGGGATCACTTGGGCAGAGTTTCGGCGTGCGTTGGGATGGCAGGAGTCACTCGGGCAGAGTTTCGGCGTGCGTTCAAGCTACCGGTTTGACTCGGAAAGAGCCGGGACACCTTGGAAAGACCACGCAAGGCCTCGGAGTACCACGAGGGGCCTGAGAGTACCTCGAGAGTGCCTCGGGGCAGCGCGGGAGCGTCCCGGGAGCGCTCGGGGAGGCTTCGGAGCACCACAAGGGGGCTCGAAAGGCCTCGGAAGGATCCGAAAGGGGCCGGGATTGCCCCGAAGGGTCTTAGAGGGGAGCCTGAAGGCTAAGGTAAGAAGAGAGAAGAGGGAGGTGTGAATGAAAATGGGAGGGGGAGCCCTCTATTTATAGTAGGAGAAAAATGCAAAGAGGTCCGTACGGACCTCCTAGGTTATCCAGAATTTTAGTTTTCCTCGATTTGAGGGAATATGTGATAATTGTGAATATTCTGGAATGATGATGTCCCCTGTGCAAAGAGGTCCGTACGGACCATATTGGCATGCAAAGAGGTCCATACGGACCAACCATGCATGGGGGGTAATGATTTCTCCGGGATTTGAGGGAATATTGTAGACTTTAAGGGGATTCAGTAATTATGGCAACAAAGAGGTCCGTACGGACCTTATTTGCTTTTCTAATTTCCTGAAAATTCTCAAAAGGTCCCTTTGTCCCTTTTTATCCCAGAAAGGCTCCTCCCTTGGTTTGGTTGAGGGTTTTTTGAGGGTTTTGAGTGCCATAGGTCTTCGAGACTGTGTTTGTGAGTCTGCGGTGTTTCCCATGTGTTCGGAAGAGGGTGATCCAGATTGGGGTACTTACAGGTGGTCAATTGGACGATGTTATCTTCAGCATCCTTCAACTTCTTCTCAGTCGTCTCCTTGGCCGCCACTGACTGGATCAGCTGCTCATTCTCCTTTTGCTCGGCATCATAGCATTCCTTGAAGTCCGCCGTCATGGCCTCCATCATCGACGTCATCTACAACCAAAGAATTGTTATTAGTACAAGTATGAAACGATGAGAAAGATGCGTGGAAAACACAAGACCGAAGTACCTCAGTTTGAATCAACCCGAAGCGAGCATGATAGGTCGTAGGGTTCATCTTGGCCTCCCTCATCTGGCGAACGAGGTCAACGTCCTTGCCCCGTTTGGTCAAGGCCGTCCCCAGAAGGAGAGCAGGACCGCTTCTTGCCAAGCAAGGAACCCCAGATATTGGAGGAACCTTACCATACTTGGTGGCCATTTCAAGTGCCTGCTTCCTGGTCAGTGTTCCCGTCGACGAACCAGGAGTTTCAGCCCGAGGGGTTGAAGGGTCGGAGGAGCTAACTGGGTCGTTTGCAGCCTTCTTACTTTTCTCTCTCTCTCCCCCAGAGCCAACGGGTGATCTTTTCTCTTCTTGGAGACGTGGCTCCCCTCACCAACTAACTCTTGATTGGAGTCAGAGCTCCCAACGGTCTCCGGGCCCACGTGCACCCCTTCAGCGATGACCAACTGTCGGTCTCCAGCACTTGATGCAGCAGCTTGGGCCCCATCACCCGTCGTTTTATCAAGCTCGTCTACCACAGTTTGACGACCCCCAGTGTTAAGTCCCCCAACGACGGGCTCCCTTTCAATCATAGGGATGGAACCAGCAGGATTGTCCTTGGGGAGTTGATCATTCCTCTTTGCCATGTTCTCTTGCCGGTCGTAGATGGCATTAGTAGCCGCCCTGTCCTTCTTCGCCTTGGTTCGCTCGTTGGGTCTGATTACTTCGCTCATAATGTCCCGTTCAATGTTGCTGATATCCTTTTCAGAAAGAACTGCCAAGTAAAAATGAAAAGAGGTTAAGTCATTCACGACGAGACAAAAAGGCAAACTATCAAAATAAACAGACAAGTGTTGAGAGCCCAACCCCCAAACATCTCAAGGTTCTCGCAACGCTCTTCAGGATGGTCAAAGCGGGCGCCAGCACAATTTATGCAGTTGTATTCCCAAGCCAAGTCGTCGTGAACGACCCAGACTGGATAGCGAATATCAAGGCCAACATTCACTAAGGGATCGAGGCCCTTCGACGGCTTAGACATAATGCCGACCCTTATGTACCTCCAGTGAGAGGCTTCAATGTTCGTGAACGACACCCATCCAAGACTTAGCAGATTATCAATCTTTTCCTTCAGCTCGTTGGCCCACGGAGCTTGAAACACATGGTCGTCGGTAACCAAATCGTGACTCTCAGGCCAAGGAAATTGCCATCCTACCCTGCTCTCCACAAGGATCATATGATTGTCCCATCCATACACTTTATTCTGAGTGTCTAGGAACAAGCCTTGAACATTCCTAATGGACGACACACTCACTACAGACTTCCCGTTCTTAACAGATCGTTTCGTCCGATAGTATTGACGAAACACTTTATTGCATGGCTCGTAGCCAAGAAATCTACAGACAACGATGAAGCATGATAAAATCCTAACTGTGTTGCCACTCAATTCCATCGGCACACAACCTGAATCTTCCAGAAACTCATTGATGAAGGGGTCTAGAGGCAACCTCAGTCCAAGCTCAAACTGTTTGTAGAAGAAAGCAACTTTCTTTTTGCTGGTAAGGAGTGATTGCCTACGAGGCTCGTATTCTCTCTGGCTGAGGTACTCAAGCTTGTAATTGTTAGCATGAACCCTGAAGGAGTCTCGTAGGGAGTCAATCATCAATTTGGCGATGTTGGGAGTCCTCGTACTGACTTTTGTGATGGCCCAGTTGCCTTGTGCCCCACCTCCAAAACCTTGCTCGTTCCCCCCAGCTCGTACACTGGTATGGAAGGCGTCGACTATTTGAACGCCCCCAGCACTCGTGCTGGCCTCATTCGCTTCTGGGGCCGACTGACTAGGGCGGCCGTCGTGATCCATTTCTACAAAACAAGGAGAAAGAGAAGGGGAATCAGTCCTAATATCCACAGGCGACGACCTACCTAAAGGCGACCTAGATTCCCCAAAAACCAAGTCCCTAGGTGAACCACGACGGGATAACGAGTAGTGAGCCTGGATATGGTTGGGAAGGTCGTTCATTGACCTAAACGGTGTTACCCGTGGGTCATCTTCCTCAAACTCCCCAAGAACCTCACCTACTGGGAACTCCAAAGGCTCATTTACAAACCCAAATTTCAGCAAGATGGAAGAACATTCAACCAATGGAATCTCCCTCCAAATACCTTTAGCACATTTATAAACTCTTTGATTTAACCCAAAACCAAATTTGACTCCCCTCTCAAAACTCACCGATCTGGGTCCCATTGAACAAATTCTTAAACCCCAAAGAAAAACCCAGAAAATGATGAACAATCAAAGGGTAATACCTGGTGATGGGGTTGCCGGTGAGTTCACCGATGAATTTTCCGGCAGGTTTAACGGCGGAAGGTCGAAGAAATTCCTTATCCACGCTACCGGATGGCTTAAAGGTGGTGAAGCTAGAACCCTCAGTGTGGCCGGAAATCGTTCGCACGGTGGCCGGAATGTTTCTTTTCGTTCGCCGGAAATTGCCTTTGCTAAACTGCTCTCAATGCTCGAGTTCGCGAAAAGTTTGAAATGGAGGAGGGAGGAAGTTTTTATATTTGGGGAAGACGAAGGGTTTAAGCCTAGGAAACCCAAACGGCGAAATGATGGGCATTAAATACTCTCTGTGATTTCCGAGGGGAATGTCCCATCGGGGGACACGTGTCAATTAATGAGGAGATCCTGGCCATCCACGTCATCAATGCTGACGTCACCATAATTCAAATTGACGGTCGTACGGATAGTTTGGAGGGAAAATGACAACTCCTGGCCCGTCAAGACGACCCATGAGTTGGGGGCCACTGAACGGAATATTCTGTGATGGGCCGAGCCCAATACTTTGCTACGAGCTAGGGGCCCTGCAGGCCCACCAAGAAACCAACTACGAAGGGTCAGATCAAGATCTGGGTTATGGCCCGTCCAACAATGGATGGCGGTCGTCGCCATTGAGCGACCAAGCCCATCCAAGCGACGAGCTAATACACCCTTGAACAAAGGTTTGAACCTTAGCCCATCGATATGTCGGGAAGAGGTCGTCGCCAATGAGCTATGGGCCACCTAACGACGAGCTTTCCCACTGCGCCAAGCTGATCTCATTCATCAGGCGTCGTCATTGAACGACCAACTCTCAATACCGCCTGTTCGCGAGTCATCTCCCAAAGAGACGACCTAACTGGACGTACAGCTCCAGGTCGTCTCTTCCTTTAGCTTCCTCAACAAGCTTGATTAATTAGCTAATTTGGGATGATGTCAGACCTATCGCAGTGCCTTGTTACACGTGCAATCATGTAACCAATAATAATGCCAAAAGGCGTGCAAGTTGACTTTCCCTTATAAGGCAACCTGCTTATCAATGTCAGGCGCTGCAGTATCCTTGCATAGGCGGACCAACCCCGGCGTGACACGTGTATGCCTAGGAGACAACGCTGATCCAACGGTTGGCATCAACCCAATCCAACGGTTCAGAGGAAAACTGATGTAGCGGAAGACTTGGATAGATATCAATACTAGTAGAATTTAATCAATACTAGTAATTGATCTTCAACACTCGTAGAATTTAATCGATACGGAGAGTCGGCATCCAAAAGGAATTTAATCACTTTTAGGAAATAAAGATTGATTACGGGTAGAAATTAATCAATACGCGAATCAATCCTTCAATCGCAGTCGAAATTAATCAAGACTACAAATTGGAACAAGAAAACACTCAATTTTTATTAATCAACAACTGATTTTCGGATTACAACTTTGAGGCTATTTTATAGCACTCATAAAACTTAGAAAACAAGAAATATCATCCTAAAATAAAGCCTAACCTATAAGGTAACCTAATAGAAGTCTAAAACTACTAAATCAATGCTAAATCTACTCTAAAACCTCTTATAATTATCCTACTACATTTAATTCCGAAAATACTAATAAAATAACAATTAATTAAAATAAAACTCATATTTATCCCATTATACTGCGTCATTCTCCTCGGCTTCGAAAAATTCGTCCTCGAATTTGGATTTGCTCGTCCTCGAATTTGTAGCAGTGCATAAAGAACATGTAACACCATCTTCCTTTCAATCGGATTTGATATCAAAATATGACAAATCTCAAATCTCTGGCGAACCTTGAATTTGTTTACTAGAGTGATAACATCCATCCAATCAGCCCAAAACAATCGAATGAATTCATGGAATAGCAAATTTTTTATATAGCTAGAAAAAAATGTCTTCGATTGAGGAATATCAAATGAATCATTAAATTGATGGGTACCAATTTTTTTATCATAGATTGACCAAAAGAAATAAAATAGAGGTTGTGTAGTGGCTGTATTGGCTAAAGGCAAAACATTGTCAGATTGACAGATTTCGTAAGAACACTTATCATAAATTGGAGGTTTCGACCAATCGATGAGAAGATCAATAGTCGTAGATTCAATGAAAGGCCACGAAAAATCAAACATTTTTTTTTTTGGATTTTTTTTTTTTAGAATATAAGGAGAACAAAAATTGATAAACGGATACCTCAACCGAAACGAGAATCCCTGATTTTGGCTTTGATACCAAATGATGCAGCGGGAAGACTTGGATAGATATCAATACTAGTAGAATTTAATCAATACTAGTAATTGATCTTCAACACTCGTAGAATTTAATCGATACGGAGAGTCGGCATTCAAAAGGAATTTAATCACTTTTAGGAAATAAAGATTGATTACGGGTAGAAATTAATCAATACGCGAATCAATCCTTCAATCGCAGTCGAAATTAATCAAGACTACAAATTGGAACAAGAAAACACTCAATTTTTATTAATCAACAACTGATTTTCGGATTACAACTTTGAGGCTATTTTATAGCACTCATAAAACTTAGAAAACAAGAAATATCATTCTAAAATAAAGCCTAACCTATAAGGTAACCTGGCTCTGATACCAAATGATGTAGCGGAAGACTTGGATAGATATCAATACTAGTAGAATTTAATCAATACTAGTAATTGATCTTCAACACTCGTAGAATTTAATCGATACGGAGAGTCGGCATCCAAAAGGAATTTAATCACTTTTAGGAAATAAAGATTGATTACGGGTAGAAATTAATCAATACGCGAATCAATCCTTCAATCGCAGTCGAAATTAATCAAGACTACAAATTGGAACAAGAAAACACTCAATTTTTATTAATCAACAACTGATTTTCGGATTACAACTTTGAGGCTATTTTATAGCACTCATAAAACTTAGAAAACAAGAAATATCATCCTAAAATAAAGCCTAACCTATAAGGTAACCTAATAGAAGTCTAAAACTACTAAATCAATGCTAAATCTACTCTAAAACCTCTTATAATTATCCTACTACATTTAATTCCGAAAATACTAATAAAATAACAATTAATTAAAATAAAACTCATATTTATCCCATTATACTACGTCAAAAACCCTAAAATCACTACCTCTATTATAAATATGAGAACAAAACATGGACAAAGGTAATGCTTTACTGCATATTTACGTACTCACACACTCTCCATATTATTATCACCATCTTTCCAGTCCATCATCTCATTCTCACGCCGGAGGGGATTGCCGGAAGACCCCCGGCGCAGTTTCACTGTTGTTTCTGTTGGTGTGCAGATCACGAAGCTAGCTCAATCTTTCGCTGGACTCAATAACTGAGCCCAACACGCTTTCCTGCGCGATCATTTATAATAATTATATAAATTTAGATGTGATACATAATGTGAAATGTTGTTGGCTTGGTTGGATTGCTTTTTTTGAAGGGAAAATTACTGCTGTGTCCTTCACCCCAAGTGAAAAAACCAATTAAGACAAGAATTTTGAAATTTAACCAACTAATCCGTCATCATAATCAAAATTCCACCTATTTCTTCGTTACCCAAACTATCCCTTACCCAAAAATATAAAACTATCCTCTCTCTCTCTTCTCTCACATTCTCTCTCTGCCACCCCTTTCGGCGACCCTTCTCCTTCCCCTCTACCGACCCTTCCCTCCCCTCCGACGACCCTTCCCTTTCCAACTCCGGTGACCCTCCCTTTCACACCTCCGGCGAATCTACCCACTTCCAACCTTCATCTCTGGCACCAATCCCCACCTTGAGCCTTCTCTTCGGTAGCTATCCCTATTCTGACTAGTAGATTTTCAGAGCATATCTTGTTTTCGGAGCCTCAACTCTGAACGGTAACAACTGGACTGGAGAATTCATTCAATGTTCGCCTGACCGCAAACTCTCTCTCCCGTTTCGCAACAAACCCCCACCCATAAACACAACAGGGCTCAATCTACCACTTCTTCCATTTGAATCTCTTACATAGATTCACGCTCACCCAAATCATGGATCAAAGAGCTTCGTACTCATACCCGTTCAAATCAGTTTTGCCAATCCATTTCCGTCTGCATCAATATATGACAATCGCCGGTGTTCAACCCAACCATTTTGCTTTCCCTGCAGCTTTAAAGGCCGCTAATGGCCTCCAAGACTTGAACGCCGGCAAACAGTAACACAGTGCAGCGGTCAAACTTGGATATGAATCATCTTCAGTGACTGTGGCAAAGACCCTCTTGAATATGTATGGGAAATGCGGAGAAACTAGTGATGTTCGTAAGGTGTTTGATAGATTTTCCTCAAATTACAGATAACCATAATCTTCGTTTTGCCCCTAAAAACAACTGTGCACTTAACTTAAAACAACTGTGAATTTAACAAATATGTCAAATAATCTCATAAAATTAAAAAATAGAGGCCATAAAAGACTAAAAACAACTGTAAACTTAACTAAAAATAATTGTTAACTTTACAAATATGTCAAATAATCTTATAAAATTGTAAAAATAGAGGCCCTAAAAGATTAAAAACAACTGTGAACTTAAGTAAAAACAACTGTGAACATAACAAAAATGATAAATAATCTCATAAAATTGCAAAAATAGAGCCCATAAAGGACTAAAACAACTGTGAACTTTAAAAAAATAATTGTAAACTTAACAAATAGGTCAAATAATCTCATAAAATTGCAAAAAAAAGGCTATAAAAGACTAAAAATAACTGTGAACTTAACTAAAACAATTGTAAACTTAACTAAAAACAAATGTGAACTAAGTAAATGGTAGTAATTTTCATGCAAAAATTATGAATTTAGCTAAAATAACTGTGAACTTCTCTTAGTTGTTTTTGGAACAAATGATAAAAATATGTGAACATCTCAAATTTACTCCAGATTATATGTTGATGCTACTAGTTTGATTCGTATGGATGATACGAAAACAACGGTGATTTCAAAATTTTTTTTTTGACTTCTAGATTTTAAGATATTTCATTTTAAAGTTTTGAGGAAAAAAAAAGAAAAAGAGAGAAAGAGGAGAGAGAAAATGCAGACATAGAGCTGAAATTCCTTCACGTACGTCCATATCATTTAATTGAGTGGCACAAGCTTAATTTTCATCAATTTATCAAGGACACGCGTGTCAATCATTAACTACATGACCTGGTGGTCAATTTGCAAAATATGTGTCCTTAGAGGTCCTTTTGTTAGGGTGAGGGATGATTTGGTAATTGCCTCATTTTTGAATCATCCTAGAGATACTATAAGATCGAATTCTGCCCTAGCCGCTTCTCAATATATTTTTTTTCCTATTTACGCTTTTAATTGCTCTTTTTCTTTTTTTTTTTTCCTTTTTCTTTTACTTATTTGGGATGGAGGAATTTCACCTTACTTTTTAGTTTATTGTATTTAAGTTATTTGGGATGGAGGGAATTTTATTTTATTTTCGTTTTACTTGTTTAAGATAGAGGAAATCTCACCTTACCTTTTAATTTATTTTATTTAAGTTGTTTGGAATAGAGGAAATTTCACAAATAAGATGAAGATACCATAACTAAATTATAAACATATTTACTTGGGAAAAATACTAAATTAATTTATAAATATATTGAAACTAAATTTTAATATATTTACTTGAGATAGATGGTGGCAATTTACCACTAAATTATGAAAATACTAATATTATATTATAAAAATAATATATATATATATATATTATGTTCAATATTTTTTTATAAGCCAGGGCCCATATTTCAATTTAGCACATGGACCTCATATTTATTGAGACGCGCAGGTTGATTGATTTTTCGTTGCTTGGGTGTAGTGAGAGAAGAAGGTGGCAGAGGTGTGGTGAGAAGGAGGCGGCTGGATTGAGGGGCTGGGAGGAAAAAGATGAGTCGAGGTATGGGGTAAATTTGTAAATTATTATTTCAATTTTAGCTTTTTAAACTTAGTTTGTTCAACTTTTTACTTTCTAATGTTATACTTAGAACCTTTTAGTTTTGGTAATTTTAATTTGAATGAATTTTTCAATTTTATTCTTAAAAATTTAGGTCACATGTAATGCACATGCTCATTTAGCTTGAAAAATAGATGTCATTAGCCACAGGTATCTTGGATGAAAAATAAAATAAAAATAGATTAGGTACATTTTTGTAACAAAAAAGAGCATAGATGGTAAAACACACAATCTCAACAGTTTGGATATTTTTATTTTTATTTTTGCAATTTTTACAAAATAGCTTGTTAATTATTCAAATAACAAGAAGATTAATTAATACTTAAGTGTATTATTGTATCACTTTACATATACTCATGTTCCAAAATAAATATTAAAAAAAAACATTTACTCTTAATAAAAATAATTTTATTTTATTTTATTTTAGATATTTATTTTGATGCGGGAGAGTATTTAAACATTTACTCCGTGAGTAAGCATAAGCCGTTGAGTCTTTCAGGACCAAATGGGTACCAAGAAGGCCAACACACAACGAGTTAATTATCAAGTTCGTACCTATTAACTTTTCTACCTATTCGTCACTAAGGAATATCTTTGTACGATTTCGTCCCCAACCTAATTACTTAGTTTACCATGTCATCATTCCATCTCATTTTCGTCAAAATCTCCGTTAAATCAGCCTATGTGACATGATGATGTCATAAAAATGATGAGTTGGTACTAGATTTGCTTAAAATTTGCTGATGTGAAAATTAAAAGGGGTAAAAGTTTACACTACTAAAGTAAAGAACCTAAAAATATTTCTCACAAGTATAGAAGGGCTTAAGAATAAAATATTTATTTGCAAATGAACCCTTGTGGATGGTTTTACGGGCCATTTTTTCAGGGGATGCTGGCCTATTATTAAGGCAGATGTGGTGGTTGTGGTTCTGGCATTTTATAATGGAGTGGAGCTGCCAAGGGGTCTATCTTCCAATGTTCTAGTTTTGATTCCCAAGGTTAATAAGCCAACGGGTTTTAAGGATTTGAGACCGATAAGCTTGTCCACTTTCATGAACAAGGTTATCTCGAAGATCTTTACTATCCGTTTGGCCTTGGCACAAGAACATTCCTACCAAGGTTAGTGGCTTCTGGTGGCACTTGATGCATAATGGCCTCCCGGTTGATTCGAGATTGGAGGAGAGAGGTTTCAACATCCCGCCTCGTTGTGTATGTTGTCTGTCTGGTGGCCATAGGGAGACTCTTGAGCATTTATTTCTTCACTCGGATATGGCGTTATCTTTGTGGCAACATTAGTCTTCTTTCTTCGGGTTTGAGAGTCAGTATACAGGCTTGCATCAGTTGTGGGAGACTTGGTGTAGGGGTCAATCCAAAAGGACTCAAATAGGGTTGGTTCGCATGGGGACTATGATGTTTGTTTGCTGGGGGTTGTGGAAGGCGAGATGTAAGATGTTTTTTAATGCAAATAAATGGAGTGTGATGCGATCAATGAGGGAGTTCAACGTGCTTTGTTAGATATGTTTTCTTTTCAGACTCCCAAGGGGAAGCATACACATGAAGCTCGTAATATTCTGACTTGTTTGGAATTAAGGGTGGTAGAGGTGAGGCGTAGAGTTAAAAGAATTTTGAGATGGGAGCCATCGAGGGAGTATTGTTACACTCTCAACACGGACGGATCGTTGGTTCATGGTGAGTGCTCGGGAGGAGGTATCATTAGAGATTGGAGGGGTGGTTTCATTCGTGCTTTTTCCAATTATTATGGGAGGGGCACCAACATGAAGGCCTCCATTTTGGCCCTTTGGGATGGGTTGAAATTATGTCGAGATCTTCAGTTAGATTCGGTGCTTGTAGAGTCGAACTCTTTGGTGGCTGTGGGGATCTTGAAAGGGCATTTTTTTGGTCCCTGACAACATTTATATGAGCTTAGGGAATGTTGGAATTTGTTGGATGACTTTAGCATTCGACATGTTTTACAAAAAGCTAATGGGGTTACGGATCGTCTAGCGGCGGTGGCACATGTTCATCATCATCATATGATTTAATCACTAAAATAAAATTTAGTGATTAAATTGCAAAAAGATCAACAAATCAGGGATATATTTAGAACAAGTTAAAAGCTATGTCTGCATTTTAATAACGTCAACGTGTTACATAAACTGATTTAACGGAAATTTGAACGAAAATGAGATGAAAAAATAACATGATAAATTAAGTACTTAGGTTGAGAACGAAATCGTACAAAGTTGTTACTTAACTCGCACACAACGAGAAACGCATATCTATAGCCGTCAGACCAAAACGCATAAATCATAAAGCACGCTTCTTCCGTTCGAGCACAAATCTTCATCACCTCCCTCGATTACTGCGTAATTACGGCGAGAGAATGAGAATCGGGAGAAGAGCGAAATTGGTAGCCCTAATTTTGTTAATGGCGTTAGGTTTCGCCGTCTACTTCAGACTTTGGACCATCGACTACCGGATTTCTGCCGATGAAACTGAACTCATAAGGTAATTTTCACAACAATATGCTCGTTAGCATTATTATGCTATAATCGCGATTAATTTTGGTGTTAATTTGAAGTATATTGGTAGGAATTATGTATTAGATTGGCTTGGATGTGAAAGGATTACTCGTTAGGGTTTTTCAGAATTGGATTTTGAATTATTGTTGTAAACTTTACAGCTACAGTTGCAGGCTAGTATATTTGATTGGGCTCAAGGCTTATTTGAAGTATTCTTGAATGTATGTATGCTTATACTTGTAGTTTTGTAGTTGATTATGTACAATGTTGGCTTGTAGGATGTAGAATCGTTTTTAATGTAAGTTTGATTATGGGAGAAGGTGAAAGTGGTTCTTGATCAAGTTAAAGATTTACTTTAGTCGTCATAATTTGGATTTTGACGCGATGATTATTCAAATGATTTCTCATTTTCTTGAACGCGTTATCATTCTTGTTGAAACTGTTTGAGGCACAATTCAATTACTCCATTTTCAAATTGCAACAATATTTCACACCTTAATATTCTTCAAATATCTGTTTAGAGACTATGTGTGGCTATGCCAAATTCAGTTTTCCATCATCTTGCTCTATTTCTACTCCAAATGTTTATACCAATGCAACTGGAAACCTAGTAACTTTATGTTGCTGACATGATCTGTGGATCGCTTGATTTCTTTCTTTTAATTGCTCAATTTTGGTAATGCTACGACACTAAAATAAGGCAAAAAACTTGCAATGCATATATTGGTCCAATAATCACGTAATTTTTAGGAAGAAAGATCATACTCCCCAATGTCCATGAGTCTATACACGTACCTAAATGCGTTACGGTTTAATCCCTCCGTTTCGAAATGATGTTCCTACTTTTTTTGATGTTGATACGAAGGTACTTTGAACAATGATTTTAGCTTAATTCAATTATCCTAATGAACATCTAAAATTTGTTATTGATAGTATTTATATTGGTATATCAATAACAAGTTTTAAATTTTCATTAGGATAATAAAATTAACCTAAATTTATTGCTCAAAGTACCTTCGTAGAAACGACAAAAAAAGTGGGAAGATCATTTCGGGACGGAGGGAGTATTGTTTTAGTATCAAGATAAAACAACCAATATTTTTAATAGGACATGTATCCTTGAAAAGCATTGCAAACCTTGTTCACAATCTTAATATACAAACTAGTTTGACAAACTAGACTAATACTAGTTGTTTGAGAAAGGTACAACAAGACATAATATAATGTTTTCTGGTGCATTGAGATTATAGTTTCTTCACTTCTATCGCCTTTGATTGTCAACTTATAATAATGCTAGCTTTAGGCTGAAGTATACAATTTAACAGGGGCGAATAGCTTGCAGCTGCACTTTCTCATGTGAACGTGACACAAAGAAGTTAAAGCATAAAGTAGTCCTGATTGCATTTTGTTTACATGTTCACTTATAGCTGGCAAGTTTCTCCTTGGGCTCCTCTTGGATAAAATAGATGTTATGATTTTCAAATAAACATTCCATATCTCACTGAATGTTATTTGCGTACTATACTTCCACTTGCAGTTAAATGATGCATCTCGCTGGCTTCTTGTAGAAAGCAGTTTGATCTCGCGAATAGGGAAGCTATGGATGAATCTGCAGAGTGGAGATTGAAGTACGATGAGGAGGTGGAAAAGGCGAACAAGTGTGTTAAGGAATTGGTGGAGGTAATCATCTCACTCTATCACTTCAATAAATGTCATAAGCATAAGTTATACTCCCTCTATCCTAAAATGAATGACCACTTTCCAATTTGGACAAATATAAGAAAGTCAACTTTTATCAATTTTAATTACTCCCCCCGTCCCCAAATGAATGTCGAATTGTTTTTTTCAAATTTGCTCTTGATCAAGAGCAAATTTGAAACAAAAATCGACATACATTTAGAGACAAAGGGAGTACTAAGATCTATGAAGATCTTTGTTATCTACTTTTAAACTTTTAGTTTTGCAAGTATATAATGAATGGTGAAAATATTTTGGTAAACAAACATTTAGGGACAAAGGTTTTTGCAAAAAGGACATTCATTTTAGGACAATTTTTTTCTAAAAAGTGGTATTCATTTTGGGACATATGGAGTATATGTAAATTCCAAAATTTCCTTTGTGATATCATGGCAAGTGCATGGAATATTTCGGATCCTGGTAAAGTCCCTGGAACCAAACCAATGCACTATCTCCCTCCATGGTACTCCCATTCGTCCCTATGTACATTTTTTCTGGTCTCCATCAGTCTACAATTGAAGCACATTTTTACATGGTCCGATTCTGTTATTCAAACTATATATACATCCTCCTTGGACCTCGATTAATGTTGGAACATGTGGTAAATAGGTGTAGAAACAAATATTCGGATTTGGGAGTATGTTTGCTCTATCTTCTAAAAGACACCCTATTATGGCAGATTATGAAATGACTTGAAATACTGTATTTGAGTCCTCTATTGAGGAATTAATAAAGAAATGAAAGAATTTGATTATTGTATGAATGTTTTGTATGAGGTGGGTACTCCAGGGGTGGCAATTTTGCTAAATGGGAGCTTCAAATATCTGATCTTATTTGGTTAAAGTTTGTTATTATTCCAGATATATAGGATAGTCAAATTAACTGAGCCTGCTCAAGCTCGTTTGTTAGTTTTTTTTTTTTTTGAAAAATTCATTTATTGAAAATAAAAAACAAAACGAAGTGAAATGCACTGTGAATCATTGCCTATTCTGTCTATAGTAGATGCACCCATTTTCAGCAGCTTACATAAGTCTGCATAGTTCTGAAACTTTCATTATACAAAAAGTCATTTAGAAGAAAAATGCACAGCATTAATGTTATTATTTGGTGGCATCTGATGCATAGAAAACTGCCTGCTTATTATCGATAACATAATTCTTTACCCTTTTTGGTATGACACATATCTATATTTGATAAAAGTCTCTAAATCAGTTAAAAGAGTCTTTTAAAGAGAAAGGCCATGCCAAGATGACAAGGAAATTGGAGATTCTGCAAAAGGTAAATGCTAGAAACTTTAACCTATTTTTGATATTTTTTTTTCTAATTTTATGACATATTCTCTTAATCATCACAGGAAGAGAAATTCTGCAGTTTGCATTGTCCATTTCTTATACATCAATTATGATCCATTTTATACATTTCCAACTTTTTTTTTTTAACATTATTAGGAGAACATTGGCTTGCTTGAGCGGGTTGAGGCTTTAAACCAAGAGCTTGAAGCCGAAAAGTTGAAGTGTAGCATGCGTACATAGATATCTGTCAACCCGAAATTGGATAACGGACTTTAACTTCGTACTGGTTAACTTTTTGGTGATAGCAAAATTGTTTGGTTATAGACGACTTCATATGAGTTACTTACATGGAGTATGATGACTTTTATGTTTATACTTGCAGTCTGTAGTATGTTAGCATCTCAGAACTTCAGGTTTTCAAGAATATGAGGATTTGCAAATTGTTGTATGTATGAATTAGTATGCGTTTTCTTCCTTTTTTATCTTTATAAAACTGCAGAATGCTACATATTTGTTAGCTATAAACTGCCATTTTGTGCTGGCACCTGTGTTGGATTTTTGAGTGGGCACCAAGCTGTTTTAGGTCTGGGTGATTGATTTGGGATACATTTTGCTAGTTTTAGTTGAATCTTGGGTCAACTTTTCTGGGTTTTGGAATTTGATTTGCGGATACTTGATGCTCGTGTGATGGGTCCTTGGCTTGTTGGCATTTTTGTTATTGGATGCAGTTTGGTGTTGTAAGGTCCCTAGGCTACTGGGCATGTGTTAGTACTTTTGGTTGGAGTTGTTGGTGTCATAGGATCCTTGGCTCTATGCACATACTTTTGAGTTTTGAACCACCCATATAGTCTACTATTCATCCTGTGTCCTGTTCAAGTCCATTCTCACCCTTGAGCCTCTACTTCTTACCCAATTCTATATCGAGGATGATATCCGAGCGGGTCGGTCTAGAAAACTTGCCTCCAACGAGAGATTTTTTGGATCGAAGTTGTCTGGTCTATAAGGGAAGAATGTTTATTTTCTTTTTATTATTATTAAACATAAACACTAGCAGATGATGTTTATAAATCTGTAAGCACAGTCTTAATGTTTTTTATTATTAAACATTCAAAGATGAAGATACCCAATGCCTCAAACATTCGAATGTAATTAAAATACTGCAAAAGGGTGGGATAATTTAGGCCGGGCATGCTTGTTGTCTCCTTAGACGATCCCCGCTGAGTGATTTTGATTGAAAGAATGCGAGCGCAAATGGAGCCAGATAGGGAAAAGAGGGAGTGCGCGAAATCCTGGAATTGGATGTGGGAGATGGTTGGCTGCTCAATCATTCTCTGTCTTTCTTTAAATCAAACTCGGTCACTCTTTATGTGTTATAGTTATTTCCCCCTCCTTTTCTATTATATTGTAGGGATGGTGGAAAATTGATTTTGGAAAAATGGTGATTAGCCCATTTATGAGGGAAAATACATGTGTTTTGATTTTATGTAAATGAAATTAAGTTGTATATTTGTAATCTACATAATGAAGTAGATTAAGACCGTATAGTATTTACTTTCTCAAAACTAATTGAAGTGGTATATGGAGTTTTGGGGGAAAGCATATTCCACGTAGATTAAAGAAATAAATGGATAAAGCGATTTAATGTAAGGGTAATACTAAAGTTACAAAAAAAAAAAAAAAAATCACAAAATTTGATTTACAAATTATGTGTCATAATTATGTTGGTGCTTTTAATTTGATTTACAAATTATGTGTCATAATTATGTTGGTGCTTTTAATAAAAGTGCGACAGATCCACAATCAATACAAATAAAATATTGATATCTTATTTTGTATCAAATTTTTGTAAACTTATTTTGTACCCCGAACAATATACAAAATCCATTCCAAGAAGTAGCAAACATGTGTTATTGCAACCTAGTGTCTCATTTAGCTAGCCCACCATCATACTCGAATAGTTCCTTCTATATTAGCCTTGTAAATATTATTTCATTAATTTATATTATTTTATCGTTACATTAAATTCAAGAAAGATTTATTGTTATAATTTTTCCAATCACTTTACATCCCAAACGTTGATCCTCCTGCTGCTGGATTACATGTCAATCCGTTTATTCACTATTCTTACGATTAATTAGGTTACAAGGCTCCGTTTGTTTCGATGTAAAATATTTTTTGAAAAATGTTTTTCGTAAAATAACTCGTTTTCCGTTGTATTGTTGTTTTTCGGAAAATGTTTTTTTTTTTCATTTTCCGCTGTTTGGTTGTTTTCCGGAAAATAACTCGTTTTCCGGTGTTTGATTGTTTTCTGAAAAATGGAGAAAACGTTTTCCGGAAAACATTTTATGCCCTTCCTAAGTAAAACATTTTTCGAAAAATGGTGCCCTTCATATACAACTCATATTTCATAAGGTACAACATTCTACTTCCTCATTCTAATAATAATAATGATGATGATGATGATAATATATATATATATATATATATATATATATATATATATATATATATATATATATATATATATATATATATATATATAAATATTAAACACATGAAAATATTTTTCGAAAAATATTTTTCTTACCAAACAGTCGAAAACATTTTATGCCCTTCCTAAGTAAAACGACTTATGAATTTTTCCTAATTAAAATATTTTTCGAAAAACATCTTCAAATTCCGGAAAGACATCTTCATTTTCCGGAAAGACATCTTCATTTTTCGAAAAACATCTTCATTTTTCGGAAAACATTTTACAGGAAAGCATTTTTCGAAAAACGTTTTACGTCAAAACAAACGGAGCCTAATTCACAATATATTGATGACGCCACATATTTTGATGTTTCACTAAATATAAAGTGACTGGCTTTGTATGAACTTGTTGTTGGTGTAATGTCTTAGGCTATAGTTATGTTTAACTTGAACCGTTATGTATCATCTTTATTATTTATTATAGAGTACATGTTCATTCTGTTCATTATATGTTTGCATGTTTATTATATTGAACTGCTTCCCTAGTTGTAGTGAACAACTAGTATACGTTGGTAATGGATAATCATAAAGATGATTATATGCATGGAGATGCACATTACACTTATGGATACTTGCTAGAGAATAAATATTGGACATGACATACTTATGAGATTTATGACATGATCTGTTGTCATGATTAAATCTCATGAGAGTCGTGTTATTGAATCCTTTGTACCTGAGATTATCATCGTCTTCCACATGGTGAAGATCGTGTTTGATATAGTTTAACACTATCTTTAATCGGATAGCAATAAGGGCTATGTTAGCACGATTGAATCCTTGTAGGGAAGAATGATAAGTCAAGACGGGATTTGTCCCTCTTATGAAGAGAGATGTTTGCTTGGGCCCCTCGATGAATAGTGATGATGAAATGTATGGCCATACTCAAGAGATTTGATAGAGATCAAATGCACTTGGATTATCAACATATTCGGAATCGAGAAAGCATTGAACGGAATGAGTTGACATAGACCATGACTCATGTTCAATTGGACATCGTGAAAAAAGGGATTATGACATTTGATCTATCGAGGAATCAAGCTTTGATGTTATATTAATTGGGTGAATATAATGGTTTGCTAGAAACCACTTATGTCTTGTGAGGTCATATTTTGACCCACTACCAACACAATATAATTCCTTTTGGGTCACACACAAAGAACGAATTTGATTCGGCCTGAAATTATGGAATCTGGACTCTTGGGCGACCGCTGAGGTTCATATGGGCGACCGCCCACAAGTCAACTGTTGACTTGAGCGACCGCCGAAGTGAACATGGGCGACCGCTTATGAGGATTTCGAAACAATGCATGAAAGACTGTACAAGTGGGCGACCGCCCAGCCCCAGGTGGGCGACCGCCCAAGTTAGGTTTTCGAAATAAGGCAAAAGGCTGTACTACTGGGCGACCGCCCAGTACCCGTTTCAGCAATCTGTTTTTGCTTCAGATAAGGGCTTTTCTCCCTAATTGTTTGGATTATTTATAAAGTATAAATATGTTCTTTTACCCCAGTCATAACACACGAATTTTAGGGCTTGGTAAACACAATTATCTTGATTTTGATTGTGAATCAAAGATCAAAACACCCTAGATTCAATTCCATATTAGTCATAGATTATTGAAAAGTGTTTCATTAATCAAGAGGATCATCTAGTAATCCAATAAGAAGGAATTCTTGATTCGTTCGCGTGTGGATCACCATTAGAGGGAGGTTGTTTTTATCTCCTAAGGCTTGAAGCTCCATTGTTGATTTCATCACCAAGTTCGAAGAAGTAAATTAGAAGATTCGACATCAAAGTTCAAGGCTTGAATTTTGAGATCTACATTGATAAACGAAATTTCATTAAAGGTATGTAATTCTATTTCATAGTTTTTCTAATCTCTTCATGCTAGACAGATCTAAGGTCTAGGGTTTTGATGTTCTTTGTTAAATTTTCCGCTGCATTTGTAACCCCAAAATCCAACAGTGGTATAAGAGCCCTGTCTTGCCATGATTATGATTGAAATTGCATGTTAGATTTAATTTGATTATTTTCTACCATGCTATATGAAATAGATCTAGATTCCATGTGTTTTTGTTTTTATGAAAAAACAAGTATATATGAGATATGCCATGTTCATGATAAATTGATTTGATTAGTTTATCACATAGATTATTGATCTATTAATATGATTATTTGGATTTATAATTTCTCAAAATTAAAATCAAATTGTTTGTATGAAATTTTGTGAAGCCCTATGTTCATGATTATGTTCACATAAGATTTATGTTACAACCATGCGATGTTTGTTAAAATATGAAAACCTTCTAAATATTTAAGTCTTATGATATTCCTTGATTAGAACACTTGTGATATTTTAGGGTATTTGATGTAGTTTCAAATCAGTTGGGTGCATCTTATATTTTAATTTGTGATCAAGGTGAGATAATGGTTGATGTAGTTTTGACTCAGTTAGGTGCATCGTTCCATCTCTCACATGTTTGAAAAAGGTTTTGACTTAATTGGTGCTTTCAAATGAGATTTGACCCAAGGCATAGATGAGATTTAAAATATGTTTTTGACATATGATGTCTAAGAAAATCTCATAAAATATCTAAGAGTCATATAGTGATATGATTGATGTTTCTACCTAAAATAGCTTGATTTCGGGCATTGACTCAGTTAAACCAAAATCAAGTGAAATATGGATCTTAGCCTACTATGATTATATGATACATGTTTGTATTTGAATGTGTATAATTTAGTGGGAGTATTTATGAAATACGTTATTTGCTCTAAGATGATAAATGTGTTGATATTGATATATGTTTATATTGTTTGCATATTTTATTGTAGAATGGCTAATCACAATAATCAACCCCGTCATCGCGATCGCCCTGAGAAGGACAAGCTTGAGGAGAACGGTACAAACAATTCTGATTGGATCAGAAGCCTTAGAATTGTTATAAAGCAAGAGAAGAAACTGTACGTTCTCAATGAATCCATTCCACCTCAACTTGCTGCAAATGCTTCTAGGGCAGATAAGGATGCACATAAGAAAAATAATGATGATTCTACAGATGTTGCATGCCTTATGCTTGCCACTATGTCTAAGGCTCTTCAGAAGGACCTTGAGCACATAGATGCAGCATTTGATCTTGCTGAGCGCTTAAAGGAAATGTTCCAAGTGCAAGCAAGAAATGAGCGGTTTGATGTGGTTAAGGCCCTAACTACATGCAAGATGCAAGAGAGGCAATCGGTGGGAGCTCATGTCCTTAAGATGAAGGGTCACATTGAGCGTCTCGAAAGGATTAGAAATCCGATGAGTTTGAAACTCGCCACGAATTTGATATTGAATTCATTGCCTGAAAGTTATGGTCATTTTATTATGCACTATCACATGACTGGCATGGATAAGAATCTCTCGGAATTGCATGCGATGCTTAAGACGGCAGAGAAGAATATCAAGAAGCCCTGAACCGATACTGTGTTAATGGTTAACAAAGGCAAAGGGTTCAAGAAAGATGGCAAAGGTAAGGCAAGTGTTGCTAAACCTAAGGCAAAAGTTGCCGTTGCCGGAGAGGCTCCCAAGGCATCTCAAAAGGATGCGGTTTGCTATCATTGCCAAGAGTTTGGTCATTAGAAGCGCAACTGTAAGGCTTATAAGGAAGGCCTAAAGGCGAAGAAGGGCAATACGATTGCTGCTTATTCAGGTATCTATATGATAGATATTTTCCTTTCTGTTTCTAGTTCATGGGTATTAGATACCGGATGTGGATCTCACATTTTATAAATGTACAGGGACTGAGAAATAGAAAGCTACTCAAACAAGGTGAAGTTGACCTACGTGTGGGGAATGGAGAAAGAATTGCTGCATTAGCCGTAGGGACATATGATGTAACTTTACCTAGTGGCTTAGTACTTGTTTTGAACAATTGTTACTATGTTCCGAATTTGAGTAGGAATATTATTTCTGTTTCTTGTTTGAATAATGAAGGGTATAATTTTCTTATTAAGAATAAAAAGTTTTATATTTATTTAAATGATATGCTTTATGGTATTGCAAATTCATTTAATGGCCTTTATGTTCTTGATGTTGATGAGAAACAAATTAGTGTTGAAAATGTTTATCATGTGGACAAGAAGTCTAAACCGAATGACGTGAACAACTCGCTCATGTGGCATTACCGGCTTGGTCATATAAACGAGAAACGCATTTCTAAACTCCACAAAGATGGAATGTTAGACTCACATGATTATGAATCATATGAGATATGTGAATCTTGTTTATTGGGCAAAATGACCAAACCACCCTACACTAAGAGTAGTGAAAGGGCCAGTGACTTATTGGGCTTAATACATACTGATGTATGCGGATCAATGAGCAGCATTGCTAGGGGAGAATTTCGGTATTTCGTTAAATTCACCGATGACTTATCTAGATATGGCTAGGTCTATCTAATGAAGTCAAAGAGTGAATCGTTTGACATGTTTAGAACATTTCAAAATGAAGTACAAAATCAACTTGGTAAAACAATTAAAGCACTTCGATCCGATCGTGGTGGTGAGTATTTGAGCCAAGAGTTTGACAATCATCTCAAAAACTGTGGAGTTGTTTCAGAGTTGACTCCACCCGGAACGCCACAATGGAATGGTGTTTTCGAGAGGAGGAATAGAACCCTATTAGATATGGTTCGTTCGATGATGAGTCAAGTAGACCTTCCTATATCCTTTTGGGGACATGCATTAGAGACTGCTGCGTTCACACTAAACAGAGTCCCTACTAAATCGGCTCCTAAGACCCCACATGAGATGTGACATGGAAGAAAACCTAGTTTGTCTTTCATGAAGATTTGGGTTTGCGAAACTTATGTGAAGAGACTTGTCTCTGATAAGTTAGCACCTAAATCTGACAAGGTTATTTTTGTTGGTTGCCCTAAGAAAACCAAAGGGTATTACTTTTACAACCGCGTTGAGAACAAAGTGTTTGTTGCTCAATATATATGGTACTTTTCTTGAGAACAGTTTCTCAATAAAGCATCTAGTGGGAGTAAAATTGATCTTGAAGAAGTTCAAGAACCCGAAAATAACATGGAACCGAAGTAGAGACTGAACCAAGTCTACAAGACGTTGTGGAACCGGTTCAAGATCCACAAGTCCATCGTAGATCGGATAGGTTACGATCCACACCCGAGAGATATGGATTTCTTGTGTCGGAAAGTAATGAAGTGGAAGTCATTGAGAATGACGAACCTACTTCCTATCAAGAGGCGATGTCCGATCCCGATTCGGATAAATGGCTATAAGCCATGAAATCCGAATTGCAATCCATGTCGGATAATCAAGTTTGGAACTTGATTGAGCCACCCGAAGGTGTAAAAACCATAGGGTGCAAGTGGGTCTTCAAGAAGAAGACTGACATGGATGGGAAGGTGCATACTTACAAGGCTAGGCTTGTAGCTAAGGGATATAGGCAAACTCATGGTGTTGACTATGATGAAACCTTCTCGCCTGTTACCATGCTTAAGTCTGTTAGAATTTTGATTGCCATAGCTGCATATTATGACTATGAGATATGGCAAATGGATGTCAAAACCGCTTTCCTTAACGGAAAACTGCTTGAGGATGTGTATATGACACAACCCGAAGGTTTTGTATATCCAAGAAATTCTAACAAGGTGTGCAAGTTGCAAAGATCCATTTATGGATTGAAGCAAGCTTCTAGGAGTTGAAATCTTCGGTTCGATGAGAAAATCAAAGAGTTTGGTTTTATCAAGAACGAAGAGGAACCTTGTGTATACATGAAATTCAGTGGGAGCGTTGTGCTATTTCTCTTATTGTATGTCGATGATATCTTACTCATTGGAAACGACATTCCTGCACTTCAGACTGTCAAGTCTTGGTTAGGGAAGTGTTTTTCAATGAAAGATATGGGCGAAGCCGCTTACATCCTTGGTATCAAGATCTATAGAGATAGATCTAAGAGGATGATTGGTTTGAGTCAAAGTACCTACATTGACAAGGTTCTTAGAAGATTCAAAATGAAAAATTCTAAGAGAGGAAACTTGCCAATGGGTCATGGTGTTACTCTTAGTAAGACTCAGTGTCCTAAGACAACTGATGAACGAAAGAGGATGAATGAAGTTCCATACGCTTCGGCTATTGGATCTATCATGTACGCTATGATTTGTACTAGACCCGACGTCTCGTATGCTTTGAGCATGACAAGTCGTTACCAATCTGATCCGGGTGAGAATCATTGGATGGCAGTCAAGACGATCCTAAAGTACTTAAGAAGGACTAAGGATGCGTTCTTGGTATTTAGAGGGATGGAAGAAGATCTTGTTGTAAGAGGTTACACAGATGCTAGCTTCCAAACCAACAAAGATGATTTCCGATCGCAATCGGGATTTGTGTTTATGCTTAACGGAGGTGCGATATGTTGGAAGAGTTCCAAGCAGAGTACTATTGCCGATTCTACTACTGAGGCCGAATATATAGTGGCATCCGATGCAGCTAAGGAGGCAGTTTGGATCAAGAAGTTCATTAGTGACTTGGAAGTTGTTCCAAGTATCACTAATTCGGTGGAACTTTATTGTGACAATAATGGTGCCATTGCCCAAGTAAAGGAACCAAGGTCACATCAGCGATCCAAACATATACTTAGACGTTTCCATCTCATTCGAGAGTTCATTGATCGGGGAGACGTTAAGATATGCAAAGTATCAACCGATGATAACATTGGGGATCCGCTTACAAAGTCTCTCGCACAAGCAAAGCATGATGTTCATGTGAGGTCCATGGGTATTAGATACATAGATGGATCCTAGTGCAAGTGGGAGATTGTTGGTGTAATGCCCTAGACTATAGTTATGTTTAACTTGAACCGTTATGTATCATCTTTATTATTTATTATAGAGTACATGTTTATTCTGTTCATTATATGTTTGCATGTTTATTATATTGAACTGCGTCCCAAGTTGTAGTGAACAACTAGTATAAGTTGGTAATGGATAATCATAGAGATGATTATATGCATGGAGATGCACATTACACTTATGGATACTTACTAGAGAACAAGTATTGGACATGACCTACTTATGAGATTTATGACATGGTCTGTTGTCATGATTAAATCTCATGATAGTCGTGTTATTGAATCCTTTGTACCTGAGATTATCATCGTTTTCCACATGGTGAAGATCATGTTTGATATAGTCTAACACTATCTTTAATCAGATAGCAATAAGGGTTATGTTAGCACGATTGAATCCTTGTAGGGAAGAATGATAACTCAAGACGGGATTTGTCCCCCTTATGAAGAGAGATGTTTGCTTGGGCCCCTCGATTAATAGTGTTGATGAAATATATGGCCATACTCAAGAGATTTGATAGAGATCAAATGCACTTGGATTATCAACATATTCAGAATCGAGAAAGCATTGAACGGAATGAGTTGACATAGACCATGACTCATGTTCAATTGGACATCGTGGACAAAGGGATTATGACATTTGATCTATCGAGGAATCAAGCTTTGATATTATATTAATTGGGTGGATATAATGGTTTGCTAGAAACCACTTATGTCTTGTGAGGTCATGTTTTGACTCACTACCAACATAATATAATTCCTTTTGGGTCACACACAAAGAACGAATTTGATTCGGGCTGAAATTATGGAATCTGGACTCTTGGGCGACCGCTGAGGTTCATATGGGCGACCGCCCACAAGTCAACAGTTGACTTGGGCGACCGCCGAAGTGAACATGGACGACTGCTTATGAGGATTTCGAAACAATGCATGAAGGACTGTACAAGTGGGCGACCGCCCAGCCCCAGGTGGGCGATCGCCCATGTTGGGTTTTCGAAATAATGCAAAAGGCTGTACAACTAGGCGACCGCCTAGCCCTTGGTGGGCGACTGCCCAGCACCCGTTTCAGCAATCCGTTTTGGCTTCAGAAAAGGGTTTTTTCCCTAATTGTTAGGGTTATTTATAAAGTATAAATATGCCCTTTTGCCCCAGCCATAACACACGAATTTTCGGGCTTGGTAAACACAATTATCTTGATTTTGATTGTGAATTAAAGATCAAAATATCCTAGATTCAATTCCATATTAGCCATAGATTATTGAAAAGTGTTTTAATAATCAAGAGGATCATCTTGCAATCCAACAAGAAGGAGTTCTTGGTTCGTTCGCGTGTGGATCACCATTAGAGGGAGGTTGTTCTATCTCCTAAGGCTTGAAGCTCCATTGTTGATTTCATCACCAAGTTCGAAGAAGTAAATTAGAAGATTCGACATCAAAGTTCAAGGCTTGAATTTTGAGATCTGCATTGATAAACGAAATCGTATTAAAGGAATGTAATTCTATTTCATAGTTTTTCTAATCTCTTCATGTTAGACAGATCTAAGGGCTAGGGTTTTGATGTTCTTTGTTAAATTTTCCGCTGCGTTTGTAACCCTAAAACCCAACACTTGTTATCGAGATCACAACGCAAACAAGAAGCACTGTTAGAAATCAAATCGGGATTGATTCCGACTCAGGTCCTCGGGTGTGAGAGTAAGATCTCTGAGGTATATTAACTGAAAATAATATTTGGAATGTCTTAGTATGTTTGTGTGCTAGGGTTTAGACAATGTGACTTACTTTACCCAAGAGGACAAGTGATGGTATTTATAGTAGAGAGAGAGAGAGAGAGAGATCAGTTGAATGGATATCAGCCCTTGGAGATATTTATCTTGACCTATGACATGTGTCTGCGCCTATTTGGATAGTACAATAAAGGGAAAAATACTGTAGAGGATATCTCTGATTGGATGAGGATAAGGGGGCAACAGTTGGTGCGGCGCCTCAACGCGCGTGATGGGCGCCTAAGTCTTCATTTAATGCGACAGGGACAGGCGTACCATCTGGTGTCAGAGCTCGTACGGAATCGTGTTTTACAAGCTTGATGTGAACCGGAGTCTGGTATGAGACTGCGGTCAACGCGGACCGGAGATGCCTCGATCTATAAGTGCCACGTCATTCTGTTCGATTTGGACCAGAGCGATCTTGGGCCGGGGCCCAAGGGTCCGGGCACATCAGTGCCCCCTTGCTTCGAGCGCCAGATCATTTATTGTCAGAGCGAGAAGCCATACATGGAGCTCGGTCTGCGAACTGAAACAATATCGCAGGCACAAGTGTTGTAAATTTTTGCCACCTCTTTGATAGACTCCCTGCTTTGAGGCACGTGGCAGGCACGTGTAAGGTGTTGGTGGAAGGTTATGGAAGCCTCCCTTATAAGGTATGAGTGGGCCCTATGGGCTGTCGAACCATCAACGCATGCCAGGTACGGACGAGACGTTTCGCGAATATCAAAAGGCGGCATAAATGAAAACCACCATTAATTCAAAATTAAAACTCCACCGGTTCAGCGCTCGAGGGAATTTGGTCGGGTGGCTCATCAATACGGGTTAACCCGAACCACCTCTGGTCTATAAATAGGAAACCCTTCCTCCTTCACAATCTTTTATCACCCTCTTTTATCAAATTTGCACCATAGAGAGATAAAATATTCATAGCTTTCTTAAGCTCCTTCTGAGCCAAATCCTTCTCCATAAGTGTTCTCTGTTAATTGCTTTTGTAACTATTTCCTTCCTCTCAATTGATTATCATGAACTATAATCTTGAGCGTCCCTTAGAACTAGGTACTGGGATTACCCCAGATACCTTCGCTGTAGATAGGAGATTCGGTGGGATATACCACTTGGTAGCCGAAGAGATGTGGGTGAAACTAACCCTAAATCCTTTAGATATTTCTCTATGAGATATGACCCCGATTGTGGGAAGCCAAGAGGAGAGTGTATATGAATGGGGATATGCTGGTTCTAGGGGATCATACCCGGCTAAGAAATTTTGTTATGGGGGTGTTGTGCAGGTTCCCCCGAGATCACGATCAGACTTTGAACGCCCAAGAACTTGTAAGGAGAGCTCATGTTGATCCCATGGCTCAGTTTGAAACTATTAGGAGAGGGTGAAGCTAAATGACGAGAACGAGTTAGTTGTGGCCCCTGATGCCCAGGGCCGGCTCAGACATGGAACAATAGGTTCCTTTGCACAGGGCCCCAAATTTTGAAGGGCCCCAATTTTATCTATACCTGTTAAATATATATATAAAACAGATTATTATGTTAATTTTTTAAAGGGCAAATTGCAATTTAGGGCCTGAAGTCGATGGGGTGTTCTCCAAACGGGCCCCCATATTCTCATTTCGCAAAGGGCCTCTGTACTTATTGAGACGGGCCTGCTGATGCCCCAGCTGAGACTGTGGCCCCTCTTGTTGTTGCTAATCCCGCAACCCCTCTGGCCATGGTTGAACCATTTGCACAACTTGAAGTCCAACCCCGGGCTGTAATTAACTTAGGTAGTAGCGAGGATGAGGTCATTTATAGGGATGAGCTGGATATGGGGGAAGCTCAATCCTTTTCATCGGACTCTTCCTTATATCAATTTGGGTCTGGGAGCAGCTCTAAGATGGAGAAAGATGATAGAGAGATCGCAGACCACATGGCGGTGGATACTGCTCAGAGGGCATAGAGATCGTATGCTTTCCCCGAGGGTCATGTGGGGACCAATGCTGTTCGTGAGCAGAGTCAACATGGTGCTTCCACCTCTGGCCCCGATCCCTCTAAAAGAAGAAAACTGCAGCCTGCAAGGCTTTAGATGATGATCTGGTCTCTACCTTCAACATTGAATTAAACATTTTTTCTGTTCGCGGGCTATAGGAGGTTGAGCATTATAGGAGCCTGCGTCCCGAGACTATTTTCGATGTCCAGGATAGCAATAGGGACTGTGTCTTCTTTGGAGCCCAATTTGAGAATGGACTCAGACATCCTCTTGATCCCTTCATCGTTCAATTCCTCACTTTCAACAAATGCCTACCGATGCACCTTACTCCAAACACCATGTGTGCCTTAGTATCATTCATTGTGGTGATTAGGTTATTAGGTCATAAGCCACCCTTTCTGGGTTATACACCTTCTACAACAACCAGATTACCAGTGGCAACTTAAGCCTTAAAACTAAATCCAATTCCCCCAAAACCTTCTCTCCCCCAAATAATAAGTTTGATAAGTGGAATCAAAATAACATTTTCGTGATCGGGAATAGGTTCGGCTGGAGCTTTCTGAGGCCGAAGGATGTATCTCCCTTTAGGATTTCTGCGAGTTCATACCTTGACTCATCTGATTCCGCAGAGTTCCAGACCGCTGTTGTAGCATACTTAGCTCAACATTCCAAAGAAAACATGAGTGCGGTCTTTGATGTGGTGGCCATAATAGAGGATGCGCCCATACTCATATATGTTGGGGTAGCATCCCCTAGGGAGGGTCTGGCTGTGGCGTCTAGGGTAGAGATAGAGCCCTTTCTCCGCGATCCGGACTGGAGAGTCCATGAGTTTTTCCAGTTTGAATCCCAATGCTGCACTTGCAGGATGGGCCCAATCTGTAAACCGCCGAGTGGATCTGTCTCCTTTCGTTTTCTATCTTTACTGTCGTCATACTTTCTTTTTTTTTTGAACTCATTCTGATCATTTCTCTTTCTGTGTTCAGATCCCGAAGATCTTACAGTAGCCCCCAAGGTATCTCCTACTGAGCTCAAGGCTGCCAAAGCGCGCCAACTTTCCCTTCAAAACATAGACAGAGACAGGAGTAGCGTCAAAGGTCGCCTACCCCAGGCATGATTTTGCCCGTGAGTGATCGGGTTTCTGGAGAACTTTTGGCCGCAGGGCACGGCGTTCCCCGAAAAAAGGTCCTTCCTCCACAGACTCATACTGCAGGTCGCAGGGTTCTGCTGACCACCCTATCACTCAAACTTCTTCCAATGAAGCTGGGAGAAAGAGGCCGCAGTCCGGAGTGGAGGACTCATGTAAAGATAAGCAACCCAGGGTTCAAGGCCCTGAGGTTATAACTTTTGGGAACCCCCTAGTTCGCCAGCCAAATCGAGCTCCATCTGTGGAACTGCTTATCCTCTTGCCATTATTGACAGCATGGAGTGGGCTTGTGAGCTTAGTAACAATCTGGGGATGGTTGCTCATGTCCAAGGCGTGGACTTATACTCCCGCAGGGGAAATAATTCGGTGGTAGGACTTGGCCTTTTAAATAGGCTCTACTGCCCGGATTTTTACAAGAGCGTGGGCTCAAAACTCAATGCCTCTGCCCTGGCAGGAAACATCAGTCTGATGGCCACGGAGGTACCTTCTTCTCCTTTACCTATTTTTCCTCCTTCTGCATTTTTCTTACTTTCATTTTTTTTGTCTTAGATGGCCAACGATGCTATGATGTTGAGGGAGATCACCGACGAACAGGTTGTGACCATCACCGGTAAGAACAAGGATTTGGGGATTGTTGGACTTTTGGTAGGCTTATCAAGAACTTAACTGAAAACTTAACAGAAAAAATAACGGAGATTGGAAAACTATGAGACAAGTCGAGTCTTGTATTAAATACAATCTCCGTAAGAAGTTATTGCCCCGCACAGGTGCTTACGGTTTCAATGGCAATCTTCTAGTAAGATAAAACGACTTTTAAGTATATGATAGGAGCACTCCAAATCAAATACTCTAACGAACAACACTATGTTTGAAACTTTGGACTTAGAAGGATTTGATGCAACAATATGCAATGATTTGGGTATGTTTTTCTATCTTACTAGAGGGTAGGAAGGCTCAAATGACTGTATGTATGAATTGAAATTCGGAGGTGAAGTATATAAGGAGAGTTAAAAGGTTTTGTGTCTTTTCCATTAAAAGGTGCAACTTTTCGCGAACAGCTGTGAAGGGCACGACTCGTGCCCTTTGGCACGAGTCGTGCTCACGACTCGTTCTTCAAGTTTCCACTCGTTCTGATCAGTTTTGAGCCAAGGTCCATTAAGGTCCATTCGTGCTCACGACTCGTGCTCAGAGTCCCCACTCGTTCTGATCACCAGATTGCACAATTTCATCAGCCAAAAACACAGTTTAAATCCAATTTGATCCAAATGATCAAATTGACCCTTTTAACCAACTCTCGTTAAGTTACAAAACTTTGTCATTAATTTCTCATTCACCCGGAAATGGTTTTGAGACAATAAATGAGTTTCATAATCTACGCTAAATGTAGAATACATTTTGTAACTTGCTTCGTTAACTATTTAACGAATTTCGTTAGGAAGTTAGGTCAACGTTAAGTCAAACTTAACTTTCGTTACCCATTTCCAACAATCCCTCACATGAATGACAATTAATGCATGAATGCAATTTCGTCCAAAGTTCCGACGAACTATTATTACATCGGGATAGATAGCTTGTGGCCTTGAATCTTCCCTAGTGAAATATTATCGGATATACTAGCCATTTGGTAGCGAGTCGCTTTGAACCAGTGATCGTTTGGATGTATACCAAGACAATAATACTCACATAATAATAGCTCTAACAATTGTTGTTCTCACGTTTTGTCCATTTCGGCCCTGGACCGTATCTCATTCATAAGCGTTCATTTAGAGGCGGCCTAATTACCTCTCGCTTATATAGGTGATTCTCACTATAAGGAGTATCATGCACTACTCCACCCGTAGGTATAGAAATTATTAAAAGTTTTCTCAACTTATCCTTACCACTGCTGCATGTGCTTGTACTTGGATGTTCTGGGAATGAATATTCAACATCTCCGGGTTAATAAACCGAGTTGTTGTTTCCAAGTAACTCTACTAGAACTTATAACTTGGTTGTCTCATTGAACCAAGGGCCTGGGATCTCCATTTCTCAAGGTTGAGTGTCCGCTATAAGTCCTTTTGTTGTGGGTTTTAAACCCATTCCCCTTAACAGACAATTTGATCTCCTATTCATACCCTTTGGTATACGGATTCGGTTTTTGACTTCACATTGCTAGTTGTGACAGTCTCATTTGAGATCAGTTGTCTTATGGTAATATGTCAATGACCATTGAGTCTTGACTTACCACGATGTTCTACACCTTTTCCTATTTCTTCATTGTCGTCACAATGCCTTAGGTCAAGTAGACACAAACTTATTCCACAAAGGAATATCTTCCAAGACCATTCAGCTTTTACTTTAGCTTTGTCTAATGATATCAACTCAGATTTCATATTGAATCGAGTTATACATATTATCTTGGAAGGAAATAATGACACTTTTACTCCAACTAATG
This sequence comes from Adenophora triphylla var. japonica, assembly GCA_022495995.1. Lineage (NCBI taxonomy): Eukaryota > Viridiplantae > Streptophyta > Magnoliopsida > Asterales > Campanulaceae > Adenophora > Adenophora triphylla. The sequence continues at coordinate 245,917 of JAFEMH010000205.1, read as the reverse complement.
TGAGTGTATTCTCAATTTGTGTTTAGTGTCGAACATTCAATCAGTATACTCTTTCCATACTATTGAATACCATAGGTATTGTAATCTTTAATCATAAGTATATCTTTAAGTACACCAAGTACTATGACTATACTATTCCGGTGATTGATTACAATTACAATTAGACTTTTAGTCTATCTAGAATGATCAGTCCCTTCGAGTGATCAAATTCTTCTATCGGTCAGTTTCTTCAAGTGGTTATTATCTCTGTACCGTTCCGACTTCCCAAGTATTCAGTATCTCTAAGTGGTTTGACCTCCTTAGAGTCTACCTTTCAGGAATCTACTTTACAGAGATTACCTCTCAAGATTCTACCTTACTAGAGTACACCTCTCAAGAATCTATTTGAACTTTCGAAGTACTTGTTCAAGATAATGGGATTGTGATAGGACTATTCCTTCTGATGTTCTAGAAATCTTTATTTCTAATATGACATCGGCTAATCCCCTATCTTTCATGTCAAAGTTCTTCTTTAACATGTCTTTGGTATTCATGATCAATTCATGACTATTATTAGCATGTTATCCACGTAAGGACAGACTGTTAACAAATGATTCAGATGTTCCTTTAATGTAGACACATTTGTCACATTCATTAATCTTGAATCCATTTGATAACATAGTTCTATTGAACTTCTCATGCCACTGTTTAGTTGCTTGTTTTAGTCCATATGAATATACAAGTAGATCCAACACGGTTGTGCGACATAGAACGCTCTGTTGTGTCAATGGGATAATCTTGCATAAATCATCATGTCCTTTTGACAACTAGCCTGGCTTATACTTTTCAACAGATCCATCGGCTTTATACTTTCTTTTAAGAATCTATTTGCAACCTAATGGTTTGCAACTTGGAGGGAGATCTACCAATTCCCAAGTATTATTAAGCATTATGGATTTTATCTCACTGTTAATAGCCTCTATCCGGAACAGATAATGCTTCCTTAACAGTTGCTGATTCGTTTTCCAACATAACTGATAGAAAATCAGGACCAAAAGACTTTTTCACTCTTGTCCTTTTACTACGTCTAAGTCCTTCATCTTCAACTTGAGATGGACCGTTTGTAGTCTAATATTTAAAGGTTTCATCCTTGGCACATCTAGTTTTTGCAACCTAACGGTTAGCATAAGGAAGATCAACCATCTTCCTAATAAAGTAGGATGATTTTGTCCTTTAACTGTATCTTGGTTCTTCTTCTTTTTAAGAAAACCACTTACAGTTTCTATAAATTTTCTTATTAAAATTTATACATTTCCTATCATTTCTAGGAAGTATATTCTTAAAGAATATAACGTGTATTGCTTAAGTATTACTACTTTAGCCGAATACCCCCACAGTTTAGGTATTTATAAAACAGCTTACGAATACTTCAAATTCGTTAGGAGTTTTTATCGTCAAAAAACTTCCAAATATATGATGATCCATTCTTTTAACTGTTAACAGTTTAACAGTTTCTGTTAATACTAGAAGTTCATATCAATAGAACTTATGTATTTAGCTTGTACCCCCACACTTGAGGTGTACCTCCATATATCAAATATTTTATGAATATCCTAATTCATATTTAATATTTTCCTTTATGTGGAGTCATTTAATTGTAATAACCATGTTATCTCCTGACAACATAGTCATAACTATGTTCAATGGAAACGTAATCCATGGTTTTGGGTCCTATCTTAACCTCTTTAGGTTTAGATATTTCTACCTTTGCTAGGTATACCCACATAAGACGGAACTTATCAATAAGGAGTTCAACATCTCCTTAAAAGTTCTATCTTTCCTTTTTCTGTGATTCAATTGATTTGAGTGTGTAAGGAGCATTCGTTTGATAAATAAGTGTCAGCGTCCCAGCAATTATTTTTCAAACGATATTACATACTCTCCACCTCTATCACTTACGAAAATTCTTAATTGTGAATCACAAACCTTTTGTCTACTTAAAACTCTAAGGTTTCATCTTTACTTTTTCAAAAGATGTCCTTTGCATTATCGATTGCAATCAATAATAGAAGTAGAGAACTATCTATTTACTATCTCTGGTTTGAACTGATTTCTACAAAAGAAATCACAATTGATTTGCGAATCAAACTTCATCTTAGGTAGTAATTTTAAATTAACTCGTCGACTTAGTGAATTTAAATTTACACAACCTAATTGAACACGCCATAACAATTAGAACACTTCAAACCAAGTAAAATAAAATTTGAAATTTTATTCTTCGCACTTAGGCGGATAAAACATTTACAATTCAAGTTAAGGAGTCCTTCAACAAGGTACCCTTTACTAACACAATAACCACATTTGGTCAGTTCAAAACTCATCCCGATAGACTAAGTTGCTCGAAGTTCGATGGAACATTTCGATCTTCATTCACATTGGCTTGAAGAGGGTTTCCACCTTGGTTGTTGATTCTAGGATGTCGACATTCCCTAGCCACATGCCCGGGTTTGCCACAATTAAAACAACTACCTTTGAACTTCTTGGCGGTTGTAGTTCCCCTCTTTACTTTCCCGGTGTTCTTTCTCTTGTTTCCGGTACTTGCTTCCGCCAAGTTCACTTGCCGTCTTTTTGTCACTATACACATGGAATAGTGCATCTCGAGAAATTCCCAAAGTTCTCTTGCGGTCTTTATGCCACGACACACCTTGTATTGTGCATAATCCAAGCCATTAAGAACATAATTGCGACACAATAAATCGTTGTGATTCCATGTATCCAAAGCATTCTTTGCTTGGGGATCATCCTCTTTGGATACCAATGGTGGATATTCCCAAAGAAATCACACTAATCTCAATGTTGTCAAGTAGACCAACATTTTCTGTTGCCACCTCTTAAAATCCATCCCGGTAAGACTACCCGGTCTTTCCGCATGCACGAACGCATGAGACGGAGGGGGAGCATTAAGAGGTGCGACACTAGAGATTGTACCAGATACAGTTGAAGGAGGTTTCTCACCTTGTACCGAGTGAGACGGTGTAGGAGCGGGTGCAACATGGTTGAACGTAGCGTCACCTTGAGAAGGAGGCGTTACATTCCCTTGATTGGATGAGGTGGTGTCTTTCTCATTTGCCATATCTTGAAGGTCTTGAAGAAGCGTAAATAACTTCTTACGATTGTTGGACTTTTGGTAGGCTTATCAAGAACTTAACTGAAAACTTAACAGAAAAAGTAACGGAGATTGGAAAACTATGAGACAAGTCGAGTCTTGTATTAACACTACTACATTTCTGACCTAATGTAACGCATGTAACGCATCTAATGTAACGCCAAGAGCTAATGTAACGCATCTAATGCAACGCCAGAGCTAATGTAACGCACCTAATGCAACGCCAGAGCTAATGTAACGGCTAATGCAACGCCAGAGCTAATGTAACGCATCTAATGCAACGCCAGAGCTAATGTAACGCATCTAATGCAACGCCAGAGCTAATGTAACGAGTCTAATGCAACGCCAAAATCCTAATGTAACGCCTAAATTACTAATGCAACGCCAAAATCCTAACGTAACGCCTAAATTACTAATGCAACGCCAAAATCCTATAACCTATACCCTATACCCTACACTATACCCTATAACCTATATCCTATATCCTATACCCTATACCCTATACCATATACCCTATACCTTATACACTATACCCTATACAATATACCCTATACCCTATACCCTATGCCCTATACACTATACCCTATAACCTGTATCCTATACCACTTTTAAGTATATGATATGAGCACTCCAAATCAAATACTCTAACGAACAACACTATGTTTGAAACTTTGGACTTAGAAGGATTTGATGCAACAATATGCAATGATTTGGGTATGTTTTTCTATCTTACTAGAGGGTAGGAAGGCTCAAATGACTGTATGTATGAATTGAAATTCGGAGGTGAAGTATATAAGGAGAGTTAAAAGGTTTTGTGTCTTTTCCATTAAAAGGTGCAACTTTTCACGAACAGCTGTGAAGGGCACGACTCGTGCCCTTTGGCACGAGTCGTGCTCACGACTCGTTCTTCAAGTTTCCACTCGTTCTGATCAGTTTTGAGCCAAGGTCCATTCGTGCTCACGACTCGTGCTCAGAGTCCCCACTCGTTCTGATCACCAGATTGCACAATTTCATCAGCCAAAAACACAGTTTAAATCCAATTTGATCCAAATGATCAAAATGACCCTTTTAACCAACTCTCGTTAAGTTACAAAACTTTGTCATTAATTTCTCATTCACCCGGAAATGGTTTTGAGACAATAAATGAGTTTCATAATCTACGCTAAATGTAGAATACATTTTGTAACTTGCTTCGTTAACTATTTAACGAATTTCGTTAGGAAGTTAGGTCAACGTTAAGTCAAACTTAACTTTCGTTACCCATTTCCAACAGGGATGGCACTGCAAGACGTCAAAGCTCTTAACTTGACTCTGACCGAGAAAGAGTTTGATTTGAAACAAGTCTACGAGAAGCTGGACGCCTCCCTCAAGTCCTTGGATAAAGCTAAGGGGCAGAGGGATGAATTTCGCGATCATATAGAGAGGCCGGAGACCAAGAATAAGGAGTACTCTAGGAGGCTGGAGGCGGCACAGGAGCAGGCCAAAACCTTAGAGACCAAACTTGATAAGCAATCTGATGAGCTTGTAGAGCATAGACAATTTCGCTTGGAGAAGGACGTTGCGCTTGCTCAAGCTAGGAAGGAGGCTGTTGAAGAGTTCAAAAGCTCGCATGAATACAGAGATCTTATTAGCAAGGAGAGCTCTTCACAGTACGAGGCTGCTAGCAAGACCCTGAGGAACTTTGCGGCCACGGGCAAGTTTACTGCTGAGAAGTTAGCCATCATTGGCTCTCTCATTGCAACTGACTTGGAATGTCTTCCCGGTCGGAGGGAGCACTTGGGTGATCGTCATGCTCCAACCTAGGTCTCTTGGGGTCATTACACATGAGAATAGTTGGGTAGGTGGAGGAAGCCGCATGGAGATGGTTCATTGGGGGGCGGTATAATCATTATCTAGACTAGTCTCATTTATCTTGATCTTTGATCTTGATAAGAGTGATCCTCTTTGGTATGTGTACGTAACTGTGTAATCATAAACTAAAATTATCATAACAATTTAAAACATAGAATAAGTCCCAAATCTTGGAATAAATAGACTTTACATAACAATAAAAGTAGGGTAATGTCAATGGCTAGAAGATTTTTTTTGAATGAGCTCCCTCTATTTTAATTAAGCTCTCAGCCAAAGTACTAACCCACCTTGCCTCTGTCAAAAAATTGATAATCTTGGGGCATGTCGTCGTCTTCACCCATAATTTATCAACGTCGACCACCTTCACTTCCTTAAAAAAAATACGTTCTCCCATGTCGTTCTTGCCACCAGGTTGATCGCCATCGCCACATAGCAGTTGAATTAGATCATTCTTTACGACTCCCCTAAAAGATACGTAAGCACGTTGCGAATCAAAGTTATATAGTTTAGTCCAAGATTTTGGGTCGCGATATTCTTTCATCACCCAAATGTAACACGACCTAGAACTAAATCCAGTAGCTTCATCAAAACACGTATAAAACACCGCCAGTGAATCCTTATATCCAAATAAGGTGCTTTGGCCAAGATAATCATCATTACTATCATAAGGAAGCATCATCTCTCTGTATGCCTCATCTTCCATATCGAATGAAATTATCCTAGGATTATTTTCTTCCAACAAGAGATAACTAAAAGCAAGCCAACAATAAGCTCCTTCACGGGGGTAACAACTAACGTAGACTGCATCCCTAAATATGGATCCATTCTCAGTAAGATGATTAGAATTACCTAAACCGACCTTCCTCCATGAATCTAAATTCAACGAGTAAATCTCGACATGAATTTGTTTGAGGCCATTTACGGTAAGTATAATAAGATTGTAATCATTAGTTTGGTTGTGATAGCCTAATCCAATACCCATACGGTATGCAGGCGACTTGGTGCTGGCAATGATCTTGCTAATTCTCAAGGCTGGGTTCCATAAACTGATATTGATAGTTTCATCAGCAAAGTTGTAAGAGCTGCCAGTAACACAAACTATTCCATCACAACAACCAACCACATTTAATATTTCTGCAGGGTTATTGTTATAGAACGACAAAGATTTCTCCTGCGAAAAGGACGACGAAGATCGCTCCGGCCAAAAACAATGTGTAACCACCTTGGGATTTTTACCGATTCCCAAGGTGTATTCTATTATAACGCGATTAGTAATTTTGTTATGCTGGATCTGACGATGGATATTGAGGAAATAAGGATCGGAGAGGAGGGAGTTCCATGATTTGCATGCGCTCGTGAATCGGATTAGGGTATTTACCTGTAACCTCGTCAGTATGTTTGATTCAATAAGATCACGGGGCAGACTTGGTTTCACCTTCTTCACTGCGGTCTCTTTGTGCACCTTTTTCTTCATCACCATTGTTTGTAGGGATACCTCCATCTTTATGCCCTGAATTGTTTCTGTTTTTTATTTTTAACGAAGAAGAAGAAATCCAATGAATTGATTATATACGTAAGTCTATAGTAACCATGAAAGATGTACGGTGGGATTTAAATTCCTCATAAGCTAAAGAATCACGTTTGTACTAGAAGACTTCAATAGGAGGTAATCATCATTGAAACAGGCTTCTACATATGTCGTCAACTAATAAGGAACTCATTTCTTGTTAGGATTTGTGTCTTTAAATTGAAGACGTTCGATGGAAGAGGAAGTCCAAGATACAATTTCAAAGTTGATTTGAAGTCCGAGTTCAAAAGGAGAAGAATTGAAGCTAATTTGATTTTCTTATTGGTCAAGAAATTGGTGTTTTAATTAGCAGTTTCCTTAATTGAATTGAATTCCTTCTGAGATAGGGATTAATTGGGAGTATAAATACTCGCCTTCTCCCATCGCGTGAATTATTCTAGTGTGATAGGTTATCAATAATTATAGAATCCAAGTTAGTGATTTCTCTAACTTCGTAGATTTTCTAGCTTGTCTGTAACAGTACAATACTGTCTCATCTGTCTCTCTAGATTAGGGTTGAACAGTTGTGAGTTCTTGTGATCAATAATTCGTGCACATAATTAGAGAATTTATAATTGACGATTCTCTGTATTAATAATACTATTCTCCCTCTGTCCGTAGGCGTAATCAAGTTGGTAAATCACATAAATACTTTTGTTCGTGTGTGTGTATGTTGTGATTATGTATCTTCTCTACTGTCTGTTATAACAAACTAGCATCAGAGCTTCCTGTGTCTGAAAAGTACAAATTTTGTGCTATTTCGGCAGGGCAGATTTCGATACAGGTACAGATTTCGTGCGGTGAAGATTTCGGTACGTTCGGTACAGAATCAGTGCAGATTCATTCAGGTACGTTAAATACAAATTCAGTGCAGATTATGGTACATTCGGTGCAGATTCTGGTATGTGCGGTACAAATTTAGTACATATTTTGATATAGTGGTACATATTAGAGTTCGGTACATACCAGTTTTCGTGCGGTGCAGATTTTGATACATACTAGATTTCGTGCATTGCAAATTTGTGTGCAGTATAGAAGCGTCTGGGGTATTCCTCTGCGTGAGAAAATGTTGAATTCAAGTCTGGAACCAACGATCGACAAGTTTAACGAGAGAAACAATTTCAGATTATGGCACATCAAGATGAAGAAAAACGAGTGAATTAGGTCAAGTGCATCTATGGCAGAAGACGATTTGGAGGACTACACTCTAGTGATCAAAGAATACAAAGATATGGAAGATGCACTGATTCTTGATTCTGAGGCGTATTATCACATGTGTTCGCGAAAGGAATGATTTGCAACGTACAAGCAAATGGAAGGTGACTATATTTATATTGCTAATGGTTTTATTTGCAAGGTGGTTGGCATGGGTTACATAAGGGTGCGGACTTCTGGTGGTAAGTATTGTACGTTGACCGAGGTTAGATATGTTCCTGTAGTAGCAAATAATCTAATATTGCTTAGTTGGCTAGACAAGATATGATAGAGTTTCAAAGGTGAAGGTGGAGCAGTAATTGTCTGCAAGGGTTCGAACGTAATTTCGAAAGGGGTAAAACGAGGTGCCTTGTACGTCCTACAAGGATTTGCGTTTTTTGGCTCGAGTGTCGAGCGTCGTACTACAGAAGGTATGTTAAAGACATATATTGAGGAAGCATATTGTAAGGCTTCTTGTGGGATGGTTGACAAACAGGTGGAGCAACGAGTTACTCAAGGTGGAGTTGAAATGGGCAAGCCACAATTAGCAATTCGACACACACAAATTGGTTTTGGGAAGGGAAAGGGTGGATGAGCAGAATATCCTACGCTAGAGCAGCACAATCACAATTTGGAAAACGAAGAGAGAATCAAAAGGTACATGTTGTTAAGGTGGAGATTTGTTAGAATTTGTGTGTTTGAATCGAAGATATTCGATGGAAGAGGAAGTCCAAAGTTGATTTGAAGTCCGAGAAGGAAAAGGAGAAGAATTGAAGCTGATTGGGTTCTTTTTTTGCTCAAGGAATTGATTTTTTAGCAGTTTCGTTAAGTGGATTGGAATCCATCTGAGCTAGGGATTTGGGAGTATAAATACCCGCCTTCTTCCATAGCGTGAATTATTCTAGTGTGATATGTTATCAATAATTCTAAGATTCAAGTTAGTGATTTCTATGAAATTTATAGATTTTCTATCTTGTTTGTAGCAGTTCAATTCTGTCTCATATGTTTCTCTAGATTAGGGTTGAACAGTTGTGAATTTTTGTAATCAAGAATTCGTACACGTAAGTTTGTAATTGGCGATTTTCCATATTAATAATATTGTTCTGCCTTTGTCCGTAGATATAACCAAGTTGGTGAACCATGTAAATACTTGTGTTCGTGTGCGTGTGTATGTTGCAATTATCCATCTTTTCTAATGCATGTTGTAACATTTCTCACCATATTTAAATTCCTACTTCATACTCTTAATTATTTAGGTTGAACTAATTTATGAAAATGTCCAATAATATACTATTTTCTCCGTAAAAAAATGAATATTCATTTTTTTTAATTGTTCTTAATCAAACAAATTTGAAATATTATTGGACATTCGGTAGTTGTTGTCCATTGATTGGCATTGTTACATTGTAGCAAATAATATTTGTCCTTGTTCATGGAGAATGTTTCATCATAATTATATTAAATTACAGCTATAAAAGATTTGTCCTCTCAGGGCTCATTTGGTTACTGGATAAGAATTAGCAGTATTAATAATGAGGGGATTATTAATCCCCTCATTATTGAGTAGGTCTGCTAAGAAACGCGTTTCTCCATAACTATGGAGAAACGTGTTTTTAATAGCCAGAAGCTTTGCATTTGATATCCAGAAAAAAAAACCAAGGCCAAGACCAAAAGCTTCTGAATATCCAGAAGCTTTGGGTTTGATATCCAGAAACTGTTAGGTGCATATCCAGAAAGTATGTGAAATGTATATCCAGAAACTGTTAGGTGCATATCCAGAAACTGTTAGGTGCATATCCAGAAATGTGTTAGGGCATATCCAGAAATTGCTATTGAAGGTTTCTGGATATCCAGAAACCTTCAAATGTATATCCAGAAACCATCAAATGAATATCCAAAAACATTTTGAAGGTTTCTGGATATTCATTTGAAGATTTCTGGATATCACTTTCATAAGGTTCTGGATATCCAGTTCATTGTCGCGCGACAAGTCGGGACCCGTTTCTCCATAACTTATGGAGAAACGCGTTTCTCTCTAGATTTTGGCCTCATTATTAGTGAAGGTAATAATAATCCTAATTTCAAAAATAATATGATGTTTGGTAGAAACCGGATTAACATACAATTTCAAAAATAATATGATGTTTGGTAGAAACTGGATTAACATACTTAAATCCTATCTTGACACGATATAATTTTTCATTTTCCAACAACACCCCTAAACAATCATATAAAATCCTAAAATCAATTCATGTTTTTTTCCACTACTCCAAATTGACGAATAATGTCTTAATAAAGACCTTCTTCATCCATTAAAAGTGTGAAAATCTCCATCATTCTTGTACCTCTACTTATTTTTTAGGGTGAAAAAAGTGGTGAAGGTTTGAAAGAGAAGAAGCCCAAAAAGTTAAAACGTCAAAAATTTCCCTTGGACACTAAAGGATCTCAAAGCTCGAGAAATATATATGGAGCTAATCTGAAAGTAAGGACCCGTGAAACCATGAAGTGGGCCAAATGACAGAAAGTGAAGTCCAAATGTGGGCAATGGTCGAGCTAATGACCTTAACAAAATGCGCTTATTGGGAGGCAACACAACTAGTTATATTTTATTTGCTTTATTTTATTTGTTTTGTTGTGTAATATCATCCTTTGAACTCAATGCGTGTTTTAGTTCTCTTGTCTACGAGGACATAGCATATTTTGAGTTTGGGGTAGATATCTCTCCAAGTTTGTGAATTTATAGGGGAGTGTATATAGTATCACCCTCAAAAAAATAGAAATTATTAAAAATTTTGTTCTTTTCATATTTTGGGATGTTGGCAAAAGTCGATGACGATTTGAGAGTCCCTTAACTTATCCCCTTGAGTGTTATTATCAATATGGAGATATAATTGCATTGAAACATGTAAATTACCCATTTAAGAGGCCTTTATACGATCACTTTGGCATTTTCGGGGTTCCTAGAACATGTTTGTATGATTGTTAATAACACATCAACTAGGCTATTTGGAAAGTGATTTTATGACTATTTTCAATGGCAATCTTCTAGTAAGATAAAACGACTTTTAAGTATATGATATGAGCACTCCAAATCAAATACTCTAACGAACAACACTATGTTTGAAACTTTGGACTTAGAAGGATTTGATGCAACAATATGCAATGATTTGGGTATGTTTTTCTATCTTACTAGAGGGTAGGAAGGCTCAAATGACTGTATGTATGAATTGAAATTCGGAGGTGAAGTATATAAGGAGAGTTAAAAGGTTTTGTGTCTTTTCCATTAAAAGGTGCAACTTTTCACGAACAGCTGTGAAGGGCACGACTCGTGCCCTTTGGCACGAGTCGTGCTCACGACTCGTTCTTCAAGTTTCCACTCGTTCTGATCAGTTTTGAGCCAAGGTCCATTAAGGTCCATTCGTGCTCACGACTCGTGCTCAGAGTCCCCACTCGTTCTGATCACCAGATTGCACAATTTCATCATCCAAAAACACAGTTTAAATCCAATTTGATCCAAATGATCAAAATGACCCTTTTAACCAACTCTCGTTAAGTTACAAAACTTTGTCATTAATTTCTCATTCACCCGGAAATGGTTTTGAGACAATAAATGAGTTTCATAATCTACGCTAAATGTAGAATACATTTTGTAACTTGCTTCGTTAACTATTTAACGAATTTCGTTAGGAAGTTAGGTCAACGTTAAGTCAAACTTAACTTTCGTTACCCATTTCCAACAGGGATGGCACTGCAAGACGTCAAAGCTCTTAACTTGACTCTGACCGAGAAAGAGTTTGATTTGAAACAAGTCTACGAGAAGCTGGACGCCTCCCTCAAGTCCTTGGATAAAGCTAAGGGGCAGAGGGATGAATTTCGCGATCATATAGAGAGGCCGGAGACCAAGAATAAGGAGTACTCTAGGAGGCTGGAGGCGGCACAGGAGCAGGCCAAAACCTTAGAGACCAAACTTGATAAGCAATCTGATGAGCTTGTAGAGCATAGACAATTTCGCTTGGAGAAGGACGTTGCGCTTGCTCAAGCTAGGAAGGAGGCTGTTGAAGAGTTCAAAAGCTCGCATGAATACAGAGATCTTATTAGCAAGGAGAGCTCTTCACAGTACGAGGCTGCTAGCAAGACCCTGAGGAACTTTGCGGCCACGGGCAAGTTTACTGCTGAGAAGTTAGCCATCATTGGCTCTCTCATTGCAACTGACTTGGAATGTCTTCCCGGTCGGAGGGAGCACTTGGGTGATCGTCATGCTCCAACCTAGGTCTCTTGGGGTCATTACACATGAGAATAGTTGGGTAGGTGGAGGAAGCCGCATGGAGATGGTTCATTGGGGGGCGGTATAATCATTATCTAGACTAGTCTCATTTATCTTGATCTTTGATCTTGATAAGAGTGATCCTCTTTGGTATGTACGTAACTGTGTAATCATAAACTAAAATTATCATAACAATTTAAAACATAGAATAAGTCCCAAATCTTGGAATAAATAGACTTTACATAACAATAAAAGTAGGGTAATGTCAATGGCTAGAAGATTTTTTTTGAATGAGCTCCCTCTATTTTAATTAAGCTCTCAGCCAAAGTACTAACCCACCTTGCCTCTGTCAAAAAATTGATAATCTTGGGGCATGTCGTCGTCTTCACCCATAATTTATCAACGTCGACCACCTTCACTTCCTTAAAAAAAATACGTTCTCCCATGTCGTTCTTGCCACCAGGTTGATCGCCATCGCCACATAGCAGTTGAATTAGATCATTCTTTACGACTCCCCTAAAAGATACGTAAGCACGTTGCGAATCAAAGTTATATAGTTTAGTCCAAGATTTTGGGTCGCGATATTCTTTCATCACCCAAATGTAACAGGACCTAGAACTAAATCCAGTAGCTTCATCAAAACACGTATAAAACACCGCCAGTGAATCCTTATATCCAAATAAGGTGCTTTGGCCAAGATAATCATCATTACTATCATAAGGAAGCATCATCTCTCTGTATGCCTCATCTTCCATATCGAATGAAATTATCCTAGGATTATTTTCTTCCAACAAGAGATAACTAAAAGCAAGCCAACAATAAGCTCCTTCACGGGGGTAACAACTAACGTAGACTGCATCCCTAAATATGGATCCATTCTCAGTAAGATGATTAGAATTACCTAAACCGACCTTCCTCCATGAATCTAAATTCAACGAGTAAATCTCGACATGAATTTGTTTGAGGCCATTTACGGTAAGTATAATAAGATTGTAATCATTAGTTTGGTTGTGATAGCCTAATCCAATACCCATACGGTATGCAGGCGACTTGGTGCTGGCAATGATCTTGCTAATTCTCAAGGCTGGGTTCCATAAACTGATATTGATAGTTTCATCAGCAAAGTTGTAAGAGCTGCCAGTAACACAAACTATTCCATCACAACAACCAACCACATTTAATATTTCTGCAGGGTTATTGTTATAGAACGACGAAGATTTCTCCTGCGAAAAGGACGACGAAGATCGCTCCGGCCAAAAACAATGTGTAACCACCTTGGGATTTTTACCGATTCCCAAGGTGTATTCTATTATAACGCGATTAGTAATTTTGTTATGCTGGATCTGACGATGGATATTGAGGAAATAAGGATCAGAGAGGAGGGAGTTCCATGATTTGCAGGCGCTCGTGAATCGGATTAGGGTTTTTACCGGTAACCTCGTCAGTATGTTTGATTCAATAAGATCACGGGGCAGACTTGGTTTCACCTTCTTCACTGCGGTCTCTTTGTGCACCTTTTTCTTCATCACCATTGTTTGTAGGGATACCTCCATCTTTATGCCCTGAATTGTTTCTGTTTTTTATTTTTAACGAAGAAGAAGAAATCCAATGAATTGATTATATACGTAAGTCTATAGTAACCATGAAAGATGTACGGTGGGATTTAAATTCCTCGTAGGCTAAAGAATCACGTTTGTACTAGAAGACTTCAATAGGAGGTAATCATCATTGAAACAGGCTTCTACATATGTCGTCAACTAATAAGGAACTCATTTCTTGTTAGGATTTGTGTCTTTAAATTGAAGACGTTCGATGGAAGAGGAAGTCCAAGATACAATTTCAAAGTTGATTTGAAGTCCGAGTTCAAAAGGAGAAGAATTGAAGCTAATTTGGTTTTCTTATTGGTCAAGAAATTGATGTTTTAATTAGCAGTTTGCCAGTTTCCTTAATTGAATTGAATTCCTTCTAAGATAGGGATTAATTGGGAGTATAAATACTCGCCTTCTCCCATCGCGTGAATTATTCTAGTGTGATAGGTTATCAATAATTATAGAATCCAGGTTAGTGATTTCTCTAACTTCGTAGATTTTCTAGCTTGTCTGTAACAGTACAATACTGTCTCATCTATCTCTCTAGATTAGGGTTGAACAGTTGTGAGTTCTTGTGATCAATAATTCGTGCACATAATTAGAGAATTTATAATTGACGATTCTCTGTATTAATGATACTATTCTCCCTCTGTCCGTAGGCGTAATCAAGTTGGTAAATCACATAAATACTTTTGTTCGTGTGTGTGTGTATGTTGTGATTATGTATCTTCTCTACTGTCTGTTATAACAAACTAGCATCAGAGCTTCCTGTGTCTGAAAAGTACAAATTTTGTGCTATTTCGAGCAGGGCAGATTTCGATACAGGTACAGATTTCGTGCGGTGAAGATTTCGGTACGTTCGGTACAGAATCAGTGCAGATTCATTCAGGTACGTTAGATACAAATTCGGTGCAGATTATGGTACATTCGGTGCAGATTCTGGTACGTGCGGTACAAATTTAGTACATATTTTGATATAGTGGTACATATCAGAGTTCGGTACATACCAGTTTTCGTGCGGTGCAGATTTTGATACATACTAGATTTCGTGCATTGCAAATTTGTGTGCAGTATAGAAGCGTCTGGGGTATTCCTCTGCGTGAGAAAATGTTGAATTCAAGTCTGGAACCAACGATCGACAAGTTTAACGAGAGAAACAATTTCAGATTATGGCACATCAAGATGAAGAAAAACGAGTGAATTAGGTCAAGTGCATCTATGGCAGAAGACGATTTGGAGGACTACGCTCTAGTGATCAAAGAATACAAAGATATGGAAGATGCACTGATTCTTGATTCTGAGGCGTATTATCACATGTGTTCGCGAAAGGAATGATTTGCAACGTACAAGCAAATGGAAGGTGACTATATTTATATTGCTAATGGTTTTATTTGCAAGGTGGTTGGCATGGGTTACATAAGGGTGCGGACTTCTGGTGGTAAGTATTGTACGTTGACCGAGGTTAGATATGTTCCTGTAGTAGCAAATAATCTAATATTGCTTAGTTGGCTAGACAAGATATGATAGAGTTTCAAAGGTGAAGGTGGAGCAGTAATTGTCTGCAAGGGTTCGAACGTAATTCTGAAAGGGGTAAAACGGGGTGCCTTGTACGTCCTACAAGGATTTGCGTTTTTTGGCTCGAGTGTCGAGCGTCGTACTACAGAAGGTATGTTAAAGACATATATTGAGGAAGCATATTGTAAGGCTTCTTGTGGGATGGTTGACAAACAGGTGGAGCAACGAGTTACTCAAGGTGGAGTTGAAATGGGCAAGCCACAATTAGCAAGTCGACACACACAAATTGGTTTTGGGAAGGGAAAGGGGGGATGAGCAGAATATCCTACGCTAGAGCAGCACAATCACAATTTGGAAAACGAAGAGAGAATCAAAAGGTACATGTTGTTAAGGTGGAGATTTGTTAGAATTTGTGTGTTTGAATCGAAGATATTCGATGGAAGAGGAAGTCCAAAGTTGATTTGAAGTCCAAGAAGGAAAAGGAGAAGAATTGAAGCTGATTGGGTTCTTTTTTTGCTCATGGAATTAGCAGTTTCGTTAAGTGGATTGGAATCCATCTGAGCTAGGGATTTGGGAGTATAAATACCCGCCTTCTTCCATAGCGTGAATTATTCTAGTGTGATATGTTATCAATAATTCTAAGATTCAAGTTAGTGATTTCTATGAAATTTATAGATTTTCTATCTTGTTTGTAGCAGTTCAATTCTGTCTCATATGTTTCTCTAGATTAGGGTTGAACAGTTGTGAATTTTTGTAATCAAGAATTCGTACACGTAATTAGAGAGTTTGTAATTGGCGATTTTCCATATTAATAATATTGTTCTGCCTTTGTCCGTAGATATAACCAAGTTGGTGAACCACGTAAATACTTGTGCTCGTGTGCGTGTGTATCTTGCAATTATCCATCTTTTCTAATGCATGTTGTAACATTTCTCACCATATTTAAATTCCTACTTCATACTCTTAATTATTTAGGTTGAACTAATTTATGAAAATGTCCAATAATATACTATTTTCCCCGTAAAAAAATGAATATTCATTTTTTTTAATTGTTCTTAATCAAACAAATTTGAAATATTATTGGACATTCGGTAGTTGTTGGCCATTGATTGGCATTGTTACATTGTAGCAAATAATATCTGTCCTTGTTCATGGAGAATGTTTCATCATAATTATATTAAATTACAGCTATAAAAGATTTGTCCTCTTAGGGCTCATTTGGTTACTGGATAAGAATTAGCAGTATTAATAATGAGGGGATTATTAATCCCCTCATTATTAGTGAAGGTAATAATAATCCTAATTTCAAAAATAATATGATGTTTGGTAGAAACCGAATTAACATACAATTTCAAAAATAATATGATGTTTGGTAGAAACTGGATTAACATACTTAAATCCTATCTTGACACGATATAATTTTTCATTTTCCAACAACACCCCTAAACAATCATATAAAATCCTAAAATCAATTCATGTTTTTTTCCACTACTCCAAATTGACGAATAATGTCTTAATAAAGACCTTCTTCATCCATTGAAAGTGTGAAAATCTCCATCATTCTTGTACCTCTACTTATTTTTTAGGGTGAAAAAAGTGGTGAAGGATTGAAAGAGAAGAAGCCCAAAAAGTTAAAACGTCAGAAATTTCCCTTGGACACTAAAGGATCTCAAAGCTCAAGAAATATATATGGAGCTAATCTGAAAGTAAGGACCCGTGAAACCATGAAGTGGGCCAAATGACAGAAAGTGAAGTCCAAATATGGGCAATGGTCGAGCTAATGACCTTAACAAAATGCGCTTATTGGGAGGCAACCCAACTAGTTATATTTTATTTGCTTTATTTTATTTGTTTTGTTGTGTAATATCATCCTTTGAACCCAATGCGTATTTTAGTTCTCTTGTCTACGAGGACATAGCATATTTTGAGTTTGGGGTAGATATCTCTCCAAGTTTGTGAATTTATAGGGGAGTGTATATAGTATCACCCTCAAAAAAAAATAGAAATTATTAAAAATTTTGTTCTTTTCATATTTTGGGATGTTGGCAAAAGTCGATGATGATTTGAGAGTCCCTTAACTTATCCCCTTGAGTGTTATTATCAATATGGAGATATAATTGCATTGAAACATGTAAATTACCCATTTAAGAGGCCTTTATACGATCACTTTGGCATTTTCGGGGTTCCTAGAACATGTTTGTATGATTGTTAATAACACATCAACTAGGCTATTTGGAAAGTGATTTTATGACTATTTTCTTTGAACCCAATTCGTAAGCATTTAACTTTCTAGTCACTTATAAAAAAAATCGCTATAACCCCTTTTGAGTTTTAATTAAAAAGAATGGAATCGCTCACAAAGTAAGAGGTTAACTTAGACCACCATTCACCTTCAATTGTATCTATATTATCCTACCCTTTTAACTTATACACTATTTTCTCACCTTTTCAAGAAAGTGAAACTAGGGATTGAATGGGAATTTGTGGGGTATGTTTGGGAAATCAATGGTGAGTGAAAAGTAGTCGTGAAAATAAAGAAAAGGGTTATGTTATGTAATGAAAGAGGGGCTTGAGCAAATCATTGAATGCATGGTAATCTTCGTTATATATATATATATATATATATATATATATATATATATATATATATATATATATATATATATATATATATATATATATATATATATATATATATATATATATATATATATATATATATATATATGCAAAGCAAAGCAAAGAAAAGAAAAGAAAGAAAAAGTTGAAAAAGCATTGCCCTCTCTTGTGTTGAAGTGGAAAGTGATCATAGGAAAGAAAGGTGATCAACCCTATAGGTGAAAGTATGCAAAATCATAAGTTTGGGGGTTGAATCAATGGGTTGGCATGGAGTGGAGAGTTAAATTCAAAGAGAGGATGTAAGTTGAAGACTTCTTAGTTTCACTTGCTTGACTTCGTATGTCCTTATCTTCTTTTATAACCGTGAACCTAGCCCGCGATTTTCGTGATACATTACAAGCCATAAAGCCATATTTGATCCTTAAAGAGTAGTCGGGTTGACAGTTTTGTTTAAACATGCATATGAGTGGCCTTGTGCAGAAATTTATCTTATTATCATTGATTTAGAGCATGACACAAGTGACCCTATAAAATATCTTATTTGGTAACATTGATCTCCCTTATATTCATTCATACTATCATTATGTGGTGGAGAATTGTAAATTAGATGAATCAATGTAAATATAATCCCATGTTCATGATACTACTTGTAGATTATGTGTGTTGTAAAGATCTGACACTTGTTGTGCCAACAACCTATTAAGTGAATTGAATAATCTAAAAAATATTTTATTTGTGTTAATTAGTTAGTTTTTATTTTGTTTAGTTTTTTTACTCGAGTACGAGCATAAGATAAGTTTGGGAGTATTTGATTGATGTGGTTTCACCCATCCATATGATACTTTTCTAGGCTTATTTGGTGCTCAAACCTCGGGAATTTAATGTATTTGTTAGTATTTTGAAAGTACAGGGGTTGAAGTGCAATTAGGCAAAAAAAATGGAAGAGTTAAGCTGTGTTTTGAAAGTTCAGGGACCAAAGTGAAAAATAAGGGAAAAGGAGGGACTAAGGCGGAAAGAAAGAAGGGAGTGAATGCTCCAAGAACTAGAGAGCGAACGCACGGTTATTCCAGAATTCGAGGGGAACAAACGTTGTTGGCGGGGCGATCGCGCCATTTGCTTTGCGGCAGATCTTTGTGGCGGATTTGATTCTGTCACAGAATTGAAGGTAGCTCCAAAGGATTTGTGACGGAATTCGGCTGGATCCGAATTTGACTAGGATTTGGACAGATTTTGGCTACAATTTAGAATCCCTCCTCCCTTCTACTATATAAATGACCCCTAGACTAGGTTTTTGTATATCCTCTTTATCTCTTCTTCTCTCTTCTCCTCTTGTACATATTAATTTAGAATTTTAATTATTTTTAAGATTCAAGAACAAAGTTTTATTATTTTATTTTAATGGTCTTTCAAGGCTAAATTCTTGATTCGTGGATTGGGTAATTAACAATTGGATCTTTATCATATTGATTTAATTCTTCCTATCTCTTTCTCATTCTTGTTCTTCTCAACATTCTTCATTATTATTCATAGGCTTCAATTGTATGTTAAGATAATTTTGACCTTTGAATCTATTTAGGTATAACCATTGCATTCACGTGCATGAATTATACATTGACCATTGTTGAGAAGAATATATTTAATTGACGACGGACCAAGGAGTCAATGAATTTAGGTTCTTATGTTCTTATGATTTAAATTGAATCTCTTGAATGTTTGTACCAACAGACCAAGAAGGTATAAACTAGTTAGAGATATTAGGGTTTTAATGTTATAATCGACTTCACGAAATATATTAACATCTTAACTCTAGACTTTGTGAATGAATCCTTGAATGAGATGAATTCCTTTTACATGATTTAAAATAGCATAAAGTGATAATTGTTATGATCCTCAATCCATGAATCCATTTTCTCCTTGATTTCTTTAATTGCTTTTATTTCTTGCTTTCTAAGATTAATTCAACTTACAAATCAAAACCCCTTTTTGTTACTTTTATACATTAATAAAATGCACTTGTTTCATCATAGTCCCTATGGATTCGAGTCTTGCTTTGTGCATATACTACAGTGATAAACTAGTGCACTTGCTAGATAATTTTAATGAGAGGGAGATTTCCTCCATTGGAAAGTTGTAAGTACCCCAATCTGGATCGATTCTCACCAAAACTGCACAGAAATGACTTTAAGGGACTATCCAGAAAATATAGGAACTTTTGGGGCCTTCCTGGCACTAATTTGACTATTCTAAGTTAGGGAGGGTCGTTTTGACATAAGAACCATCGAAAGGACCTTTTAATCCTCTTAGAAAACTAGGGGAAGCTCTTTCGAATTTGAGACTCCCTTACTCTCTCCTACAATCCATAAACACAAAACCCATTTTCTTACATCAAAAGAAAAATCTAGCTCAAAGCTACCCCAAACCAATTAAAAAGATAGAAGTGAACTATCATTAGTAAACTCTCCTTCCCCCTACTTGAATCTCTATACCTCTCTATTGTAACTTGCAAATCTCATTATTGTTTGAAATGCTTAGTTAATTAAGTGTAGATCTATACGCTTTAGTTTCTCTTTCTCTTCTTGTTATCAAATCACTCATATACCACTTGAGATCTCTCCATAGGAAAGTATACAACTATTAAAGTATGCTTGAGGGATGAAGCCTTAGAGTTGATGTGTATAATTGATAAGTGTCTATTTTATAGGCACTTATATGCTAAATATGTACTTTATTTAGTTTAGTTTTAATCATTTTAGTTTAATTTAGCTCATATTTGTACTTGTTTCACAAATTTTATACTTGGTGGTATGTTGTTATGATTTAATAGGAGTTAGGTACGTTTTTGAGTAAAAAGGCCATGGAGAAAGCTTATGGGAGTAGAAGGATCAAAATTGGAAAAAGAAAATTGGATCAGACTAAACCAGCAGGTGCTCGGCCGAGCACCCCTATAAACTCGTCCGAGCAGATCAAAGTCAAATGGACATGTCTTTTGGAAAGTTATGTTCGGCCGAGCAGGTCATATGACTCGGCCGAACAGCACATGTTCTTAGCCAAAAGGTGCCTTTTCAAAGTGTGGAGGCTTTTGGAGAAATTGGTGCAATTTTGACCCAAGCACCTATAAATAGGACATGTAATCAGTACTTTAGATCATCCAGATATCTAGAAACTATTGTAAACATACTCCAATACAATTAGCAATTCATAAACATCATTATTTCGAGATTTGTAAGTTCTTGAGCACTATTTTGGAGATTGAAGAAATAAAGTTTTTTGAAGATTTATTTTCTAGCCATTGTCTTTTATATTCCCTGAATAAGTACCTTTTACCCCTTCTCTTTTATTTTTTTAATGTCTTATTCTTATTCTTGTGTTATCATAATCACCATGGCTATTGAGTAATCCCCCTAATTCTTGGGGTTGGAAACTCAACCTCGTATGTTCCTCTTTATAATCATGCTTCTCTTTTCATCTTCATACTAAAACAATTTTCTTCATATCATTCTTAAAGCTTACATTTTGGAGATGTCCTTACTTTTATGATTTTAGTTAATCGAGAGAAATAATTAGCCGTGAATCTCGATTAACGGAACCATATTAAGTAAATTAGGTACTATTAATAACGAGAGTAGATTAATTACCTAGGGATGATCCTTAATTGGAAAGTACGTGTATTTTTATAAACTTAATTGATTCTTATTAATGTATGGATCATCGAGAGATAGGCCATGATTAGTTGAGAATGTGAGTGGAATCCGCTTTAAAACGTATATGACTCACTAGTCCTTAGGTCCATTTTCTTTATCGGTCGGTGGAATCCGCTTCCCTCATAGAACCTTTGCCCGGGAATGTCTGTCCTTGGGAGAGTGAAATACATGATGGAATACGAAGGGTCTATAGACATAGTGTTAGACTTCACTGATCCAGGATCTGCGGTAGTTGCGAAAAAGAAGATGAATCTTTTCCAACCATTTAGGATTATATAAAATGCATTTTAAGTAAACTTGTACATATAACTAATAATAATTGCACGTTGCATGAGCCCCCAGCCTTTGGCCAAACACCTTCTCGAGTTTGTCCCGAGTCTAAAAATTACCTTTCCTTTCCCGCAGCGAGCAAGGTGTGGGTGATAATTTCGGGTTTCCGCCTTTTCAGTATTGAGTTATTAGAATCACATAGTTCCTTAGTCTCACCCGTTTCTTCGGGCCGGTATTTTGTGATGGCCAGTTCAGCAGAGAATAGTGGGTGAAATGCTACTCCGACTGGTGAGAACCTTCAGACTAGGGAAGATTTGATTCAGGCTTTGGAAGCCGCTAGGAAGCGTTAGGAAGAGCAACAAGCTTGGTTCATTGACTCCATGCGTTGTTAAGGAATTGTTGGGATTCCTCAACCCGATGGGACCTTTGTTACAATCAAATAGGATGGGACTTCAAGGCAACAATGCTCCTCAAGCCTACAACCAAGTGCCTCAACCTAAGTCTTACGAAAATCCAACGGGATCTGCCCATTCCCATCTGATAGTTACTCAAGCCATCCCCCAAGTTCATTTTTCTTAGCATGCTTTCGAGCAAGCTTCTCAAAATGGTCAGAATCAGTTTGGTCCCGTAGTTTCGCAAGCTCCTCGGAACGGTCAGAATCAATTTTGTTTACTTCATCAGTTCCTCCATCCCAGTATCAGCAGTACCCTTCTGCTTTTACTCCGCTCCCTCAGTTTGGGCATCATCGTCATGTTCCGAGATCTTAGTCTCCATTTGAGTCGTATGCTGACACAGTTAGTTTCTACCATGCTACATCGAATTTGCCTTCTCCGGCTTTACCCGTTGGGCTCCATAAGGTACCGTGTTAGTCACACAAGTCAATGCCTTATGGTTCGCATGCCTATAATGCTAGTCCAACTTTCATCCTGCCAGATAATATAATAGGGGCTATGGGCACATCTACACTTATCTCCCTCATCAAGACGCTCAGATAGTTATCCCCTCCAAAGATGTACCTCTTACGGTGATCGCTCGTGATAGAGATACACGAGATCGTGTCAACTATTGAGTTTCCTTATCTTATTTATTGTATATATCTTTTATTATTTCATTGTAATCTTCTACATATATTGCTCTCCAAGTTAGGCTAGGACTCTTGTATATATATCTCTCACCACCTGGTTTCGCCAGGACAAACTCATTCTAGGAGCCCTCGCAGGTACCCTCTCCGCCTCTCTTGTTCCTTTAATCTCCCTCTGCCCTACAACCCTAGATGCCTGGAAGACCCTTGCCAAAACATATGCCAACCCTTCCAAAGGCCATTTAAAACAATTAAAAGACCAACTCCGAAACATTACCAAAGGTTCTCGTTCTATCTCCGACTATATGCAGGAAATCAAAACCTGTACTGATAAACCTGCTTCTCTAGGTCGTCCCGTTGACAACGACGACATCATTGGCCGAATCCTAGATCAACTGAATGACGCTGACTATGATAGCGTTATTTCTGCCGTTCAAAATAGGGAAAACCCAATCACCTTTGATGAGCTTCATGAGAAGCTCATCAACAAGGAACTCTCTCTGAAACGCAAGGCCAAATCCACTCCCTCCTTTCCTTCCTCTGTTCACTATGCCGCCAAAAATACCAGCCATAACACTTCCTCTAGGTTCCCATCTCCAGCAGCCGGCATCCTGCCTACACCACACCCTAATCATACCTCCTACTCTCCTCGGCCAGCCACACCATTCAAGGGCAAATGTCAGTGGTGCCGCACCCCTGGTCACTACCTTTCCCAATGCCCAATGTTCCGTACCCAACACCCACATGTCTCAGTCCCTTCCTTCATCCCCAATCCTAATCCACCTCCCCCTTCCTACTCCCGACAACAACCTCGTGGCCAGCCCACTACTCGCCCCACTGCCTATACTGCCACCACTCATTCTCAAAATCCCTCCTCCTGGCTTCTTGACAGTGGTGCAACCCACCATGCCACGAGTGATTTGGAAAATCTTGCTCTACATGCTCCCTACGATGGCACTGAGGAACTCCTCATAGGAGACGGTTCCGGCCTTCCCATCTCCAATTTTGGTTCTACCTCTTTCTCTACTCCTTCTTCTACTTTTAATCTTAAAAATGTCCTCCATGTACCTACTCTTTCTCGTAATATAATTTCCATTTCAACTTTCTGTCGTGATAACAATTGCTCTATTACTTTCTTACCCAATTCTTATCTTGTGAAGGACATTCAAACGGGGAAGGTTCTTCTTCAAGGCCAATCTAAGTCCGGCGTCTATGAGTGGTGTCCCTCTTCTCCTGCTACTCACTCCGTCAATCTCTCAACCATCAACTGGCATCATAGATTAGGGCACCCATCCCCCACTATTTTACGCTTTCTTAGTAATCGTTTCAGTTTAAACATTCCGAATTCTGTTTTATTTCATTGTAACTCTTGTAACTGTAACAAGAGTCACAAATTACCATTTTCTGATAATTCTATGAAATCATTTGGTCCTTTGGATATTATTTACAGTGATGTATGGACATCTCCCCTTCTCTCTTTTGACTCCTTCAAATACTAAATTATATTTGTTGATCATCACTCAAAATTCATTTGGTTTTATCCCTTAAAACATAAAAATGATGCCATTACTGTTTTCTCTCACTTCAAACTCCTAGTCGAAAAATATTTTAATCGCTCTATAAAAACTATATTTAGCGATAATGGAGGCGAGTACATCGGCCTTCAACCTCTCTTAAAATCTCATGGCATTCAACATTTCACCTCTCCTCCTCATACACCCGAACACAATGGTTACTCGGAACGACGCCACCGACACATTGTCGAAACTGGCTTGTCTCTTCTCACTCATGCCTCTATGCCTCTAAAATATTGGTCTCTCGCTTTCTCTACTGCATGCTACCTAATTAACCGCATGCCCACTCCCACCCTTCAATTCCAATCTCCGTTTCTTACTCTTCACAACCAAAATCCAAATTATCTCAAGTTACGCAGCTTCGGCTGTTTGTGCTACCCCTGGCTTCGCCCCTATACTTCGCATAAACTTCAACCTCGTTCCACTCCGTGTGTATTCGTCGGTTACTCTTCCACGCAAAGTGCGTACTACTGTCTTGATCCTACTTCTCATAAATCTTCACCTCATGCCATGTCAAATTTGTAGAGCATGATTTTCCTTTCGCCAAAACTCCAGCCACCATATTTCCGCCTACCCTTACTGATGAGTGGTGCACCATTCCTATCCCTGTCTTACTGCCCACTGCTACCATTCCAAATTCTACCTCCATGTCTTCATCCCCTACTCCACCTATCCCCTCTGCCCCTCCTCCTCCTCCAAATACTACACCATCTCACCCGTACCTGCTCACTCCAGTCCCTCTGACCCCTCTACAGCCCCAACCACATCTGCTTATTCATCTCCTGTAACACCATCACCGCCTCCACCCCCTCCTCCACTTCCGCCCAAACCAAACAGACCTACTACCCGTCTCCAAAATAATATTACTAAACCTATACACCGAATAAACCTACACACCTCCCTCTCTAACTCAACTGCCATCCCAACCAATATCACACAGGCTCTCAAAAATCCTAAATGGCGAGAAGCCATGCAACTGGAGTATGATGCTTTACTTCGAAATAACACATGGGATCTTGTTCCTCCTTCCCCCTCTCAGAATGTTATTGGCTGCAAATGGGTATTTCGTACGAAGTTTAATCCCGATGGCTCTATTGATCGCCACAAAGCACGGTTAGTGGCAAAGGGTTTTCACCAACGTCCGGGGTTGGACTACTCGGAAACGTTTAGTCCAGTTGTTAAGCCGGCGACCATTCGCACTATTCTTTCCCTTGCGACTGTCAATGGGTGGTCCATCCGACAAGTTGACATCAATAACGCCTTCCTTCAAGGATCATTATCTGAGGAAGTCTTTATGGTTCAACCACCCGGGTTCGTCAGTTCCTCTCACCCCTCTCATGTTTGCAAATTGCGCCAGGCTCTATATGGTCTCAAACAGGCCCCTAGAGCTTGGTACAATGAGCTTCAATCTTATCTTATTTCAATTGATTTTAAAAACTCCATCACTGACTCATCTCTTTTCTCTCTTCATCACTCACAAGGTCTCATTTTTCTTCTCGTATATGTTGATGATATAATAATTACTGGGTCCAATTCTTCTCTTTTATCTTCTTTTATTTCTACATTCTCCTAGCGTTTTTCTCTCAAAGATCTTGGTTCTCTTTCTTATTTCTTGGGTGTCGAGGTCATTCCCCATCCACATGGTATCTTACTAAGTCAGCATCGATATATCCAGGACTTACTTGTTCGGGCTCATATGGCCTCTGCCAAGCCCATCTCCACCCCTATGTCTCATCATCCCCCTCTGTCCATTTCCAGCGGCACACCCCTGTCCAATCCGACAGAATACCGTGCCCTGCTTGGAAGCCTTCAATATCTCTCTCTTACTCGTCTTGATATTTCTTTCGCGGTTAACCGTTTGTCTCAGTTTATGCATCGTCCTACCACGGATCATTGGATAGCTTTAAAGCGTCTACTACGCTTCCTGGATGGTACCTCCACTCATGGTTTACTCATCCGTCGTGATTCCCCGCTCACTGTTCATGCTTTCACCGATGTCGATTGGGCAGGTGATAAGGATGATTACATTTCCACCACGGGATATATTGTTTACTTGGGCAAAAACCCTATTTCTTGGAGTTCTCGTAAACAGCATGCTCTTGCTCGTTCCTCCACCGAAGCAGAGTATCGCGCTGTTGCCTCGACAACTGCCAAGGTTCTTTGAGTCAAGAATTTATTGCACGAACTCGGTTATGTGCCCTCTCAATCTCCGGTGATATATTGTGATAATATGGGTGCTACTTATGTTGCTACGAATCCAAAGTTCCATTCTCGCATGAAGCACCTTGGGTTAGACTATCATTTTGTCCGGGAACATGTTCAGAAAAATGCACTTCGCGTTTCTTTCATCTCCAGCAAAGATCAGTTGGCAGACGTCCTAACTAAGCCGCTTGGCAGAACCCCATTTCAGTCTATTGTGTCCAAGATTGGTCTCCTTGACCGGTCGTCCATCTTGCGGGGGCATGATAGAGATACACGAGATCGTGTCAACGATTGAGTTTCCTTATCTTATTTATTGTATATATCTTTTATTATTTCATTGTAATCTTCTACATATATTGCTCTCCAAGTTAGGTTAGGACTCTTGTATATACATCTCTCATTATATCAATAATATATCAATGTTTTCTCAATCTCTTCTCTCTTCTATAGCTCGTACTAATGCTAATGTGGATTTGAATGCTAGTAACCCGAGTGCTCCGGTTGATCCGAATGTTGCTTTTCTAATGGAGCAAGTGAAGCTAATGCAAGAAAAGTTCAATGGGTTGACCACAAGTACCTCTTTGACCCGAGCTATCAATCTCAACAAGGTAGCAAACTTGCCTCATAAGTTTAGGATGTCGAATATTGATAAGTTTTATGGAACTTCGTGACCAAAGAACCATATTGATAGTTACATCCTAGCCACGAGGTCCAAGGACTATACTTAGGAGCAAATGGCCGACCACTTCCACTTAACTCTAAGGGGAATGTCGTTGAAATGGTTTTTCAATGTGCAGCCCGAGTAGAGCCATCAATAAGGGATAACGGTACGGGATGGGACGAAACTAAGTTGTCCCGCGACTAAAACGGGACGAGATGGGACGGGACTAAAATATTTTGTCCCGTCCCAAATCTACTGTGGGACGCGGGACAATGCGGGACCCGTTGACTAGGCAAGATTAGGCGTTGACTAGGCGGGATGCCCCAAGGCCACGCCCAAGGCCGGCCAAGGCCACAGCCGATTAATGCTTGATATCCCAAGGCCACGGCCAAAGCCTCATATATATAGCCACATGCCACATTTTAGTTTGTTATTCTTTCGATGTGGGATAAGTCCTCCAAGGCCACGGCCAAGGCCGAGCCAAGGCAAGGCCAAGACCAAGGCACAATTTACTTTCTCTTAATGTGGGATAAGTCCTCCAAGGCCACGGCCAAGGCCGAGCCAAGGCAAGGCCGGCCAAGGCCAAGCAAAGGAAAGGCCAAGACCGAGCCAAGGCCGAGCCAAGGAAAGGCCAAGGCCAAGGGCCTCATCAGTCATCAGCAACTCAGCAAGCCTTTCAACTTGAACGTCGTGGGATGAGACGGGATGGGCGGGACCGCACTATGTTGTCCTGCGACTAATGCAGGATGGGACAAAATGGGACGGGACTAAAATATTCTGTCCCATCCCGTCCCATTTGTATGGCGGGATGGGACGTCCCGACGGGACCGTCCCAACTTGACGGCTCTAAGCCCGAGTCCCGTGTTACTTGGGACCAAATCAGTGAGGTGTTTTTTGAAAAGTATCATGTTAATCTTGAATAGCAAACAAACCGTAATGATTTTCAAAGCACTTTACAGAGGAGTGATGAGCCGATCGCCCAATTTTACAAGAGGTGGAATTGGAAGTTAAGTGTGATTATGACCCCGCTCTCCGAGGAAGAGCAAAATGAGATATTTCAGTCTTGTTTGGCACCGAAATTGAAAACAGCCATTGGTCACCATTTTTACCACAATCTTCGTGAGATAGTCAACGCTAGGTCGAAGTTTGAGAATCTAGTGCATGCACAAAGTGGTAGCTCCGGTTCAAGCAACTCCTACCGCTACCGAGCCTCTGCATCCAACACCACTTCTACACCGGGTAAAGGGAAAGAGGTCATAGGTGTGATAAACTATATTCAGAATGGTAATCGAAGAAATGCTCAAGGTTCGAACCAGGGAGCGACAAGAGGTAATGGTCCGCCAAATCCACGATACCAGCACTTCGACGACTTTAGGATGCCCATGAGTGAAGTTTTAAAGGTCTAATGAAGCAAGGTGTCCTCAAGCCTCTTGAGAACTACCAACGAGGAACCCTAATACCTCCCTTGATGTAACCAAGCATTGTGTTTTTCATAACTACCATGGCCACATGACCGATAATTGTGTGATCTTGAAGAATGTATTCGAGGGGCTAGTCGAAGAAGGAAAGCTTGAGCATCCCGTTCGCCCGAATACAGTGAATAATCCTTTCCCTATAAACTCATGTGTGAATATTATTGAGTTTGAGGACTCCACCTATGTGGATATCACAAAATTTAACACTCCTTTGGAAAACTTTGATGAAACCCTGCAAAATGCGGTTAAGGTTTTGGTCGAAGAAGGGAAGATCGTGTTGGGATTGGAGTCAAAATCGTGAACAAAGGAAAAATCCGGAGGAGAATCTGTTGGGTTGGGCGACCGCCCATAGGGTGATGGGCGACCGCCCATGTGTACAGAAGGTTGGGCATCGTAGGGAATTCTTCTTGGGCGACCGCCCATGGCCGCCGGGCGACCGCCCACGTGGACGTCGGGGGAGGCCGTTTCATCAGCCAGATTTTGTTTCCTAATTTGACCAGAATTCCTCTTGCTTGATGATTCCTTTTGGTAGCAATATTTGGAAGACTTGTGAAGAAAGAAGAATACTTTCTTGAGTAGGAATCCTTTTATTGCTAGGATTTGATTTCTTGTATTCTATAAATACATGTGGTAGCCTAGAAACAAATTGGTGCTGTGATTGTAACATCAGAAAATATTATAGTGAATATTTTGGCTTGGTAGCGCCCCCGGACGTAGTTGTTGTTGCAACGAACCGGGTTAACAATTCTTGTGTGTTCCTTTGTGTGTGATTTATTTTTCGTGTGTGTTGCATCTTATTTATTCATTCTCAAGGCTTGATCCGTTATTCCGCTGCGCAAGAACGTGATTTTCACAACAACTGGTATCAGAGCCTGGTTTTGTCGAATCATTGCTTGGGGTGTCTTTTGCTATGGATTTCTTGGGAGCTTTGGAGGATGGTAATAAGGTGTTGATCGAAAAGTTTGATGGGACGGATTTCAATTTTTGGAAGACGCAGATCGAGGATGTTTTGTGGAACAAGGATTTGTATCTACCATTAAAAGAAAAGCCAGGATGACATAGTAGGAAGCAAAATTCGAAATCTCGATCGGAAAGCGTTAGGGCCTGTTAGGCAAACGTTGACCAAGGATGTCGCGAAGAATGTTTTGGAGGCGAAGACTACCATGGAGATGTTGCAGATGTTGGCGAGCATGTACGAGGCACCATCGGCGGCGAACAAGGCTCATCTGATGAGGAAGCTGTTGAACGTAAGGATGGTGGAGGTACATGTCGGCAACAAAGCATATAAGTGAATTCAAATCTGCGACCCAACCGTCTTCCGTGGTCAAGTTACTCTTGATGATGAGGTACTAGCGTTGATTTTACTTTCTTTCTTTACCGGAAAGTTGGGATACGACTGCGATAGCAGTTAACGTTTCAACAGGAAAAGTGAAGTTGAAGTTTGAGGATGTCGTTGATGTGATTCTTGGCGAAGAAATTCGTAGGAAGAGCAAGGGTGGGACATCGGGACTAGCACTAAATGTCGGTGAAAAGAGTAAGGGTGGCAAGAAGGTGATTACTTGCTACGACTGTGGGGAGAAGGGGCACTTTAGGAGAAGTTGTCCGAAGCGGTCAGGCAGAGCGAAGGAATTGAATGTTGCTGAAGAGTTAGCGGATGCATTAATCTTGGGTGGGAGCAGTTCAACGGATTCGTGGGTTTTAGATTCGGGCTCGACGTTTCATTCGTGCACTAGTGCAGAAAGGATGGAGCAGTACATTCCGGGTGATTTTGGGGTTGTTCGTTTGGGAGACAATAATCCAGTCAAGGTCATTGGAAAGGGGGTAGTTCGGGTCAAAGCAACGGATGGGACTGTTTTGCGGCTACGTGACGTGCGACATATTCCGGATTTGAAGAGGAACTTGATTTCCATAAGGCAACTTGATGAGGAGGGTTGTGTGGTGACCTTCGGTTGTGGGACATGGAAGGTAAACCGCGGAGCTAGCTTGGTGGCTCGTGGCGGCGTGGAAAATATGTTGTATACCACATGCAACATGAGTCGTTGGGGGAAACGAAGGCGCATCCCAATGATGAATGGTGGTGGCCGAGATCGCCATGGTGGGAGAAATTTCACTAAACGGTATGTTGATAGAAAATTGGGTGATGAAGTCGGCCGACGCGGAGCCAATTTGGTCAACATGGGAGCGGGATCTAGAACGGTGATGCGATGGGTTGCAAAGAACACACAAAGGTTCCAAGCTTGTGATTGTGTGGGGCACGTGGATTCGCGCTGTTCAGGATCGATAGTTAGCACGCAAGTGAGCGGGGATGTGCAGGGAGGATCATTTGGAATGAAGACTCGGAGCATGGTAGAACCGACAGTTATGTTGAAGCGTTGCTCAGCTTCAATTCACTTGGATAACTAGACAAGAGGCCGGGCGCTACCAACGCATTAGCTGGCCACTGAAAACTGAGATTTGTTTGTTTCAAGAGAGGTATCATGGATGGTTTGTCTCCAGGTGGGAGATTGTTGGGATTGGAGTCAAAATCGTGAACAAAGGAAAAATCCGGAGGAGAATTGTGGGTCAGGGGCGACCGCCCACAGTGGCGACGGGCGACCGCCCATGTGTACAGAAGGTTGGGCATCGTAGGGAATTCTTCTTGGGCGACCGCCCATGGGCTGCTGGGCGACCGCCCACGTGGACAGTCGGGGAGGCCGTTTCTGCAGCAGATTTTGTTTCCTAATTTGACCAGAATTCCTCTTGCTTGATGATTCCTTTTGGTAGCAATATTTGGAAGACTTGTGAAGAAAGAAGAATACTTTCTTGAGTAGGAATCCTTTTATTGCTAGGATTTGATTTCTTGTATTCTATAAATACATGTGGTAGCCTAGAAACAAATTGGTGCTGTGATTGTAACATCAGAAAATATTATAGTGAATATTTTGGCTTGGTAGCGCCCCCGGACGTAGTTGTTGTTGCAACGAACCGGGTTAACAATTCTTGTGTGTTCCTTTGTGTGTGATTTATTTTTCGTGTGTGTTGCATCTTATTTATTCATTCTCAAGGCTTGATCCGTTATTCCGCTGCGCAAGAACGTGATTTTCACAACAGATCGAATGCCCTAGGAGCTCAAGTTTTGTGAATAATATTCAATTGAACCCTCTGCTTGAAAGTTTGGATATGTTAACTATAGTTGATATTGGTGATGAAATGCTCAACCATTAGGTGTGTGTGGCTTTAATGCGAGAAGCAGTTTGCATGTTGACCTTAAAGAGCTACGTTCTCTGTGTGAAAGTGATGATGAAGAGGATGATATCTTCCTTTCTTCGTATAGTGGTTCCCAATCGCATCCCTTGACTTGGAATGCAGTTCGAGAAGTCGCTAATTCACCCTCGGTTATAGTGATGATCAACGAGTTACGACAAGATTTTAAGTCGTATGCCACCAAGAGCCTCCTTTATCTTTTGAAGATCTAAGACTCACAAGAAAAGAAGCGTCAAAATTTGACAAGCCTCAAGTGAATGTCTTAACCTGTTCAGTTCAGATTCATGCGGATAACCCAAAGTTTGACAAGAGGCCCGCTGATCAAATGCCTCAAGCTAGCAAGAACCCCTATGTCAAGGAACTCGAAGTGTTAGACCCCGATAAAGAGGATTCAATCTTGACTTAGTTGAAGCAAACTCAAGCCAATATCTCCCTTTGGTACTTACTCGCTTCTTCATATCCCCACAAGTTGAAGTTGGAGGAAAGTTTGGCAACAACCATGGTTCCAATTGATGTGACCTCGGATGAAGTGGTGCAGATGATTGGCAATATCCATTACGGGAACATAATCACTTCATAGATCTTGATTTGCCAAAATTTGAGGTTAGTTATAATGAGCCTCTCTATATCATAGTCCAGATTGACGAGTGCCATCTTCCCCTAGTTTTAGTTGATAACGGGTCGGCTATGAATGTGCTTCTAGCTAAGATGATGGATTTGTTGGGAATCAAGCCTATGCATTTGATTTTTGATGACATTATGTAGCTATTTTTTAAATTTTTTGCACGAAAATACTTCTAAATTTGTTAGGTTCATAGTTGTATTGTTTATTTTCACTGTTTTTTTTTTTTATCTATTTCTTCTATTTTTTATTTTGTGATGGCATTATGTAGCTATTTTTTATATTTTTGCATGAAAATTCTTCCAAATTTGTTAAGTTTATAGTTGTTTTATTTATGTTCACTGTTGTTTTTGTCATCTATTGCCTCTATTTTCTATTTTCGATGACATTTTATAGCTATTTTTTAAATTTTCTGCATGAAAATTCTTCAAAATTTGTTAAGTTCATATTTGTTTTTGTTATATTCACTATTGTTTTTGTCGTCTATTGCCTCTATTTTTTATTTTTGATGACATTATTTAGCTATTTTTTAAATTTTTGCATGAAAATTCTTCAAAATTTATTAAGTTCATAGTTTTTTTTGTAATCTGTAGCCTCTGTTTTTTTTTATCTATGATGACATTATATAGCTATTTGTTTAATTTCTACATGAAAATGCTTCCAATTTTGTTATGTTCATTGTTGTTTTTGTCCTCTATTGCCTTTGTTTTTATTTTTTGATGAGAAATTTTATTATGTTCATTGTTGTTTTTGTCCTCTATTGCCTTTGTTTTTATTTTTTGATGAGATTAAGTAGTTATTTGTTTAATTTCTACATGAAAATGCTTCCAAATTTATTAAGTTTATAGTTGTTTTTGTTATGTTCACTATTGTTTTTGTATCTATTGCCTCTGTTTTGATTTTTAATGAGATTAAGTAGCAATTTGTTTAATTTCTATATAAAAATGCTTTCAAATTTGTTAAGTTCATAGTTGTTATGGTTATTTTCACTATTGTTTTTTGTCATCTATAACTATATATTTGACATTTAATGAGATTATGTAGCTATTTATTAACTTTTGCATGCATTTAGTGCATTCAATTTGTTAAGTTCACAGTTGTGTTACTTAAGTTTAATGTTGATTTTACTCTCTTATAACTCTATTTTTGTCATATAAAAGATTATGTGACATATTTTTTTGAATTTTGCATGAAAATGCCTTTAAGTTCACAGTTGATATTGAAGTTCACTTTTTTTTTCCTGAATTTGTTTTTATAGATGGTGAGAGTTAAACATTCTTGCAAAAAGAAAGTAGACAAATATGCTATCAAGAATAGATTAAAAACAAAGAAGAACAACAAGAGTGAAGAGGAGAAACAAATTAGTTTCAGATTAAAAAGAAAAAATGTCTAAGAGATGATACAAAAACCCGAATTAAAACCATAAATCATTGTCTTCAAAACTTATAAACATAAATTAATGTCTAAGAGATGATACAAAAATCTAATCTAGTAGTGTTTATATAGTAAGGGAGGAAGTTTCCTTAGGTTGCCCCAAAAATCCTCTCCAAATCCTTGTCAAATCCGGAGAGAAGGATCCAATTTGTCGCCAAACCGCAAGGAGTGCGGTCGCTCCCTATAAAGGGTGTGGTCGCCCTCGGAGACTGTAAAACATGCGCGTTCGCTCCATCTTCAAGTGTGGTCGCTCTCTAGCTTCTGGACAAAGGGAGCGGCCGCTCCAATGAGGGGTGCGATCGCCCCCAAGCACTTTTCAGCCTGTAGTCCTTCCTTTTTCTCCTCTTTTGCACTCCAGTCTCTGTAATTACACAACTAAAAAGACATCAAATCCCAAAGATCAAACACCTAATAAGCCTAGAAGTATATCCTTTGGGTGGGTTAAAACAAATCCATCAAATACCCCCAAACTTATCTTTTGCTCGTAATCGAGTAAAACTAAAACTAAAAACAAAATACAACTACTAATTAACTAAAACAAATAAAATATTTTTGGGTTGTTCAAATCATATAATAAGTTGTTGGCATACCAAGTCACAGATCTTTACAACACACATAATCTGCAAGGGTTATTATAAACATGGGATTATATTTACATCGATGCACCTAACTTACAATTCTCCACCACAAAATGAAAGACGAATGAATAGATGTGAGATCGATGTTACCAAAGTAAGATATTTTGTAGGATCACTAGTATCATACTCTAAATCAATGATAATAAGATGAAAATTATGCACAAGGACACTCGTATGCATGTTTAAACACAATTCACTACTAGAAACAAACCTTTTACCGACGGAAATTTCCGTCGGTAATTCCACATATCCGTCGGTAAATGGATATTACCGACGAAATTCGTCCGTCGGGTTCCGTCGGAAATAATTGGTTGGTAATACCGACGGACAAATTCCGCCGGTATTTCCGGCGGATTGTCCACCGGAAAATCCAAAATTCCGCCGGAAACCGTCCGTCGGAAATGAGTTACGCCGGCCGGTTAACCGGAGCCATTGCCGGAGGTTACCGACGAAAATATCCGGCGGTAAATATTAAAAAAATAAATAAATAAAACCCATTACCGACGGTTATAACCGTCGGAAACCATAAAATTTACCGGCGGATATGTCCGTCGGAAATCTAAACCCTAAACCGACGGACATATCCGTCGGTAATGAGTTTTATTTTTTAATTTTTTATTATTTTCCGACGGATATTTCCGCCGGAAATTAGTTTTATTTATTTATTTTTATTAATTTACCGACGGAAATTTCCGTCGGTAATCTGTCCAGATTTTAAAAAAAAAATTCTGTTTTATTATTAAACCACCTGTAAAAGGCTGTAAACCTGTTCAAACAACCTGTTTTAAACAAATACAATTACAAACTACAAACACACACAAACAACCTGCTTCGCTTGTACATCAAATAAAATACATATGTTTGTCCAAATCAAGTGACAGGGGAAGGGGAAAGGGGAAACGGCCGGGGAAAGGGGAAAGGACCGGGGAAAGGGGGAAAGGGAAAGGGGAAACGGGGAAAGGGGAAAAGGGAAGGGGAAACGGCCGGGGAAAGGGAAAGGAGGAAAGGCCGGGGAAAAGGGGAAAGGGAAAGAGAAACTACATATGTTTGTTTGTTTGTTTAATTACATGTCAATGAAAATTCATGTTTAACAACCACGAGCGATGCCGCTGCTGCTACCGCTACCACCACCATGCATGTATAAACCTATCAAGATATTAATTAAAAAATAATATATCAATATATATACAAATAAAAAGACAATAATAAAATGTAAACATTATATATATGACATTTACAATTAAATAATACTTACTGGCCACTGAGAGAGATAGATATTTCCATTTTTCCTTCCTCATTAATAATTGCGTCCAAATTAACCCGTCCGGATGGTTCACTACGTCCAGAACCAGAAGTAGAGCCCCTCCCTCCCGTCCTTGGTGAAACAAGACGATGGACAAAACCCGCAACCTTTCCTCTCTTTGAACGATTGCCACCTCGACCCGACATATCTAAACTAGTACTCCCTCCGTCCCAGCGAAAGAGCCATTTATTTCCTTTTTGGGCGTCCCATTTAATAAGCCACTTTCCCAAAAAGGAAACCTTAAATCACTATTCTCTCCACTCATTCTCTCTCCTACTTTACTTTTACACTCACAACATTCTCTTTCTTACATCACCTCCCACTCGTTCTCTCTCCTATTTAATTTTTCATACTCACAACATTTAAACTTTTTCTCTTTCCTACATCACATTTCTTATTTTGCGTGCCGGACAAATTTTGTGGCTCTTTCGCCGGGACGGAGGGAGTATATTATATATGTAGACAGAAAATATTATCAAGTAGAACAAAATTTAAATAGTAGGAAGCATTCAAATTAATGACTACATGTCCAAGTAAATTATGGAGTAAGATGTTTGCAGTTTGCATTTAAATAGTAGGAAGCATTTATTGTCCAAATCATGAGATAGATGTAATATTACATAGCATGTAAAGAGTAACCAAGTAAAATTGAAAATCATGAGATAGATATAATATTACAGTGATAAGTGATATAAAATGTAAACATTATATACAAAACATTATCTGAATTAAAACTAAACTGATTCATTCACTACAATCTTGATCACTATCACTACAAAATTCAATTTCTTCTTCACTAGTTTCCTCGTCGTCGTCTTCTTCCCCATCTTCATCATCGGACCCAGATATATACCCTTCTCCTTCCTCATCCTCCACATTGTCATCATCGATTTCATTGAAAGTGACTTCCTCCCCTAGTGGACGGGTGTTTTCGGCCATTAATGCTTCATCCTCGACATTATCATTCAAGGAAATAATCGGAGGTATAGGCATTTCCTCTTCCTGATAACAATCATTTAATGATGAATCAATATTTGAAGTAGACGTTTTTGCACGCAATGGTATATCAAAAGTGCTTCTTGCTTTGGTTTTCCATATGGCCCACCATCCGCTAGACTCTCTTCGTCGACGGGGGTAGGGGGTCATATACACCTGTTGTGCTTGAGATGCAAGAATGAACACATCATCACCATTATGCCTAAAAGAATGCTTTAAGTCAACGAGATCAAAAGTGCCATGTTTTGTAATGCCTCGCTCAGCGTCCCGCCACTCACAATTGAAAAGAACTACAGAATTTCCAAGCAAGTACTCCAATTCAATAACTTCTTTCAATACGCCATAATAATCGAGATTTCCCTTGAGATTGACCCCGCTATTCCAAGTTGATTTCGTTTGGCCATATTCTTCGGTGTGGAATACGTAGCCATTGACAAAATATCCCTTATATACATTCACTCTTAAGGATGGACCATGTGCTAATGCTTGTAATCTCGCAGCTTTTGCATCTCCACGGTTGTTCAAAATCTAAATAAAAACACATAGATAGTAAAAAACTCATACTTCAAATTCTATTAAAACATTGAATTAATGAATTGGCATTTACATAATTATTAAACCAGGAGGGAAATTCGTTGTCTATCCTTATTGAAATCAATTCGGGCCCAATGTCTCCACTGTTCTTCGAACATACTGCATTCAAGGAGAACATAAAGTTGCTTAGTTCGTATTAAAGTTATTAGGATTAACATTACTTAATAACAAATGAAGAATGCTTACTTCAAGTAGTCCTCGACCTCGGCACGAGTTAAGGAGAATATAGAGTTTAGCCGCTTCTAATTCTTTTCTGCTTAGCATGCGCGTGCACTTTCTATTGCCAAGGAATCGACCAGGAGAAAAAAAAACTGAAATTTTTCCATCAGGATCAGTGACTCCCCCATCATAATTGCGTCCCACTTTATTGAACCTTGTCTCAATGTCTGGGTGAAAATATGTTGAAACAAATGACACAATTTCATCGACAATCTCTGATTCAGACATAGATGCCTCAACTTTTGCTCTATTGCTCATTTTCTTTTTCAAACTCCCCAAAAATCGTTCAAATGGATACATCCATCTATACTGAACAAGTCCTCCAACTCTAGCTTCATAAGCTAGGTGAATTGGTAAATGCTCCATTGAATCAAAGAAAGATGGAGGAAATATCTTTTCAAGCTTGCATATTGTCACCACAATGCTCTCTTCGAGTCTTTTCATATCCTCAACACGAAGAATGCTGGAAGTCAATGCTCTGAAGAATTCACTCAATTCTGTTAGGGCAACCCATATTTCATTAGGGAGAATGTCTCTAAATGCAATGGGTAGCAACCTATCCAATAATACGTGACAATCATGACTTTTCAACCCATATACTGTCCCTTCTTCCACATTCACACAGTTGCCAATATTAGATGAATACCCATCAGGAAGTTTCAAATCTTTCAACCACTGCAGAACACGTTGCTTATCCTCTCCTGACAGAACAAAGGGAACAGCTGGTTTGAAATCTTTTCCATTAACTTTAATAATGTTGAGATCTTTACGATTGCAAATCGCTTCAAGGTCTAGCCGACCCTTGTCTGTGTCCTTTGTTGAGGCCTTAAAACCCATCACTGTATTAAAAATATTGTCAAACACATTTTTTTCAATATGCATGACATCAAGGTTATGTCTTATCAAGTTCGTCTTCCAATAAGGTAACTCCCAAAATATACTATTTTTGATCCAGTTATAGTCTTTACCAAATCCGTCTGGTCTATCCTTTGAAAACATCTTTCTCCACCCGACATCAGACACCTCAGACACCTGCTCAAAAATATCCTCGCCACTCAGACGAGGGGGGAGCCCCGATGCTCAACTCTATTTTTGGTGAAAGCATTCCTCTGTTTACGAAATGGATGGTCACTAGGAAGAAACCGTCTGTGGCAATCAAACCAACACTGCTTCTTGTAATGCTGAAGTGTGAATGCATCTGTATTTTCCATACAATACGGACAGGCCAATCTCCCATGTGTGCTCCATCCCGACATCATACCATAAGCAGGAAAGTCATTAATTGTCCACATCACTGCAGCCCTCATGTTAAAATTTTGCAACTTGAAAGCATCCCATGTCTGGACACCATCATTCCACAGCTGTTTGAGTTCATCCATCAGAGGTCGAAGATACACATCAATGTTTTTGCCTAGATTCGAAGGCCCGGGAATGAACAAACTCAAATACATATAAGGATCAGTCATACATAACCACGGGGGAAGATTATACACTGTGACTATAACAGGCCAACATGAATAAGATTTTGCCCCTGGTCCAAATGGAGAAAACCCATCTGTACATATCCCCAGCCTTATGTTTCTAGGATCCGCAGCAAAATCAGGGTAAGTGGCATCAAAATGTTTCCATGCTTCACCGTCAGAAGGATGAGTCATCACACCCTCTTCACGAGGACACTCTTTGTGCCAACGCA
Organism: Adenophora triphylla var. japonica; assembly: GCA_022495995.1. NCBI lineage: Eukaryota > Viridiplantae > Streptophyta > Magnoliopsida > Asterales > Campanulaceae > Adenophora > Adenophora triphylla. The sequence continues at coordinate 206,467 of JAFEMH010000205.1, read as the reverse complement.
TGGCTTCTGAGCTTTCTTTCAATGCGTAAATTTGTTGCAACCTGGGAATTAGCGGCATATAATGTAACTACGCCCGAGGCACGTTTTTCTTGTGCTTGGTACTACCACGGCATTGTGGCTTATACCTACTAAGTCCACATATTGAACATGAATCGAGGCCCTCATTTTCTTTATAAAAAAGCATGCACTGATTCTTGCAAGCATCAATTTTAACATACCCAAGACCGATCTGTCCCACCAACTTTTTCGTCTCATAAAAATTGTGAACCATATTATTTTCTTCGGGTAGCATCCGTTGTCGCCATGACATTATACGATCGTAAGTATCTTTGGCTCATATTTGTATCGGCCTTGATAGTTAGAAGCTCGATCACTTGCTCTAACACTGTAGCCTTTGCACCGGGATGAATTTTCTCATTTGCAGAGTCCATTAAATCCATAAACTTCTTTGCAAGGGATTTGGTGCCTCTGTTGGATTAGGGTTCCAATCAAACTACGGGCCGGCCGCATTTCGAACCATATCATCCAAACCGACAGACGGCTCCTCTTCATCAATCAAATGTTCGGGTTCCCTTGGCGGACCACTTGATCTGATAGGATGATTGCGAACACTTGTTTCAACCGCATAACGCTCCCTGTGCGCTACCCATACCTTTTAACCATCAACAAACCCTGCCTCTAAAACATGTTTCTTTACCCATCCAACACTCAGATATTTTCTATTCTTACACTTTTTACAAGGACACCTAATCTTATCACCACGCATGCACCGGGATGCGCTCTAGCAAACTCCACGAAATGTTCTAAACCTTCTAAGAATTGAGGTCGACACCCCTTCTACCGGGATTACTACGATTATCCATCCAACTACGATCTTCTCCCGGACATAATTAACTCCTGCATTTCATAATGTATTAACAGTTTAGATGTAATTAACGCATTACAATTCCCTAAATTTGGATTACAAACTTAAAAGCAACAAGACATGTTTCTTTAGGTTTAGAATTGGGGTTGGCTTCTATCGCAAACATCTATCACATGTTTTTAATTATTAATATTTTGAATAATTTTAAATATTAATATTTAATTCTTTGTTGTAAAGTATATCATTCCCTATGATGAAAGGACAATTCATGTCCATTAGGTTTAGAATTGGGTTGGCTTCTATCCCATCCCGAAATACACGTATGAATTGCAAATATCACCTTGTCTACTTGCTTTATAATCGAAAATCAAGAAATTTCGGCAGCATAACCCCATGGTCTCCAAGTGCACGACGTAGACTAGGTCAATCAAACACTATCGATTAGAATCGATAGTGTGTAATCAACCATATATGTCTAGTATACACTCAGAGAATAATAGGATTAATGCAACCGAAATATCTCAACTATCGACTATTCAAGCAATTTTAATAGACAATGATGATATTTACAAAATCAGGACAATTTAAGAATCGATGACTACATGTTGACCTCAACATGATAAGTTAAAGATTCTTAAACGGGTTTCTAAGCTTTTGTGTTTCAACCGTCACAACGTCAGGTCGTAACATTAATTTTTATTCATTATCGTAAAATGCATAATTTTACAATAATGAATTAACACACACATCTATCATATTTTTTAAATTATTAATATTGTGAATAAATTTAAATATTAATTCTTTGTTGCAAAATATATAATTTTACAATGATGAATTAAATTAACATTTATAAACAAGATAAGAGTCGTTCTCATCCACAACTATCAAAACCCTATCTCATCTTAGACCAAGAAAGACAGAGCAAACAAGTTCATTACCGTTTGAGCAAAGGATTTTCTATTTAATAAGAATTTTTTCCAGTTTCACTGTCCTCCTCTCTAAGGATCTCAAGTGATGTTTGAGATCCTTATAGAGAAAGAGGACAGTGAAACTGTAAAAACTCTTATTAAACAGAAAATCATTTGCTCAAACAGTAAAGAACTTGTTTGCTCTATCTTTCTTGATCAAAGATAGACGAATTTTGATAGCTGTGGGTGAAAAAGACTCTCATCTTATTTATATTTAAATAGAGTTGTACCTCAATCTATTTAAAGCCTAATTAACTACCAATTAGGTATAATGAAGAGCCACTTCCAAAACCCAGCTTGATAAACTATTTAGAAAATGCAAACAACCTTAATCGGAGGACCAATCAAGCATCAAACATTCAAATATTTGAAAATACACACAAATACCAATCAATAATCATGAACATTAGAATCAAAAACAAATTAGGGTTCTTACAAATATCAATCAAAACATAAAGAACACCAAACAAAATTCAATAGAAGTATGTTGAGGACACAAATACATATCCAAAAAGAGAAGCTTATCAGCCATAACCTATTCATTTTTGTTAGTTTTTTTCCAGCAGCTTAAAGAAGACCAAAACCTTAGAACATTGTTTGCTACTACAACAGCTTCTCAAAATCATTTTATGAGTATAAATAGACATATTCAAAATCTTCAATCGTCAAAATTTGAATTTGAACAGAAAAATTTAATTATAATTATCCTCTTAAAATTCTAAATTTTGTTAGTCGACGATCACTTAACTGTTCAATTCCGAAAATAAGTTTGAACAGTGCACAAATTGAGCATGATTTTGCAGACAGTGAACCAAGGCCAGCACTATCATATTTGATTTCCACCCCTCTAAATAACCATGTTGATCACAGTGGAGATTTAGAATCTGTAATAGTTTTAATGATAACATTTTTGATGGAGCATCACTAATAAAAAAAATTCATAAAATCAAACCAAAATTGTGTAAAATCAAACCAAAATTCATAAAATCAAACCAAAAATATGGACTTACCTTTGCTTCCTTGAAAAGGAGTAGTCGGCGGCGGTGCTAGGAGACGCCGGCGATACGGGGACGGGACTATACGACTGGGACGGACTAATGAGAGAGAGAGAGAAAGCGGGTGAGAGAGAGAGAAAGCGAGTGAGAGAAAGCGAGTGAGAGATTACTAACCTGCGACGGCGAACGGCGGCGAAAGGTGAAGTCTCGGCGACGGCGTTGTCCCAGGTAGGGTTCGGCAGGGATCGGCGTTGTTTGCGTTTATTCACTGAATGAAGGCGTAAATGGTTGAGAAGGGGAAAAGGTTATATTTATAGGGCTAATTACCGACGGAAATATCCGTCGGCATTACCGACGGAAATATCCGTCGGCATTACCGACGGAATTAATTCCATTACCGACGGACTAAACGAAAATTTAAAAAAAAAAATCCCGGCGAAATGAAATTAATTTCCGTCGGTAAACGTTTCTTTTCCGTCGGTAATACCGACGGACTGTGTCCGTCGGTAAAAGTCTGTCGGTAAATGCCCTGTTTCTAGTAGTGATTGTCAACCCGACTACTCTTTAGGGATCAAATATGGCTTTTTGGCTTGTAATATATCGCGAAAATCGCGGGCTAGGTTAACGGTTACAAAAGAAGATAAGGACATACGAAGTCAAGTTAGGGAAACTAGAAAGTATTCATCATACATCCCCAAACTTATAACTTTGCATATTTTCACACATAGGGTTGATCACCTTTCTTTCTTTTAGTCACTTTCCACTTCAACAATAGAGAGGGCGAGGCTTGCTTTTCAGCTTTTTTTTTCTTTTCTTTTCTTTGCTTTGCATATATATATATATATATATATATATATATATATATATATATATATATATATATATATATATATATATATATATATATATATATATATATCACGAAGATTTTCATGCATTAAACATTTTGCACAAGCCACTTCCTTCAATACATACCAAAACCCTTTTCTTTCTTTCATTGACCTCTCACCACTCAACCCTTGATTTTCCAAACATAACCCACATTTACCAATTCATTCCCTGGTTTCACTTCCTTGAAAAAGTGAGAAAATAATGTATAAGTTTAAAGGGTAAGATAATGTAGGTATAAAAGAAAGTGAATGGTGATTTAAGATAACCTCTCACTTTGTAATAGATTCCATTCTTTTAAAAGCTCAAAAGGAGTTCTATCGAAAATTTAATAAGTGACGAGAAGGTTAAAGACTCACAAACAGGGTTCAAAGAAAATAGTCTAGATCACTTCCTGAATAGCCTGATTGATGTGTTATTGATAGTCATATACAAGCATGTTCTAGGGATCCGAGAATGTCAAAGTGATCTTATAAATGTCTCTTAAATTGGTAACAACACTTAGTGAGAGATTCCATTTTTTTCAAAGCTCAAAATGAGTTCTAGCGAGTTATCTAATAAGTAACGAGAAAGTTAAAGGCTCACAAATAGGGTTCAAAGAAAATAGTCATATATCACTTCTCGAATAGCCTAATTGATGTGTTATTGACAGTCATGCAAACATGTTCTGGAACCTCGAGAATACCAAAGTGATCCTATAAAGATCTCCAAAATTGGTAACAATGATAAAAAAAATGAAAGAGAAAGGTTAAACAATCATATTTTACATGTTTCAATGCAATTATATCACCATACTGATAATAATACTCAAATCATTAAAATCCGTCGGTAATACTGATAATAATACTCAAATCATTAAAATCTGTCGGTAATAGTTGTTTGCCGACGGACGTGATCCGTCGAATTCCGTCGGTAATATTTCGTTGGTAATACCGACGAAAATTTCCGTCGATAAACACTAATATATTGTCAAAAATTGTCCGTCAGTAAAGGTAGCCCGCCGGAGGTTGCCCGACGTATCACCGGAGAGATTTCCGACAGAAAAGTCCGTCGGTAATTACAGAATTTACCGATGGACTTTTCCATCGGTAAATTTATTATCAGTTTTTAAAAGAATTTACCGACTTTAAAAGAATTTACCGACGGATTGCAAAGATTTTTTAAAAAAAAAATACTACATTAAAAAATCACCACAAATTGAGGATTTATTTGTCAGGGCTCTCTATATGGCCAAAGTTACATTAGTTACTCAAAATAAAATACAACAAGGCCTCCCTTACATAATTGTCCACATATATAAACAATTAAGAGTTGGTCTTATAAAAAATTAATTTTTTCTTAAGATAAGGAAAAACGTGTTTTCAAAACAAACGGTGGCATTTTTGTAATTACTGGCAACCATGATAAATGCCAGTGTTAATATTACAAATTCGTGCCATCCCAAGCTCCGATCATCTTCTCTGGCCATCCCAAGCTCCGATCGTTCTCCGACGTTCACTCAGTTTGAGTATTTTGTAACCTACAATTCGTGCCCTAGTTCCACCATTAATGTCCATTGTCAACTCTGCTTTGTTACATAATTGATTGGTACTTTATTGATTGGTACATAATTAATTGGAGATAACTGTGTGATTTAATTCCATAGCTCTTCATTTTTTCGTTGGATAAACAGAATATCCTTCAATGGTATGGATAAAGAGTTTAATTTGCTAAAGTTTGGATCAATTCAATTGGAAATTATGTGAATTTGTTCTAAATAATTGCCAGTAGTTATATAAATAATTGCCAGGGTTATGGTAAAAATGTACCAGTGCACGTCTAAAAAAGTGTCAGTTAAAAGCTCTCTTTGTCCAGAAACTTACTGCCAGTGCATGTGTAACAAAGTGCCAATGCCAATGTAAAAAAGTGTCAGTGTTAAGTGTAATAAAGTGCCAGTGTTAGTGTATCAAAGTGCTGGTGTTAGTGTAAAACAAGTGCCAGTGTTAGTGTAAAACAAGTGCCAGTGTTAATTTAACAAAGTGTCAGTGTTAGTGTAACCAATAGCCAGTGTTAGTTTATAAAGTCACTTAATATACATGCACTAGCACTTTTTTACACTGGCACTTATTGATACTACAACGGGCACTTTGTTACACTAACATTTTTTATGGCTCTCAAAAACACAAGCACTGGCATTCAAAAACACATGCACTGGCACTCAAAAACACTGGTATCATTTTTGCTGGCTCTCAAAAAACACAAGTACTGGCACTCAAAAACACAAACACTGGCACTCCAAAACACATGAACTGGCATTCCAAAACACATGAACTGGCACTCCAAAAACACATCACTGGCACTCCAAAACACAAACACCGGCACTCCAAAACACATGAACTGGCATTCCAAAACACAAGAACCGGCACTCCAAAACACATTTACTGGCATCTAATTACACCCATGAAACAACAACAAAAAATAATACAATGGCATACTATACGAGAGCTGTACCATATACACATCCACACCATGAATTTTCATCAAACTTTTCTTTCCTACACAGTAAGTATATTTTACGTCAATAAAACTCAGAAATATTCCTCTCGCGCATATAACTTTCTATCTTTTCAACATCTTCTGGGGTGTCAACGCCATGAACATCATGGTCAACTTTTATTACCTGCAACAACAAAGTAAGTTCTTATGCACTTTGCACCTAAAGGAAGACCTAAGCCTACTCTCAGTATTCCCTTTGCTTCTGAAAATGTCTTCTTCAGTGGATGGTCAAACATGATCCAAACCACAACTCAAAATGTGTGTATATACATATACTCCCTCCGTCCCATAAAACATTACCCCTTTTACTATTTTGGGCGTCCCACTTTCCTAAAAAGGAAATTTTTTAATACTTCTTTATTCATGGGACCCACTTGTCATACTCACAACACTTTTCAAATTTACTATTCTCTCCACTCATTCTCTCTCCTCCCACTCACAACACCTACTTTAATAACATTATTCCTTATTTTCCGTTCTCAACAGTAAAGGAGTAAAGTTCTATGGGACGGAGGGAGTATATATATATATATATATATATATATATATATATATATATATATATATATATATATATATATATATATATATATATATATATATATACTCCCTCCGTCCCGCTAATATTAAGCACACTTTCCTTTTTGGGCGTCCCGCTAATATTCGCACCCTCCCAAAAAAGGAAACTTTATATTAATAAAATATTCACCCAACCCCACTCATTCTCTCTCCTACATTATTTTAATACTACAACACCATTATAATTTATTACACCCTCCACTCATTCTCTCTCCACTCATTCTTTTACACTCACAATATATTTTATTAAAATATCGTATTCCTTAATTAAAGCGCAGTAAGCGTCTTGATATTACGGGACGGAGGAGTATATATATATATATATACTCCCTCCGTCCCAAACCACTTAGGAAATTTTGAAATGGCACGGGAATTAAGAAATATTTAATTATAGTATTAGGAGAGAGAATGAGTGGAGAGAATAGTGATTTAAGGTTTCCATTTTGGGAATTCTTAAGTGAAGTGGGACGCCCAAAATGGAAAGTTTTCTTAAGTGAGGTGGGACGGAGGGAGTATATATATATATAGACAAAGAGAGAGAGATGGAAGGAGTATGAAAGACGCCAAGTAATTAATTGTACCTTCATCTTATATCCATTCTCAAGAACTTTTAGCTGTTCCAAATCTTCTTCTAATTGAAGTGGAGTAGGGGTCAGCTCCGGATATAAACTTCGTGTCATAGCTCTGCAGATATATTGGTATCATTGTGAAACAATGATCAAACAGCATATCAATTTTTTAAAAAAAAAGTATGTCACATTACCTGAATTACAAGATGAAGCATATACGGGAATTGAGGATTAACTTTCCCCGACCTTTATCCAGCAAAATAGACGAAACTAATTAAGTTCAGGAATAGCAAAGTGAGTACAAAATATATAACACTGCAAAAATTACTCACTTGTTAAACAGGATCAGTCCTCGAGAGAAGTAGATAACAGAAATTTACCGATGGACAGAAATATACCGATGGACAGAAATTTCTGGCTAACGGCACCGAGGTAAGAAGCGATTATTCTCTCTGAAAGAAGATCAAAAAAAGATTTAAATAAATGAGAACAATTACATATAGAATACAACAAATGCCAGTAAACAAAATGCATCAAACAATGATTTTTTTGAAGACCTTAATGTAAGTACGCCAATCCAATTCGCTACCCTTTTAGGTGCATTTTAATATGATAAAATTGCATTAAGGGGCGTTTTGGTAAATTTCCGGTCTATTCCGAGACTTCCGGACACATCTCATAAGTTTCTTGCGAAGGAAGTACTTTTCAGTACTTTGCTCATGCTAAAGGACCTACAAGGAATAAACCAGTTTTGGACCTTTTGGGTATTAACCTGGAATGTTCCAGAACCAGGTTTTGGCGCCAGAAACGGTTGGTGACATGTTGTGTCACGCGACAACTCGAGCCATGGAAAGTGGTCGCAGGAGGTCGTACGACACAATGTGACCATCATCAGCAGCCTATAAATAAGACCCTCCCCCTCTCATATTTGGATCCCTTTTTTGCCTACTGTTACTCTGCCAATTTGGAAACGTACCACACACACTACAAACACACACCCCTCTCTCTCCTACCCAAATCCATCCAATCTTCCCTCAATCCCCTCCAATTCACTTCAATTCACCCATCATCATTTGGATCCTCCATCCATCACTCCTCAGCTCAAGTAATCTCAGAAGCAGCTTTTGAAGGGTTCTATACCAGACTTGGTATAGAATTCGTGGAATCATCAAGGGTAACTACTATATTCCATCCCTCTCTCTCTCTTATTTTGCCATTTCCATAGTTCAAGCATTATATTCTCTTTGGGTTCAGTAATCCGACTCCATCTGTCCCATAGTTGCGAAAGGCTAGCGCTTCTCTCGCCCGCCTCGCCGTTTTGGCGCCTTTAGGGCTCAACCGCCTTTTGGTTTTATGGCGGGCTGTTGTGCGCCTTTTAGGCCAGGCGAGGCGTTTCTTGGTTATAGTGAGAGGCGTGAGGAGTCCGCCTTTGTCAAAAGGCATAATATGCGTATGTGTAGTATTAAACTAGGTCATTTTGTAATTTTAGTTTCAATAATTTAACTTACCAAATGCGTTGTTTTGGGATAATATGGAGTAAAGATAGCTTGTTGTGTGCATGAGAAAGAAAGATATCCATAATTTCTCTCGAGCGATCAAAAGAAAATAAGTGTCATAAATAACAAATTAGAACAACGACAAAGTAGTGGGACAAAAACACTACAAATAGCTTGCTTTATTCAAAACTTTAAAGGGAGGTTTGCAAATTTTTATATGTTTACTAATTTAATTTGTTTATTCGCTTTACTTTGGGTCTCCTCTGTCATTTGAAGTTTTAAATATATCTTATGTTCATCACCAGGTATGGAATTATACATTTGAAATTATATATTCGAATTCACCTATTTCACGCTTTTAAACGACCACTCATTTACTGATTTGAACATAAAATGTGTTTTTTGTCTTAGAATTCTCACGTTTGGGTGTTTTAGTTGTGTTAAGTTGTTATTACATGTGAAATTGTGACCTTTATTTAATGTAAAATTCTTGTTCTTAACATGTTTAAGCTTTGTTTAATATATTTTACATATATATTATTTTACTATTCTTTTTGTTCTATTTTACAGCCTTGCTCGCCTTTCGGCCGCCTTTCAACCGCCTCGCCATTCGCCTTTTCCAGGAACTTCTCGCCCGCCTCTCGCCTTTCGCCTTTAACAACTATGATCTGTCCTCCTTATTACTGAACCCCAATCGCAATCTCTCTGTTTAATCCAGTTGTTTTGCATAATTGAATGTTCATGAGTTGAAATTTGTTGGAATTTGGTGTTTGATTCCCAAGGGAGTGTGGATCTTCCCATATCCACGCCCCCTTGGTTGAATTATTGTTGAAACGTTCATTTCCGAAGCTGAATTGATTGTATAATTGGATTTGTATTGGTTTCTGGTTCTTCTGTGTTCAGATTGTCAGATCTCTGCAGATGGACATCCTGTGTCACGCGACACAATATGTCTGGATAGATCCTGTGTCACGCGACACATCTAGCCAGGCATGTTATGTGTCACGCGACACATCTTGTCTGTTTGCAGAGATCCCTTTCCAATTGTAATCTGTTTTGATCTTTGTAATTGGGATGTGGCCTCCCTAATCAAATGGCTCACAAGTTGTAAAATCTCATTTCAATCAATAAAATTCATTTTACCACTCTTGCTTGTCATCATTGTTTGCACACACTTTGAATATGTTTGGATGTTTAATTAGAAAGACTCATCTACGGACGAGGCGTGTTGGGTGAACTCTCGGTTCTTCCCAACACGTAACCTGACCCCCGGACCCTTTTCTCTTTTCAAAGGTTTTTCAAAGTGTACCTTAAAACATGGCGTGGCGACTCCTATTTTTTCATAAAAATTTCGACGAGCGTACATTCACTTAACCGCTGAACTGAGCTAACTATTAAATATGGTATTTATGCAAAGTGTTTAAATCTTTCTCACTTATTTTATTTAAACTTATTCTATGTACACCACATCTTGATTTGTTTGAGCATGATAACAAAAAAATTGGGACCTCTGCGCAAGTTAGTATAAGAGTAAGTAGATTACTGGCCATGAACAAAACCACACATAAACATATTCATGGCAATAATGAAAATCAATCTCTCTCTCTCTCTCTCTCTCTCTCTCTCTCCCAAAAGAATGAAATGGCATCAAATTTACTCTCCAGATGAAGGTTTAGAGTATTGTCAGAACTTTCTATCCTTTTCATTCTCAAATAAGACAAGAGTAAGAATGAAAGTAATTCCAGTAGAAACCTAAACTTAGATATGTTGTACCTTGAGGTTGAGATGGATCGTCAATGATGTTTCAGGTGTTTGGGGTGGCATAAACGGACAACAGTACTGATTTGCTCAAACCAAATACTAAATCCAACTGGAGGGTAGGGGGGTGTGTTGCACAACAGCTGAGAATGAAAATAGCATTTCGTAACCATGGTTGTGAATGGCACAAAAGCCAGCAAGCACAGCTATTTCCAAGAAATCCCAGGAACTACCACCATCAACTAGACCTGCACAAACATATAGATCGCTGCAATGAAAGAAATGAAAACTAAAGGGAAACTTTGACAACAGATGCAAACCAATTAGTTTCCCTCCTAAAATGATGCTTCAAACGAAGCAAGTTAAAAACAGACCATACCTAATTGAGAAAGAAATTCCAGACTTAAAAGAGCCTTTTTGCTCCAAAGACGTGGATATAAGATTGATCTGAGTAGTAAAAGTATCATAGTTATCACTTGCCTCTCCCGGTATTTGCACATCGGTCCGCCCAGAAATACGTTCAGCTGTGAATACAAGAAGAAAAGAGAAGAGATTATCTTTAATAATTTATAATTGAACCAACATAACCAGAGCTAGTCCATTCAAAAACAGATTCTGATACGCATTGAGAAGAGAAGAGTTTTAATAGGCTAAGAGGGCATTCCATAAGTAGAACTTCTTCAATTGCAACAATGACGAAAAGATATGATACTAGTCAGCATATTCTTTTACCAAGGCATCCTTTCGTCCTTAATTGTACAGTTTGAGAACAGCTAAAGAGAGACATAACGAATGAAGATGGGAATATTTGGGATTTACTTATCATACTGGAGCTTGTGAATAGAAATAATTTCATAGATAGTTTCTAAGTTGTAGATAATTTCTAATCAAAAAAATCAAACAATTCAAACTGAATCTTAAAAAACAAATTTACCTCAAGCTCAGCTTGAATCTCCTCACGCACGTGACCAGTAGCAATAGGCACTACATCCTCCACTCTCTTCTTCGAAACAACATTCTCTGTCACCAAAATCTCAAAAAAAAAAATCAATATAAATTATATCGATCATTGCAATCAAAACCAACACAGTAGCAACACCAATAGACCTTCAATAGTGTTTGAAAAAGAATCAGAAATCACCAAAAAGATACATGACATAGTAGCAACAAAGAAAGATACATAACAAAACTATTTAACAGCTTAAGAAGTGCAAAGTATTACTATATACATCAAGAAACTTGCACAGACCACAAAAGTGTATTATCCTTTCACAATATATGTTACATAAACAAATCTCTGTGTAAACCTTAAATCGTCGAAACGATAAATCCTTTTGGCCTTGCAAGAAGAAGTATAGCATTGCAACAAGTAGATAAAAGGGAAAACAAGCTGCAGAAATTACAAAAGTTCACATAACAGGAAAGATCAGAATCATAGTTTAACAGAGCCAAAACCAAAACCAAGAGCTAATGACCCAAGGCACTTACAGTAGTAGGCAATGAGGAACTAAAAAGCTCAGATATTGCTTCCGCAGTTGACAAGTCAACACCTTCCCAGACCAAAGATCCAACTTCATCATTGGGAAGCAGTTCTCCTTGCAAATACACGAAATTTGGCTTAAATGAATCAAGAACCCTACGGAATTCATCTGTACTGGGATTGTTCAAAGTTTGAACCTGCATTGCAACTAAATATTACAGCACAAGCAAATAAATTTCACAAAATACTAAACAGCAACAACAAAATCAAGTACTTCAAAGACAAATTAATGTTGATTTCACCTCCAAACGTCCAGAAGAACTGATCTCCAGGAAGGGAAATCTCCAGCCAGTATTCGGCACATCCTCTTTCAGTCTATTTTGGGAATTTCTCCCACACAACACTGCAAGGACGCCACAAGTGTGCTTTGAAGCTCCTTGATTATGGAACATCATCTCTAAAAGGAAAACCCCACCAATGGCAGCAAATCAATTTCCACACTGTGCATTAAAATCAACCCACCATATGAGAAATTAATTCAATCAAAAAGAAATCAAGAACAACCCAGATGAAGAAACAAGAATATCTTACCAACCCAGATGAAAATTTGAAGAACAGAAACACCAAGATGAAGAAATCTGGGGAGATCGACGACGGCTTCTCAAGTTCTTTCGACACCAATCTCACGAGCAACAAAAGGGTCAAAATCCAAATGGTAAAGTAAAGAATGAAAACCGAAATCGAAAGGATATTGTGCGTGGAGAAGGGTTTCATAGGAGGGGAGAGACAGAGAGAGAAAGCGATTAGGTTTAAGAGTGAGGCACAGTGAGAGGCCGCTAGGGTTTAATTTATACATTGAATTACCGACGGACGCGCTCCGTCGGTATTACCGACGGACCAATTCCGTCGGTAAAACAGACGGAAAATTCACATTTACCTACGAAATAAAATGAAAATTTTAAAAAGAAATTTCCGGCAAGTGTAAATTAAAAATCCGTCGGTAAACGCTCCGTCGGTAAAATTTCGTCGGTAAACAGCCACTATCTAGTAGTGCTCGGAGAAATATCTACCACAAACTCAAACATGTTATGTCCTCATATCAAAGAGAACTAAAACATGCATTGGGTTTAAATGATGATATGATACAACAAAACAAATAAACAAAGCAAATAATAAAATACCTAATTGGGTTGCCTCCCAATAAGCACATTTGGTTAAGGTCGTTAGTCCGACCGTAAACCCAATTTTAGTTGTGGCCATATTGTCTATGGCCTTTGCTTTTGTTACCTTGGTCCACCTCATGCTTTCGCGGGCGCAAACACCTACCTCTTTTCACACGATGCAAGTACCATTTTTAATTAGCTCGTGTGGAGCCCAAGGAACTTTGAACTTTAGAGGCCTTTTTCTTGACCTTCTTTTTCTTCTTTTCGGAAGTTTTTTCCCCAAACTCATTTGGTGCTTTAGCCTCCACACCTTTAGGAACATCATCTTCCTCAACAAAATTGTCAGATGAGCTATCTTGATCATCAATGTTAGCAATGAAAGAATCAGAAATATCAAGAAAATAGCATTCCTCTACTTGAGCACATGAATCAATTTTTTTAGATTTTAGAGAAAAAAATGATTTTAATGGTGACACTGACTCCTTGTGGGAGCAGTCTAGGGGGTGAAACGAGTCGTCACTCCATGAGCGTTCCTCGGCCTTGTTGTTACTAGCCATAGCATGCACGTCCGCATTATCCCAAGAATTCTCATCATCACTTGGCATCCTATCTAATTAAAGCACAATCACTCTCCTCTATCTCATCTACAAACTCACCAAAGTCCCCCTCATCATCCATGGGATGTTTCATCGTATCATTAATCGGGATCTTAATCCTCTCATCCGCCACCATCATAGACAATTTCCCATTTTTCACATTTATTAAAGTATTAATTGTGGCCAAGAAGAGACGTTCTAGCAAAATAGGTGATTTCTTACACATACCATCTCCATTAACCATATCAAAAATAACAAAGTCAATGGGGACAATCAAAGTCTCCACTTGGACTAACACGTCCTCCACAATGCCCATGGGTCTCCTAATAGAACGATCATTGTGGTGGGCTTCAACTCAAACAAACCAAATTTCAAGTACATGGAGTATGGTAATAAATTTATGCTAGCACCAAGGTCTAACATCGCCTTCACCTTTGTAGAATCCCTCAAATTAATAGAAATAGTGAAACTTTCAGGGTCCTTTTGCTTAGGTGGGAGGTCTTGTCGAACTATGACACTAGCACTCTCTCCCATGATTAACATCTCATCTTGTTCGTACATATGCTTTTTAGAGTTTATTTCCTTAAAAAAATTGCATAGGCAGGAATGTTTTTAATAACTTTAAGCAAAGGGAGATTAATTCTAACTTTGGAGAACATCTCCGTTAACTCCTTCATTTGATGATCTATCTTGTGTCTCATAAAACGATCGGGAAAGGGCGCACCGGTGGTACATATGGCTTGGGATATATATAAGCATCTTCGGGGTTTTCCTCAATCCATATGTACTTTTAAGGAAATATAATTTATGTACAACTCTATAATCTACAAATTAGGAAATAAAAGATATACAAATATACACATATATATCTAACACCAGATTCCATAATCAAGAATGATGCAATCCTACTTTGACTAGGAAAATCTTTTTAATTGAAAAATCAATCTCCAAGAAAGACATAAATCTTTTTTAACTTTGAAAAATATATTTTGACAAAATTCTAGAGTACTACTCGTACTCTTTCATAAATATTAAGGATTTGCGTCATTTGCTTGTATGTTAGTGAAATTGAACTGGTAAATATGATAAGAACAATTATGAACTTCAAAGTAAAATGCAGAAAATAAGACAAGTAATTTGGAGAGGTTCAATTGTTAAAAATCTACGTTCTCAAACCAATAAGTGCAGATCCTATTACATAACATTTTCTATGAAATTGACTATCTACAATTGAAGTATAGATACTTCTTACATAGAATCCTAAAGTCCATAAAATAACCAAGGTGATGATATCAATCGAATCTAACATAGATTTTAGAAGTATTTGAGCCAGCATACCCAACAAAACCATACAACTGGAAGCTTATAATGGAATTACAGAAGATATGAATGGAAAGCTTTTTATTACGATAATCAAACTTAGGCAGGATATTAATCCCCAATTATACATGTCCCATAGATTTGTTGTTGTCTGTTCAGTGATCTTCTCCTTGAGTTGTTTGATTATCAAATTATTGCATATGTACTATTGTGTGGAGCATGTATATGGTTATTGAATATCAGGTTAGTGGAATTAAGTGAAAAAAATTGTGAAGTGAGATGGGTACGAAGAGACCGAGAGGAAGAAACAGTTTGGTGAGAGTTTATGAAGTGATTGTTAAAGGGGCTGCATTGATCTAATTTTGTTGCATTTGCTCTATAATTGAAGTGCATTTTTCTAACCTTAAGTACCTCGTTAACCTCGAACATTGTGGATGGGTATTGATGTAGCTTGCCACGTCTTACAAGATTTTAATTCTTGCCCATTTGATCAGGAATATGGATTGCTGTTTAAAATATAAGGTCTTTTGTGTATATTTTAGAATCTATCTCTTTGCATGTATTAATGATTTCCTTTTAATATCATGCTGTTATTGTATTTGTTATATCATTTTTATTTTTTACAGTAATTTCTGATGGACAATTCCAGCTTTCCGTGTTATGGCGTGCATCTGCGGGAATCATGGTTCAAATTGCACAGGTCAATACCTTGGTTTACTATTTTTCGGAGGGTCATATCCAGCATTTGGGGGTGGATATTGATCTTACGGGGTTTAAAGATCATACTTCATTACCAGCCCGTTTTTTGTGTGTAGTGTCGTCCGTCGATTGTATTGGGGATCTAGAAACGGATGAACCTATTCTGAAACTTAAGTTGTTTCCAATAAGTGTCGATGATATAAACTTTGAGGATCATCCCGGTGATTATTTTAGTGGTTTGGATGCTCCTCTCTTTGATGTAAAAGTTCTTTTCGCGGACTGATGTTTCTGGTGGTGGATGTGGCTTAACAATTCCTCAACATTGGGATCAGAAGGTATTAAAACAGATTAATGATCGGACTATTTTTGCAGCGGATATCCATGGGAATATTTGGAACTTTGGCAAAGGAAAGATGAAAGAAGGTAGTCAACTAATGGCTGGGTGGTCATATTTCGTAAACAAGAATAATCTTGTTTCCGGTGATACATTTGTGTTGGTTCGGGTTGGCGATCACGAATTTCGTGTTGGGATCAGGCGTGCCAAGAGGGCGGGGTTGGTCGGTCGAGGGTATGGTAATGCACATTTGAGTGAGGCTTCGGTGGTTGAGGCTATAACTCATGCGATTGAGGGACATTCGTTTGAAGTTTCATATTTTCCGGAAGCAAAAACTCCCGCGTTTTGTGTCAATGCGTTAGTAGCTCATTTTTCTTCAGCCATTCAATGGCCTTCGCGAAAGGGTTTCAGAATGGCTTAGAGTCCGATTGTAGACCGAGTTTTGTTGCTTGTTCTTGCTAATATGGCTTTACTTTTAACTTTTGATATTAATAAGCTGATGAACAATTTAGCTATTCATCTTATTAATTTCAAAAGTCAAAAGTAAAGTCATAATTGTATTTGCAAGAACAAGTAACAGAACTCAGTTTACAATCGGACTCTATAACCATTCTGAAACCCTTTCGCGAAGGCCATTGAATGGCCGAAGAAAAATGAGCCAATGACGCATTGACACAAAACGCGTGAGTTTTTGCTCCCGAAAAATATGAAACTTCAAACGAATGTCCTTCAATCGCATGAGTTATAGCCTCATCCACCGAAGCCTCACTCACACGTGCATTACCATACCCTCGACCGACCAACCCCGCCCTCTTGGCACGCCTGATCCCAACACGAAATTCGCGATCACCAACCCCAACCAACACAAATGTATCACCAGAAACAAGATTCTTCTTGTTTACGAAATCTGACCACCCAACCATTAGTTGACTACCTTTTTTCGTCTTTCCTTTGCCAAAGTTCCAAGTATTCCCATGGATATCTGCAGCAAAAATAGTTCGATCATTAATCTGTTTTAATACCTTCTGATCCCAATGTTGAGGAGTTGTTCAGCCACATCCACCACCAGAATCAGTCCGCGAAAGGACTTTCACACCAAAGAGAGGAGCATCCAAACCACTAAAATAATCACCAAGATGATCCTCAAAGTTTATATCATCAACACTTACCAGAAATAGCTTAACTTTCAGAATAGGTTCATCGATTTCTAGATCCCCAATACAATCGACAGGCGACACTACACACAAAAAACGGGCTGGTAATGGAGTATGATCTTTAAACCCCGTAAGATCAACGTCCACCCCCGAATGTTGGATATGACCCTCCGAAAAATAGTAAACCAAGGTATTGACCTGTGAAATTTGAACCATGATTCTCGCAGACGCACGCCATAACAACGAAAAGCTGGAATTGTCCATCAGAAATTACTATTAAAAAACAAAAAGAAAAATATGAAATTTTGATAAAAATAAAATAACAAATACAATAATAGCATGATATTAAAAGGAAATCATTAATACATGCAAAGAGATAGATTCTAAAATATACACAAAAACCTTATATTCAAAACAACAATCCAAATTCCTAATCAAATGGTCAAGAATTAAAATCTTGTAAGACGTGGCAAGCTACATCAATACCCAACCACAATGTTCGAGGTTAACAAGGTACTTAATGTTAGAAAAATGCACTTCAATTATAGAGCAAATGCAACAAAATTAGATCAATGCAACCCCCAATTAACGATCACTTCATAAACTCTCATCAAACTGTTTCTTCCTCGATCTCTTCGTACCCATCTCACTTCACAATTTTTTTCACTTAATTCCACAAACCTGATATTCAATAACCATATACATGTTCCACACAATAGTACATATGCAATAACTTTATAATCAAACAACTCAAGGAGAAGATCACTGAATAGACAACAACAAATCTATGGGACATGTATAATTGGGGATTAATATCCTGCCTAAGTTTGATTGTCGTAATAAAAAGATTTACATTCATATCTTATGTAATTCCATTATAAGCTTCCATTTGTAGAGTTTTGTTGGGTTTGCTGACTCATACACTCCTAAAAACTATGTTAGATTTGATTGATATCATCACTTTGGTTATTTTATGGACTTTAGAACCCTTTGTAAGAAGTATTATACTTCAATTTTTAGATAGTTCATTTAATAGAAAAGGTTATGTAATAGGATCTGCACTTATTGGTTTGAGGAGTTCTCTGTTGAGTCAAGAAGTAGTGGAGCGCCTTTCTCACTGCCTCTGTGGCGCCCCCCAATGATTTCAATGAGCACAAACTCTTATCCAAATACTTTGTGTCTAACGGCTATATTGGACACGTGCTACAATCAATACTCAACAGCACATTAGCACATTGCCCTTAGAGCTTATCCACAAAGATCTCCAACGGCTAGTTTTTGAAGCTCACTATAAATACCACATGGCTTCAACCATTTGAAGTTGTTTGAGATTCTGATTGTTAGACTTCCATTGAAGATTTGAAGATTGCCAAAATTCCCATAAATTCAAGAACACCTTCATGCCTTCATACATCCAAGCCCAAATTTCTTACAAAGTTTTGTAACACCCGAGAATCATCAAGCTCTGGATCATATAGATTCAATAAAGAGTCTTTGATTCCTTGATACACATACATTTAGAAGCTTGATTACATAAATCATCTTCAAGAGAAACACCGATTATAGTCTAGAATTTGTTCTTCATTGAAAGTAGTTGTTAGATTTATAAACAAGATACTTTGTAATCTCCCCAGCAAGAATCTAATACAAACTAGTGTTTAGAAATCCAAAACTAACCATCTTGATAGAGGACGTAGATCTTTAACGAATGAACCTCTTCAAATTACTTGTTCTTATTTTCTGCATTCTCCTTTGAAGTTCATAATTGTTCTTATCATATTTACTTGTTTGATTTTAATAGGTTCGATATATTTTGTTGCATTGTGTTTGTGTTGAAATTGCCTTAGCTTCTCATTTTAAGCCTAACTCTTTTAAGTCAAACTAGCGCTCCCTTTGTGTGTGTGCGCCCCACTTGGTTTTTATAGCGCCCCTAACTTATTCCACTGTGCATTTTACTCTCTCTTGAGGCGCCTCTCATAAAAAGTAAAAGTAAGAGTTAGTAAGCATTTGTTTTACTTTGCAAAAGAGTTTGAAAAAGTTTCAAAACAGCTATTAAACACCCCCCCCCCCGCTCTAGCTATTTTTCACACCCTTCTTGCTCCTTTGGGACCAACAGGTTTTCAGTTTCAAGTACTAATATAAAAGGATCATGACACCAACATAACAGCCATCTAAGGTGAAAATCAAAATATATAGAAAAGACTTAAAACCAAACGGAACTTAAATCCGGAACCTGCCTGACTAAATTGTAATCATATTAAAGGACATAATTTCAAGGTTTGAATAATAAATCGATAGTTCAAAAGTACGATAGGCTAGCTACTAAAATAAAACAGCACAATTTCAGCCATAATTTAGAAAACACAGAGAATTAAAAGCTCAGATTTTAAAAACAAAGTACTTTGAATTGGAGAGCGGAGAAGAATGAATTGAGGGCAAATCCTTTAGATCATGTGTTCCTTTTGTCAGATTGCATTGCAGGGAAAAATGTTTAAACATTCAAAAATGTCGGTAAGCAAAGAAATTTATAAATAACAGTTCAAAAGAACTGCTTATTTGATAAAAAGTTCCAACAAAAATCATTGAAGAATATTATAAATCTGCTAAAGACCTTATGTTACACACATCTCAAACAAATATATTCTAAAATATATATTTTTTTTTATTCTCTTTCAAGTATATTCAATACCATGTAATTCATGCTTGCCAAAAAAACGTATAATTATAGTAACAGTAATGAAATTTTGATAAACTGAGACAGGACACACAGATAGTAACAAAGCAAACACTTTAAAATATGGCTGAGGTGAAGAAAAATCAATATAGAAGTTCAGTGATAACTTAATGGATTCAAATTAGTAACAATGCAAAAAATGGAACAAAAATCGGGAAAAAAAAAACCCTAAATTTAGAAGATATAATGGTAAAGGGCAAACCCCGGTGCGCCAAGCGCTCCCCGCCAAGCAGGGGTTGGGAGAGGGAACCATTTGCTAGAGCCTTCCCCTGACATTTGCCAAGAGGCTGTTCGCCAAGGTTCGAACCCGTGACCTTATGGTCACCAAAGGAGCAACTTAACCGTTGCGCCAAGGCTCGCCCTCAGAAGATATAATGGTAAGTGATGAAAAAAATCGCCAAAGATAGTAAAATCACATAAAAACTAAGAATCATTCAACTAAAAATAGCAACACAGAGGCGAAAACATAGGAATAACAAATACCATTACAAAAAATATAAACGGACCGTAATGGATATTTCTTCATCATAGGGGAGCTCTACTGGGACAATCATAAAGACAGCTCCAAGGACTTGACAGAGCATAGCGATAACAAATACCAATTCAAATAAACAAACGCATGACTTGGAGGCCAAGTGTAAATATGCATACAACTAGAAACTTAAAAGTTAAAGTTCAGAGTTTGGCCTGAACGAAACATCACCGACATAGCTTTGGATTGAGTGGGATGGCAAATGAAGATTCGTGGGAAGGCTAGTTGAGTAAAAATGCTCTAAATGCAGCAAAATTAAAAACTAAACTAGGTAATTTACGAACAACCATTAACATTCGAATTGTGGGCACCTCTTCATAAGAATCAGTCTTAATAATTTTTTCTATCCTTTACATCAACAAATATAATCCATCAGCTTATATATTAAAAAGTACTGAATATACAATACATAAATGGTTGCTAAGATCAGGCTCCAAAGCTTCTTCATATGAGAGAAAGAAAAGTAAAGAAGAGGGTAACAAGTGCGGGAGGACAAGATACTTACTGACTAAGGTGAGGCCTACTTACAGACCGGACTTCGAAGAAAGGTTGTTTCCCTAGTTTAATACACAGCCAAGTAAATTCAGACCCATGGTAATAATAATTGCAAAAACTAATAATATAACATCACTAAGAGCATTGGGATATTAATAAACCTGAACAGAATAAGAAATTCTCCCTCCATACCAAAACGAATGCCCAAATAGTTATCAAAATTGCTCTAGTATAAATGTTACAATATTTTGTACATCAGTACGGAACAGAGGCAGTATATATTTACATATTCGCATCAAAACATAGCTCAAAAACCAAAATGAAACGATGACAGCTAGCTAATAAATGTTAATATTGGAGTTAAGTAATGTGAAACAACATAATGAAATTGAACTAGTAACTGTCAAAATAAGGGATTGAAAATCAAAAATCATGACCTAAATACTAAAGAAATCATGGTATATGATGAAAAATCATCACAATGTGTCGAAACACAGAAAAATAGCTACATAAAAGTGAGAAAAAAAATAAAAATAAGTTCAAAATGAAATACCTTTCTCCAGTTAGCTGCAGAATCCAACGTTACAGGAGAACAAACCTAAACAGAGAGGAAAACCATTAAAAATGGGGGGAAATCATCAAAATGGACAATAATTTGAAAAAGACTAGAAAATCATTGACCAATGTATCTATGACTATGCAGGTGCCAAAGTTAGTGGTCAAGGAAACATTATCAGCCCATATCACAGCTCTATTCAAGAGCTCAAAGCCAGGATAGACAGTCACCAAATCTCCAACCCGCTTTTGCATAGACCGCTTCATGCTTATGAAGCAGTTGTTTGTCTGACAATTCCAACTTTTAACTTTTTCTTTTTCTTTTTTTTTTTTTGTGCTTTTCTTCAAATTGCTCAAATTGTTTAAAAATAAATAGTATATAATTATATCAAAATAAATTTTCATATCTATTTTTTCATAAATTTGGGACAATCATAAAGACAGTTCCAAGGACATGACAGGGCATAGATATAACAAAATACCAATTCAAAGAATCAAATGCGTGACTTGGAGGCCAAGTGCAAAAATGTATTCAACTAGAAACTCAAACGTTATAGTTTAGAGTTTGACCTGAACAAACATCACCGACATAGCTTTGGATAGCAAGTGCGGGAGGGCAAGATACTCACCGACTATGGTGACGCCTACTTACAGACCGGACCTTGAAGAAAGGTTGTTTCCTAGTTTAAAAGAAATAATAACTTTTAGCAGCAGAAAGTATGCATAATTAACAGCTTAAAATACCACTAACTAAACACTTAAAACAGAAATATGCTTAATGGTTTATTATTTAATACACAGCCAAGTATATTCAGACTCATGATAAGAGAAAAGTACCTTTTTCGTCCTTAAAAGTACTTTAAGTTTTACCTTTTAGTCGGCAAACAATTTTTTTTACTTAAGAATCCCTAACCTAACGTTTTAAGGATGATGTAGTCCCTCCAGTTAACAGACGTTAAACTCACCGTTAACTTCGTCTGAGTTGGCACCTACCTGGCGTCTTCCATCCTATATGGCGATGAAGTGGCAATATACATCAACATTTTTCACATGTGGCGCTGACTATGCAAGTAAAATGCTAATATGGAAATTTCAATTAAATAAAGGAGTAAAAGTGTAAATTTTGATGTCCACTCCCCCACCTTTGCAGCCACACCATCACCGCCACCACTGCCTCATCACTACCACCACCACAATCGCCGCCATTGCCACCCAGCAACCACTGCCTTCCTCATTTTCGTTGCCCAGATCTGAACAAGATCGAATTTGTGCGCAAACCCAGTTGAAATTCGTGCCCAAGCTGCCGGCTATATTTCGTACCCAAATCAAAACTTTTAAATCTGTTTTTCAAACACTACGATTTGGGTTTCAGAAAAACATAGATCGGAGCTCCACTTTGACACCCATGCTCATTATCAGATCAGCTTTTCGTTTCATCAGAAATTCAAGTCAGGTTAGGCGGAAGAATTAGAAGAACAAAATTCAAAATCCGGAAATCAGAAATTTGAGGCAACATAACTCGTATAATTATCTCCGATTTCGAAATCTGATTTTGCAGGGGATGAAATTGAACATTCCGTGCTCAAATACGCGTGATCAAAAATCATCCACATGAGCGACTAGTGATGACTACCGTATTAATTCTTCTCATTCGAAATCGATTTTTTTTTCTAATTAAGATTTGAGCAAATGAGCAATGACTTCTTCTTCTTCACACACATTCCACAAATTCACACAGGAAAACACACAGTGAAGGGAGAGAGAGAGAAAGACGTACCGAAATGAAGCTAGCAGAAAAGTCTCAGGCGACGGCAGCGGCGGCGCTCGTCAACAGGCGTCAGTGACTGATCAATCTGCAGCAAGCAGATCTAGGGCAGTGTTGGAGGTTGGGAGACAGGGATAGATGGGGGAAGAGGGGGAGTAATAAGGATGGAGTGAGGAGTGGAGGAGGAGGAGGAGGAGGAGGAGGAGGAGGGTAAGGGGCGGCATAGGGTGGTGGTGGGAGAGGGGAGGGGAGTGGAGGGGATGAGATGTAGGGTCTGCTCCAGAGTTTTATTTTGGGGAAAAGGGGAAGAAAAGGCAGGAAATTGATTTTCTCTCTGGGGTGGGCTCCCGAGTGTTTTTTAGGGAGAAAAGTTTTTAGGGAGGAAAGGAAAGGAAATGGGATCCTCATTTTCCTCCTTCTCAATTCTTTCAAGTGTGGGAAGAAATGGAAGAAAATAAATGTTCAATAATTTCCTCCCCCTCCCCTCCATTTCCTTTCTTTCTCTAAAAAATCCGTAGGAGGGAAAATGGGTGGAATAGCCGATGGTGAGACGGGGTGACGGAGAAGATGGTGAATTTAGTTTTAATTTTTTTAGTTTTGAGTCTTTTTATCTTCAGTTTTAACACTTTTTGCCCTCGTAGATGTAACTATGCAATGAAATTGCCACTTCATTGTCACGTAGGATGGAATAGGGGTGGAAATGATTCGGTTTAACTCGGCTTGGACAAATTTAGAAGTCAAATCGCTAACATTGGTTTGGACAAATTTCAAACCGAGCTAAACCATAAAAAATTCAGATCGAGCTAAATCAAACCGCTATGGTTCGGTCTAAACCGCGGTTTGATTTGCGGTTCAGACCACGGTCCAAATCGTGATCTAGACCACGGTCCAAATCGCATTTCAAACCATAATCTTTTTTTTGTTAACCATTTTATGACTAATGAATACAAAATATTTAAAAATAAGTACTTAGAATAAATACAAGCATAGCTTGATTACTTTGAAAATAAAGTACCAAATATCAGTCACCAAACAACAATCATAGAACAATCTTTAAAGTAGAATACAAAACATACCATATAAAAATTACAAACAACAATCTTAAAGTATCAATTACCAAACAACAATCTTAATGGTTCGGTTTCACGGTTTCAAACCGCGGTTCGATCTTAAACGGTTTGGCTCGATTCGGTTTAGGAGTGCCAAACCCCAAGCTGAGTTGAACCACATGGTTTGTTAATTTCTCAAACAGAGCTAAACCACTTATGTCTAAAAATTGAACCAAACCATACGGTTTGGCTCAGTTCAACTCCAAACCGCAATTTAAACCAAACCATTTCCACCCCTAGGATGGAAGATGCCAGGTAGGTGCCAGCTCAGACGAAGTTAACGGTGAGTTTAACGTTTGTTAACTGGATGGACTACATTATCCTTAAAACGTTAGGTTAGAGATTCTTAAGTAAAAAAAATTGTATGCTGACTAAAAGGTAAAACTTTAAAGTACTTTGAGGACGAAAAAAGTACCTTTCTCCATACCAAAATGAATGTCCAAAAGTTATCAAAATTGCTCTAGTTCAAGAGTTACAATATTTCGTACATTCAGCAAGTACATATTCACATCAAAACACTGCACAAACACCAAAATGAAACGAAGACGGCTAGCTAATGAATATTAATATTGAAGTTCAGTAATGTGAAGCAACATAATGAAATCAAACTAGTAACAGTCCAAATAAGGGATTGAAAAATCAAAAATAATGACCTAAATACATAAGAAATCATGGAATATATTGAAAAATCATCACGAAGTGTAAAATCACAGAAAAATAGCTACATAAAAGTGAGAAACGAAGAAAAATTAGGTAAAACTGAAATATCTTTCTTCAGTTAGCTGCAGAAATCCAACGTTGCAGAATAACAAACCTAAACAAAGAGGAAAACCATGGTAAATGGGGGGAAATCATCAAAATGGATAATAATTTGAAAAAATACTAGAAAATCATTGAAATAAACAACTAAATTGCAACATAAAAGACGAAAACAGAAGAAATAATCTAAAAAAATGCATATCTTTCGTACTTTTCCGACAACGTTTCCCGGAGAGCTAGAGAATAAACCAACTGAATGTTGAATACTCTCCACTGGTGCAACTTGAGGGCAACAATCATGTGCGTGTAAATGACAATTTTACCCCCAAAGTAAACCTGAATTAACCATACATAATATCAACGTTAGTCTAGTGTACAAAAAAATTGTACCAAAAAAATTACAATGTCCCAGAATATATTTCTCACTTATTTTGTGATATATACAATTATAAATAGTATGATTAACATTATTAAATATTCATTAAATATAATTAGATTAATCTAAAATTATTATTTAAATTACTTTCGCGTAAACAGAAAAAAAATGAAAAGAACATATTATCAACGTTAGTCTAGTGTAAAAAAAAATATCCCCAAAGTAAACCTAATTTAACCATACATAATATCAACGTTAGTCTAGTGTAAAAAAAATGTACCAAAAAAAGTGCACTGTCTGATATTCTCACTTGTTTTATCATTAATACGAAGATAATTTGAGCAATAAATTTAGATTAATATAATTATCGTATGAAAAATTAAAATTTATTATTGATATACTATTATAAATACTATGAATGACAATTTTTTAGATGTTCATAAAGATAATAAGATTAACCTAAAATTATTGCTAAATTACCCGTATTAATAGAAAAAATGGGATGAACATTTTTGGACAAAAGGAGTAGTAACTAGGATTAATAAATTGTTTTACTTCCTACGTCTCAAAATTAATGACTAATTCTTAAAAAAAAAATTGTTATGATAACAAATTTTTGGTCATTGATATTGAGAATTAGGCTGCGACAGATCTACACAAAAACATTTGGTGTTGCATGTTCTTTACTAAAAAATAAAAATTGATGCGAAACTAAAATTCAAAATGTTTACATACATAAATATAATAGCCTTCAATACGTCAAAATTACATAAAATAAACACAATTTACATTTGACGTTTCCTAGGATTCATCTTTTGAAAATAAGTTAAATTCTCATCCTCACTAATGGTAGAGCCGTCAAGTTGGGACGGTCCCGTTGGGACGTCCCGTCCCGACATACAAATGGGACGGGATGGGACGGCATTTTTTCATCCCGTTTGAAAACGGGACTATTCGAGACGTCCCATTTGGGACGCGGGACGAACGGGATATGGGACGGGACGTCCCGTTCCCGTTTCAGAAAAAAAAAAAAAAAAAAAAAACTCACAAAGAAAGAGTCAAAATCAAAACAACCTAAGCCTAACCATCCATCCATTCTTTTCTTTTCCCTTTCTCTTCCGTTACTCCGCATCATTCTGATAGCAGTGCGGCTTCGCCCTACTTCTCTCAACACGATGATGTTCAAGACCAGGTAAGTTCGCTAACATGTTGTTCTTAATCTTTACTTCAGGCATTTGTTGCGAAGAAATGGGTTTTTGTTCTTACAATCGTTTTCGTTAATTTGGTTTTAATCTATACTTCAGGTTTTAGTTGAAGGTAGAGGTATATCAAGAGCTGCCATACTCAATAGGCCATCAGAACTTAATGCTCTCACCACCTCCATGGTTAGTTACCCGTTTTACCTTCAATTTCGACCAATTTCTTTTGTGGGTGTTTCCAATTTTTAATTTTGTTAGCTTATTTATTCTAATTTCTACTTCCATGGCCAGATTGCTTTTTTTTTCCCTTCAATTTCTTTTTCCCCTTCAATTTCGACAAAAAATCTTGTGGGTGTTACCATTTTTTTCCTCCTGATTATAAGGTTTAATATAGCAGTGGAAACATGAAGTGTGAGATGGTTTCTACCTGAATCAAGGGCACTGTAAGAGATGGAATTTCATTCTTAAATTCCTAGAGCTTACTTGTAGCACAGAAAATTTTCTTAATACCTCTAAACTCATACATTGATGTTTCACTCTACCAAATATACTTAGAACTTTGTGATACAGACATTGTTTTCCCTAACCCTTTGTTAGACATACCCCTAAGCCGCAGGGAAGCAAGAGTCCATTGTAACTCATGGCTTAGTGTTTTGACAGTTTTGTAACTCGTGTTATGTTTTATAAATATATAGTTCGGAGTTAGGAGTTTCTTGTTGATATTATATTTATGGATATTGATTTTGGCGCCTAGTCAACGTTAATTTCTCCTAGTCAACGGGTCCCGTATGGGTCCCGCGGGATCCCGCGTCCCGCAAATGGGACGGGATGGGACGGAGTATTTTAGTCCCGTCCCGTTTTGTCCCGTCCCGTTTCGTCCCGTTTCCGTCGTGGGACAACGTAATTTCGTCCCGTCCCATCCTGTATTCCCGTATTGACGGCTCTAACTAATGGTCATGAATACATCCCTTTTTACAAAAGTTACCAAACGATCATTTAACCATTCATCCCCCATCTTAGACCTCAAATCTCCCTTCACATGCTTCATAGCTGAAAAGACCCGCTCAATACTTGTGGTTGCTACCGGCAAAAGCAAAGCAAGCTTCACAAGCTTATAAACCGCACGGTAAGTCTCATGCTCTTTTGTTGCCACAAGCGTCGTTGAAAGATCAGCAAGCCCTTTCAAATCTGAAAACGAGAGTCTAACTCGCGCACATCAATAATATAATTAGCCAATTGATCGCGGATAGATGATTCACATTCCTCCAAAAAATCATTAGGATACATTTGTGTCATCCTCACCAATTTGTCCTCTACCGGTTTCTACTAAACCCTCCTCTACTATTTCGGCTAAATGAGCAAATTGTTTATCTCGAAGCAACTCTTGTCTTTTGTTAGAACATCCAATAATATTCACAACTTGATTAACCAACCCGAAAAAAGCACCCACATCAATATTACGCTTGATAGCCGCAACTAGTGCCAATTGAAGTTGATACGCAAAACAATGAACATAAAATGCCGAAGGATTCTCATTTTGAATTAAAGTTTTTAATCAATTTTCACGTCCACTCATATTGCTTGCTCCATCATACCTCTAATTTTCACGTCCACTCATATTACTCAACTTATTCTTAGTCAAAAGGTCTTCAATTGCATTTTTAAGTGATATGGCATTTGTTTCTTTCACGTGTTCTATCCCCAAAAATCTTTCCACAACACCACCTTTGGAATCAACATATCGCACAACAAGCCCCATTTGCTCTTTCATAGAACAATCACCGGATTCATCAGCTAAAATAGTGAATATATCATCCCCAATCTCTATACAAATTTTTAAAGTGGTTAAAAAGGCACATGCCTTTGCAAGTTTTTTTTGAATGATAGGGGAAGTCATCTTACGACACCCATGTTGACCATGAACCTCTCTTAACACACTTACATATTCAAGAAAATGACCTTGGTAAGAAGATTTTTTTGCCTCGTTATGGCCCCGAAATGCTTGCCCACCCCTCGAAAGTAATCTAGTAACTCTAAGTGATATCTTCAAGTTCATTAGATAATCACTATCTTCTTGTTCAGTTTGCCTTTTCATACATGTTCTGATGCTTTGCTTAGAGCTCATGAGAATTGTACATTTTGCTTTACTAGCTTGATGAAATTCACTCTTAGTATGTTTTTCAAGTCCGTTCCCGATTTTAGACCAACTCCTAAAACCATCCTCTTTACCAACAAAAGTTTCACCACCATACTTAGTCACTTATTTAAACAAATAGCATGGCAAACAAAACAAGGCATCTTTCGATTCACTATATTCCAACCAATCTTTATATTCATTAAACCACTCATTATGAAATTTACGCTTTTTACCTGAGATGAGAGTGGTCGGATATTTCGGAAGAATTGGTTGTTCTGGTCCTTTGACGAGGTACGTTCTTCTAATTCTTTCAACATCATCCGGATGAAATCCGTGATTGACTCCCTTTTCCCAGATCACTTTGTAGTGTCACATCTCCATCTCTTAATCGTATTGTAAGTTGAAATTTAATTGAAGCGCTAGTAGGTTGTGGTCCTTGTGTTTCTTCAACAAGTACCTCTTCTTTAGCAATTGGAACACTAGTGCTTGTTTTATTTCTCGGAGTTATCGGGAAGAACCGATCCAACCTATTACCAAATACCAATGTTATCAAAAAAGCAATTAAGCTAAGTTTGTACAAATTTGAACACATCAACATCCAATACATACATCAATTATTCAAATATATTTCAAAATTTGAATAAAAAATAAATAACAATTAATCAAATAACCCAAAATATTCCAATCACAAACCAATCAATGAATCAACAATGTGCAAATTTATATTTCAAGCAATTTTAGATTTTTAGGGTTTACCTTTGGTTTGAGAGAATCTCCTTGGTTTGTTGAGGTGGTTGCGGATGGGGGCGTCTCCTCGTCCATAGTAGTCAGTTGGCGGTAGGGCTGTGAGGTAACGGTGGTTGCGCGCTCGGCGGTGGACCGGGAAGGAGAGGCCGACTGGCCGAGTCGCCGAGAGATGCTGTGGCGTCTGTTCTTTCTTTTCTTTTTGATCTTTTCTTTTCTTTTTTTAATTGTGTTGTCTTTTTCTATTTTTTATTAGCCTAGGTCAACTGGTCAAAAGGTTATTGTTTTAGTTTTGTTTTTTTTTTAACATGTCAAAACGACGTTGTTTTGCAAAAAAAAAATGTTTGGGGTTGCCTGGGCAACACCAAGCACAACTACATCCGCCCCTGGAATTAGGTAGTATGTAATATCCAATTAAATGAAAAAAATTGAACAAATAAATAAATTAACAACAAAAAAATTGAATCGAAATATACTTTGTCAAAAAAAATGTTGAATCAAAAAAACTTTGAATCCAAACAAACCACCTTTCTAATTGGTTCAACCATTCCCAGCCCATATATGAGTTTTCCCCTATCAATATTTGGGTTTTTAGAACGCTTTTTGGGTGAATGACAAATCTATTCGATGTACTTTAGTGTTTTTTACAATTAATGGAACATACTAAAAATTGATATCTTAATACAACGTACTTTACCACGTCGTTATATATTATGTAACGTGCCCTAACAACGTTAAAAAGACAACTAAAATGTCATTGAAATAAGAAAAAAACTAATACCCGTTAAATATACTTAATATTCGTTAGACTATATTGGTTTGATAGTCAACTTCCTTACTCCTCACACTCCTTAGTTAACCACCCACCACCATTAGTCCACCCCACCACCATAAATCACCACCATTTCCTAAATCAAAATGAAAATCCCCAATTCAAGACCAAACAAGAAACCCAAATGGGATTTCATGTATATTCAAGAAACCTAAAATTAATTCCATAATATGAATTGAACGCCATAATGTAAAGGGGACCGACATAAATCAAAACCCAACAACGAGGTTCATCTTTAGCTCTATATATGTCGATTGCAGAAGTTGTTCATGGCGGAACCCAATTCTCCGTGTTGCTAATGAAGTGGAACCCAACAATTCATCCCATTGTTCCATAAAACCAGCAATCATGCAAGCTATCACAAGAGCATACTATTGTTATCTATGGCAATATTCAAACTCAGCATATTCAAACCCAAATTTGGCTTGGTTTTAGATTCTAGGGTTCAAAAAAATTAGAAACTAAGGTTCGAATTAATTGATTTGATTCGAAATTTCGAATTATAGGGTTTGATTTTTTGGGTTTGATTTTGAATTTCATTTTGGTTTGATTTTTGAGTTTGATTTTGGGATTTGCGTTTCTAGGTTCACAAAATGTGTATATCCATGGTTTGAAAGTGGAAAAATGCAAGGTACAGATAAATAAGAATAAAGATGAAAAAGATGTTACTTATTTAACGATTTTTATTTATTTTAACGAGTTAGTTCATTCTGTTAATTAAAATTAACGTCATCCAACTTATTTACATTATTTGTAACGAGACTCAAAAGTATGTTACAGTATGTTGTCGATTTATAGTATATTACATTTGAAGTAAACAAGGGTGTAGTACATTCTATGTTTTTGTAATTATTCTCTTTTAGAACAACCCATCTTCTCTCAAATTATCACTTCTATTTTTCTATGGTGGCAACAATGAAGATCATTTGGGGGGTGTTGGACATATAACAACCGAGAAATTAAGAGAGAAAGAAGTGAGAAATTTGGAGATGAATGAACAGGGAGAGAAAAAAATGGATGAAGCAGAAAAGGTATGAATTGAGAGAGAGAGAGAGAGAGAGAGTTGTTTATAGGAGAATTAAATGGGTAGAGGGCATCAATTCAATTTTTTAGGCACAATTATAGCTAGTTTTGGGGAGATGAGACGAGTTTTTTTTTCTCAAATTATTCCATTTTAAAATTATAATTCCCAAAATAACTCACATTTGAAACTATTTTCCAAAATGACCATATTTTTAGAACTCGCTACATGGTGTAGTGAGTTCAACGTTTGACCGTTGAAACTCGCTACACCATGTAGCGAGTTTAGTTAAATAAGGGTTTAAGCGTTTGAATTGATCAACTGTGATTAACAAAACAAAACTCGCTACACCGTGTAGCGATTTCACGCAAACAACAGTGAACTCGCTACATGGTGTAGCGAGTTTAGAAAGGCCAGTTTATAGAAGATAAGGTTTTCGGATCCAGATCCATTCCCATTCTCATATCTTCTCATACTTGCTTTCAAAAAAAATCTTCACATTATTTAATTTCGTCAGAATCGTTAAAGACCAAGAATCAAGATAAATTAACATCATCTTAAACATTGTTTTCACTTGTGTTTAGATATAAAATTTAAGTTATTAACTCTGTTTTAGTATATTATAGATATAAATGTTAGGGTTTTGTTATATAGGTTTTAACACTTTGATTTCGTAATGTAGGGTTAAAGATGAACGGGGGTTCAATCATTTTCATGTGCTATTGGGGAGGTGATGATGAACAACCATTTGATGATCCTCATTTTCAAAAAGGGCCAAAATGTGCAATTAGGGCTAATTGTCGATGGACATACAATGAGTTGATTGATAAATTATATAAAAAGATGGGCTTAGATCAGTCATAATATGATTTGGGGGTCATTTATAGATGTCATCATACTTTGATAGCGGGATTGGTGAGTACTTTACTTTTCGTATTGAAGATGATGAGTGTATGGATATAATGTTTGATGTTTTAGCTAAATTTGGGGGGATGGGTAATTTGCAGCTGTATGTGGTTGTAAAATTGATTGAAAATCAACGTTATCCAGAGTTTGAAACACTGCACACAGAGACCATGTATGGGTATTCACCAAGTTGTAACCTTGATGCAGGGGTTAGTCCAAGTACACAAACAATTGTATCAACCCAAACACCAAATTATGATGATGGGGCATGCCAAAATGATCATGTTAATGACGATAATTCTGAAGATGATGTAGATTATGAAGAAGAAGAAGAAGACACTGATGTAGATGCAATGCTAGACGATGATGATGATGAATATCAGGAGGGTAGTAGTGATTCTGATGTCGATTTGGGAGAGGGTGATAATGGGCCGATTGATGATGACGTGGAAACATATTTGGTTCATTATAAAGCGTCGAAAAATCGAAGGTATGTGAGAGCAGATTATCCTTTTTACATTGATATTGGTTGTTCTGCTCGACAAGAAGAAGGCTTCATTAATTACCATAATGCACCTAGTTTTCCAGTTTGGGATCCGGAGAAACATGAAATTGCTAAAGGGATACGCTTTTCTAGCAAGAACGAGGCACAATTTGATATAAAAAGGTACCATATTCGCACTAATCGTCGGTTAAGAGTAAGAAAGAGCACAACTCACACATGGGTAATTGAATGTCTATTGAAAAAAAATTCATGCAATTTTTATGTTCGTGTGAGTAGGAGGAAGTTTGGCTATTGGGAAGTGACCAAGTATAAGGCTCCTCATTGCTGCTTATATTCTGGAGAAAGTCGAGATCACCCCAACCTAGATGCGAAGTTTATTGGTTGGCAAGTAGTTAGTCTTATTAAGGCCGATTCAGATGTCAAGGTTGGAGTTATATTGCACACATCAGTTGTATGTTTGGAAAGGAAATTACATATAAGAAGGCATGGTATGAAAAGCAGAAGGGCATTGAAAAGGTTTTTGGAGATTGCGAGGAATCTTATATAAGATTACCCCACGTCCTAGCAGCCATCCAAAAATACAACCCAGAACAATTGTTGAGTATACTCATCCTCCTCCTCCTATCGGTGAATTACACATGTTTCAATGGGTGTTCTGGCATTTGGGCCTTGCATTGAAGCTTTCTCTCATTGTCGGCCTGTCATTTCTGTTGATGGAACATTCCTTCATAGAAGATATAAAGAGGTAATACTGATTGTCATGGGCGTTGACGCCCAAGACAGTATACTCCCTCTTGCATTCGCTGTTGTTGAAAAAGAGGACTGGATGAACTATCGTTAGTTTTTATATATATGTTCTTTGCAGGCATATTATAAATAGTCATGAAGTATACTTGATATCTAACCGTCATCACGGCATTCTTAAAACTATAGCGGAAGATACGTGGTGGCCAATGTGTATCATCGATATTGCTTGAGACATATGCGAGCAAATTTCTTAGATAAGCATAGAGGGGAAGGTTTGAAGTATCTATTTTGGAGAGCGGGTATAGCAAGTCAAGATAGAAAATTGAAATCTACCTTAGAGAGTATCCGTTCAATTAACCCCGAGGCAATTGCATGGTTTTTTAATTTAGATGCCAAAAAATGGACATTGGCACACGATGGTGGTTACAGATATGACATTATGACTACTAACATGTCTGAGGTTTGTCATGAAAGGAGCCCGTGGGATGCCAATCACATCAATTGTTGAAACTGCCTTCTACCGTTGTGTGGAGTACTTTCAAGTAAGGCATGTATTTCACTTAATGCCTTAGGAGGTAATCATGATAACCCTAACATCAATCCCCTACACCAATTTAGCCAGAAAGTTCATTACCGATACTTGAAGAATAGCGAGAAAGGTATGACACATCAGGTAAGGAGGTTCAACAATCATGAAATGGGGGAGTATCAAGTGATAACCGCACGTCAGGGTGATAAAGGTGGAAATATCCAAATAGTCTGATTTAATGAGCGTACCTGCACATGTGGTAAATGGGCTGTCGATCACATGCCCTGTTCCCATCTTCTTGCATGTTGTCATGCACAACATCTTGATGTTCGTTCTTTCGTTTCTCCATTTTACACCATTAGGGAATACTACAAGACATGGAAGGGAACATTTGAACCAATCCACCATGAGGATTATTGGGATGTGGATGGTTTGGTGCCACGTTTTTTCCCTAATCCCCACCTTCGACATTCTGCGAAGTCCGGACGGCCTAGATCAAGACGCTTCTGAAATTTTATGGACTTTCAAGCATATAAATGGAAGACTCTGTGTTTATCATACAAACAAGAAGGCCACAATCGTCATAGATGCCCAAATGTATGGGAGTAGAAGAATGTTTTCCATGTAATTTATGTTTGAGTTGTTGGATTTACTTTGTATTTCATTTGGATTTCGTTTGAGTATGACTTGGATGTAATTTTGATTTTTTATACAGTTTGTGTTGTTTGTTGTTTGAATATAACTTTGTTTTTCATTTGGATTTAGTTTGACTTGAATTCAGTTTCAGATTTCAGTTTCTGTACAAAAACTTAAAAAAACATACAATAAACATCCAAATAAAACCTTGAAAAACCATACAGAAAATCCATAAATATTTTCTTACATCTAAATAAAACAACTAATACCACAAAGTTTTATTACATCTAAATAAAAAAATAGTTTCACTTATTTCTCCTCTCATACTTTCTGTCATAGGCAGCCGGGGTGAACTTCTTTGTCGGATGCCGCTCCCGAGACCCTCTTCTAATCAACTTGTCCCGTTGAGCTGAGGTAAGACGTACCCCACTAGATGAAGTCGCATACGGATAAGAGAAGGGTGGAATATCCGCTCGTGAGGATAATAAAGGAACCCTAAAGCCACTTCCCGAATATACGGGCGTGTGAAAAGTCCTAGGTGGAGGGTCAACGAAATCATCATCATCATTAATAGCCCCACTCACCTGACTCGGGCCGTGGTGAGGGTAAACACCTGAATAAATACCCTCATCAACCTCATATCTAATCCTCTCCTCTGCCTCCTCCACCTGAGTAGGTCCCCACTGTGAAGGATAATCAAAGAGTCCATCATACTGAGTCTCGGAATTTGGCTGGACCTCGGGCTCTGGTTGAACCTCAGGATCTGGCTCATCTGGCTTGTCATGCAAGTCCATTTGTGGTTGTGGCTGTCCACGACGTCTAACGCGATGCGGTCGAGGTTCTACCCCCTGTACGCGATCTACCGGTGCTGGAGGTGCTGCACCCTCAAGTCGTTGCAGATCCCTAATGTTAGTGAGCATATGTCTAATCAACCTCCGCATTTCACCTTGTTGCGGATACGACATATGCTGCTCCTCCTCATTGGTGATATACATATGTTGAAGGTTTTGCACCTGTTTTATAGCAAAAAAAAAAAGAATGAAATGAGACATAAGTTAATAAATTGATGTTTTTTAAAAAATAACTAGAAAAAATAATGAAAAATGTAAATACTTACCATGCCATATATGTAAGTACCCAAATTCGGACCGCTCTCCATCCGAGCATACGTGAAACATCGGGGACTCACGCATACGTGATCCCGAAGACCCGTAACCTCCAAAAAGTCCAAAACCATAAGCCAAACCAAGGAAAGACCTTTCAGGGATAAAATGGAACAAAAGGACTTTGCAGGAATTACAAAAAATGGCCACTTGACATAGTGGTCCATACGGACCACTTTGCAAAATGAAGAATGGTCTGTACGGACACTTCCTTCAACACGCCAAAATGATGAAAAAATCCCCTTAAAGTCTACAATATTCCCTGAAATCCAGGAAAGCCAAAAAATTGGTAATGACACAAAGGTCTGTACGGACCATATTGCAGATTTTTTGAGCCTATAAATAGAGGGCTCCCCCTCTCATATTTTTCACACCTCTCTTATCTCCTCTCTCTCCCAGCCTTATGGCTCCCCTCTAAGCCTTCCCGGCCTCTTCCGGCCCCTCCCGAGGCCTCTCGAGCCATCCTGAGGCGCTCCCGAAGCCCTGTCGAGCCATCCCAAGGCGCTCCCGAGCCATCCCGAGGCACTCCCAAAGCATCCTGAAGCCTGCCGAGCCATCCCGAGGTGCTCCCGAAGCATCCCGAAGCCCTATCGGTCCATCTCGAGCCATTCCGAAGCATCCCAAAGCCCTGCCGGTCCATCCCGAGGCATCCCGAAGCATCCCAAAGCCCTGCCGGTCCATCCCGAGGCATCCCGAATCATCCCGAAGCCCTGTCGGTCCATCCCGAGGCATCCTGAAGCTCTGCCGGTCCATCCCGAGCCATCCCAAGGCATATCCTGAGCCATTCTGAAGCATCCCGAAGCCCTGTCGGTCCATCCCTAGGCATCCAAAAGCATCCCGAAGCTCTACCGGCACACACTGGTCCATCCCGAAACATCCTGAAGCTCTGCCGGTACATACCGGTCCATCTCGAAACATCCCGAAGCTCTGCCGGCACACACACCGGTCCATCCCGAGGCAATCCCGATCCATCCCGATCGACCCCGAAGTCTCAATCAAACACATTCCCCCGCGGAAGATAGACACAAACCAACATTGGTAAGGCCTCCTTCCAAATCTCATTCAATTAATTTCAATATTTAAACATTTCTTTTAAATACATAGTCAACAATGTAGACATTATTTTTCAAAATGCATTTTTAAAAGCACACACACACACACACAACTTTTTAAAGAAAGAAGGGTGTCTAAAGACTCGTGTATCCGAGGCGACTCGGGTGAGCTCAACTATCTCTTCCCGAGGCATAACTTGACCTCCGAACTCAAAATCTCATAACATAACAAAACAAAAAACAAAAACAAGGCCTTCTCTCAATGTTTTGGACCCAATCAAAACGGCGTGGCGACTCTACGAAAATGCAGCACGACCGTTGTTTTGGACAAATTTCAACAAGTAAATTTATCTAATCAAGGATGTTTGGGCACAAATGGAATACAATTCTCAAAGCAGGATGAACGCAAGGATGTAATGAGGACAAGTGTAGAGTGAGAGTAAGCAAAATTGTGTAACGTGTATACAGGTGCATTCTAGGAATAATATATAGGCGTGAATGTAACTGAAAAAACAACAACTTGAATGACATGCTGATATTTCGCCTAGAATCTCGCCATTTGTTGATGAAGATCAGCCGTTATCCCTTGGTTGGTGGATGAGACCGTTGTGTTGTTGCTTGACCAAGTCCATGCAGTCGTTTAAATGAGCTATTTTTATTTATATTTTTGTTCCTGAAAAATAGGAAAATACAACAAACAGTTTCAAGGCGTTAGTCCAAGATGTAAGTTAAGACGTTACCTCAAGATGGATGTCCAATATGTAGAACATGTTAGGTGGAAATTTTAGGGTTAAACAGTTGCCCCCAAAATATTAAGGCTTTCCAAGCTATTTACGGAAGGTCTTAATGTTTTGACAAGTGTATCTTCACGTGACGGTTGAAAGGAAGTTATAGAGTCATGAAAGGAATCAGTAACCGTCATTCTCGGATGGCTCTATTATCAACAAATCTTTTCAAATCCCTTCCATACCGGTGTCTTTCTCTTCCTATATTATGGCAAGATCATCCTAGACGGTGCAATATTCATCCATATTCGCTAAGTTCAAAGCTGCAATATTTCTTCAAAAAGTAGGTTTGATTCATCGCACCATAATATCGGTTTTCTTGATAGATCCAAACTAACATATATTTGTTATTTGCAGTGACTCGATCCGGCTTTACGACAAATGACATTGTGGCCAAGTATAAAGGCAAGAAGAAAATAGAAGAGAATATACCTAAGGTGGACGATAAGGTTACTTTGAAGAGAAAAAGAGAGGACCAAGATACCAATACGGAGAAGCAGACTCAGAGTGAGGAGGTACTAGAGAGTCAGGTAATTAGTTATTCGAATTTTTGTACAGATACTCCTTCATTCTGGTCAATATCACTTGTTTTGTTGATAACAGGCTGTTTCGATTGCTAAGTTGATGTCTAAAGAAATCAGAATGTGGAAGGTAAAATGCGACACCTTAGACATGGATAGGGCTAAATATGAGAAGGATCTGAAGGACGCTGCCAAGATAATAAGTGAGAATAATTTAGAAGTCATGGCTAAGGGTGAAGAAATTTTAAAATGGAGGTCCAGGCTTGCCAGTGTTGATGTGAGACATGAGAGGGAGAAGAGAATACTACGTGATGATATGGTGAATGAAACTGCGAAGGCAGTTTTTGAAGCAAGAATCCAAATGATCAAGGAATTTCAAGAAGGAGAGCACGTGAACTGGGACTTGGATGATGAGAATGCAGCTTTGCAGAGGATTATTGATGAAAAAGCAGATGAGGTTACCTCCAGGAAGGTTGAGCAGGTTGATGATGCTCAAGACAGTAACACTGAATGACTATAGGATGTTTTACCTCTGTTTCTTAAAAACAATTTGATGAGGGTTTATCCTCAAGGAAAATTTTTTAATTTGTAAGGACTCATAAGAGTCAATACATTAGCTTTTTTGGAGATGTTGGGTTGGTTCAACATCTTAACCTGGTGGGGTGTTTTGCCCTTTCTTCTTGGATTTTTACATTGAGACTGCTTTGTTGATTATAGACTCTTTGTTGTTCATTGGTAACATGTAAATGTTACAACCACTTTACGGGGATAACATGTCAATGTTATTACCAAATTGAAAAGACAACATGTACCAATGTTGTAACCAAGTTGAAAAGACAACATGTAACAATGTTGTAACCATTGGTTCCCAAATAGTGAGAAAACGTGCGCTCAGGCGAGGTTACGATAACCAATAGACTTAGAAAAGATGTAAAATCTTTTAACCGTAGAAGGTAAATACCTTAACGTGCGCCAAGGCGAAGTTATTGCAACCAACAAATTTTAGAAAAAATGTATAATCTTTTAAACCGTAGCGGGTGTTACCTTACAACTTAGAAATGTTGACGGGATGCATCACTGCACATGTTGACCTTTCAAGTGGATGCTTTGGACTGTCTTATTGTTTAATGACATCTTGCAAAACAGCAATACGTTAGAGCTGGGTGTTAGCTCTAGCTAACACCCCTCCAATGCTTAAGTCAGTAGAGGTTTGATGTAAGTAAAAAGGAAAGAAAATTAAAAGAGACTAGTTTGAGATGAAGCTCGTACATGGGTGTGGAAATTGCAATAAATGTCAACTTACATGTAATAATGCTTCAGGTGTAGGGCGTTCCAACTTCTAGGTATTCGGATGCCGTCTGGGGTAGACAACCAGTATGCACCTTTTCCTACTTCAGTGTCAACAAGGTAGGGACCTTCCCACTTCGGAGCTAATTTTCCTGCGTGCAATTCCCGGGTATTTTGGAATACTTTTCTTAGCACCATGTCCCCAGCCTGAAAGCGTCTTATTCTTACATTCTTGTTGTATGACCTGGCAATTCTTTGTTGGTAGGTGGCCATCCTTATCTTGGCTATGTCCCTGAGTTCATCCACAGTATCTAAATCCTGGGCCAGAAGGCGGTTATTGTCTTCAGGAGTCAGCAATCCATATCTTGCGGTTGGAATTGTTGCTTCTATGGGGAGTACAACTTCAGTGCCAAATACTAAAAAATATGGTGTCTGTCCTGTAGCATTCTTAGATGTTGTCCTGTCAGCCCATAGTACAAGTGGTAATTCGTCAGCCCATCTTCCCCTTTTCTGATCCAAACATTTTTTCAGATTGCTGATGATCAACTTGTTGCTTGACTCAGCCTATCTGTTGGCTTGAGGATGTACAGGGGTTGACGTTATCAGTTTGATTCCCCACCTTGAACAGAAATCCCTTGTCTTTTTGCTAATAAACTGAGAACCATTGTCACAAATGATTTCTGAAGGAACACTAAATCTGCTCAAGATGTTCTTCTTTAAAAAGGATATAACCTCCCTGTCTCGTATTTGAACATATGCTTCTGCTTCAATCCATTTGGAGAAGTAATATGTCATGGCTAACATGAACACTCTTCCTCCCGGAGCTTTTGGTAACTTGCCGACTATATCCATACCCCATTGCATGAAAGGCC
Organism: Adenophora triphylla var. japonica; assembly: GCA_022495995.1. NCBI lineage: Eukaryota > Viridiplantae > Streptophyta > Magnoliopsida > Asterales > Campanulaceae > Adenophora > Adenophora triphylla. The sequence goes on along the minus strand of JAFEMH010000205.1, from coordinate 165,807 downwards.
AAGATGAAAGTACGGGGTGAAGAGGTTCGGCGGGTTGATGCAAGATGTTGCTATGCCGTTGACAAGCGTCGCACTTTAAAGCAAAATCCATTGCGTCTTGTCTCATAGTGGGCCAGTAGTATCCCGTTTTAAGGGCTTTGGAAGATAACGACTTCCCCCCAGAGTGATTCCCACATTCACCCGCATGTAGATCATTTAGGACTTCCTCAACTTCTCTGGGCTCTAAACACATCATGTAAAGACCTGTCGCAGACCTTTAGAACAATTTATTATTAATTAAGGTGAACTGGGACATCTTCATCCTGAACGACCTTTGATTCTTGACGTCCAGTGGAATGGTTCCGTCTTGTAAATACCGAACAATAGGTTGGATCCATGTTGACACCGCACCATGGCCTGGAGAAGATGCTTCCGAATGACCTAGGGCTATGCATTCTTCAGTTTGGTCAATGGCTGGATATTGGATGAATATGATTGGGATGTTGGTATTTATCATCGCCCCACATGTTGACCCTAAGTTGGCCAAAGCGTCGGCTTCAGCATTTTCTTCGCGTGGTACCTGTTCCAAGGAAAAACTAACAAAATGCGCGGCTAGCGCTTTAACATACTGGAGGTAAAGTGTCATCCTGGTGCTCTTAGCTGCATAAGATCCGTTAAAATGATTAACTAGTAACAAAGAATCAATAAATACGGTAAGATGAGTAACTTCTAAACTAAGAGCAGTAGATAAACCCATGATCAAAGCTTCATATTCAGCTTCTTTATTGGTTGCCTGGAATTCACAAGAAACCGCCTGGGGGATCAACTCGCCTTGAGGCGACTTTAATAAGATGCCCAGTCCTGCGCCCCTTGAGTTGGATGCTCCATCTGTGAACAATGTCCAGTTACTGGGAGTATTATTACCTTTGAGGTGTTGGACTTCTAGCTCCACCTCAGGTTGCAAGGTAGCACTGAAATCGGCTACAAAATCCGCCAGGGCTTGTGACTTAATGGCACTTCTGGGTTCGTAAGAAATTTCGTACGTGCTGAGCTTGACTGACCACTTGGCCATTCTTCCTGACATCTCAGGAGTTCTCATAACAGTCCTGATAGGATAGTTAGTTTTCACAATAATAGGATGCGTTTCGAAGTAATGACGTAATTTAGTAGATGCAGTGATTAATGCGAGAATAAGTTTTTCTAGATGGGAGTACCTGGTTTCCGCATCTAGAAGAGATTTACTTACATAGTAAATGGGACATTGACTGCCTTGATATTCCTTTAACAGGACAGCACTGACGGCGCTCTCAGATACGACTAAATATATATAGAGGGGTTCCCCAGGTTCTGGCTTAGCGAGGAGAGGTGAAGAGGTGAGATACTTTTTGAGGTTGAAGAAGGCTTCTTCATGTTGCTCGGTCCACTGAAACAACTTGTTCTTCCTCAAGACGTCATAAAACAACTTGCACTTTTCGGAGGATTTGGAGATAAATCGATTTAGGGCCGCTACTCGCCCTGTCAATCTTTGTACATCTTTGATGTTTCTAGGGGACTGTAGGCTGAGGATAGCTTTGATCTGTTCTGGGCTGGCCTCGATTCCCCTCTTAGTCACCATGTACCCCAAAAACTTCCCAGCTCTAACCCCAAAGTTGCATTTGGAAGGGTTCAACTTCATATTGAAGGCTTCTAAGATGTCAAAGGCTTCTGCCAAGTGTTTCACGTGATCTTCCATATTCTTGGACTTTACCACCATGTTATCTACGTATACTTCCATTGTTTTGCCGAGATGGTCCTTGAACATCTTGTTTACCAGTCTTTGATAGGTTGCCCCTGCATTTTTTAACCCAAATGGCATGGCAATATAACAATATATACCTTCAGGATTTATGAAGGCGGTATCTTCTTGATCAGAAGGCTCCATTTGGATTTTCTGATAACCTAAAGAAGCGTCCATGAAGGTCAGCACGTCGTGGCCAGCTGTTTCATCTACTAGGGAATCAATATGGGGTAATGGGAATGGATCCTTGGGACATGCTCTATTCAAGTCCGTAAAGTCTACGCATACGCGCCATTTCCCGTTTTTCTTCTCGACAACAACCACATTGGCGAGCCACCTAGGATACTGCACCTCTCTGATCATCTTTGATTTGAGCAGTCTCTCTACTTCCTCCTTAATGTTTTGATTCCGTTCTTGGGAAAATTTCCTCCTCTTCTGATGGACTGGCTTAATGGTAGGGTCGATATTCAACTTGTGAGTTATGATGCTTTTATCTATCCCAGTCATATCTTCATGTTTCCAAGCGAAACACAACCTTCTACTCTTTAGAAAGTCAATCAATTCTTTCTCAATTTCAGGGGGTAAGTCAGCTCCAACTAGCACGTGGGCATCAAGGTTAGAGGCATCTACAGGCACTTTTCTTACGTCATACTCTGCAGCCTCCAAGATGTCCTTGACACCTTTCTGTAATTGCTATGCTGGACGGGAAATAGAACATGCTTTCATATCTATTTTATAACATTCCTTAGCAGCTTGTTGGTCTCCTTTTACCTTGATTACCCCCAAGGTGTTGGCATCTTAAGGCACTAGTGGTATGTGGATGGAACTGCTTTCATACTATGGATCCATGGTCTTCCCAAGATGAAATTATAGGCTGATGGACAATCAATATCACAAAACCTTTCCATGGAGTTCAATCCTTCAACATAGACTGACAATTTGATTTCTCCAATTGTTTGCTTGGTCTCTCCACTGAACCCGACTAGAATGGAGGAATTCTTCACAACTTTGGTTAAGGGAATTGACATTTCTTCTAATGTGCTCTTCATGACCAAGTTTACTGAACTCCCGTTATCGACCAAGATACGCTTGACCTTACAATTGGCAATTTGCAAGGTGATGACTAACCCGTCATGATGGGGATCCAAAATATTTTCCTTATCATCTTGATCAAAAATGATCTGCTGGACCAGGGAAACATCAGGACGTCGTGCTGGTAACTCCATCTTGTCTTCCTTGGAATCTTTGGCATGACGTTTTGCTGCAGAGTACGTGGTGCCACAAATGTCTGACCCTCCTGTAATAAAGTTGATCACCTTAGTTGCAGGAGGAGGTGAAGACGGAGTATCAGTGACGGCTTCCTTTACTTCAGCCCGTCCTTTCCTTTTTTCGAGTAGATCTTTGAGGAGGCCTTTAGAGAGTAAGTGGCTGATTTCCTTCCTCAAGGCAATTCAATTTTCCGTAGTATGGCCAAAATCTTCATGGTAAGCACACCATTTAGATTTGTCCTTTCAGGGTGCTGTTCTGTCAGTTGCATTTGGCCATCTTGCCTTGCTTCCTAAGTTATTCATCGCATGTAGGAGCCCTGAAACGTCGACAGAAAAACAATAATCACTAATCTTAGGATAAGCGGTTTCATCCTCAACACCATCATCTTCTACAATATTAATTTTAGGAGAGTCGGTTTTAGAGTAGGGTTTTCCCCTGTTAGATCAATAGTGAGAGGATCTGCTTTTCTGTCATGATTTTCGTATGTTGACGTCTTCTTTGACGTCTTACCATGAATCATTTCGTCTTCTTCTAGCCTGATGAAACGAACGGATCTCGTCCTGACTTCTTCTAGGCTCCTAGATGGGAACATGAAAAGATCTTGGTAGAAGGGTGATTCCCTCTTCAGGCCCATCTTGAAAGCCACTGTTGCAGTTGACACGTCAATGTGAGGAATGCTTACGGCCTCCTTGTTGAACCTGAACACGTAGTCTTTTAAGGTTTCGTCATGTTATTGCACAATCCTGTAAAGGTCACTTGTTAATTTTTCAAAGACACGATTGCAAGAAAATTGGTTAAGAAACATGTTAATTAATTGAGAGTAAGATGAGATGGAATTCATAGGTTGATTGGTCAGCCACATCAAGGCGGAACCAGATAAGGTGGACCCAAAACCCCTACATAAACAAACTTCTTTAAGATGGGGAGGAATGCTGATGATGTCCATCTTTTCTTGGTACAAGGCTATATGCTCTGCAGGATCTGTCGTGCCATCATATTGTTTCATGGGAGGTACTTGGAATATCTTAGGGATCTCCACTCCAGCTATAGCAGGAACAAAGCGTGAATCCTGATGGCTGGTTGGAGATGCCTAGTTGAAGGGCAAGGTGACTCCGGGAACCTTCATGAGGATTTTCTTGAGTTGTTGTACTTCTCTTGCAAGGGCAGTATCTGCAACAGGATTAGTGGAAACTACGGGATTGAAAGGAGTATTGAACAGGTTAAAACTCCCTGTTTGCCCCACAGGAGGTGGGGTCGCAAAAGTGAAACATGATGACAGCGACATTGGGTTGGATGTGACGGTGATGCTTTCAGTCTGAACAGTACTGAATGTGGATGTGCTGCCTTGTCCACCTTGCACGCTCGTCCCGGCACCTGGAAAAAGAGTCCTACGCTGCAAAGGGGAAATCTCGGGAGTGCTGACAACTAGAATGCTGCGCCCTGAAGCCGAAAAATCGCTTCGCAATTTGTCGAGGTGAGTGAAGATAGTCTGATTGGTATCCTGCTGTCCATCGAGTTGGTCTTTCAGTTGCTGCATCATACTCGTCATAGCAGTTATAACTTCTAACGAGATTTCAGGTAGCGTCATGGACGAAGATCCACCCAGGCTGAGCCATTGGCTTTGAGATGTGATAGCACTAGAACACATAGGTGGATGCAGATTAGATGTTACAGGCAAGCTTGACGCGCTGGTTCCTGCCCCAGTTGTGATGATGGGGGTTGATATAGCCGAAGTCGGATTGCTCATCTTGATTAGAATCTAAAAAACCAAAGTTCCCACGGACGGAGCCAAATTGTTTTGGACAAATTTCAACAAGTAAATTTATCTAATCAAGGATGTTTGGGCACAAATGAAATATAATTCTCAAAGAAAGATGAACGCAAGGATATAACGAGGAAACCCTTGGAACAATCGTTCGAGGGAAAAACCTCGGGAGGCTTTTGGAAATCCTACCTAAACCAAAGAAATATTATTGAGTATTAGAGTTTACGAGTACAAGTGTAGAGTGAGAGTAAGCAAAATTGTGTAACGTGTATACTGGTGCGTTCTAGGAATAATATATAGGCGTGAATGTAACTGAAAAACAACAACTTGAATGACATGCTGATATTTCGCCTAGAATCTCGCCATTTGTTGATGAAGATCAGTCGTTATCCCTTGGTTGGTGGATGAGACCGTTGTGTTGTTGCTTGACCAAGTCCATGCAGTCGTTTAAATGAGCTATTTTATTTATATTTTTGTTCCTGAAAAATAGGAAAATACAACAAACAATTTCAAGGCATTAGTCCAAGATGTAAGTCAAAACGTTACCTCAAGATGGATGTCCAAGATGTAGAACATGTTAGGTGGAAATTTTAGGGTGAAACAGTTGCCCCCAAAATATTAAGGCTTTCCAATCTTGACTTTAGATACTGGTTATGTTCACTATTCACATGGCAGACGCATTAAAACGAACATGACAGGCTCGGTCCTTAGGTTCGTTTTTTCTTTTGGCCGGTGGAAATCACTTGTCCTATAGGACCCTCGCCCGGGGATGTTCACCCCGGGAAGTCGAAATACAGGTGCAAAACGAGGGGCTTATAGCCGCAGTGATGGTTTCCACTGACCCAGGATCTAGAATAATTGCGAAAAAGAAGAGCAATCTTTTCCAATCAATTTAGGATTCTGAGAAAACATGTTTTAAGTAAATTAAAACAACAAAAAAAACATAAATAAAAAAAGGAAACTGCATGTCGCATGAGCTTTCCCCCTTTTATAAAAAAAAGGTTCTTCCCAAGTCTAAACCTTACCCTTCACCCCCTCCAGCGAACCGAGAGTGGTTGAGAGTACCCGGAAGCCGTCTTTTCAGTGTCGAAGCTGCAAGGTCCGACAACCTTTCCAATTCAGCCGTCACAACAGTCCGTTACTCTCCCATGGCTGGGTCGACATATGACAGTGAGGGAAAAGGGATTCTGCCCCCGAGAAATTTCCCAACAATGGAAGAGGTTTAGCAAGTTGTCAGAACTCTTGAAAAACGACAAGGCGAGCAACAGGCTTGGATCGAAGGTGCCATGCATCATTTCGGAACATTGGCCACCCCCAGCCAGCTGTGGCTCCCGTGAAAAAAGAGGATGTGCCCGCTCCCTCAGCTCCCAGAGTCTCTCAATAAACTCTGGGACCTAATCCTTGCCTCTATACGAGCCCGTAGCTACGACGTGAAGTCACAAGACCTACCAGGGAGGGACATGCCAAATCAATGCCCCGAAGTCCCGAGACCGCCACAAACTGTCAAGCACATTTGGTGGGACATCTGTGACTGCCCCGCATGTCTAGATGCTGATTTCCAAGATGAAATAAACGAGGACCATCCCCCAAGAAGAAAAAAAATCCTCTTCTCAAAAAAAGCTGAAAAAGAGGTACGAAGCCAGTGATCCCACAGTTGGAACCCTAGGAGAGCCATCTGGAAAGTTTGACTACTATGTCATTTACTCCAACAAATCTCCTCAGCCTAACTCAACTCAAGATCATGGCCATTTCTGCTCCATGATAAGCTGGGACGAGCTCCACACAGCAACAAATGGTCAAAGCATCCTTGCACCCCCACTTTTATCTTGGGAAGACATCAAGGCCATCGTCAAAGCCCCAACCAAAGCAATAACGGTGAACGAGCTGAGGTGTGATGTATGGTCGTACGCTAACCAGGGCCCTCCCATGACAGAATTGGGAGAAACAAGTAAAGGAGAAGTAAAGCCTGAAGTAAACGTGCTGATGCATTTCGGCCAGATCCATGTGAATCCTCCAATGACATACAAAAGGCCAGCCATACCGGAGCCTCGAATCGAGAAAGGCCCCTTCGCCAAAGAAGCTGAAGTGCTTGACCCAAAGGCTGAAGACCCGATCTTGACCCAGCTCAAGCGCACTCAAGCCAACATATCCCTTTGGTCCCTACTCACTTCCACTTATCCTCATAAGCTCAAGCTGGAAGAAAGTCTAGCCCAGACCATGGTTCCAATCAATGTGACCCCGGATGAGGCAGTTCAAATGATCGGCAACATTCACTACGGTAACATCATTACCTTCACTGAGCTCGATCTGCCAAAATTTGGGGCTAACCACAACGAGCCTCTCTACATCACCATTCAACTCGACGAGCGTTGCCTCCCCGGGTCTTGGTAGATGGAGGATCGGCCATGAATGTCCTCCCTGCCAAAATGATGGACTTGCTAGGAATCAAGCCAACCGATCTAAAGTCATCAACTCAGACGATCAAAGCTTATGACTCAACGTCTCTCTCAGTCTTGGGGGTAGCCACTCTGAACCTGTGGTTCGAAAAGCAGATGATATCAACAGACTTCCAGGTTATCGACATCCCAATCACCTTTACTGCCATCTTGGTGCACCAAATAAATGGGGTGGCATCCACTCTACACCAATGCGTGAAATTCGTTAAAGGAGGTGATCTCACCATCATTTACTCCACAATGTAACTACAGAAGGGACCAACACAAATGGCATGCCGGTCTTAGAAATCAAGCATGACGACGAAGGCATGATGTTGACGGGGTTCACGGTTGAAAGCCTGAAAGCTCAAGTATGCCACATAGACCTCCCCCTGACTTGGGACCGGATCCCTCCTCCCATGAAGATGATGAATGTGAGGACCCCGACCCGGAACCTACACGTGTCCCGAGCTGGAGCGTCCTCAAACTAACCCAAATTTCCATTACTTTTAAAACTTTTAATTATCATTCAAAAATAAATATCATTGCTGTAATCATTTCGAAATAAATCTACACCTTTTCACCATGGAGAAATAGTTGACGAACTTAGAATTTAAGAAACTGTTTTAATTACAAAAAGGCCCCGGTTATAACATAAAATAAAGAATTATAAATACAATTCCATAAATGAATTATACCAACGTACACTTTCTAGACCCACCTAATCATACCCCGACAATTCCCACAATATAACTTCCAAACTCCTCACCGCCCTTACTTGGCTGGTCCACCTGTCTCAGAATCTAAAAACAGTAAAGGGAGAGGGGTGAGAATAAATCTCAATGAGCTATTATGAATGCAGCAATATGCCATATAAGATCTGACACATCAAAAGACATATCCACATAACCCGAGAGGCTCCTGCCGCCAACCGTCCCATACCGGTTGGAAACAACGACCATCTCGGCATGAATATATCACAACACATAAGTACGATAAAGTAACACTTAGAAGGATCTTGAGCCAAGGTTTCATCTCCAAAGGATATACACAACCGAGCGGCAGCAAGAATTGAAGAAGCGGTTCGGAACCATGAACAATAACAGTACCATAGGGATTCGACACACAGTCATATCCCGGTGAAACTAGACCATCTACCTCAAAAGGAGATGCTAGCCCACAAATCCCACACAAGGGGGACAATTGGGTTACCAATGTATGAATTATAATGAACTTGGCTCGATGCCATTATAATTCCATACATTGTCCAACAAACAAATAAATCAATACCAAATTTGGATTTACATAACTAAGCACGGTAATAACATACTTGCTTAACCAAACATTGTATGATCCAAAGTAGGGATACATACCACAACAAAGATATCATGAAGATAGCAATACTATATCAAGTATTCAACATATTAGCACAACGGCTATAAATCTTTGTATCAACATGTACAGTTTAGGAATTCCAAAGTAGGGAATCCTACAACAATATCATAACGACAGAAATACTATAACAAGTATTCAACATTATCAAGCACATAATAGATACTTGAATACAATCCACAAAAAGGGATAACAATATATCAACATGGTAAATATACTCATGTCGACCAATATCATAGTGTAACAATAAATTAACACACTATGCATAATATAACCAATGTATATGAACTCAAGGTAAGGCAAGGAAATATCATCAATCCCTCCTACAAGGTCATTATACAATAATACTTAGCCTCTTTAAGGTCTAAGTTGAATCTACCAAGTTGGAATCATAATTGTCTAGTTACCAAACTAGGTTAGCTAATGTTTTCCTAGCAACATTTAAAGTACTTCCACTATTCCATCTTGATCACTTAGAATGTCATTGTGAAGCCAAAGTATTCTACTTTAATCTAGGTTAAAGAGATTTCATTTTGGTTCGAGTTTGATTAGATTTGAACGGCTCTAAAGTTGATACTTTGAAACCAGCCGGGGCACGACTCGTCCGGGGCACGACTCGTCCCCCAGGGCACGACTCGTGCCCCATTGACCTTCCCCTGAATCTGGCGTCCCCAGTAAGGCACGACTTCCCTTTATCCCTAGTCACGACTCGTCCCCACCCTCAGGCACGACTCGTGCCACGGAGCACGACTCGTGACTGAGCCCCAGGATTCAAAATAGAAGCAGAAATCCTTCAATAGCTAGATCAAATTGTTCCCCAACCGAGTTTCCTTGTTTTGTGTGAAACTAGAAAGCTTACTAACTTCATTTTTTACATAATAAATCATTTTAAACCCAAATGTGTTATAATTCTAAGTCACTTATCACATGATTCTCAAGAACCAACTTTTCAACCAAGTGAGCTTTAATTTGTGAACTTAAAGGAAATTCTAACTTTATTAAATTCATTTTAACTCATTTAATCCCAAAGTATCATTTCCTAATTCTAAATCATTCTCACTTAGATTTCCATCCAATATACTACAAATTTTCAAGATTTCCATTTAATCCAATCCAACCCATTTACTTCTACTCTTTAACACTTCCAAGAACAACAACACTTTCTATAACACTAACATTTTCCTCAAATCCAAGAAGGCTTCCTCAAAGCATCAAATAGCCATTAGAACAACAATAACAACATTAAATATTCATGAACATTTAAAGAAGAGAAGGGTCATAATAACTCACTTTAGCTAGAACAAGATGAAATGATGATTTTCTAGGCTTGATCAACTCCTTGCGAAGAACCACTCACAAAAGGACACTTAGATTTGAAAATGGACAAGAATTTCACTTGGTAGAAGTTTAGGAGATGAAGGCTTTCATCAAGCTCTTTCTATGGAGGAAGGTAAGAATGAAAATGAGAAGGAGGAGGAAGGTGAATAGGGGAAGTATGGTAAGAGGAAAAGGAAGCATGGGAGGTATGGGCTTTGCTTTGACTAAAGAGGAGGATGGAGAGTGATTTGGGGAGGATGTCCCCCCACTCTACCTATCCTACAAAGGCTTTCACCCAAAATGGCCATTTTCTTTTAAATGTTCCCAAAGCATTTGAATTAACATCCTCCTACTCAAATATTTATTCCACACTATGATCCTCATTCCACATTTTATTCATTTCCTATTATTATATTTTCCAAATGCTTTATTTATTTCTATTGTTATACTTTTCTAGAACATTAATTTATTGCACTATCATTTATCCTAGCATATGAAATCAAGTATATAAAAATGGACACATAATAATAACAATAATATTAAAACACACAATATGATATTAAAATTAGTGCCTAGGGTTAGGGTCGTTACACTCACTCCCCCCTTAAAGAAAATTCGTCCCGAATTTGACTACCGCTTCCTAACTGTTCAACCCGCATCGGTTACTTATATATACCTCAGACTCCAATTCCCAAATAGTCTCTCCAATGTTGTGATTTCTTCCCCAAGATTCTAATTCCATTAATGATACGATATTACAACTTAATGTTCCAAGAATACCTTACAATTATCACTAACCCGAATTTTCACGACCTCAACAACAATATAAATAAATAGAAGTATTACAACTTATGTCACCAAATATATTACAATATCACATTAAAACTTCAATTACTCTATAAGCTTCTCCAAGCCGATCGATAAGTCAAATCACCAACCTTTTCTAAAGCTTCAAATGGATTAACGAACTTTGGCGCCAATTTACCTTAGGCCTTGCCTCTCCAAACTCACTCCAACAAATTAGAGATCGATATTTTCTTCTCGAACAACGCCTCATACGGTTTTATCTCAATGCTATACTAATAACTGCTATTACACGCACCCAACCACTGGTAATCCCACATCCTATCAACTACTAAAATTCATTGTGCATGCCCATAGCATATCCTTAATAATAATTGATGATTCCTCAAATTTTCACAAAGTTAAACTCAATAGCGTTCCTACATTCCAAAACGATCTTTCCAACAGATGTCTACCTAATCCATTCAATACTATGGGATTTATACTATCAAACTATCTCCAAGATTTATGAGGACTTTATCAATAAATTTTTCATCAAAGTATCTATACTGAGTAGAAAATACAAATCAATTTTCTATACAAAACAACATACCCCTCTTTACTTCCAAGGTAACCCAAATCACAAAATCCATCGTGATAATACTCTCAGCTCAATCTAGAACTCTAAATATATTAATAAAGCTTATAACGTCAAATTTCTATTTTCACATTTATGACCAACCCACCTTATGTCTCGACTCGCTTGAAACGAATTATCTTAATTATCTCATCCTCATTTCTCATGATACAAACATTAAATAACTGTCTACGAAATAATAAATGTAAACATGTCAATAAGACCACGATTCCCATAAACGGAATACTAGTCGACTATATATCATAATTCAATGCTCTAATTATGCTCAGGTCCAGTGACAGATCAATATTCCAATCAAATGGTTGGCCGCCCACAACAGAGCCGAACCAACTCCAAAACAAAACCGAGTCTACTGCGACCAACACAATAACAACCTCACAAATTATCAATCATTTCTCGGATCAAGACTTGAATACAATCAATCATTATAGGGAAACTAGGTTGCAATTTCTACTTGCTTCTGAACAATTTATATCTTTAGGATACCAAGTCTTTCTAAAAGTTACAACATCTTTCAAAATTCCAAAGGATAATATAAAAAGAGATTCAAAGAGACCCGAATGGTTTATTTATTTAAAACCGGCCCATACCAGTTTTAATTAACTAAACCACTCACAATTTAAGAAATTTCAAAAGATTGATAAGCTAACAAAATAACTCGAGTGATTTAATTATCTACAACCGTCCCATTCCAGTGGTGGATAATTAAATTACTCCCAGATTTTAAAGTACACAAAAACGGTTCACTGACTTTAATAAATCAAAATATCCCTGAAGGGTACAAATGCTCATACTGGAGTTCAATTTATAATCCAAAGTTGTAAAGCACTTTTAAAACAATTCCAACAAAATATTCTTGTTTGACCTCTATTTATAGTATAGCCACCACTTATAATATTTATACTTAGTTAATTTCTTTATAAGAAAACACAATCTTGCCATACTATTACTATTTCCGATAAATAACACTAAAACAATCATTAAGCTTATAAACTAGGTAAATCATCCTCAATTCAATAATTCCTCAAGTTGAATATTCAACACTTTTACTTAATTTGAGTCATCTATTCCTTACCTTCGATATTGGTATTGTACTTAGTAACAACGTATCGTAACATCTAGTTCCCAATTAAATACCATAATTTCTAAATAAGAAAATATAATTAGAAATCACATAGATCAATCATTCCCAATTTCGATTAAACATTACGGTATAATCTAACTTACCTCCCTATAACCCTCAACAATTCAAAATCCGTATAGCGTCAATATCTTCCGAGCATCACACCAATCCCTTATATGAGTCGCGCAACTAAGTCAACCTATACGGTGTAATCATCCTAAAGTATCCTGTCTTCCAATAAGATTTATCCTCATTTTATTTTCTCAACTAATAATAATCATCTCTCAAAACAAACCATGTGCATGTTTCACCAATTCCTGAAGTTGATCCTTTAAGTCACCAATAACTGTATCTATTATACTTCTTTGCATTTTCCCTATTTTACCTCTCCATCACTAATACACAATCCACAAATCAAAACGGTCATACTATATATATAAATGTTATCTTAAGTATATCCTTTAAGCAAATTTTCACTGTAATTGTAACACTCCGAAAAATTTAACTAATAACCATTGAGTATCCTACTAGTTTCTAAAATCATTCATACAAATCGTCAACAAGTGCTAACGAATACTTATTCTTCACAGTTACCTATTTAAGATCTCTATAACCCTTTGATTAACCACCAAGTATCATCTTTTCTAAATATAGTACCTTATAGCAACTCAAAATCTCAACATCCTGGTATGATACCTGATGAAAACCTATTTTGAAACTCACACAGAAAACACCACTTAGTCAACTAATAGCACACAAGGCAAAGATATATTAATTCCATAAGATCTCGTACTCGCGATATTTTATAACCCATATAATCCCACTTAGATTATCACTTTCAATACTAGCCCCATATATCTAGTCTCCCCACGGGACACCAATGTATAATTACTCACGCAAGTACACAACCATAAATCACTCTTAATTAGGCCATACTCTCGACAATTACGAGTATGTGACATAATATCAATTAATAATTTACCCGACTCAATTATACACGGAGGTAAATCAAACGTAGATAAGGAGACTCGCTTCTTGCGACAGTCCTCCTCAAACACAACAACTACTCAAATAATTCAGGTTAATATAACGACGATTCACGGATTGGTAACTCGACCAAATCCACCGGCAATACATGCCCACTTAATCACAACTACCAAGATAATTAAGGATGATTCGAGGTACGACCCCATCGGAGTAGAACCTCCAGCACATAAGGCAACCCTTAGGCCAATTATGCAAATAAAGATGAAATGTAATGCCACATGAGAACGAATGTACAAGGATTTACAAAAGTAGGGACCCTAACTCCTGAGACAGGTAGAATACCTCAAATGATGGTGGGGAAATATATCTTTCCATAACTCACCTTTCCTTGATTCCTTGGTTGATTAATATCATTTTCTGCCTTTGAACAAATTCCTGCATTAAACTCTCGACGCAAGTTATCGCACACTCTCACTCAGCTAGACTCTACCCGAGAATTCTAACCGAGCTCGATACCAACCGTGAGGGACCCCGACCCGGAACCTACACGTGTCCCGAGCCGGGAGCGTCCTCAAACTAACCCAAATTTCCATTACTTTTAAAACCTTTAATTATCATTCAAAAATAAATATCATTGCTGTAATCATTTCGAAATAAATCTACACCTTTTCACCATGGAGAAATAGTTGACGAACTTAGAATTTAAGAAACTGTTTTAATTACAAAAAGGCCCCGGTTATAACATAAAATAAAGAATTATAAATACAATTCCATAAATGAATTATACCAACGTACACTTTCTAGACCCACCTAATCATACCCCGACAATTCCCACAATATAACTTCCAAACTCCTCACCGCCCTTACTGGGCCGGGTCCACCCGTCTCGGAATCTAAAAACAAGAAAGGGAGAGGGGTGAGAATAAATCTCAATGAGCTATTATGAATGCAAAGCAATATGCCATATAAGATGCAACACATCAAAAGACATATCCACATAACCCGAGAGGCTCGCCGCCAACCGTCCCATACCGGGTGGAAACAACGACCATCTCAGCATGAATATATCACAACACATAAGTACGATAAAGTAACACTTAGAAGGATACGGAGCCAAGGTGTCATCTCCAAAAGGATATACACAACCGAGCAAAGAAGAATAGTTGAAGAAGCGGTTCCGGAACCATGAACAATAACAGTACCATGTGGATTCCCGACACACGCTCATATCCCCGGTGAAACTAGACCATCTACCTCAAAAGGAGATGCTAGCCCACAAATCCCACACAAGGGGGACAATTGGGTTACCAATGTATGAATTATAATGAACTTGGCTCGATGCCATTATAATTCCATACATTGTCCAACAAACAAATAAATCAATACCACTGGATTTACATAACTAAGCACAGATAATAACATACTTGCTTAACCAAACATTGTATGATCCAAAGTAGGGATACATACCACAACAAAGATATCATGAAGATAGCAATACTATATCAAGTATTCAACATATTAGCACAACGGCTATAAATCTTTGTATCAACATGTACGCTTAGGAATTCCAAAGTAGGGAATCCTACAACAATATCATAACGACAGAAATACTATAACAAGTATTCAACATTATCAAGCACATAATAGATACTTGAATACAATCCACAAAAAGGGATAACAATATATCAACATGGTAAATATACTCATGTCCAACCAATATCATAGTGTAACAATAAATTAACACACTATGCATAATATAACCAATGTATATGAACTCAAGGTAAGGCAAGGAAATATCATCAATCCCTCCTACAAGGTCATTATACAATAATACTTAGCCTCTTTAAGGTCTAAGTTGAATCTACCAAGTTGGAATCATAATTGTCTAGTTACCAAACTAGGTTAGCTAATGTTTTCCTAGCAACATTTAAAGTACTTCCACTATTCCATCTTGATCACTTAGAATGTCATTGTGAAGCCAAAGTATTCTACTTTAATCTAGGTTAAAGAGATTTCATTTTGGTTCGAGTTTGATTAGATTTGAACAGCTCTAAAGTTGATACTTTGAAACCAGGCCAGGGCACGACTCGTCCCCCAGGGCACGACTCGTCCCCCAGGGCACGACTCGTGCCCCATTGACCTTCCCCTGAATCTGGCGTCCCCAGTAAGGCACGACTTCCCTTTATCCCTAGTCACGACTCGTCCCCACCCTCAGGCACGACTCGTGCCACAGGGCACGACTCGTGACTCCGAGCCCGCATTCAAAATAGAAGCAGAAATCCTTCAATAGCTAGATCAAATTGTTCCCCAACCGAGTTTCCTTGTTTTGTGTGAAACTAGAAAGCTTACTAACTTCATTTTTTACATAATAAATCATTTTAAACCCAAATGTGTTATAATTCTAAGTCACTTATCACATGATTCTCAAGAACCAACTTTTCAACCAAGTGAGCTTTAATTTGTGAACTTAAAGGAAATTCTAACTTTATTAAATTCATTTTAACTCATTTAATCCCAAAGTATCATTTCCTAATTCTAAATCATTCTCACTTAGATTTCCATCCAATATACTACAAATTTTCAAGATTTCCATTTAATCCAATCCAACCCATTTACTTCTACTCTTTAACACTTCCAAGAACAACAACACTTTCTATAACACTAACATTTTCCTCAAATCGAAGAAGGCTTCCCAAAGCATCAAATAGCCATTAGAACAACAATAACAACATTAAATATTCATGAACATTTAAAGAAGAGAAGGGTCATAATAACTCACTTTAGCTAGAACAAGATGAAATGATGATTTTCTAGGCTTGATCAACTCCTTGCGAAGAACCACTCACAAAAGGACACTTAGATTTGAAAATGGACAAGAATTTCACTTGGTAGAAGTTTAGGAGATGAAGGCTTTCATCAAGCTCTTTCTATGGAGGAAGGTAAGAATGAAAATGAGAAGGAGGAGGAAGGTGAATAGGGGAAGTATGGTAAAGAGGAAAAGGAAGCATGGGAGGTATGGGCTTTGCTTTGACTAAAGAGGAGGATGGAGAGTGATTTGGGGAGGATGTCCCCCCACTCTACCTATCCTACAAAGGCTTTCACCCAAAATGGCCATTTTCTTTTAAATGTTCCCAAAGCATTTGAATTAACATCCTCCTACTCAAATATTTATTCCACACTATGATCCTCATTCCACATTTTATTCATTTCCTATTATTATATTTTCCAAATGCTTTATTTATTTCTATTGTTATACTTTTCTAGAACATTAATTTATTGCACTATCATTTATCCTAGCATATGAAATCAAGTATATAAAAATGGACACATAATAATAACAATAATATTAAAACACACAATATGATATTAAAATTAGTGCCTAGGGTTAGGGTCGTTACAATGAAGCTCATGAATTACATTCCAGGGCTCGGTCTGGGCAAGCACCATCAAGGTACCCATAAGATCATCGAGGTCAAAGAACAAAATACCCGCCATGGCCTAGGGTACGTCCCTACTCCCAAAGATGTTGCGGAAGGCAGGAAAGTTGCACGCGGAAAATACCCAGTTGCCGATAAAAGAGGCTCGCACGCAACCTCCGACCTCCGTCCCTACAGCTTCGACATGGCCCGGTACTTCACAAAGAAAACCGGCGATTTGAACGAAGGCATAGAAAAGAGGACATAGCTGATCAACGCCAAACAAGATTGGTCGGCAACAGTGGACAAATGGGAGAAGCTCCAACAAAGCCTTGAAAGGTTCAGAGGCCTCGAGCCAAATCCCGTCAGAAGAGCATTCCTCAACGCACCCACTCTAACGGGACCCATCACTATTCACAATGAATTTTGGTTTGGGAAAACCCCCTCTTTGGTGGAAGAAATCGAAAAAAAATTTGTCAGCACCCCTGCCACAAACAAGCGGGATGAGTCAATATTCGAGCTAACAATGCCCAAGGCAAGAAAAGAAGACTCGCAGAAGATGCCTGGAACGAGCCATCGCTACAACAACTTTTCAGTGAAGAAATCGAAGTGCCAGACTTAATCGATTTTGTTTCTGATAACTCTGTGGTAGCCATGATTGGGGACAGCAACGCGAAGCCTTTTGATCCTCGCATCCTCTCAAGCTCATCCACAATTCCACTAAAAAACTGGGCCACCTTCTCCGGACCTGCAACTAGCAAGAAGGAAATGATCGAACAGCTTGGTCTAACCCCTCGCATCCTAGAGTCTAGATTCGAAACACATTCTAAGTCTGTTGTCTTTGAATTTGAGTCTCTCGAGTCATCTTATGGCCTTACGCCGAAAGATTATAAATTCATAGCCAACAATGTATTCCCCTACGTTTTAAATGAAAGTTTCGACCTTTCCGAGTATCCTCTCATTGCATCTTTAACAACTGATAAATTAACTAAATCACAAACAGTTAATAACGAATCACTTGATAAAGATGCAGACATATTAAACGAACAATACATTAAACAAATCTTTAAGCATGTTGTCAAACGAGAGGAAACTCGAGCCCAAGCTGCCGAGGAGGTTTTAACCAAAGTGAATTTGGGGACTGCTGAAGAGCCTAAAGAGACGCAAATCGGATGTTTCTTCACCGGCACCGAGCAAGAAGCATTGACTGCGCTGCTCAAAGAATTCGTGGACGAGTTCGCTTGGTCCTACCAAGACATGCCCGGCCTAGATCCAGACATAGTGGAACATCAGATTCCCCTGACTCCCGAAGCTAAGCCCATCAAGCAGAAGCTACGCCGAATCAAGCCAGAATGGTCCTTACAAGTCAAGGAAGAGATCGAAAAGATGCTTCGCGTCGGCTTCATAAGGGTGATCGAATACCCGACTTGGCTCTCCAACATAGTCACGGTCACCAAGGCCAATGGAAAAGTGCGCTGCTGCGTGGACTTCCAAGATCTCAACAAAGCAAGTCCCAAGGACGAATTTCCACTACCAAACATAGACATGTTGGTCGACACTACGACCAATTTCGAGGTCAAGTCCTTCGTGGACAGGTTCGTCGGCTACAATCAAATCAAGATGGCCGAAGAAGACCAAGAAAAAACTGCCTTCACAACCCCCTGGGGAACCTACTGCTACACAGTGATGCCATTCAGATTAAAGAACGCAGGGGCTACCTACCAACGGGCAGCGACTGCACTCTTCCATGACATGATCCACAAAGAAATCGAAGTGTACGTCGACGACATGATCATCCACTCAAAGGGATCAGACGGACAACACCTCATCGACCTGAGAAAGTTCTTCGATCGCCTTCGAAAACATTCAATGAGATTAAACCCTGCCAAATGCACATTCGGAGTAATCTGAGGCAAAGTCTTGGGATACATGGTCACAGAACGAGGCATCGAAGTTGATCCCCAAAAGATCAAGGCCATAATCGAGATGAGACCACCGCAAACCCAAACAGAGGTGAAAAGCTTCATGGGCCGCCTACAGTACATCAGTCGCTTCGTCAATCAGTTGACCTTCATGTGCGAGCCAATCTTTCGGCTAATGAAAAAGAATGCGGACATCGAGTGGAACCCGGAATGCCAAAAAGCCTTCGAATAGATAAAGGCGTACCTTATGAGTCCTCCGATCCTCTGCCCTCCCCACGAGGAGAAGCCACTCTTGTTATACCTAACCGTGACCGACACCGCAGTTGGAGCCATGCTATGCCAAGAAAAAAAAGAGTCAAAGGTCGAGAATGCCATCTACTTCGTCAGCCGAAAGTTCCAAGGCAGCGAGCTCAACTACTCAGCCCTAGAGAAAACCTGCGGCAGCTCTAGTATGGGTTGTCAGAAAATTGCGATACTACATGCAATTGCACACCGTGTACCTGGTCTCCAAAATGGACCCGGTCAAGTACCTCTTCGACAAACCATCACTGTCAATGAGACTAGCCAAATGGTCTTTCTTCCTAGCGGAGTTTGACATCAAATACGTAAACCAGAAATCGATCAAGGGACGGGTAATGGCCGAACAATTGGCCGACTTCCCAACTAACGAGGCAAAAGGTCCCGAACAACAATTTTCAGACGAAGGAATCTTCGCACTTGAAGGCGGAAATCGATGCCAGCTTTTCTTTGACGGAGCAGCCAACAAAAGAGGAAATGGCATTGGAATGCTCTTGATCGACCCAAAAGACGAGCACACCCCAATCGCCATAAAGCTAAACTTCAAGGTAACCAACAATGCCGCCGAATACGAAGCATGCACCGCCGGACTAGAGGCCGCCCTCGAAAGGAATGTCCAAGAGTTAGAGGTCTACGGGGACTCAGCCCTGATCATCAATCAAGTTTCCAACAAATGGAAAACAATAGACCCGGGCTTGCAAAAATACTATGCCTGCATGGAAGATTATCACGCAATTCAAGGAGGCCACTTTCCACTACTTGCCAAGAGATCGGAATCGGTTTGCAGACGCCCTAGCCACCTTGGCTTCACTCATGGAAATCCCCGAAGGGAAGGCGGTAAAGCCATTCAAAGTAGGAAGAAAGAAAATTCCTGCCTACTGCTGCGAAATCGAGCCAGAGCCTGAGCCAATCAATGAACCATGGTACAACTAAATCTACCAATACCTCAAGAACGGGGAAACCTCTTTCATGAACGAGGAAGGCAAATGCAAAGAAGGCATCAAAGCCAAGAGCATCGTGGCCCTAAAACGCCTTGCCTCTCACTTTGTCATCCTTGGAGACATGCTATGCAAGAAACGCTACCAAAGACCGCTCCTCCTCTGCATCAACAAGGAAAAAGCAAATGAGCTCATGAACGAAGTCCACAATGGGCCTTGCGGTCCCCACATGAACGCCAGAGCCCTGATGCAGATCATTCTTCGAATGGGCTACTACTGAATCTCCATGGAGGCAGATTGCATCCACTTTGTCCGAAGCTGCGACAAGTGCCTGCGCTTTTCCAACCTCAACCATCTTCCCCCTCATGATCTCTATTGCATGACCACTCCCTGGCCCTTCGCCACTTAGGAAATCAATGTCATCGGGAAGATCGCTCCGTCCGGCAGCAACGACCACGAGTTCGTCTTGATAGCCATCGACTACTTCACAAAATGGGTCGAAACCAAGTCCTACAAAGTACTAAGCTCCAAGAAGGTCGCACTGTTCCTCAAGGAAAACGTCATATGCCGATACGAGATACCAAAATAAAATTAAAAAATGGAAATTAAAATATTAACTTTATTAGACTAAAGTTAAATATTGTGAAAAATAGAAGAGAAAGTTATTTATTTTCCCAAAGAAATGAAACGTGGAAGAAATTGGATGAATTAAAATCGAGCTAAAATTATTAGGAAATTAAAATGTACGAGAAATAGAAGAGAAAGTTATTTTTCACCAAAAAATAATGAAATGTGGACCAAGTTGGATGGGCGGTGGCAGTAGAGAGCTAGTGCATTATTTGATGATGATGGTCGGTTTGTGTGACAATAGAATTATTCTCATCTTTGTTTTGACCTGTCGTCCAAATTTTATTGGCGGGCCCAAACTATACAATACTTCCCCTCCACGTGTTCTTCTGTTATAGCGAATTTAGGGTCGGGATGGCAAAAAATTCGAAAATCTTCCCGAACCCGAAATGACTCACCCCTAATAATAGGTTGGGTTTGAATGCAAATTTGAAAACACTTTGGATTTTTTGAGGGTTCGAATTTATCCCGTCCTGCCCCGGACCCGCCCCTAATATATAGAAAATTACTTAAGTTCCCTAGTATGCCTTATAGAAAATTACTTAAATGCTCCGAATATATAGGAAATTACTAGATGGGTCCTTGGATTATAGGTGTTTTATAGGAAATTACTTAAATAATTATCGTGGCGGGTTAAACGGGGCGGGCTCGGGTAACAGGTTAAACGAGGCGGGGCGGGTTTGAGTTATGGTAGATCACTATAGGGGCGGGTTTGGGAAATGGAGAACCCGTCCCGAACCCGCCCCGTTGCCATCCCTAATTTAGGGTTTGTGGCTCTGTGCAACTAAACAGTCGAAGGAAGTTTGGTCGAAGTTGCACAAGTAGACCGATCGATGTGTGAGAGATGTACGAATCGAACAAAATATAAGAAAATATTTTAAATAACCTTTAAATGTGAACTGGCAAAATGAAAATAAACGAACGAGATCAAATGTTTATCGGACTGTACTGTTAGTGTAATCCTGCACCATCCCGACCATTAATCAGCCACTATTTCCAATACAAGTTTAGGATCCGGGCTTCACAAGTGTGCTTATATCCATTTTGTTTTTTAGATTTGTCATGTGTCCTATTAGACATGACCAAACGATTTCGGTTTCGGTTTTCGGTTTTGGAATCGCCGGTTCCCGGTTTTTAAATAGCCGGAACTGTATTCGAACCATATTAATCCGGTTCCCGGTTCTCGGTTCTATCCGTCGATTTCGGTTCCGATTCCAACGATTCCACCGGTTCCATCACCATCTAACTTTTTTTTTTTAATCCAAACCTGTTAAGACAGTAAAGACGCTAACTAATCTGTTTTTTTTTTTTTAAATCAAAACCTCTTAAGACAGTAAAGACACTACACTACAAGTACAAATACTAAATAAATGCTAAATATTACATTTAATTTACCTTGATCAATCGCCGGTTCTCGATTTCAGTTCCCGATTCCGGAACCGCCGGTTCCCGATTCCGCCGGTTCCTCGGTTCCCAATATGGTGGATTCGTATTCGAACCGTTTCAATCCGATTCCCGGTTACGTTCGGTTCCCGGTTCCGGCGATTTTCGATTCTCGCCGGTTCCCGGTTCCGATTCTATCCGCCGGTTCCGTCGATTCCCGGTTCTATTTGGACATGTTTATGTCCTACATCAATATAAGTATTATTTATTTGAAAATAATTGAATTTAAGTCGGAGGCGAATCTACCGTATATGGTGGAGTGCAAGTATACCTGTTGAATTTATTGCACCCGCTGAATTTTCAAATTTTTGGAGAAATAATTTTGTATTTATATAATACACAAATATAGGTAGGTGCTCAAATGAAAATCATAACAAAATGAGAACCGTGAGAACCACTTGTTTACAGTAGATACTTAGCTACTGTATACATATACAGTAGTTAAGTATCTACTGTATACAAGTGTATAACTACACGTATACACTTGTATACAGTAGCTAAGTATCTACTGTATATGTATACAGTCTATTGTATATGTATACAGTAGCTAAATATCTACTGTATACAAGTATACAAGTGGTTCTCACGATTCTCAGATTCTCATTGAAGCGTGACCCTACAAATATAATACATATAATGCACTTGTAGAACATATGTGTTCCTTATTTTAGGTGGTGTAAGTATAGATTAAGGTCTTAGAGATGAGGGCTCAAACCCCACATCTACACATCTAGTTTTTATTTACCTTTACCCCACATTTGTTTATTTTTTTCACTTCCAATTAATTTTAAACTAGGTTATTCAATAACAAATTAATAGTAGTGTTTTTTTTTTAAAAAAAATAACTATACTTGTTTTCTACATATGCTTGTTGTCATTGTTAATAGCAAACCATATGTATGATGGTTAACTTTTGATTTCTCTTTCTTTTACCTAGTTCTTCATATTCCTATTTATTGAAATATTGAATAAATATATTTTATAGAAACAAGAATTAAAAGTTAAAAGTTTTGTAATTGCGTAAGGATATTTCTAACTTGAAATATTGTATTGTAATCACGTAGAAGATAATTATAAATTGAAAATTTTAGTGCAATTTATACATCTGCCAAAGAATAACTTTAGATCCATCACTGATTTAAGTCGCTGATTGAAAAGAAGAAGAACCGTTAAATTGTCATTTTCTCGCCTCAAATCTTATAAATGTAGTATCAATGATAGCAATATGAAACTAGTTATTTCATCACTAATCATTAACTTGTTCATGCTTTAAGGATTTGTTAATTAAAACAAAGCATATCAAGAAGATAAAAAACATTATCCTTAAGAAGTTGTTAGCATTCAATATGATTAATTGTCTATTAGTTGGATGATTAGGCAAATAACAACTACAATTATTTGGGAAATAATAAAATTACAAAAAAAGGGTTACAAAATTTGGTTTACAAAATAATATGTCAAGATTTTATTGGTGTTTTTAATTAAAGTATGACGGTTTTAACAATCGATGCAACCAACAAAATATCGTCAGCTCGTTTTGTATCCATCTTTTATATCCCTAGCATCGCCCCAATTATTTTATCATTAAATTAAAGATCATAATCTATAGTCTAGCTGTATTAACGTCAATAATTGGGAAAACAATCTCTCCAAATTTAATACCAACTACAAAAGTATTGAAAAATAAGTGTTTGTTTGACTTAACATTTTTATGTATAAGTATGTATTTATAACTTATAAGCCTATAAAAAGTATAAAGATGATAATAATGGTACTAATAAATATTTGCAAGTAATAAATTAGCTTAAAAATAAATATTTATAAAATATAATCAAAATAAAAAATGACTAATCATTTTATGCGGACTGGTCGTACATATTTGGGGTTGAGTTTTTGTGATGTCGGGACTGGTGTAAGATATTAAATGTGTCAAAAGTAGATTTGGAGCGGTGTATTTGAAAGTTACAGTAATTAGCTTTCGCTTGAGTTATATATCAAGTCATAAAGGATGATATAAAACGTCACGCCAAATATTTCTTGCTCAAGCGGCATTCAATATCCCTTTTAATATAAGAGGTAGGTGTTCGAACTCCATCAAATGCAATTTCTAGTACTTTTAAGCGTCGATATTGTAATAGATTAAGTTATTCATTAATAAAAAAAAAACTCAACCTAAAAAAATGTCTTTTAATTCATATTTTCCTACCAAAAAGGAGCCATCAACTTCTTAAATATTGAATTCGAATTATCTTAAATATTATGGGGCGGCAAAATTAAGTTTAATTTAATAGCCAATTTCATATCAATAACTTTTTCCACTATCACATATTTCCTTTAAATACCTTTCTTTCCAAACCCAACTCATCACACACACTCAAAACACACACACACACACATACAATGGGAAAGGATATTGAAGTAGGGGCTCATGAATATGGTTCAAAAGACTACCAAGATCCCCCACCAGCTCAACTCATTGATGCTGAAGAACTCACTAAATGGTCATTTTATAGGGCTGTCATTGCTGAGTTTGTAGCTACTCTTTTGTTCCTTTACATCACTGTTTTGACTGTCATTGGCTACAAGAGCCAAGTTGACCCCAAAAACAGCACCGATGCTTGTGGTGGTGTGGGCATTCTCGGCATTGCTTGGGCCTTCGGTGGCATGATCTTCGTCCTTGTTTATTGCACCGCGGGTATCTCTGGTTAGTATTCCGTAGATCATATCATATTATCTGAAATGTTTTTTCGTACCATTTTGATGTATATCTAATTTGGATGGGTTGCAACCTCCAACATATTATAGATTATTGCAAATATGTATTTTTTGTTGCTAACCTCATATTTAAATTAAGGGACTCGTGGATCTGGAATGATAATTTTTTTCTTTTGAATTTTTCAGGAGGGCACATTAACCCTGCAGTGACATTTGGCCTATTTTTGGCTAGGAAGGTGAGTCTGCCTCGGGCAGTGTTATACATTGTGGCTCAATGCTTAGGTGCAATCTGTGGTTGTGGGTTGGTTAAGTCTTTCCAAAAGACTCACTACAATGCCTATGGTGGTGGTGCCAATTCGCTAGCTGATGGCTACAGCACGGGCACCGGATTGGGTGCTGAAATAATTGGCACATTTGTTCTTGTCTACACCGTCTTTTCAGCCACTGATCCCAAGAGAAACGCACGCGATTCCCATGTGCCCGTAAGTAGATATACTCATGACCTCCTCAATTGGGGATTGAACTCTTGATGTCCCATATAAAACGGTACTGACGATATTTGTTTTGTTATGATGGAATTAAAGGTATTGGCACCACTTCCTATTGGATTCGCCGTGTTCATGGTTCACTTGGCTACAATCCCAGTCACCGGCACTGGAATCAACCCAGCTCGTAGTTTTGGAGCTGCAGTGATCTATGGCAAAGACAAACCTTGGGATGATCAAGTATGTTTTTGTACACTACATAATGGTTTAGTGCCAATTTTTCAATTTTTTTTGACAATTAATATAATTTTTTTACGGGTTTTGATTTTTCAGTGGATATTCTGGGTTGGACCTTTCATCGGTGCCGCCATTGCCGCTTTGTACCATCAGTATATTTTGAGGGCAGCTGCAGTTAAAGCTCTTGGATCCTTCAGGAGCAATGCCTGAAAAGCTTTTAGGATGATCTTGCTCTGACTTCTTGCCTACAAGGGCAGAAGAAAGTTGAGTCCATGGACAAGTTGTATATATAGAGTCTCAATTGTGTGCATTTTAGTATTTGGCTTTGTTTGAAGTTGTCACTTGCACTTCTTTTTTCATTTTTATGCATTTTCTCTCTTGCTTGTATTGGTCATGAATCCATGGTGTTTTCTTTGGCACCAAATAATATCGTCTCAACAATTGTGTGCATTATGTTTTGGATGGGGAAATTGTATTTTGGGCCCCAAAATTTAGGGGGGTGTTTCTAAGTTAGACCCTAATCTATCACTATTTACAATTTAGGCCCCAAAGTTGTCATTCTATCCTTTAATGAATTTTAGAAATATTCAGTCTTCTTAGGGCAACTCCAATGAGAGGAGTTAGTAAAAGGTACAAAAATCAAATTTTGGTATCTTTTAAGCACTATTCATAGGGTACTATATTTCCATCTCCAATGGAAGGAATTAGCAAATGTACCAAATTTGATTTTTTTTTTCCATATTTTAAATTTTATTTCACATTTAAAATATTTTATTTAATTGAAAAGACATTTTAATAATTAAAATAAATAATTTTAAATATTTATAAAAAAAATTCTCTTTTTTTTTAAAAAAAAATTCTATTTTCACCCGTGTCATATTTTCATTTGCTACCTATATTATATATGATAAGATGATAATTGAAATTAAATAATTATTTTTTTTTAAAAGAGATTTTTTTATAAATATTTAAAATTATTTATTTTAATTATTAAAATATCTTTTCAATTATATAAATATTTTAAATGTGAAATAAAATTTAAAATATGAAAAAAAATAATTTTGGAAATAGTTAACCAAAGTATCAAATCAAATTTGATACCTTGGTTAACTCCTTATCTAATTTTGATACCTCAAGTCTTACCTATTGAAATTGCTAACTCTCTTAAAAGATATCAAAATTTGATTTTGGTACCTCTCATCCCATTTATTGAAGTGGCCCTTCTTATAGAGTTGTATTTAGGTTTAAGGGTCCTAGGTGAAGTGGCCTCTATAACAAAAAGAAGTCCAAAACCCCTTCGCAAGAGATAAAAAGGTTTCCTTTGCAAGTTGTAGTGGGGAGTTATCTTTTATTGTGTAGTGGACTTAGGTTAAGGCCTTGTTCTTTCATGTATATTGGAACTTTGACATAATGGCTAAAAATTATGAAGGGTGATGGAGCAAGTTGCAAAAAAAGGTGGATATAGATAGATGTATTCCTTGTTTCTTGACTTTTATGATTGACTCTATTGAAATTCATGCTTCTTGGAGGTTGGTTCACCTTTGCTCTTGCTTCAATTTTTAGGGTAAAATTTACACTTAAAGTAATACTTCTCATTTTCTTTTCGAAAAATGAAATTGACACGTAAGATATTAAATCAGCAAACAATTATCTTTTGCTTTCGTCTTTTATTACACAAAAGAATGCTGGAATGGAAAAAGCCATGTCCTTCCAGTATTACCAGTTCATTCATTACTGTTATTTTCTAAACAACTTTCAATGGATGAGAATGATAATTAGTTTGCCAGGGTGTTATTGAATGAATATAGACCAAATTTCAGGCAATCTGACATTTTCTTGATTGCGATAGGTAACTTAATTGTACTGCTGAATAGAATTCCTCAATTATATGAAGAAGCTTAAATAAAGGAAAAAATTAAGACCGCCCGTAGCTTCACCATCCCAAATTTCTAAATTTAATAATCTTTTCCGCTTATTGTCTAACCAAGTATCATATTCCCAATCACCCGTGTCAACCATTTATCCATAGTTAATTCAAATATAATTCCATTTATACTCCAATAATTGAACAAGCAGTTAAGGACCACTACCCCATTCATCCTAAACAATCCTCTCCTTTCCAAAGGTAAAGATTTTAGTATTTTCATCATATTTTCCTTTATACTTCACCTTTCAGACGTTTTCTGCTTTTGCTTTTGTTTTTGTTTTTTTTAATCATGAAAATGGAAATAGAAAAAGATTAAATGATAAGAATAGGAAAAAGTCAGTAGGCAGAAAATAGATATGTATGCATGCATATGGAAAAGGTTGCCATTAAAGTTTTTGGGGTTGTTTTCTTGTTATTAATCGCATAAATTTTGGCAGAAAATTGATGTGACTACTGCTTATACGGATTCGAGGCAAGTGCATTTTCATTATACATTATTTAGGTGCATTCAACTGTACAAATAAAATCATGTTTAAATGAGTGGTCTCTATTGGTTCGGGGCTGGGGTGTTAAACTTTTAGGGACCGAGGGATAATGGTTCATTTGAAGTGTAAAAATCTTCTCTCTCTTTTTTTTTTTTGTTAAGTTTTATGTTTCTTATTCATCTATCTGTTGATGGGTGGTTTGAGAAAGGGTTAAAAGTAAAGAATAGGATAGAATTATACTGCAGCAGGTGGTGAAGTTTTGCAAGTTGTATAGTGGGGAGTTATCTTTTATTGTGTAGTGGACTTAGGTTAAGGCCTTGTTCTTTCATGTATACTGGAACTTTGACATAATGGCTAAAAATTATGAAGGGTGATGGAGCAAGTTGCAAAAAAAGGTGGATATAGATAGATGTATTCCTTGTTTCTTGACTTTTATGATTGACTCTATTGAAATCCATGCTTCTTGGAGGTTGGTTCACCTTTGCTCTTGCTTCAATTTTTAGGGTAAAATTTACACTTAAAGTAATACTTCTCATTTTCTTTTCGAAAAATGAAATTGACACGTAAGATATTAAATCAAGAAACAATTATCTTTGCTTTCGCCTTTTATTACACAAAAGAATGCCGGAATGGAAAAAGCCATGTCCTTCCAAGATACTAGCGGTTCATTCATTATCGTTATTTTCTAAACAACTTTCACAAGATGAGAATGATAATTAGTTTGCCAGGGTGTTACTCAACCATATTGAATGAATATAGACCAAATTTCAGGCAATCTGACATTTTCTTGATTGCGATAGGTAACTTAATTGTACTGATCCTTAGCTGAATAGAATTCCTCAATTATATGAAGCTTAAATAAAGGAAAAAATTAAGACCGCCCGTAGCTTCACCATCCCAAATTTCTAAATTTAATAATCTTTTCCGCTTATTGTCTAACCAAGTATCATATTCCCAATCACCCGTGTCAACCATTTATCCATAGTTAATTCAATTATAATTCCATTTATACTCCAATAATTGAACAAGCAGTTAAGGACCACTACCCCATTCATCCTAAACAATCCTCTCCTTTCCAAAGGTAAAGATTTTAGTATTTTCATCATATTTTCCTTTATACTTCACCTTTCAGACGTTTTCTGCTTTTGTTTTTGTTTTTGTTTTTTTTAATCATGAAAATGGAAATAGAAAAAGATTAAATGATAAGAGTAGGAAAAAGTCAGTAGGCAGAAAATAGATATGTATGCATGCATATGGAAAAGGTTGCCATTAAAGTTTTTGGGGTTGTTTTCTTGTTATTAATCGCATAAATTTTGGTAGAAAATTGATGTGACTACTGCTTATACGGATTCGAGGCAAGTGCATTTTCATTATACATTATTTAGGTGCATTCAACTGTACAAATAAAATCATGTTTAAATGAGTGGTCTCTATTGGTTCGGGGCTGGGGTGTTAAACTTTTAGGGACCGAGGGATAATGGTTCATTTGAAGTGTAAAAATCTTCTCTCTTTTTTTATTTTTTTTGTTAAGTTTTATGTTTCTTATTCATCTATCTGTTGATGGGTGGTTTGAGAAAGGGTTAAAAGTAAAGAATAGGATAGAATTATACTGCAGCAGGTGGTGAAGTTTTGCAAGTTGTATAGTGGGGAGTTATCTTTTATTGTGTAGTGGACTTAGGTTAAGGCCTTGTTCTTTCATGTATACTGTAACTTTGACATAATGGCTAAAAATTATGAAGGGTGATGGAGCAAGTTGCAAAAAAAGGTGGATATAGATAGATGTATTCCTTGTTTCTTGACTTTTATGATTGACTCTATTGAAATTCATGCTTCTTGGAGGTTGGTTCACCTTTGCTCTTGCTTCAATTTTTAGGGTAAAATTTACACTTAAAGTAATACTTCTCATTTTCTTTTCGAAAAATGAAATTGACACGTAAGATATTAAATCAGCAAACAATTATCTTTTGCTTTCGTCTTTTATTACACAAAAGAATGCTGGAATGGAAAAAGCCATGTCCTTCCAAAAGATACTAGTTCATTCATTTATGTTATTTTCTAAACAACTTTCACAAGATGAGAATGATAATTAGTTCACAGGGTGTTACTCAACCATATTGAATAAATATAGACCAAATTTCAGCAATCGACATTTTCTTGATTGCGATATGTAACTTAATTGTACTGATCCTTAGCTGAATAGAATTCCTCAATTATATGAAGCTTAAATAAAGGAAAAAATTAAGACCGCCCGTAGCTTCACCATCCCAAATTTCTAAATTTAATAATCTTTTCGATTATTGTCTAACCAAGTATCATATTCCCAATCACCCGTGTCAACCATTTATAAATAGTTAATTCAATTATAATTCCATTTATACTCCAATAATTGAACAAGCAGTTAAGGACCACTAACCCATTCATCCTAAACAATCCTCTCCTTTCCAAAGGAAAAGATTTTAGTATTTTCATCATATTTTCCTTTATACTTCACCTTTCGACGTTTTCGCTTTTGTTTTTGTTTTTGTTTTTTTAATCATGAAAATGGAAATAGAAAAAGATTAAATGATAAGAGTAGGAAAAAGTCAAGAGGCGTAAAAATAGATATGTATGCATGCATATGGAAAACGTTGCCATTAAAGTTTTTGGGGTTGTTTTCTTGTTATTAATCGCATAAATTTTGGTAGAAAATTGATGTGACTACTGCTTATACGGATTCGAGGCAAGTGCATTTTCATTATACATTATTTAGGTGCATTCAACTGTACAAATAAAATCATGTTTAAATGAGTGGTCTCTATTGGTTCGGGGCTGGGGTGTTAAACTTTTAGGGACCGAGGGATAATGGTTCATTTGAAGTGTAAAAATCTTCTCTCTCTTTTTTTTTTTGTTAAGTTTTATGTTTCTTATTCATCTATCTGTTGATGGGTGGTTTGAGAAAGGGTTAAAAGTAAATAATAGGATAGAATTATACTGCAGCAGGTGGTGAAGTTTTGCAAGTTGTATAGTGGGGAGTTATCTTTTATTGTGTAGTGGACTTAGGTTAAGGCCTTGTTCTTTCATGTATACTGGAACTTTGACATAATGGCTAAAAATTATGAAGGGTGATGGAGCAAGTTGCAAAAAAAGGTGGATATAGATAGATGTATTCCTTGTTTCTTGACTTTTATGATTGACTCTATTGAAATTCATGCTTCTTGGAGGTTGGTTCACCTTTGCTCTTGCTTCAATTTTTAGGGTAAAATTTACACTTAAAGTAATACTTCTCATTTTCTTTTCGAAAAATGAAATTGACACGTAAGATATTAAATCAAAGAAACAATTATCTTTTGCTTTCGTCTTTTATTACACAAAAGAATGCCGGAATGGAAAAAGCCATGCCCTTCCAAAAGATACCAGTTCATTCATTACTGTTATTTTCTAAACAACTTTTACAAGATGAGAATGATAATTAGTTTGCCAGGGTGTTACTCAACCATATTGAATAGACCAAATTTCAGGCAATCTGACATTTTCTTGATTGCGATAGGTAACTTAATTGTACTGATCCTTAGCTGAATAGAATTCCTCAATTATATGAAGCTTAAATAAAGGAAAAAATTAAGACCGCCCGTAGCTTCACCATCCCAAATTTCTAAATTTAATAATCTTTTCCGCTTATTGTCTAACCAAGTATCATATTCCCAATCACCCGTGTCAACCATTTATCAATAGTTAATTCAATTATAATTCCATTTATACTCCAATAATTGAACAAGCAGTTAAGGACCACTACCCCATTCATCCTAAACAATCCTCTCCTTTCCAAAGGTAAAGATTTTAGTATTTTCATCATATTTTCCTTTATACTTCACCTTTCAGACGTTTTCTGCTTTTGTTTTTGTTTTTGTTTTTTTTAATCATGAAAATGGAAATAGAAAAAGATTAAATGATAAGAGTAGGAAAAAGTCAGTAGGCAGAAAATAGATATGTATGCATGTATATGGAAAAGGTTGCCATTAAAGTTTTTGGGGTTGTTTTCTTGTTATTAATCGCATAAATTTTGGTAGAAAATTGATGTGACTACTGCTTATACGGATTCGTGGCAAGTGCATTTTCATTATACATTATTTAGGTGCATTCAACTGTACAAATAAAATCATGTTTAAATGAGTGGTCTCTATTGGTTCGGGGCTGGGGTGTTAAACTTTTAGGGACCGATGGATAATGGTTCATTTGAAGTGTAAAAATCTTCTCTCTCTCTCTTTTTTTTTTTTTTTTTTTGTTAAGTTTTATGTTTCTTATTCATCTATCTGTTGATGGGTGGTTTGAGAAAGGGTTAAAAGTAAAGAATAGGATAGAATTATACTGCAGCAGGTGGTGAAGTTTTGCAAGTTGTATAGTGGGGAGTTATCTTTTATTGTGTAGTGGACTTAGGTTAAGGCCTTATTCTTTCATGTATACTGGAACTTTGACATAATGGCTAAAAATTATGAAGGGTGATGGAGCAAGTTGCAAAAAAAGGTGGATATAGATAGATGTATTCCTTGTTTCTTGACTTTTATGATTGACTCTATTGAAATTCATGCTTCGGAGGTTGGTTCACCTTTGCTCTTGCTTCAATTTTTAGGGTAAAATTTACACTTAAAGTAATACTTCTCATTTTCTTTTCAAAAATGAAATTGACACGTAAGATATTAAATCAAGAAACAATTATCTTTTGCTTTCGTCTTTTATTACACAAAAGAATGCTTTGGAATGGAAAAAGCCATGTCCTTCCAAAAGATTACCGGTTCATTCATTAATCGTTATTTTCTAAACAACTTTCACAAGATGAGAATGATAATTAGTTTGCCAGGGTGTTACTCAACCATATTGAATGAATATAGACCAAATTTCAGGCAATCTGACATTTTCTTGATTGCGATAGGTAACTTAATTGTACTGATCCTTAGCTGAATAGAATTCCTCATTTATATGAAGCTTAAATAATGGAAAAAATTAAGACCGCCCGTAGCTTCACCATCCCAAATTTCTAAATTTAATAATCTTTTCCGCTTATTGTCTAACCAAGTATCATATTCCCAATCACCCGTGTCAACCATTTATCCGTAGTTAATTCAATTATAATTCCATTTATACTCCAATAATTGAACAAGCAGTTAAGGACCACTACCCCATTCATCCTAAACAATCCTCTCCTTTCCAAAGGTAAAGATTTTAGTATTTTCATCATATTTTCCTTTATACTTCACCTTTCAGACGTTTTCTGCTTTTGTTTTTGTTTTTGTTTTTTTTAATCATGGAAATAGAAATAGAAAAAGATTAAATGATAAGAGTAGGAAAAAGTAAATAGGCAGAAAATAGATATGTATGCATGCATATGGAAAAGGTTGCCATTAAAGTTTTTGGGGTTGCTTTCTTGTTATTAATCGCATAAATTTTGGTAGAAAATCGATGTGACTACTGCTTATACGGATTCGAGGCAAGTGCATTTTCATTATACATTATTTAGGTGCATTCAACTGTACAAATAAAATCATGTTTAAATGATTGGTCTCTATTGGTTCGGGGCTGGGGTGTTAAACTTTTAGGGACCGATGGATAATGGTTCATTTGAAGTGTAAAAATCTTCTCTCTTTCTCTCTCTTTTTTTTTTTTTGTTAAGTTTTATGTTTCTTATTCATCTATCTGTTGATGGGTGGTTTGAGAAAGGGTTAAAAGTAAAGAATATGATAGAATTATACCGGCGTGAGCGGTGAAGTTTTGCAAGTTGTATAGTGGGGAGTTATCTTTTATTGTGTAGTGGACTTAGGTTAAGGCCTTGTTCTTTCATGTATACTGGAACTTTGACATAATGGCTAAAAATTATGAAGGGTGATGGAGCAAGTTGCAAAAAAAGGTGGATATAGATAGATGTATTCCTTGTTTCTTGACTTTTATGATTGACTCTATTGAAATTCATGCTTCTTGGAGGTTGGTTCACCTTTGCTCTTGCTTCAATTTTTAGGGTAAAATTTACACTTAAAGTAATACTTCTCATTTTCTTTTCGAAAAATGAAATTGACACGTAAGATATTAAATCAAAGCAAACAATTATCTTTTGCTTTCGTCTTTTATTACACAAAAGAATGCCGGAATGGAAAAAGCCACGCCCTTCCAAAAGATACTACCGGTTCATTCATTACTGTTATTTTCTAAACAACTTTCACAAGATGAGAATGATAATTAGTTTGCCAGGGTGTTACTCAACCATATTGAATGAATATAGACCAAATTTCAGGCAATCTGACATTTTCTTGATTGCGATAGGTAACTTAATTGTACTGATCCTTAGCTGAATAGAATTCCTCATTTATATGAAGCTTAAATAAAGGAAAAAATTAAGACCGCCCGTAGCTTCACCATCCCAAATTTCTAAATTTAATAATCTTTTCGATTATTGTCTAACCAAGTATCATATTCCCAATCACCCGTGTCAACCATTTATCCATAGTTAATTCAATTATAATTCCATTTATACTCCAATAATTGAACAAGCAGTTAAGGACCACCACCCCATTCATCCTAAACAATCCTCTCCTTTCCAAAGGAAAAGATTTTAGTATTTTCATCATATTTTCCTTTATACTTCACCTTTCAGACGTTTTCTGCTTTTGCTTTTGTTTTTGTTTTTTTTAATCATGAAAATGGAAATAGAAAAAGATTAAATGATAAGAGTAGGAAAAAGTCAGTAGGCAGAAAATAGATATGTATGCATGCATATGGAAAACGTTGCCATTAAAGTTTTTGGGGTTGTTTTCTTGTTATTAATCGCATAAATTTTGGTAGAAAATTGATGTGACTACTGCTTATACGGATTCGAGGCAAGTGCATTTTCATTATACATTATTTAGGTGCATTCATTTGTACAAATAAAATCATGTTTAAATGAGTGGTCTCTATTGGTTCGGGGCTGGGGTGTTAAACTTTTAGGGACCGAGGGATAATGGTTCATTTGAAGTGTAAAAATCTTCTCTCTCTTTTTTTTTTTGTTAAGTTTTATGTTTCTTATTCATCTATCCGTTGATGGGTGGTTTGAGAAAGGGTTAAATGTAAAAGAATAGGATAGAATTATACTTTGCGACGGGTTGTGAAGTTTTGCAAGTTGTATAGTGGGGAGTTATCTTTTATTGTGTAGTGGACTTAGGTTAAGGCCTTGTTCTTTCATGTATACTGGAACTTTGACATAATGGCTAAAAATTATGAAGGGTGATGGAGCAAGTTGCAAAAAAAGGTGGATATAGATAGATGTATTCCTTGTTTCTTGACTTTTATGATTGACTCTATTGAAATTCATGCTTCTTGGAGGTTGGTTCACCTTTGCTCTTGCTTCAATTTTTAGGGTAAAATTTACACTTAAAGTAATACTTCTCATTTTCTTTTCGAAAAATGAAATTGACACGTAAGATATTAAATCAGCAAACAATTATCTTTTGCTTTCGTCTTTTATTACACAAAAGAATGCTGGAATGGAAAAAGCCATGTCCTTCCAGTATTACCAGTTCATTCATTACTGTTATTTTCTAAACAACTTTCACAAGATGAGAATGATAATTAGTTTGCCAGGGTGTTACTCAACCATATTGAATGAATATAGACCAAATTTCAGGCAATCTGACATTTTCTTGATTGCGATAGGTAACTTAATTGTACTGATCCTTAGCTGAATAGAATTCCTCAATTATATGAAGCTTAAATAAAGGAAAAAATTAAGACCGCCCGTAGCTTCACCATCCCAAATTTCTAAATTTAATAATCTTTTCCGCTTATTGTCTAACCAAGTATCATATTCCCAATCACCCGTGTCAACCATTTATCCATAGTTAATTCAATTATAATTCCATTTATACTCCAATAATTGAACAAGCAGTTAAGGACCACTACCCCATTCATCCTAAACAATCCTCTCCTTTCCAAAGGTAAAGATTTTAGTATTTTCATCATATTTTCCTTTATACTTCACCTTTCAGACGTTTTCTGCTTTTGTTTTTGTTTTTTTTTAATCATGAAAATGGAAATAGAAAAAGATTAAATGATAAGAGTAGGAAAAAGTCAGTAGGCAGAAAATAGATATGTATGCATGCATATGGAAAAGGTTGCCATTAAAGTTTTTGGGGTTGTTTTCTTGTTATTAATCGCATAAATTTTGGTAGAAAATTGATGTGACTACTGCTTATACGGATTCGAGGCAAGTGCATTTTCATTATACATTATTTAGGTGCATTCAACTGTACAAATAAAATCATGTTTAAATGAGTGGTCTCTATTGGTTCGGGGCTGGGGTGTTAAACTTTTAGGGACCGAGGGATAATGGTTCATTTGAAGTGTAAAAATCTTCTCTCTTTCTCTCTCTTTTTTTTTTTTTGTTAAGTTTTATGTTTCTTATTCATCTATCTGTTGATGGGTGGTTTGAGAAAGGGTTAAAAGTAAAGAATAGGATAGAATTATACTGCAGCAGGTGGTGAAGTTTTGCAAGTTGTATAGTGGGGAGTTATCTTTTATTGTGTAGTGGACTTAGGTTAAGGCCTTGTTCTTTCATGTATACTGGAACTTTGACATAATGGCTAAAAATTATGAAGGGTGATGGAGCAAGTTGCAAAAAAAGGTGGATATAGATAGATGTATTCCTTGTTTCTTGACTTTTATGATTGACTCTATTGAAATTCATGCTTCTTGGAGGTTGGTTCACCTTTGCTCTTGCTTCAATTTTTAGGGTAAAATTTACACTTAAAGTAATACTTCTCATTTTCTTT
The DNA here is from genome assembly GCA_022495995.1 of Adenophora triphylla var. japonica. NCBI lineage: Eukaryota > Viridiplantae > Streptophyta > Magnoliopsida > Asterales > Campanulaceae > Adenophora > Adenophora triphylla. Next base: position 129,059 of record JAFEMH010000205.1, on the reverse strand, counting down.
TCAAAAAATGAAATTGACACGTAAGATATTAAATCAGCAAACAATTATCTTTTGCTTTCGTCTTTTATTACACAAAAGAATGCTGGAATGGAAAAAGCCATGTCCCACTTCCCGGTATTACGCAGGTTCTATTCATTACCGTTATTTTCTAAACAACTTTCACAAGATGAGAATGATAATTAGTTTGCCGGGTGTTACTCAACCATATTGAATGAATATAGACCAAATTTCGGGCAATCCGACATTTTCTTGATTGCGATAGGTAACTTAATTGTATTCGATCCTTAGTCAATAGAATTCCTCAATTATATGAAGCTTAAATAAAGGAAAAAATTAAGACCGCCCGTAGCTTCACCATCCCAAATTTCTAAATTTAATAATCTTTTCCGCTTATTGTCTAACCAAGTATCATATTCCCAATCACCCGTGTCAACCATTTATCCATAGTTAATTCAATTATAATTCCATTTATACTCCAATAATTGAACAAGAAGTTAAGGACCACTACCCCATTCATCCTAAACAATCCTCTCCTTTCCAAAGGTAAAGATTTTAGTATTTTCATCATATTTTCCTTTATACTTCACCTTTCAGACGTTTTCTGCTTTTGTTTTGTTTTTGTTTTTTTAATCATGAAAATGGAAATAGAAAAAGATTAAATGATAAGAGTAGGAAAAAGTCAGTAGGCAGAAAATAGATATGTATGCATGCATATGAAAAAGGTTGCCATTAAAGTTTTTAGGGTTGTTTTCTTGTTATTAATTGCATAAATTTTGGTAGAAAATTGATGTGACTACTGCTTATATGGATTCGAGGCAAGTGCATTTTCATTATACATTATTTAGGTGCATTCAACTGTACAAATAAAATCATGTTTAAATGAGTGGTCTCTATTGGTTCGGGGCTGGGGTGTTAAACTTTTAGGGACCGAGGGATAATGGTTCATTTGAAGTGTAAAAATCTTCTCTCTCTTTTTTTTTTTTTTTTTTTTTAAGTTTTATGTTTCTTATTCATCTATCTGTTGATGGGTGGTTTGAGAAAGGGTTAAAAGTAAAGAATATGATAGAATTATACTGCAGCAGCAGGTGGTGAAGTTTTACAAGTTGTATAATGACATATTTGCCTTTAATAGATGCATATTATAAATGTGCCCTTAAGAATGATATTTTAGAGAGAAAAGGTTGACAACTTTGTTTTTATATATTTATAAATATAGATATAGATATAAATAACGGTCAACACTTAAAAAAAATAAATTTGCTAATTAAAAAAATATAAATGAGGAAAGTGGAATGAACAGTTGTATGAATAGTATCAAAAGTTTTTTTTCCATTTTATCCTCACTAAGTTCTTTTCCATTTTGCCCTTAATTAAAAAAATATATACCATGTGTCCTAGTTAAAAAAATAAATAAGAATAACGAACTAACTCAATTTGGGCCTGTTGTCTAGCACCTATATATGAAAATATTTTTCAACCCAATATTTGAAGATGGGTTTTTCAAGCATGTAAGCCCATCGACCTTTACCCATTTGAATATCCAGTTTGAAGTTCCATCTCCAATGGCGGCATAAACCCTCATTCCGGTCCGTACTCTCAACTGTTGATCAACAATGAGGCGAAGCTTCACAAAGCTTTCGAATCCAATTGGAAATGCTACCAGGCAAACCATCCTCTCCTCCTCCAACGCCTTGCCTTTCTCTACCTTCTCCGGCGACGGTGGAGGTAGAGGCAGAGGCCGCGGCCGGGCCTCCGATTTACCCAATTCCCAGTTCTTTACACCTACCAATCCGGGCAACACTGATTCTAACCCCGACTATCAATCCCCTCCCTCTGCACTAGGTCGTGGCCATGGCCGCGGCCAGCCATCTCAGCCACCACCGAAAAACCCTTCATTTAATCAATCTCAGCCGGTGGATGCAAGCGCCCATGGACGCGGTCGTGGGCTTGGTGGTGGACCTACCCCGTTTACTCAATCCCCGCCGCCGCCGCCGCCGGGATCAATTGAAACCCCAGATGATTCCATTTCTAGGAAACCCATATTCTTAAAGACTGAAGCACCAGTTGATTCCATTTATAGGAAACCCATAGTTTTAATGACTGAAGCACCAGTTGACCCTCGTACCCCAAGTCAAGCACTTCCATCAAGTATCTTCTCGATTTTATCTGACGACAGCGGTCTTGGCCGGGGAAGGGGTAAACCTGCCACTGAAAAGTCCACAGAAAACCGGCATGTCCGATCCCGATCACCACCTAGTTCCGGCAGTGGGAAAGCTATTGGGGAAAGAGAAAGCAGTACAGGACCAAAATTGAGCAGAGAAGAAGCATTAAACAGGGCAAGAAGTGTATTGTCTAGGGGCGGAGATGATGGTGGCAGTGGTGGTGGTGATAGAGGGAATAACACAGTTAGAGGAGGGAGAGGCGGCAGAGGCAGAGGAAGGGGCCGGAGAGGGGGGCGTGGCGGTGGCCGAGGTAGAGGTCGGCATGGAATGGATTATTCAGATGAAGATGATGATGGATACGATGAAACCAGAGCAATGGAAGCTGAACAGGCCACTGAAGAAGAGTTTCTCGAATCTTTTGTTAATGATTTTGGACCGGAGAAGGCTGATATGGTTCTTGAAGCATTTGAGCAAGGCACTGATAATTCTTTGCCCTCCGCATTGGAAGATGCTTATTTGGATGCAATGGACACCAACTACATGGTAAAATGTCTTTAACAAAAATGGAGTATTTTTGTGGCGCTTGTACCTTGTGCAGTTATTTGAGTTTTATTTTGTGATTTGTGCAGATAGAGTGTGAGCCGGAGTACTTGTTGAACTTTGAGAATCCAGATATAGATGACAAACCTCCTATTCCTCTTCGTGATGCTCTTGAAAAGATGAAGCCTTTCTTGATGGCTTATGAAGATATTCGAACTGATGAAGAATGGGAGGTAAGCACCCATGTTTTATATTTCACTAAATTATTGTTCTCTTTGTTGTTGGCTTATCACTCTATTACAAATAAAGAGTCCATGTATACTCGGTATTGGTTATAACTACTAAGATGTTCTAGTGTAAGCCAATATGTTTATATTGCATGTGGAGGTTAAGAGTTAAAAGGTTATGGAGATTGAAAGTTGACTCTTTAAGTGGAACATCCCAAAATGGAATAAAGGACTCTTTACCTAGAAAGACGGAGTGTTATATTATTTTTATCATGAAGATTAGTTCTTTTGGAATGTAGACGATATATGCTCATGCTGCATTATACGTGTTTAATCTAACGGCTCCATTCTCACTATATTTTGGCATAACACTTTCAGCCTTTCTAGGTGTTGCAGATTCTATGATGTCTGTGTTAACCACATTGTCTGATTAGTTTGTGATGCTAGTTTTTATGTTCCATTGCCTGACCTCTAAGTGTCTGTGTGCATCCTCTGATGTTCATTTCATTCACTGAATCGCTGCCATATATGTTCATTCGCTGTACCTACTAAACATTACTAGAACTTTGAGGATTATTTCAAATGTTTCTGTTTAAAGAACTTAAATTGTTTGTCAAAATAGAAACTTTTGCCATAATCCTCATTCCAGTGATGTTTTAAGAGGTAGATAGCCCATCACTGTGTTTTTTATTGAGATGTTCTTTTGTAAAGAAATACTTCTTATTTCGCTGCTCCTTAGTAGGGGATGTTGTTGTGGAATTAGGTTTGAAAGACAGCAGCTCTCCTATAGTACTTGTGCTACTAGTAAAAAGAAAGGGGGCAGCCCGGTGCACAAAGCATTCAGAAAAATGTTCTGCTAAATTTAATGTCCCAAAACGTAATTTTGCTGAGTTTTGGAAACTGGAATGTTCATTCTATTGCTCAAATAGTTAGAGAGGTAACATTCTTAGTAAGATATGTTATATTTATGTCATAAAAGAGCAAGGACCGCTTACTTTATGGAAAACTTGATACATTGTAGCTTGAAGAGTTCTTTCACACATCCACACCCACTATAAGTCCAACAAAACCAGTCTCCTCTTATTGTTCCTTCTTCTAAGATTTATTTGTCAACAGTAATCAATCATTCAGCGTAGAGAAGAAAAATTGTGTCTTAATACTGATTACCGAGTAATCAATTTGAAGCAAAAAGAGTTGAATTTCCCCATTGATGGTCTGAATGATAGATGTGATAGTTTGTAATCATTAGTAGCATTTGGATCAAAGATAATTTACTTAAAATTAGAATAACCCAAAACTCACATTAAAGTCATTCTCAGGGCTTTTTACCGGTTATTTGATATATCTTCCTTTTCGGTAAAGGAGGGATTCAGATTCATTATTTCGTGGTTAAACTCATCAGGAAGTCAAAGAAGTTTTTGTCCTGTTCGGTATTGTTTCTCTGATACAGATGTCTAGTAACTTTACTTTTTATTACTCGGGTTATAGAGAGCTCGTGTTTGTTCTTTTCTCGTTCCTTTTGGGTCACTTGACTCTTTCTAGCATTCTTACTCCTTTCCCCTCTCCGTTTGTTTGCCGTAAAACATTTTCCGGAAAACGTTTTCCCCATTTTCCGGTGTTTGATAAGCACCGGAAAATGGGGAAAATGTTTTCCCCCCTTTTCGCCGTAAAATGACTTAACGGATTTTTCGCAAGTAAAACATTTTCTGAAAAATGGTAAGACCTTCAATCACCTAACTTTTCATACACTCCCACGTTACCCACCCCACTCACCACCACCACCCACTGTCCCCCCACCCCACTCACCACCACCCCCCACCCCCTGCCCCCCCTCGGGTAAAAAAAGTTTAATCATTTAAAATCTATTTTTAACAACTCCCCACCCCACTCCACTCACCACCACCACCCCTGCCCCCCACCCCACCGCCCGTCGGGTCAAAAAAAAATTTAATCATTTAAAATTGATTTTTAACAACTCCCCACCCCACTCCACTCACCACCACCACCCCTGTCCCCCACCCCACTCAAATTATCTCAAATTGTGTTTTTATCGAAAAATATTTTCATTAAACACATGAAATTTTTTCCGGAAAACATTTTCCTTACCAAACAGCCGAAAACATGTTTATCTCATTTTCCGGAAAACATTTTACAGGAAATCATTTTCCGCAAGTCCTTTTACACGAAACAAACGGAGCCTAATTTCTTATTTGAAGAGCTAAGTTCCTGTTCGAGGTCAATGCTTTTCTTACTCATTTTCTTATTTGGAAAGCTAATACTAATACCCCAGAAAAGCTCACACACCTTTTGAGATAATATCTCAACTTGTCTTTTTTTTTTTTTTTTATGAGATCGACTTGTCTTTTATGTGTAAGCATGTCTCGGATTCTCACAATCATCTAGTTCTACATTGTGATGGAACATAGAATCTTTTGGATAGGATTTTTGTAGTAGTAGTTGGCGAATTATAGTGGGCCTTCCCGTGTCCATTTCTTTCTTTTGCAGCTTCATGCTACAGGCTTCGGTAAGGACAAGAATGCTTGTATCGTGGGAGTGTGGGGTCTTCTCCATTTTGTGGTGCACATGAATAGAGACATTTTATAATATCTGATGATCAGTTGACATCCAATACTTTAGGATATAATGGTCTCAATGGTTTCTTATGAGCCTCGACGGGTGCCTTTAGAAGAGGCCCCATTTTGTGATGCAGCAGGACTGGATAAACCTGATTTATCGAGTCTTTTGTTTTCTTTTTCAGCTGTATCCTTCTGCTCGACAACCATGTTTTTATGTGCATTCTTTCCTAATAAACTTCTTTTCTTTAACAAAATATAAATTTTGAAAAGAGAAGGTAACATTAAAGCATATTGTTGTCATTTGGGTGTTAAATTTCATTAAGAGAGTTTAACCATGTTATCTTTCACAATTAATGAAAACTTATAGAACTTAGAATCCCAAAAAGTAATACTTAGAAAATTCACATGTTTGATAAAATCAGGTGACAAAATCATCAGGTCTTCTAGACCAAGAAAATGCACCTAAAACGGAGTTGTATAGAGGAAGACTTACCTTCCCGATCCAGAAACACATAAGCAGATGTTTCATAGGATGTTCCAGGTTGAGTGTTTGCCGCATCGTACCTCCCTTCTAACCACTCTTGGGAACATTCCATAGGTACAATCAGAAACTTCAGTTTTTTACATGGGCTAATGTGCATATCTGCAAGATACAAATTATACAAGTATTCATTCTTATCTTCTTTTTTTCCTCATTAATAGTGACTTGATATTCTTTGGTCCCACAATCTCATCTTGTCTTACTTTTTTATTAAGTGAAACATTTTAAAGCCTCCCTAGTTATGCTTGATCTTTGAATATGGACTTCGGTAGAAACTCTTACGATTATCCCCTGGCTGTCTATTGCTAATTCTGAGCTTTATTATTTTTATTGAAAAGAGATGCCAAAACACGATGACATGGGACTAGAATAATGTTGAAGACAAACGTTCTTCACACAAAAGGAAATCTGTAAACTCAAATATCAGTACAATAATCATCTGATTATAATGAAATAAAGGCTTATTTATTGGCCTTGTGAATACAAGAAAGAGTCTGAATCAACAGGTAAAACTGTTGGAAAAAATATGTATGTTAGTTTTCAAAAAGGATGGCAGTCATAACTGCCTTTTACCGGATATTGACTGCCTTTACCAGATAGATAACTGCCTTTTTCCTCCGCAGATAACTGCCCTGTTACTTGATTGATGGCTGCACAATCTTTATTTGTTCCACATCAGTCTTCCCCACATGAAAAGAACTCGACCCTGAGTGATTCGGATAAAAAGGAGGTTCCGAGGGAAAATAACGAAACAGGTTAGATACGTTGAACGTCCGTGAAATACTCATCGAATCAAGCAGGTCCACCACGTACGTGTTGTCATTGATCTTATGCACAATCTTGTAAGGGCCATACTTCTTTGGCTGCAACTTGTGATATTGACCAACTGGAAATGTTCTCACCGAAGAAAAACCACCACCTCATCTCCAACCTCGAATAAATTAACTCGTCGATGTTTATCAACAGCTTTCTTGAATTTTTGATTAGTTTCCATCAATCTATTTCGAACCTCAGCCTGAATGTCAATCGACTCTTTTGCCAAATTTGCAGCAGATGCACTCTTTCCAGCGACTTGTGGTAGTTTCACCAAGTCTACAGCGTGTCGCGACGGCTTTTGATAAACTATGCTGAACGGCGACCTTCCAGTGAAACTATGGACAACATTGTTGAAGGCGAACTCAGCTTATGTCAAAGCATGGTCCTACTACTTCGAACGATCCTTACAAATACAACAAATAAGGTTCCCAAGGGTTCGGTTGACGACTTTGGTCTGTCCATCGGTCTGCGGGTGCGCTGTGCTTCTAAAATTTTGAGATGTATCAAACATACGCCATAAAGTTATCCAAAAATGCCTGAGAAATTTTGTATCCCAATCCGAAGTAATGGTTTTAGGTACACCATGTAAACGAATATTTCTCGAAAAAATAATCGTGCGACATGTGAAGCTTCTTGCAAGGGTAAAATGCACCATTTTTGAAAACCTGTCAACGATTACGAAAACACAATCGACTCCGTGGTAGGCCTAGAACGAAATCCATTTATAAATCTTCCCAAATAGCTTCTGGGACCGGCAATGGCATGTAAAGGCTAGTACTTTGTGTTTATCCCTTCGCTGACCGATACACTAATATCGACTAACATATCACCCTACTTCTCTTTTCAATTGGGGCCATTAATATCTCTCCTCCAGGCTAACAATAGTCTTCTCTCTACCAAGATCACCACTCAAACCCCCTCCGTGCAAATCTCAAATCTCGAATTAGTTTGTCTATCAAGGATGTGCGAGGAATGCACAAACGATTGCCTTTAAAGAGGTACCCCTCATGCTTGTAAAAATCTTCAAAAGGAAATTTAACCCATATACCACCAAAGTCATCATCATCTGGATATAATTCAGAGAACCTCAAAACTTGTGACCTGATGACTCGTTGTCATAGTTATTAAAAGCGAAAGGCGAGAGGCGGGCGAGAAGTTCCTAGAAAAGGCAAATGGCGAGGCGGTTGAAAGGCGGCCGAAAGGCGAGCAAGGCGGTAAAATAGAACAAAAGGAATAGTAAAATAATATATATAAAAAATATATTAAACAAAGCTTAAACATGTTAAGAACAAGAATTTTGCATTAAATAAATGTCACAATTTCACATGTAATAGCAACTTAACACAACTGAAACACCCAAAAGTAGAATTCTAAGACAAAAAACACATTTTATGTTCAAATCAGTAAACAAGTAGTTGTTTAAAAGCGTGAAAATAGGTGAATTCGAATATAATTTCAAATGTATAATTCCATTACTAGAGATAAACATAAGATATAGTTAAAACTTCAAATGACAAATGAGACCCAAAGTAAAGCGAAAAAATAAATTAAATTAGTAAACATACTAAAATTTGCTAACCTCCCTTTAAAAAATTGAATAAAGCAAGCTATTTATAGTGCTTTTGTCTCACTCCTTTGTCGTCGTTTTAATTTGTTATTTATCGCACTTATTTTCTTTTGATCGCTCGAGAGAAATTATAGATATCTTTCTTTCTCATGTACGCCACAAGCTATCTTTACTCCATATTATCCCAAAACAACGCATTGGGTAGTTTAAATTATTAAAACTAGAATTACAAAATGACATAGTTTAACACTACACATACGCTTATTATGCCTTTTGACAAAGGCGGACTCTTCACGCCTCTCACCATAACCAAGAAACGCCTCGCCCGGCCTAAAAGGCGCACAACAGCCCGCCATAAAACCAAAAGGCGGTCAACCCCTAAAGGCGCCAAAACGGCGAGGCGGGCGAGAGAGGCGCTAGCCTTTCGCAACTATGCTCGTTGTTGCTAACAAATTAGTGCGCATGCTCAACGCATCAGCAGGTTTATTCAAACATCATGACTTGTGCTCCAATGTGAAAGGAAACTGCTGTAAATATGCGACCCATCTTGCGTGCATCTTGCTGATACTTTTTTAACTATTGATATACTTTAAGGCCTGATGATATGTATACAAAACAAACTGATTCCGGATAAGATAGTGCTCCCAACGATTCAAGGCTCAAATAACTTCATAGAATTCTTGATCATAAGTTGACCACTTTCGTCGCGTCTCACTTAATTTCTCACTAAAATATGCCACCCGCTTTCCTTCCTGAGAGAGAACAGCACCAATCCCCACTCCACAAGAATCACATTCTACCACAAATAATTTATCAAAACTAGGGAGGGCAAGTAATGAAGCGGTACACAACTTCTCTTTAATCAAATCGAAGCTTCGTGTCTGCTCAATTTCCCACCGAAAGTTTCCCTTCTTTAGGCAATCTGTTAAGGGTGCAACTATAGTGCTGAAATTTCAAATGAACCGCCGGTAGAAGTCTTCTACCAAGTCCATGAAAACTTCGCATTTCAGAAACATAATTTGGTGTTGGCCACTCTCGAATCACCTTTACCTTTTCATCATCAACTCGAATCCCTTCATTGCTGACAACAAAGCCTAAAAATATGAGGCTGGTCTGAATAAAGTTGCACTTTTTCAGGTTAATATAAAGTTTGTTATCCTGCAATACTGTAAAACTTGCCGCAAATGCTCCGTGTGCTCATCTTCATTAGCACTATATATTAGGATATCATCAAAATAAACTACGACAAATTTACCCGTAAATGGTTTTAATACTTTATTCATTAAACGTATAAAAGTGCTCGGAGTGTTCGACAATCTGAATGGCTTAACTAGCCACTCATATAGACCCAGGAATCAAGTCAATAACATGCTGAATATTCCTCATTGGTGGTAATTCTGCAGGGAGTTCTTCACGTACTATCTCTTTGAATTCATTCAACAAGCCACGCACTGAATCAGGAACTTGCTCTCTTGATTCAGACCACCCGTCAAAAGTACTGCCTTTACTACTAAGGCATGAATCTCCTTAGTATGTCGAGCATCACATAACAAATCTGATTCTGAACGACTAATGGTCAAGAAATTTTCTATTTTATGTGTCTCAACATTTTACTTGAACCCCAATGGTAGCAATGTTATCCTCTTTCCATCCTTCATAAACTGATATATGTTCTCTCGTTCATTTTTGAGTAGTACCGAAATCAAATTGCCATGATCTGTCAAATAATAATTGACAAGCATCCGTATCTACAATATCACACATAACCTCATCTTTATAGTATTTACCGGTAGTTAAGGGCACACGACACCTTTCCTTCACCCTAATCCCATCACCATTCTTAATCCAAACAATACTATAAGGCTCAGGATGTTCTCTATCGGTAATCTTAATGCATTGACTAAATTCTGAGAAATGATATTTTCACAACTACCGGTGTCAATAATCAATTCAAAAATACGACCCGAAATTGTGCACCTAGTTAGGAATAATGCATTTCGCTGCGAGTCGTCTCTTCGCGGTGTGAATAAAATTTTCGGACCATTAGGGCCTGTTGCATTTCCCCATCTCGATCTCGTTCACAAATCCCTTCGTTCTCATCTTCGTACTCCCGAGGACCATCATTAAAATCAGCCATATTAACTGACGTCGTCGTGGACAGTTATTTGACAAATGTCCAATTTCCTGACATCTGTAACACTTAGCTTTTGTTGTCTTTGCGTATGGATTATTAGTTTGCCTCTTCCCGGTCTCTTTAGGTGATACATCAGAAGTACTTCCCATGCTTGGCTTAGGATTTACCCCGGATGACTCGACAACAGTCTTGCGAGTCTCTTCCCTCCCGTAAAAGTTTCGTGACACCATAGATTCTGCTCGCTGAACCATGTTCTGAGCCTCACTAAGGGTTAAGATAACTTGACACCCAATTTTGACACGGATTGCTGGCCTTAGCCCGTGAAAATATCTAGCAACTTGTTGCCCTTCAGTTTCCGACAGATTGTTACGAGATGTAAGACGCAAAAAATCTGCAGTATAATCAGCCACTGACTTTTGCCCTCGTTTGATATTGATGGAACAAGAACTGATCATAATCAGGAGGGAGGAATCTGTTCATCAACATTCGTTTCATCTTTGGCCATAGTCTAACATGTTGTTTACCCAAACGTCGTCGTTGGGCCTGAACTTGTTCCCACCATGATGATGCTCCTCCTTTTAAACGATACGCCACCAACTTCACTTGTTTATTCTCGGCTATTTCTACAAAATCAGACCTTTCTACTTCTGCCACCCAATCTAAAAAGTCTTCAATATTTAAATTCCCGCCGAAGGGAGGGAGATCCACCTTCAACCGAAATTCATTTTGTCTAAATTGTCGATTTTCCCTTGGATTTGGGTTTCTGCCCAATAAATCTGCCACTTCCTTATCTGATGAATCATTTTCGTTGTTCTGAACTTGGGGTGGGGGAACCACACGATTGCCTTGTGGTGGCTGAGCAACTCTCCCGCCTCCTTCCCCATTTGGATTGCCCTGCTGCGCTTCTCGCAACCTGCTTCAGTTCGATCAACACACGAACAGTTAAAATCTGAAGTGACGCTGTTACTGCTTGAATTTCTCGTAACACGTCTAAAAGAGAAGGCTCTCTGTCATTAGCCATTGCCAAGGAAAAACCAAGGCTCTGATACCAACCGACACGGGACCAGAGTAATGTAGAAAACAAACGTTCTTCACACAAAAGGAAATCTGTATTAAAACTCAAATATCCGTACAATAATCATCTGATTACAATAGGCTTATTTATAGGTCTTATGAATACAAGAAAGAGTCTGAATCAACATGTACAAACATGTCTGTTAGTTTTCAAAAAGGATGGCAGTTCTGCCTTTTTACCATATAACTACCACTCCACCAGATAACTGCCTTTTCCTCCTGAGATAACTGCCCTGCTACTTGATTAACGGCTGCACAATCTTTATTTGTTCCACATCACACGAGCATCTCTAGTCTTCGTGAAAGATATAAGAAAAGAATAGGTCTCTACTCAATAAGCACCCTTTACATCTTCGACGATAAAAAATATGAAATGATAAGAAACTCCCAAAACACTGAAGTAAGAGATTACAACACAACAACATTACCCCAGTGCCACAAAGGTTTCCACCTACTGTGGGGTAAGGGGGAGTCGGATGTACGCAGCCTAGCCCCTGTATTAAAAGCACAAAGAGACTGTTTCCGGAAGGAGTACTGGTTGTTCATATGATACTTATACTTACAGCAGTCTTATCTTTCCCAGTTTCAAAGAGTATTAGATACTTAACCATTTATAAATGGAATCAATCCTCTTTCCCTTTTTAAAGACACATTAAACGTTTGCCACTGTTCAAGGGCCTTTTGGCTTTGGCTCCAGAAATAATTTATTTGGGATCTGTCAAACAATCAGGTCTAGGTAAAAATGTGAGCGTTTTCACAGATGGTACTTTTGCATGCAATATTTACATAATTCTGTTATTCCTCTTGTGTGTGCACAGCTGATTACCCTAACTTGTAAGAATTCCTTTCTTAGTTTTCTTTCATATGACGAACATCCGGGAAATCTTAACAGGAAGTTGTAAAAGAGACGATGGACAATGTCCCACTCATGAAAAAGATTGTGGATGATTGTGGTGGACCTGACAGAGCAACTGCAAAGCAGGAACAAGAAGAGCTGGAAAGAGTTGCCAAAACTCTTCCTGAAAGCGCGCCCAGCTCCGTGAAGCGGTTTACTGATCGCGCTGTTCTTTCTCTCCAGGTTGGCATTAACTGATTTCACATTTCTAAAGTATTTCAAGCAGTTTGAATACCCTCTATCTTGCTAGTATCTGTAAGATATATTTGTTGATGAGGTAGTATCTTCCTTATGATCCTTGACACTAACTCTACGGGCCAAGACATATGACCCCTCTTATTGAGCTACCTGCTCAAAATGGTCGTATGGGGGGGGGGGTAAAATGATCTTTCTTGTGCTACTATATCGCTTGAAATTCCCCTCGACATCATTTCAATATGCGAGTGTAAGGTATAGTACTAGCCTAGGTGTCTTAAATATGTTTTGATGTCTAACAGCGTGTGTAGTTGTTGAATTGAGTTATTTCATTACATAAATGTAATGTATCCTACCTATCTTGTGAGTCTGTTTATCCCATGAGTTTGTTAAGGTGTTATGAAGTGTAAGGATTTACATGATCTTTGTTTGTTTCTCTCAAGAGGATACATAGTGGAATCTGGCTAATGGAAATTCAGTAAGTATGTATTAGCATTACCTTGTTGTATTGCTATCTAATCCTTGCGGTAAGATGTGCGGAAAAAAAATTCACATAAGGTGATTTTTGGACTGTACTATACTACTCTTAGGCTGCGTTTGGTAGGTGTAGGTCGGATATGCCATTGGAATAAAATTAATAATACCGATGAACTTTAGCAAGATGTGTGGTAGGAAATAAGCCTTGGGATTAATAGTACGCCCTACCCGGGTTAACCTTTTTATACCCTCACTATGTATCCTCTTGAGAGAAGGCATTAATAATAACGGTATTGAAATGTATCCGGATAACTTTTTGTGGACAAAGATGCCCCCATACGTTGTTCATATGAGAGAAACATATCCTCTCGCTCTTTATTCTCGATTAGGCCAATATTTGTTACAGACTCCTTTCCCCCATTCATCCAACACTACTACTTCATTCTTAAAGCCCACAAATATTAAAGACTCCAAATCCACCATGACTGTCAATTAGCCCAGCTGCTACCATTGTTGTGCTTCAAAGTCACTTAAATCCCATGCATTTTTGTTCTCTCTCCATCATCAGCCCCCTCATTTGTTAAACTTGCGGTGTTCATAATGAACAAAGATCAAATCAGTTTCTCTCTTAAAACTAACCAGGATCTGATGTTTAATAAATAAGATTTGATAATGGATATCCCCTCCATCTTGTTCCTTCTTCAGATTGCGGCCCGCGGTTCTGGGTTAGGCTTGGAATAACAAAATAGAATATGAAGCTATTAACCCTATTTTGATTTTATCGATTTTTAATTTCTCCGATCCTTTTTTTTCTTTGCATTTTTGCATTTTTAATGACACCATAGTTATTAAAAGCGCGCCTAGGCTCGCGCCTAGGCCCAGGGTGCAGCTTTAGAGCCTGGGGTGCGCCTAGGCTTCGGGCACAACAATTGACCGACAATTACATCTAATTAAACCTAATACGCGACTAATACACTTCCTCTCCTACGACTCTCTCACGTACACGCACACGCAACATAAGTCCATAACTCTATATAAGAGTAGCGATTAGCATGATCACTCTGGCGACCTCCGGCGAGTATTATTAGCTATGACAGGTTCGTCACTCGGGCGCGCGCCCGCCTTGCGCCTTGCGACTAGGCTCCAGGCACACCTTCTGCGCCTTGGTGCGCCTTGAGCCTTTAATAACTATGAATGACACGAGGATTCACGTTACCCGACCCCAAATTATTTTTTGGGACTAAGGCTTTGTTGTTGTTGTTTTGCATTTTTGTAATCAAGGATGCAATTGGATCTTCACTTTCTGGATGTAAAAATGTCTTGTTAGAAGATATTTTTTTGGGACATTTTTGGTACTTTACCCAATAATCCAAGTTTAGATAGATGTGTTTTACACTGCTTCAATCAAACATCAATTTTAAAATTAATGTTGGATTACTATGACCCTTATTACTCCCAGGACTACTAAACCCCATCTTCATAATTGTCCTTGTCCCCTTCGGCTACCAAACGAGCCCGTGTAGATTCTGATTGTACTATGACTAGGTGATTCAATTCAAGTGTCATAAAGATAAGATGTCATTTGCTCGTTTACGGGACAATGTTGTTGAAATAGATTGGCTGGAAACACAGGAGCATCTTTTCTGATGATGTTGTCTTAGACTGATAGGGGAACTGCCTCGAGTACAATGCATATTTTTTTTGATAACTCTCTTGAAACATTAGGATATGATTACATGTGTATTATACTGTTTTGCATGCTAATGAAATGTTGACAGCTCCGGAAGGTATACTGTTGTACAATTTTCCGTGATTTCAGCGCGAATTTCCCCCTGGAGAAAAATCCTCCTCAAAAATGTCCTGTATGCTCGTGAAATTTGCCGTTTCATAAAGTTCTTTTTAGATGCTTCTCTAATCTCTTTTTCCTTGCATTTTTTTTTTAATGCAGAGTAACCCGGGGTGGGAATTTTACAAGAAATACGGGTTCATGGATAAGCTGGTTCAGGAGGTATCAAAGAGTTACAAATGATGAAGAATTTTACAAGTCTGATTTAGATTTTTGTTTACTTGCAATTTTGACAGCAAAGGTTTTGATTGTTTGAAAATTTGCCTTGCTCATTCTTGTAATAATAAACATTTTTTGTAGCTGTATTTGTGATATGCTCTCTCCGCGTGTGCTGCATTTCTAATTAAGAAAACGGTCTTGGTGCAGTTTCTTGGGATACAATCAATGTACAAACTAGTAAAACACGTTTTTTTTTAAACTTCGGCTAGTCTGGTAAGACTTTTTATGAGACGGAGGGAGCATTTCTTTTACTCAACTCAAGGCGACTCTTACAATCTACTATTTGTTATTTTAGTCGTAAACAAATAAAGAGAGTTAAAATTGTTTGTTTATTATGTTTTTATTTATTTATTTATTTTTACGAGTTTGACAGTTTTATTGTTATTGTTATTGTTAAAATTATCATTAAAAACTATCATTCCGTCAATAAAATTGGAAGATTTGCTCGATAGTAAGTTGACATTTCTAATGGACTCAACTTGCCACATCAGCAAATATTGATAAAAACTAAGAAGTTCTCTTTAGGTATTCACAATGCTCTTAATTTTTATGAGAAAATTCTAGAAAGCTTTTTAGAAACTCAAGAGTTTCTTAACTATTTCTTGTCATTGTAATATATATATATATATATATATATATATATATATATATATATATATATATATATATATATATATTCCATTTGTCCCATTACAAAAGGTACAAAATAACGTTCCACAAAAATTAGGAAAGTATATAGTGAAGTTAGTGTTATGTATGGAAAGTGGGATATGAGAGAGAAAGTGGTTAGAAAATAGTACTCCCTCCGTTTTTAAATGTTTGTCTCATTTGACTTTTCAAACATTTTAATTTAGTGATTTTGAAGCTTTAATTTTGGTTATTTTTACGAACGCTTTGAAAATTATTGATAATATACACCGCCGTTATGTAATACTCCGTCCCTAAATGTTACAAGTTTTGAAAATTTAGTGATTTTAAAACTTTAATTTTGGAAATGAGACTAACTTTTTTGGACAAAGGAAAAGGAGAAATGAGACAAACATTTAGGGACGGAGGGAGTAAATAGATAGATGATGTAAGTATGACAAGTGGTCTCATGAATATATAAATATTGACAATTTTCTTTTTTGAGTTTGTGCCTTTTGTATTGAGATATAAAATGAAAAGTTTTTGTGTCTTTTGTAATGAGAAGAAGGGAATAGATTGAGGTTTTTAATTCTTTTAATGATCATGTGGCATCCTCCCTTCGTCCCACCCAAAAAATACAAAGTTGGTCTTTCACGGAAATTAAGGATAATATATAGTGGAGCAAGTGTCGTGAGTATAAAATGTGATGTAGGAGAGAGAAAGTGGGATAGAGAATAGTAGTGAATAATTATTGTGAGATGACAAGTGGGTTCCATAGATAAATAAGTATTAAAAAATTTCCATTTTAAAAGTGTGCCTTTTTAAATGGGACACCCAAAATGCAATTTCCATATTTATATATCCAAATGTAATTCTAAAACTTATGGCTATGACATTAAAAAAACTACCAATAACAATTTTTAAAATTATTGGTCAAAGTACAATCAATCAAACTTATCTGAAAAAAGTAGGGACTATTTTAATGGTACTGAGGGAGTATCATTTTCCATGTTTCCAGCAAGCACGAATTGCTGCCTGGAGAGAAACCATCCTCAAAATGTCCTGTATGCTAGTTACTTTTAGTTGCTGCACTAATTGTTTTTTCCTCGCAATTCATTTTTGAATGCAGAGGAACCCAGGGTAGGAATTTTACAAGAAATACGGGTTCATGGTTCAGGAGGTATCAAATGATGAAGTGATGATGTCAAAATCGTCAAATCAGTCCAAATCCAAGCGATGAATGCTTCGGTAATTGCAAGGCCTGAAAATAAGAGAAAACACGTAAACTAAGCCGGGGCGGATCCGGCTAAAGGCCCTCCGGCGTGAGAGTAAGTTCACGGTTTGTAAGTGAGAAACTAAATTGACAGAGTTTCTGTATTGTAAAAAGAAACGTACCGAATAATGAGCCATGGGGCTTGTATTTATAAGGATGGATTGATAGAATCCATGTTGGAGTGAACTTGTATAGAGATAAGATATAATCCTAAAAGAATTATATCTGTTAAGTGTTGGGGACGGATTTTTCACTATATGTATATGGTTGGCATCTTAATCAGGTCAACATGTCAAGACGCCTCAGCATCCTGATCTCTACAACTTGACCTCTACAACTTGACCTCCACAACTTGGTCCACAACTTGGACCGACATCTTGGCTCAACGTCTTCATCAACATCCTGCCGGAACAACTTGGGAGCGGTTTACGGTTCCTATTTTCTAGGAGATACTTGTGCACTCATAGAAGACCAAGTCAACCATGATTTTTCCACCATCGGCGGTTATGCCTTAATTTTCTCCTCAAGTAACTCCATTATGCCTAGTTTTTAGGGATTTTTGGTTATTATCTTTTTATTTTACCTTTATTATAAATAGGGGTATGGAAATTAGGGAAAGACACATGTACTTTCACACACTCACACTTTTGTAATTCTCTTCATACTTCCGGGCTTGTAACTCACTGATCATAGTAAAACTTTGGTCAAGGTAGGTCTTCCAAAACCTCCCGAGGTTTTTATGCCGGCCGAATCTCGAGTTGTTCAAGGGCTTTCCTCGTCAAAATCCTTTGTCATTTTCATTTTGATTACACACACAAATCTATATTCCAATTCACCCAATTCTTTCCTTGAAATATTTGGTTATTTACAATTACTTGTCGAAATTTGACCAAAACAATTTGGCGCCGTCTGTGGGAAATTTGGTTTTTTAGATTTGTTTAGAACATCAAAATGGTCAATCCAACTTCCGGTCAGGTAACCTCGCAACCTCCGCAGCGGGGGCAAGGCGGCGGGGGCGGCAAGATGCACCTCGAGAGATGACCGCGTACGAAATCAATCTTGGTTTCGTGACTAATATGGCAACAATGTTGAATGAACGAATAAGCGAATGGATGCTCGGCGGGATACCAATACTATGATTTTCAATGCAATTGAGAGTCTCATGCGAAAAGGGAATCAAGTTGAGCCTCAAATTGTAACTCCATTATCACCTTTATTTCCTAGAACTCTTTTTGGTGCAGTCGGGGGCAATCTTGGAGACATCCCCACGGCGAGTGCAAGATGCATCGATAGTACAACCGTGACAACTAGTCAAGTTGCCCAACATGGTCACACCTTCGCATTCGGCCAACTGTGCCAACATCTTGCTATACTTATGCCACTCCGTCTTTAGGACAAACAGGAGTTTTTATAATGCATTTGATCACTCTTCTTCTCAATTTTATGCTAACACTTTTGCAGAAAGTCAAGTTGCTAGAGAGTTGCGGCGAGATCAAAGAGATGATTAGGAATGTGCACAGAGTTACCTTGCCTTATCATCCGGCTTCTCCATCTTGTTATAATGAGTCTCGCTGTTCCGGCGATAGCCAACATGGAGATCCCGAAGAGATTTGCAAAAGGCTCCCACATGAAAAAGTACGACGGGAGCACGAGATCCAGTGGAGCATGTGTTGCTATACCAAGAATTAATGGACATTATCGGCATTCCTTCAATCTTCAAAGAAGCTTTGTCTTTGTAGGGTCTTTGGTTCCACCTTGTCTGGACCGGCTTTGAAATGGCTAACCGGCCTATCCCTAAACTCTATATCATCTTATTCTCAATTAGTCAATATGTTTGTGAATCAATTTTCATGTAATAGAGCTTTTGAGAAACTAACTAGTGACCTCTACGGGGTGGTGCAACAATCCGACGAAAGCTTGAAAGACTATTTGAACAGGTTCAACAAAGAGGCGGTGACTATCCCCAACTTGAACATGTCTACACCCACCGAGGCATTCGGATTGGGCTTGAAGAAGGGATCACCTTATTATGACGAATTGGTCATGACTCCATGCAAGAGACTTGAAGATGTCGGGACGAGAGCCGCATTAAATTCATCGATGGAAGAAGATAAGCTCATAGTCCTAAAATAACCACAATGAGGCCGACAAAATGAGAAAAGATGACCACCTATCTTCAACATGTCAAAATGTTAGCAAAACAAGTACCTCAAGTTGTATTCCATGTAAGTTGTCATTTTTTCATAAAAGCAAACTCCAAAAACAGTATGTTTTAAATTTTGCCAAGTCATTTATTTATGTTTGTCAATTCTTATGTTATGCTAAAAATTCTTATCTTGACTTAAGCATCGGAGGGGTAAAGCTAACACCCAATCCTAACATGAATTTGTTTTGCAAGGTATACAACTTGAACAAACGGCTTAGGCTCAACATGTTGACACGCCGATGCACGGCTAATACATGTTGAGACCTAAGCCGGAACAGCTCAACATGTTGACACGCCGCACGGGCCGATACATGTTGAGACCTAAGTTGGAGCAGCTCAACATGTTGACACGCTAGTACGGGCGATACATGTTGAGACCTAAGCCGGAGCAGCTCAACATGTTGACACGCCGCACGGGCCGATACATGTTGAGACCTAAGCCGAAGCAGTCAAACATGTTGACACACCGGTACGGGCGATACATGTTACGGGGAAGAAAGGCTCAACATGTTGACACGCCGGTACGGGCGATACATGTTGAGACCTAGCTGGAAGCAGTCAAACATGTTGACACGCCGGACGGGCCGATACATGTTTGGACTCCGAAGAAGAATTTCAACATGTTGACACGCCAAGACGGGCGATACATGTTGAAACTTTAGCTGGAGAGGGATAGAACATGTTGACACGCCGGTGACGGGCGATACTTGTTCTATTTCTTCAAACGAATTAAGGTTTCGACACCTTCGCACAGGCGCACGTTTTCACACTTATTCAAGTTGTGAACTATTGGTTGTAACATTAACATGTTACCAAACGAATTAAGGTTCCGACACCTTCGCACGGGCGCACGTTTTCACACTTATTCAAGTTGTGAACTATTGGTTGTAACATTTTCATGTTACCTACGGTTTATAACATTTACATGTTATCTAAAGAACAAACAAAGTGTCTCTCAAAGACATGCCAAATCAAATATAAAAATTTTGAGGACCAACCCTCATCTAACATTCCAAATTTCAAACACCTTAACTAATGTTTCTTAAAGCTTTATCTTGGTTTCTATCAAGGACTTAGAAGCATCATTCAAGGCGTTCGACAACTCTTTGGCGTAATCAACCGCTTCCTTAATGCCGATGAGGGGAGTAGCAGTTTAAAAATTTCTTGAATCTCCAAGTTTTCTCCGATTCAACAAATTTTGGGGGCAATTGTTGGGGACGGATTTTTCACTATATGTATATGGTTGGCATCTTAATCAGGTCAACATGTCAAGACGCCTCAGCATCCTGATCTCTACAACTTGACCTCTACAACTTGACCTCCACAACTTGGTCCACAACTTGGACCGACATCTTGGCTCAACGTCTTCATCAACATCCTGAAGCTGGAACAACTTGGGAGCAATTTTACGGTTCCTATTTTCTAGGAGATACTTGTGCACTCATAGAAGACCAATTCAACCATGATTTTTCCACCATCAGCAGTTATGCCCAGAATTTTCTCCTCAAGTAACTCCATTATGCCTAGTTTTTAGGGATTTTTGGTTATTATCTTTTTATTTTACCTTTATTATAAATAGGGGTATGGAAATTAGGGAAAGACACATGTACTTTCACACACTCACACTTTTGTAATTCTCTTCATACTTCCGGGCTTGTAACTCACTGATCATAGTAAAACTTTGGTCAAGGTAGGTCTTCCAAAACCTCCCGAGGTTTTATGCCGGCGAACGAGTTGTTCAAGGGCTTTCCTCGTCAAAATCCTTTGTCATTTTCATTTTGATTACACACACAAATCTATATTCCAATTCACCCAATTCTTTCCTTGAAATATTTGGTTATTTACAATTACTTGTCGAAATTTGACCAAAACATTAAGGAGTCATTGTTTGACTTGAATTGGTGTTGGCAGTTGTAATTCTGATTGGATCATGATTGTAGAATCCTTGTTTGATGAGGACTGTGTAATCTGCTAGCCGAAACGTCGAGGAGCAAGAATGTTTTATCTCGGCATTTGCATATAAGCCGAGATACATGATTCTGCCTCCTCGTCATTTGGTTGTTGGCCAGCATGTGGATATGCCGGGATAAATGATTTTGTCTCCTCGTACTATGATTAAATGCCGAGGTAAGAACATTTCGCTCCTCGTCATTTTTGATATCTCGGCGTATGACGAGCCAAGTATGAAGATATAAGGCCGAGGTGAATGTTCCTCGGCATACGAGGAAGATGTTCTTCGGCCATAACACTTGTATTATTGGATTATGTTTATGGCCCAATCCTTTTGGGCCCAGCTCGAGTAAGCCCATGTTCGTATCTCAGTTTATACTGTTCAGTGGTCCCCCGACTTTCTAGCTCGGCGTAGGACGAGGAGAAAGTCATCTCGTCCTCGGCTAATGGGATACAAACAGGTTTTGACAGGTGTCTTCGGCGCCTCTTCGTTATCTGACGGTTAATTACCATGATGATTACGCGTGGGCCCCCAGTTCTGCCATGCCTCGGAAGTTGTTACAAACATTTAATGTTGGGGGCGGATCCGTTTTATTTGCTTTACCCGTGGGTTTGACCCGAGTTTGTTGAGTATAAAATCAAAACCCCTTTTCATTTTACACTTTTCACATCCTTGTTATTTGAGAGCAACGGCAAAGCATTCACCGGCGATTCTCCGATCTTCATCACACCCAGTTTCCGGCGAAGCTTAGTGTTTCGGTGTTGTGACCTTCTAGCGATTCCAACCGTCCATTCAAACCCAGGTATGATATTTCTTCTTTTGTGCACATTCCCTCCATGATTTTGCATTTTCTAGGGCTTTTAGAAGGGGTTTCGAATCGTGCCAAGAAACATGAACTGCCATTGTTGAAGATTGGAGCTTTTCTTCATGAGTTTTTACTTTTAACTCCCAAAACTTCAAATCTTTGATTTTCTTTGGATTTTGTATGAATTTCTTTGCATATTGAATGAATTCTCCCTTTAATCTTTGATTCCCCTTAGAAATGGCTCGTTCTTGGGACCATTCCCCCCGATTCCGTTATGGATATCACACCGGCAACTTGAGGGTTTATCGTAGAGAGAGAGGTCCATGGTTGATGCTCACCCTGGATGATATAAGTAAGAAGTTGAGAGGTTATGGTCGAACTCGGATGTTTCTTCAATACCCAGATTCCACAAGAATAGATAGGATTGCGTCCGATTCTCCCAATATTTTAGTTTTTGAGGATAGGGCCGAGATGATGGAGCACATCAAACTGTTCTACCCGGCCTCAGATCGTGAAATGCGTGAGCGTCTGAGTGGTAAGGCTCCCTCCTCGGCCTTATGAAACGACGAGGAGGGGAATCTCCCTTCCCCGTCCTATAATCAGCCATTGACGAGGTAACTAACTTTGTCTTCTCGTCTTTATGCAGATATGACGGGAAGAGAAGGAGAGACCTCCTCGTCCACCCGCATAGTTGACGCCTTCGTGGAGGGTGCCCAAGTTGATGGCCGCCTGGTCCGAAGAAGGGAAAGCCGAGGTAAACAACGGGAGAGGGGTCCAAAGGTCGGGGACCCCATGCTCGAGAAGTTATATTCAACGTATGGGGTGGACAAAACCGAATATAAGTTAACTTATATGGGCAAACTCGATCTTAAGACGAAGAAGGAGGAGGAAAACTTCTATTACAGTGAAAACTGCGTCCATTTCTACTTCAAACAATTTCAACAGGGGCTTCGTCTTCCCTTGGACCCTTTTATAAATGAATTTTTGGACGATGTAAGGGCAGTGCCGGCCATGCTAGGAGCCAATGGTACCAGGGTTCTGGTTAGCTTCATTATCCTTTGCCGTAGTTTAGGTTATGAGCCGACCATGGGAGCTTTTCGGCATTTTTACATGGTCCAATTTGTGAAGGAAAGTTGGCTCCTCGTCATTAGGAGTGCACCCAAGAAACCCAAGCTGCTTCTCCCCATGTCTAGCAAAGTCGCAGGTTGGGATAGCCACGTTATTAGGGTTGAGAGTCGTCAAGGCTGGGAGTTCCAATCTCCTAGCAAGGCTCCCACTTCATCAGGTCCTGTTCAGCAATATGAATGGACTAAGGCCTTAATCAAGCGTTTAGAGGCATTTGCCGAGGTGGGGCTCCTCGACTGGCAGGCGGTTGAATCTTCTGATCACTACTACATCCAGGCAGGTCTGATGCCGGGGCAGAAGGACGGGGTAGCCCCCCTCGTCACCGTTAAGAGAGGAAGGCGTTTTAACGATTGGACGGTACACCCCGGCCTTGTATTTCATGCTGACTGTCTGAGGTGCAAGACCCATCCTCTAGACCGATGTCTGGAAGAAATAGATGTTGTTGGATGTAAATATTTAACTCTTTAAATACTTTGTAATTTTTGCATGTTTATTTCCTCTGCTCGTACTTGACCATTTCTTCTTCGTCTTTGCAGTTTTAACCCCTGAAGAAGAAGCAGCACTAATCATGCAGAGATTAAGTCCCATGGAGTTGATAAAACAGAAGAGGAAACAAAGCAAGAAGTCCGGTCTAGTACAGAGGAGGGAAGAAGCCAATGCTCGTAACCTCATACTAAGTGCTCAGGGTGATCATCCCCTTCCCCTCAAACTGCATGAGGAAGATAATGCCGAGGAGAATGTGTCCGAGGAGCGGGCAAACCCAGCAACTGGGGAGGGGGATGGCCCCCGTGTTGGTGCCGAGGAGGTTGGGGCCGAGGAGACAAGCCTCGTCCCAAGGAAGTCTGGCTCCAAAGATCCCAGCGGCCGGTCTTGAGGAGCCCGTAGCTAAGCGGGCAACTGTTAGTGGGGCTCCCAATGCTGAGGCTCCTCCCCCCTTAACCATCCAGACCGTCAAAACTTATGACGAGGCCGACGAGCTAGCTAAGAGCATGGCCATCAACGTTCCCCGTCTTAGGGGTCTTCCTCTGCAAATTAGGGAGGGACCCTTGGTGAGGTTGGGCCGAGCTCCCGTTCAGCGAGCTATGGATGAGGAGGCTTACGAGGCCCTCGCCAAAGAGGCTCCTAGCGAGGATACCTTGCTTTGCCACAAAGGGCTCTTAATTGCCGAGGTAAATGTCTCTTCTTCTCGGTCATATTGAGTTTGAGATTTGCTTGGATTTCTAACATTGATTTCTCTTTCAGTTGGCTTCCGTCACGGCTTACGAGAACGTTTTGGCCAAGACAAAAGCCAGGCGCCTGACTGAGGCCAAGACCGCCCAGGCGAAGGGTGAGGGTGATAAGGCTTCCTTGGTTAAGCTTTTAAAAGCCAAAGAAGCCGAGCTTGAAGCTGCTCAGGCCAAGATTGAGGCCGAAGTGAAGAGAGCCGAGGAAGCTCGTGCTTAGGCCAAGGATGCCAGAGATAAAGCCGAGGAACAACTCTGGCTGAAAAATTTTGAAGTGGAGGAGGCAAAGAAGGCCAAGGCCGAGGTCCAAACAAGGGCCGAGGAAGCTGAAGCCAAGTGCCGAGGGTTTGAGGCTACCCTTCCTGAGAGGGAAGAGGAGGCTATCACCCATTTTAAAGAGATCCCGGCTTTTAAGGACGCCATGATGGCCAGCTCGGCCTTTCAAGATGCCGTGGATGAGAAAACGGCGACCATGTTCGAGGACGGGTATCTCCATCTTGCCCGTAGTATTTTGGTTGACCCCTCCACCGGCTTGGACATTAACAAGGTGGCCATGCTGATATGCCGAGATCAATATGCTGAGGAAGCTAGAGCTCTCCACCACTTGGTTCCATTCTCTGAGTATAACTTAGAAGTAATAGCTGAGAAGGATGCTCAAGCGTGCCGAGAAGTGTGGAAGCCAACCCCTGTCGTTCCCGGCAACGTCAAGGCCTTGGTGGAGGCTATTCAGGATGAGGAAGAGCCTGAGGACATGGATGCCGAGGTCGGGGGAGGAGAGACCGAGAAGACTGATGCCCTCACCGACCAGACTGTTCTTCCTCCCCCTGGCTCTATTACCGAGGAGTGGCTTGAAGAGCCTTTTAATGATGGCAAGTAAGCTTAGATAGGATTTTTCTTTTTCTTGCTTTTTGTAATAGATGGTAGGGTTTGTACTTTTCCTTGAATATCAATAAAAAAAATTCTTTTGTCATTATTCATGTTGTTTCAATGAATTGTTTGTGTTTCTGTATGCTAGGCATAGGTACCAGATTTGTGAAGGTAGGATCTGAGGAGGGTCCCTTGTTCCCTAATTGTTGAGTAAGTAATTAGGCCGAGGAAGGACTCCTCGGCTTTAACTGTACTCTAAGTCATATAGGCCGAGGAGGAGCTCCTCGGCTTTGACTGTTGAGCGATTTCTTCTTTTTCGTCTCCTTATGCCGAGGAAGATGACTCGTGCACAGGTTTCAGACGTGATGCCTTCTAGTCGTAGTGACAAGGTGTTTCCTTGTCTTGACGTGAGGCAAGTCATTAGGCCGAGGAAGGGCTCCTTGGTTTTGACTGTGATGCTTGTGATCCTGACTCAAGGCGGACCCTTGTCAGGATGTAAGGTAAGCCATTAGGTCGAGGAGGACCCTCGGTCTTGGCTGTTGTGTTTGTAATCCTAAATCAAGGCGAACCCTTGTTAGGATGTAAGGTAAGCCCTTAGGCCGAGGAGGACCCTCGGTCTTGGCTGTTGTGTTTGTAATCCTAAATCAAGGCGGACCCTTGTTAGGATGTAGGGTAAGCCATTAGGCCGAGGAGGACCCTCGGTCTTGGCTGTTGCACTTGTGATCTTGAATCAAGGCGGACCCTTGTCAAGATGTAAGGTGTATGTTTCGAAGAGTCGGGGATAAAGTTCTCATCTCCTGGTGCTTGTGTGGAAAGTTGATAGTTGCTTTGCATGTTGGAAGAAACTTCTTTCGTATAACTGAAACGTGATTACATCGAACTGCAATCCTATCAACTAAAAAACAAAAGACAGGAAACAAGAAACTAATCTACTGCAAAATAAACTAGACTAGTGATAATATTTTCTAAGGTTGTCGGAGTGCCATGGATGCTTGAGATCTTTCCCCTCCTTGGTTCTCAATCTGTAGGTCCCTTCTCGAATGACTTGAGTGATGATATAGGGGCCTTCCCAGTTTGGGGAGAGCTTGTTCTGTTCTGCCTTCCGACCAGTTGCCTCGATTTTTCTAAGTACCCAATCGCCAACTTGGAATACTCTTCTGATGACCCTCTTGTCATGATATTCCTTGGTCCTTTGTTTGTAATTTACCATCCTCATCTGTGCAGCTAGTCGCTTTTCATCTATCAGGTCTAGGTCTAAAAGCCTATTAACCTTGTTGACTTGCTCATCATAGTGGGAGTTTCTCACAGTGGGGATGGCCATCTTAGCTGGTGCCATAGCCTCAGAACCAAAGGTCAGTACGAATGGGGTTTCCCCGGTTGGCCCCCGGGTGGTTGTACGAACAGCCCATAAGGCTAGGGGAAGTTCGTCCAACCATCTACCCTCGCTTCCCTCAAGGTTCTTGGTAAGGGCGGTTAAGACCAGTTTATTGGCGGCTTACGCTTGGCCAGTTGCCTTGGGGTGCGCTGGCGAGGACTTTGCATGTCGGACTTTGACTCTTCCCAACTCTGTAGTGAATGCTGTAGAAAATTGTAGTCCATAATCGGAGACAATTGTATGCGGAAGGCCAAATCTGCACCAGATGTTGTCGTGGACGAAGTTGATTGCGTTCTCTTCCGTTATCTTGGCCAATGCCTTTTCTTCTATCCATTTGGAGAAATAATCAACAGCTACTATGACGTACTTGCAATTACCACGGGCGGGAGGGAAGGGTCCGATGATGTCGATCCCCCACATATCAAACGGCCACGTAGGTATCACAAGTGTTTGTTCAACTGCTGGTAGTCTAGGAATGTCAGAGAATCTTTGGCATTTGTCACATTTTCTAACGTACGCGTGCGCGTCTTCCCTTAGGTTTGGCCAGTAGTAACCTAGCGATATGATTTTGTCAGCTAAGGTTTTGGCCCCCGGGTGTCCACCGCAAACACCTTCATGTACTTCTGCCAAGAGGTTCTCAATTTCCTTGGGATAGACACACCTTAGCAGGGGCTTCGTGAAAGATCTTCGGTAGAGGACTCCATTCATCACAACGAACCTTGGGGACCTCTTCTTGATAAGCTTAGCTTGAGCTTCATCCTCAGGGAGTTTTTCCTTCTCAATGTACTCAATGTAGTCATCTACCCAACATCTCTCCTCTTCGTCTAGGAGCATGACCTGTAGTCTTTCATACGCAGGTTCTTCGGCATAAACTGCATATGGACTGGTCTTAGATGTAGACACGTCCATGGTTGCTAGTTTGGATAGAACGTCTGCGACTTGGTTATCTTCCCTGCCTATTTGCTTGAGTTCGAAAAATTCCATCTTCTTTGTCATGTCCAGAACCAGGTCTCTATACTTGGCAAGGGTGGGGTCTTGGGTGTTATACTCTCCCTTTACTTGTTTGACAACGAGTTGGGAGTCACAGAAAGCCGCCACCTTAGTTGCTCCGTAGAAGGAGGCCAACTCAATACCAAATATCAGAGCTTCATATTCTGCTTGATTGTTGGAGGCAGGGAACTTGAAACAGATAGCGTCTTGCACAATGTACTCTCCTTCCGGGCTTGCTAGTACAACTCCAGCTCCGCTTCTCTCTTTTGTAGCTGATCGGTCCGTATACAGGATCCAACAGTTGGATGGGAGTTCAATGGGAGAGTCTTTTTCCTCCGGTGCGTTTTGCTTCCGGGAGGTGGGGAGATGCTCACCCATAAAGGCAGTCTCGACCATGAAGTCAACCAAAGGCTGTGCCAGGAGGGTCTTCCTTGGTTGGTAGGTGATATCAAACTCGATAAGATCGATGGACCAATTAAGGAGACGCTCGGAGCCGTCCAACTTATGTAATATCTTCTTCAGTGGTTCATTCGTATAGACGGTGATAGGATGTGCAGAAAAATAGGCACGTAATTTCCTTGATGCAATGACTAGCGCGTACGCTATCTTCTCCACATTAAAGTATACGCTTTCCACGTCGGACGGTGCCTTAGAGACATAGTAGACGGGCTTCGAATTCCTTCGTCATTCCGAACTAGGACGGTGCGACGGCATGATCGATGGCGGCTAGGAAGACATATAGCATCTCACCGGTAGTTGGACTGGCGAGCAAGGGAGGGAACTCAAGTACTTCTTCAACCGGAGGAATGCTTGAGCATTCGAGAGTCCGAGGAGAAGCTCTTGGTACCCTTCAATACCTTGAAGAAGGGCAGTGACTTTTCGGCAGATTTGGCGATGACTCTTCCAAGGGCCGCTATTCTTCCATTTAATCTCTGAACCTCCTTGATGGTGGTAGGTTCCTTCATGTCGATGAGTGCCTTGATTTTTTCAGGGTTGGCCTCTATTCCTCTTTGAGATACCATGAAGCCTAGGAACTTTTCCGCCGTTACTCCAAATACGCACTTGCTTGGATTCAGCTTCATGTTATTAGCTCGGAGGTTGTTAATTGTCTCTTCCAGGTCAGGAGCGTGACTGCCCTCCTTGGTCTTTATGACCATATCATCAATATAAGCTTCCATGTTACGACCTATTTGAGCTTCAAATACTTTGTTCACCATTCGTTGGTACGTGGCACCCGCGTTCTTGAGCCCAAAGGGCATCATGATGTAACAGTAATTTCCCCCAGGTATTTGGAAGGCCGTCTTCTCGATGTCCTCTTCCGCCATTTTTATCGATGATAGCTGAATAGGCATCTAGGAAGGCGAGAGTTCGGTGTCCGGCAATGGAGTCAACCAACTTGTCAGTGCAGGGAGAGAATAGGCTGTCCTTGGGGCAGGCCTTGTTCAGATCGGTGAAGTCTATACACATACGCCACTTCCCATTTTGCTTCTTCACCATAACTACGTTGGCCAACCAAACGGGGTACTTGACTTCACGAATTATTCCGGCGCTAAGTAACTTCTGCACCTCTTCCTTAATAGCTTTCTCCTTGTCCCTTGCAAAGTTTCTCCTTGTCTGGGAGATGTTTTTCGCCAAAGGATCAACTTCTAGGCGGTGGAGGGCTACTTCTTCATTGATCCCCCTCATGTCTTCGACTCTCCAAGCAAAGACGTCAAGACTGTTTTTTAAGAGGGAGATGATTCTTTCTTTCTCTTCTGGAGATAGTTGGCCCCCGAGTTTAATTTTTTATTCAGGATGGTCAGGATTGATGACTACCTCTTCCAGCTCATCTACAGGCTTCATTTCAGGACCGTCTTGAAACTCTAGGGACTCGATAATAATTTCTCTAATTCTCCTCCCTTCGTTGTCGTTCACATTGAGGCCTTCTTCCTCCATAAGTTTATCAACGTAGGGAAGATCGACCTTCCCTAGGTCATGGTTGGCCTCCGAGTTCTGGCCGTTGATGAGAATAGGATCTTCCTCGGAGACGGGCGGAACTATGCCTTGGTCATCTGCAATTTCTAGGACCATAGGCTCTTCTTCCTCATCAGACACCTCACGGATATAGCTCATTCTGGAGCTAGTTTCGGTGATTTTCTGAGACTTTGAGATCTTGATGTTTTCCTCGGGGGTATCTATCTCCACACTTTTGGATTTCTTTCTGCTCTTCACGATATGTTCCAAGAAGTCTTTGGGGGTTGCCCTCACACATCCAATTTCAGCACGAGTGGGGAATTTAACTCGTTGGTGGGGAAGGGAGGCCACCATCCCAAGTTTAGCTTGACTTGGAATGCCTATGATTGCATGATAGTCACTAGTCAAATCCATGACTACGAAATTGACTGTGGCCTTGGCTAGGAAGGGATGTTCACCGACTTCAAGTTCTAGTTCCACGGTCCCCTTAGCTCCAACCTTGTGGTTGGTGAATCCTTCGAGCCTACCATGATATGGTTCCAGTACAGTGTCTTTCAATCCCATCTGTTGGAAAGCGGAATAATACAGAATGTCACGGGAGGCCCCCGTGTCCACAAGTAATCTTTCTGATTCCACATTGTCAATTCGACCCTTTATCACCAAGGGTTGTTCACGGGCAGCACGGCTCCCTGCCAGTTCATGAATCTGGTCCCTCAGCTTTCTGGTGGAAGTAACTTCTTCACGGATCACATGCAATTTGGCCCTAGGAGGCCTACGTTCTCCGTCTTCGCTTTTGTCATCATCTTCACTTTCCTCCTCCTTTCGCTTCCGTTTTCCATCCTTCTTCATGACATAGCGGTCCAGCTTTCCCTCGTCGACCCATCGTTGTATTATCCTTTTGAGGGCCCAACAACTATCCGTGATGTGGCCGTTGTCTTTGTGGAAATCACAGTATTTTGAAGCGTCACGAGGGTACTTTGGTTTATCACTTAGTGGACGGGGAGGTGGAAGATTTACTAGCTGCATGATTTCTGAAATGGGTTTGGTTAGGGGGGTGAACACCTTAGGTTTTTCTGTGCCTCTTGTTCTGTTCTTCCCCTTGGATCCCTTACCGTTCCCATTATCATTCTGGCGAGTGCCCGTCATTTCTGTTTCCGCCTTGTCGGATCCTCTTTTCTTGCTTTTGTCCTCAGCCATTGCAATGGCGTATGCCACCTGGTATAACTCGGACTTTGACTTAGGCTCCCGGGCGGAGAGTTCATAAATGAGGGGACCAGATTTCAATCCAGAGTTGAAACAAACAATGACCTCCCTATCAGTGAGGCTCTCTTCGACTCGGTCTGCCATTTTTCGGAACCGGTTGTAGTAGCTAAGGGTGGTCTCTCCCTTTCCTTGCTCAATATTGGCAAGGTCAGTCAATCTCATTTTTGTCTTCCCAGCCGTGGCAAAGTGGTTTAGAAACATCCTCCTCATGCCTCTCCAGCTATCGATGCAACCTTTTTTCAGTTCACGAAACCAAGTCAGGGCTGTTCCGGAGAAGGTGCTCGCGAAAGCTTTGCAAAGCATGTCATCAGCTACCGTGAGGAGGTTCATGGTTTGTTCAAAACTTTGCACATGGTCCTTTGCGTCCGTGGTTCCGTTGTATTTTTCAAAATTAAGGATCTTAAGGTGAGGATTAGGTGGTGCAGCAGTTATCCTCAAGGAGAACGGACGAGTTGCCCAGTCAAAGTCATCATCATCAAACTTCTTTCCCATCTCCATGTCATCCAGTCTTTGTTTCAATATTTCCCATTGTTTCGTTTCCACTCCCTTGTCACTGCTTGAGCGGGTGCTTCGTTGGGAGCTGCGGGTGGATTTATCTTTAGGGTGACCATTTACCCTACTGTATCCCTCGTCGTTTCGGTGGCTGTCACGTCTCTTAGATGGAGCTCTGTCTTTCTTTTGTTCCAAGTCGTGACCACCCAATATCATTTTATACGGCTCGGGAGTTCTAGGCCGCACAAACTCTCGGTGCCGAGGACGAGGAGAATCTGGTCGACGATGTCGAGGAGAATCTGTTCGACGGGGTCGAGGAGAATCTGGTCGACGAGATCGAGGTGACGTGGGACGCTTAGGTGCCATGACGAGACGAGCGGGGACAGGCGCTGTTCAAGGCGAGTCTCGTCCTTAGGTCCACTGAGAGTTTACTTCATCTTCCCTAGGAGTCAAGTGACTTCTTAGGTCAACCACACGATCCTTCTTCTTCTTGTCATGCCGAGGACGGGTAGGTTCTCGGGGGCTTGCTTAGATGGTAATCTTTGGATCGAGGGGTGGACCTCGTCGTTCACCTTGCTCCCTTCGAGAGGGTTGCCCGTTGACGGCAACATAAACTTAGCCATGGAATGGTGCGGGTCCAATTGCAAAAGAGCGACTGTGTCTCATACATCCTTTGCAAAGTCTCCATTTGTTTATGTAGCAAAGAGCGTCGGTCAATGGGTTGAGTTCCTCCCGATTGACCGGCGTCGGCATTCTTTGTCTTCTTCCTACCCACCTGCTTCCCACGAAGACGAGTAGGACGAGGGAGCTCAGCGCCCTCTCCCTCGGCATTCGCGACCCTTGGAGCGCGAGTCATGGCGAGGGGTGGGGGGCCGTCTGGCTGAGGTAGAGGAGGAGGAGGCAGCTCCTCGGCTCCTGTGTTGACCCCGTTAACTTGGGTTTGGTCCTCAGCGGTTACACTTGTAAACTGTCCGTCCATTGCGAATCAACAACAAATTACCAAGTGCGAATTTCCCAAAAATCACGATTTTCAATAGATCCAAATTTATGGCCAAAATCAGGACAAATTTTGACCACAAACGAACAGCCAATTGTGATTTTTCCAACACAAAAATTCGGGCCAAAATTCGCTTCGAGACGCAAATTTGCGATTAGGCCGAATTTTGCGAGAATCCGGCGGTTTCAAGAACAGAGCCTAAACGGAACAAGAAATTCCGTTGAAATCTAGCAGATTTTCGGCAAGAAAATTGGCTTTTATCGAGCTTTTTCCAGGCCAAACAAAGGGTGTTTGAATCGATTTCCCGGCAATGGAACCAATTGATGATGTCAAAATCGTCAAATCAGCCCAAATCCAAGCAATGAATGCTCCGGTAATTGCAAGGCCTGAAAATAAGAGAAAACACGTAAACTAAGCCGGGGCGGATCCGGCTAAAGGCCCTCCGGCGTGAGAGTAAGTTCACGATTTGTTTGTGAGAAACTAAATTGTGAGTTTACGTATTGTAAAAGAAACGTGCAGAATAATGAGCCATGGGGCTTGTATTTATAGGGATGGATTGATAGAATCCATGTTGGAGTGAACTTGTATAGAGATAAGATATAATCCTAAAAGAATTATATCTGTTAAGGAGTCATTGTTTGACTTGAATTGGTGTTGACAATTGTAATCCTGATTGGATCATGATTATAGAATCCTTGTTTGATGAGGACTGTGTAATCTGCTGGCCGGAACGCCGAGGAGCAAGAATGTTTTATCTCGGCATTTGCATATAAGCCGAGATACATGATTCTGCCTCCTCGTCATTTGGTTGTTGGCCGGCATGTGGATATGCCGAAATAAATGATTTTGTCTCCTCGTACTATGATTAAATGCCGAGGTAAGAACATTTCGCTCCTCGTCAGTTTTGATATCTCGGCGTATGACGAGCCAAGTATGAAGATATAAGGCCGAGGTGAATGTTTCTCGGCATACGAGGAAGATGTTCTTCGGCCATAACACTTGTATTATTGGATTATGTTTATGGCCCAATCCTTTTGGGTTCAGCTTTTTTTTTTTTTTTTTTTTTTTTTTTTTTTGAGTTTCCATGTTTGTATCTCGATTTATACTGTTCATGAAGAATTTTACAAGTCTGATTCAGATTTTTGTTTTGCTAGCCAGTTTAACGGGAAAGGATTTGATTGATTGAAAGTTTGCCTTGCTCATTCTTGTAATAAAAAGTTTTTGTAGCTGTATTTGTGATATGCTCCCTTCATGTGTTGCATTTCTTATTAAGAAAACAGTCTTAGTTCACTTGGTACAAGCAATGTACGAACTATTAAAGCACATTCTTTAAACAGTTCGGCAAGTCAGTTCAGTTCAGAGACACTATGGGACAGAGGGAGCAAAATATATTTTTTTTTCCCTCAATTCGAGGCTTACTGATGTAAAGTAAACGCAGCGAAATTAAAAGAATAAAAGATAATCGATTAAATCCTCGCAAAATTAGTAAAATCGATTAAAAACAAAGATATATGATCAAACCCTTGCAAGAGAATTTAACCTACAATAATCAACCGAAGAAGATTATTCTGCAAGCCAACAAATTGATTTAATAAGAAACTCCTAAGAGAATCTTCTGCAAGCTAAAAAGCTTAAGGAAAAGAGAAAATTTTGGGGGAAACTAGTTTCCCCCAAATATTATAAAAAGTCTTGTTTTTAACTTTAAAAAATCGGCTCATGAATTTTAAACCAAACTAACTCGGCTTTTTGAACTGGTCATTGAACCGATTTTTAAAATAAAACAGAATTTTTTATAATATTTGGGAGAAACTAGTTTCTTCCAAAACCAACTCTAAGGAAAAATCCCACAATTGCAAAGCAATAATTTTATTAATAAAAAATAGTCTAAATTCGAATTAGAACTTTAGGCCTATTTTATAGTGCCCATAAAATTTGAAAAATACTCCTAGACCTTCTAGAATTACTCCTAACCTATATGATAACTTAATAGGACTCAAAAACTAGTAAATCAACTCAAAATCTACTCTAAAATCATCTCTAATCAACCTATTAAAAATAATTACGAAAATAAGAAATAAAATCTAAACTAAAACAAATTAAATTCTAAAGTATTAATTAAAATACAAAAAATAATTAATATATTTGACTTCGTCAAATATCCTTCCTACATCATTACTGTTCTTCTTGAACCGAATTACATCACTTACTTTTACAAATCTTAGGAACAATTGGTATCAAATGTGTACACATTGGTATATACTTCATGAATCAAGTAGTTTGTCTTTTGACATCATAATTTATGAAATTACACAAAATCTTGTGATTCTTCATTTTTAAGTATAAGAAAAATTGGGATTATAATTTTAAAATAGTCCATTCATTTGTAGAAAAATGTCAATTTACTTGTTTTTATAATACTTTGTACATAAAATTGTAGTTCTAGTTGCTAAAAATAGTCGTCCAAATCCAAACATTGAAAAGGGAGAAAATGAATATCTAAGATTAGATCTCAACAGGTCAATCCAGAGACGACAGACAAATCACATGCAATGCAACAGGATGAGCAGCTTATGGACAAATAAATCCCACTTTCAATAAATATATTCCATTCTTTTCCTTTACAATTTTCATTTTTATAATAATTACAATACGGTGTTTACTTATTGATATTTGGTCAAATTTCATGAAATACGATGAACTTAACCCGATTATAGATTTCCTACTATTTACAAACCAAATAAGGGGTTAAATTCAATGTCCATATCTGAAATATTGATTGTCTATTTTTTTTAATTATATTTAAAAATGAACATTATTGAAAAAAATGATTGATATTGGTGTTTATCCAAATCTTAAGAACTAAAAAGGGTGATTACTAAATATAATGCACCAAATAAGTGGATGGATTTGGTCTATTTTGTTTGCAGATCCCCTCCCCTCCCCTCCCCTCCACTTCTTATTTTTTTTCTTTTACAATAACTACCCCTCGATATCTAAAAGTCATATCTTATTTTGATTTTGCAAACTTATTAAAAAAACAATAAAAATAGGTGAATATTTCAAATGAATTGAGAATATAAGCATTCAAAACACTATTTATGTGTAAGTGGGTAAAAAGTAAGTAATTATTAGCATTTTTTAAAAATATTACACAAACATTATAAGGACAAGTTGTCAAAAATACTACTCCCTCCGTCCCATAGATTTAAAGACTTTTACCAATGCACGGGAATTAAGAAGAAAATATTATATTGAAAGTGTTGTGAGTGTGAAAATAAAATAGGAGAGAGAATGAGTGGAAATAATAGTAAATTATAATGATGATGTGAGTATTAAAATAATGTAGGAGAGATAATGAGTGGAGGAAATAGTAAAGATTCTTTTTCATTTTGGGAAAGTTATACTCCCTCCGTCCCACCGATCTTAGGAAATTTTCAAATGACACGGGGATTAAGAAAATAGTAAATGTTGTGAGTGTAATAGTAAAATAAGAAAGAGAATGAGTGGAGGGAATAATAAATTATAATGGTGTTGTGAGTATTAAAATAATGTAGGAGAGAAAATGAGTGGAGAGAATAGTGATAAAAACTTTCCATTTTGGGAATTCTTAAGATTGGTGGGACGCCCAAAATGAAAAGATTTCTTAAGATCGGCGGGACGGAGGGAGTATATTATTGTGGGATGCCCAAAATGAAAAATTTATATATTATTGTGGAACGGAGAGAGTATTCATTATTTGACACGTTGGGAATGAGAATGAGACTCTTATTCTAAAACGTATTAAAAACGAAAGTGCGACTCCTACTCCGACAAAGAGATTATAATGAAAGGAAAAATGAGAAAAAATGTTAAGAGAGAGAGAGTAGGGAAAAAAAGATTGAACTAAAAAAACATAAGATATCGAATGGACTATTATTGCAGACACATGGGACTGAAAGATTGTCACAATCAAAAACTTTGGAGTGACTATTATTAGCTTATGCTTTCTATCTATTCAATCATTGACTATTTTGACCATTTATATTATCATCTACAACTTTTAACTTTAAAGTTTATTATAAAGAGGTCTAATTTAAGTTTAAGTGACATTTGGTATTTTAGTCTATAGTATTATGTTAAAGATAAAGATACTTTCAAGTTTCACTTATGTCTCAATTTTTCTCATTCTGTCAAATTTATGCAAATGGAAAATATTTTATCCTTAAATCTCCTTAATGCAAAGTTAAAATATTAAATTAGTCACTTTAAAAAATATAGGATAAAAAATGAACAAGAAAAGGAGGCGTATATTACCTGTCCATAGATTTTGTGGCGGGTGGATTTATAGATCATAGAACTATGAAAACGTAAATACCGACACCTGCATTATATATATAAATATATAAAACGTATATTTCTCCACATATTTCCCTGCAATATTTTATTTCACATAAGATTAGATAAATTGAAGGAAGACAAGAACCATGTGCCAGAGCAAATAGAGTGATGAAACACTTGGAAATCCATGGGCAAGAAAAGTACAGCCATTACTGTGAGTGTACTTTGTCAATACATGCATTTTTATGATTTGAATATTTGCTAGTTGAACTAGAAACACAAACAAATCAAGTGGGACACACTCCATCAAATAAAAAAAAACTAAAAAAAATTGTTACTGAAAATTCTTGAGTACATGGGTTGTTCAATTATCTACTCGAATGCCTTGACTTTTTGTAAGATGATACATTAGCCCCTAATATATTTCTATTTGAATAAACTCCCCTTAGACTTTGGTCCTAGTTTGTATATACAAATATAATTTGGTTTATAAATGGGTGTTTATTTTTTATTAATTTTTTATTGGCTAGGAAATAATATTTTAGACTTCATTTATTACTGATATTTTTTACAAAAATGTATATAAAAAAGATAGAAAAAAAAACTAAACAAATGAAAATATATAGTATAGAAAAAAGAGGGACGGGCTATCCTTTATTAATTTTTATTTTTTATTAATTTTTTATTGACTAGCAAATAATATTTTAGATTTTTTTTATTACTGATATTTTTTACAAATAGGTATATAAAAAAAGATAGAAAAAACTAAACAAATGAAATTATATATAAAAGAAAAGAGGAACGAACAATCCTTTTTTTATTTTTATTTTTTTATTAATTTTTTATTGACTAGGAAATAATATTTTAGACTTTTTTTACTCCCTCCGTCCTAGAGTAAGATTTTTTGTTTTTTGCTTTTTTTTTGTTTTTTGTCAGAAGGAACTTTGAGCAATATGGTAAATACTTTAGGATTTAGTGTGGATTTTAGGAGTTGGGATTTAGGATTTAGTGTGAATTTAGGAGTTGGGATAAAGTAAAAGCATTATTAATATTTTTTAAAGGTTAAATTATATTATTATTATTAAATATTTTTCTCTTAATTATTACTATTATTAATTATTACTATTATGTAATATTTAATTATCAATAATATTAATAAACATTTCTTTACATACTCCCTCCGTCCCAATAAGAGCTGTCCGTTTTTTGCCTTGCATGCAAATTAATAAAATGGGTGGGAAAAAAAAATGTTGTGAGTGTAATTTGAAAATAGGAGAGAGAATGAGTGGAGAGAATAGTAAATTATAATGGTGTTGTGAGTATTAAAATAATGTAGGAGAGAGAATGAGTGGAGGGAATAGTAAAAATTCCTTTGCCAAAAAAGGAAAGTGGAAGCTATTAACAGGACACCCAAAATGGCAAAATGAGAAGCTACTATTGGGACGGAAGGAGTATATGGTAATGATTTAGGATATGCATGAAGTTTAGAATATGTAATATAGGGTTTAGGGTATAAGACATATGATAAATGGTTTAGATTTGGCATATAGTTTAAAATACGGGTTATGAGGTATATTATTTAGGGTTTAGGGTATGTGGTATAAATATGATTTAAGGTATAGGGTTAGGGTTAGGGTATAGGATTTATAGGGTTTAGGGTATAGTGGTATATACGATAAGGTTTATGGTATAGGGGTATATAATTTAGAGTTTAGGTATATGATTTAGGTTTAGGGTATAGGGTATAAATATGATTTAAGGTATATGGGTTAGGGTATGTGATATATAAGGTTTAGTGTTTAGTGAATGATATATATTACAAGATTTAGGGTATAGAGGTATATACTTTAGAGTTTAGAGTATGATTTAGGGTTAGGATACGGGGTATAAATATGATTTAAGGTATATGGGTTATGCATGGTATGGGATATATAGGGTTTAGGATTTAGTGTTTAGTGAATGGTATATACTATAATGTTTAGGGTATAGGGGTATACTCCCTCCGTCCCACTATACTTGACACTTCTTTCCATTTTGGGCCGTCCCACTATACTTGACACCTTCCAAAAATAACCAAGTTTTTATATTTTTATATTCACTCTACCCCACCACTCATTCTCTCTCTTCATTTTCTACCACATATTTATTCAACCAACACTACTATTTACCCCACTCATTCTCTCTCTTCATTTTCCACCACACATTTTTTT
The DNA here is from genome assembly GCA_022495995.1 of Adenophora triphylla var. japonica. Taxonomy (NCBI): domain Eukaryota; kingdom Viridiplantae; phylum Streptophyta; class Magnoliopsida; order Asterales; family Campanulaceae; genus Adenophora; species Adenophora triphylla. The sequence goes on along the minus strand of JAFEMH010000205.1, from coordinate 90,116 downwards.
TATTTTATTCTTTTTCCTTGGTTTTTGAACCCACCCCTTGGGTGTCAACTATAGTGGGACGGAGGGGGTATACTTTAGAGTTTAGGTATATGATTTAGGGTTTAGGGTATAGGGTATAAATATGATTTAAGGTATATGGGTTAGGGTATGAGATATATAGGATTTAGAGTTTAGTGTTTAGTGAGTGTTATATATAGGGTTTAGGGTTTAGTGTTTAGTGAGTGGTATAAATATGATTTAAGATATATAATTTAGGGTTAGGGTATGGGATATATAGGGTTTAGTGTTTAGTGAGTGGTATATATAGGGTTTAGGTTTTAGTGTTTAGTGAGTGATATAAATATGATTTAAGATATATGATTTAGGATTAATGTATGGGATATATAGGGTTTAGGGTTTATAAATGTGTGTTTATTTTTTTATTAATTTTTTATTGATTAGGAAATAATATTTTAGACTTTTTTTACTCCCTCCGTCCTAGAGTAAGATTTTTAGTTTTTTTTGTTTGTCAGAAAGAACTTTGAGCAATATGGTAAATACTTTAGAATTTAGTGTGGATTTTAGGAGTTGGGATTTAGGATTTAGTGTGGATTTTAGGAGTTGGGATAAAGTAAAAGCATTATTAATATTTTTTAAAGGTTAATTATATTATTATTATTAAATATTTTTCTCTTAATTATTACTATTATGTAATATTCAATTATCAATAATATTAGTAAACATTTCTTTACATATATGGTAATGATTTAGGATATGCATGGAGTTTAGAATATGTAATATAGGGTTTAGGGTATAAGACATATGATAAATGGTTTAGATTTGACATATAGTTTAGAATACGGGTTATGAGGTATATTATTTAGAGTTTAGGGTATGTGGTATAAATATGATTTAAGGTATAGGGTTAGGGTTAGGGTATAGGATTTATAGGGTTTAGGGTATAGTGGTATATACTATAAGGTTTATGGTATAGGGGTATATAATTTAGAGTTTAGGTATATGATTTAGGGTTTAGGGTATAGGGTATAAATATGATTTAAGGTATATGGGTTAGGGTATGTGATATATAAGGTTTAGGGTTTAGTGAATGATATATATTACAAGGTTTAGGGTATAGAGGTATATACTTTAGAGTTTAGATATATGATTTAGGGTTAGGGTACGGGGTATAAATATGATTTAAGGTATATGGGTTATGCATGGTATGGGATATATAGGGTTTATGATTTAGTGTTTAGTGAATTGTATATACTATAATGTTTAGGGTATAGGGGTATATACTTTAGAGTTTAGGTATATGATTTAGGGTTTAGGGTATAGGGTATAAATGTGATTTAAGGTATATGGGTTAGGGTATGAGATATATAGGGTTTAGAGTTTAGTGTTTAGTATTTAGTGAGTGTTATATATAGGGTTTATGATTTAGTGTTTAGTGAGTGGTATAAATATGATTTAAGATATATGATTTAAGATATATGATTTAGGGTTAGGGTATGGGATATATAGGGTTTAGTGTTTAGTGAGTGGTATATATAGGGTTTAGTGTTTAGTGAGTGGTACAAATATGATTTAAGATATATGATTTAGGGTTAGTGTATGTGATATATAGGGTTTATGGTTTATAAATGTGTGTTTATTTTTTTATTAATTTTTCATTGACTAGGAAATAATATTTTAGACTTTATTTATTACTGATATTTTTTACAAAAATATATATAAAAGAAGATAGAAAAAAACTAAACAAATGAAAGTATATAAAAGAAAAGAGGGACGGACTATCCTTTATTTATTTTTATTTTTTATTAATTTTTATTGACTAGGAAATAATATTTTAGACTTTATTTATTACTGATATTTTTTACAAAAAATGTATATAAAAAAGATAGAAAAAACTAAATAAATGAAAGTATATAAAAGAAAAAAGGGATGGACTATTCTTTATTTATTTTTATTTATTTTATATATTTTTTATTGACTAGGAAATAATATTTTAGACTTTTTTTATTACTGATAATTTTTACAAAAAGGTATATAAAAAAAGATAAAAAAACCTAAACAAAAGAAAGTGTATAAAAAAAAAGAGGGACGGACTACCCTTTATTTATTTTTATTTTTTTATTAATTTTTTATTGATTAGAAAATAATATTTTAGATTTTTTTATTACTGATATTTGTTACAAATAGGTATATGAAAAAGATAAAAAATAAAACTAAACAATTTAAAGTATATAAATTGTTTAGTAGATAAAAAAAACCTATTTTTTTTACAAATAGGTCCGTGCAGACCTCATTGTAAACGGGTCAACGGGCCACAGACCAAACAGATCTTTCGATCCGCGGGCTAAAGCCCGGTCCGTGCGGACTTTCTTGATCCAAGCCCGCCCCGTATGCAAAGCGGGCTGGGCGGACTACGGGCAATGGGCTGAACGTGCCCGGGCTACGGGCAACGGTCCGTGCGGACCTCCCACGAATTTGGACTCATTTTGGCCATCTCCAGCTCACCTGCAGTGGATATGGTACATTGAATTCTGCAACACTCACATAATTTGAAAAAAAATGTCTAAGAAAGTGAAAAATCAGTTATTAACCACACTAAAATTTTATAATGTTGAGAGTATTGCTGATTTGCTGCTACATGAGTTCTAATCTCTAAAACAAGATGATTGGGTAGAAGAAAAATGTGCATATCACAAGTTCACAACTTATGGGGTAATATGTGTCATTTCAACAAAATAGAGGGGGTTTCAAACAACTTTGTTCCCACTTTACTTTGGCCCACTTCCTCCAAGTTCACTATGTCGAGATTCAAACCCAATGTAGGATACACTAGATCTAAAATTTCATAAACACCCCTCGCCCTGTTATAACTGACTTATAAGACTAATTCATTTATTATAAGTATCTTATAAGACTTGTTTGTCTCTTATAACTGACTTATAAAACAATTTTTACAACAACAAAAAAATTAAAATTTTCAATAATAACAACAAATTAATCTCATAATTTACACATTAACACTCTTATAGCTGAATCAAAAAACCAATTTACATTTTATAACTAATTCGTCTCTTATAATTGTCTTATAACTGACTTATAAGACTAATTCATCTCTTATAATTCAGTTATGAGACAATTTTATATAAAAAAAAATCAAAATTTCAATAATAACGAATTGTTATCATAATTTACAAATTACAACTCTTATAAGTAACTTATAAGACTTATTTGTCTCTTATAATTGACTTATAAAACAATTTTTTCACAAAAAAATTAAAATTTTCAATAATAACAACAAATAAATCTCATAATGTACACATTAAAACTCTTATATTTGAATTATAATACCAACTTGATCAACTTGTTTTTTATAACTAATTCGTCTTATATAATTGACTTATAAGACAATTTTTAACAACTAGAAAGCAAAATAATATGAAATACTCTGATTTCATTTATAACCAAAAGAGTAGATTTGTAACAACAAATTGAAGAAACTAAAATGAAAATTTGAGTGTGTGTGTGTGTGTGTGATTTTTAGAGAGAGAGAGATATATGTGATAAATAAAGTTTTCACGCCGGAAGTGGTGCTTTACTGCTATGCGGGCGCATAGATGAATAGAATCGCGGTCGGATTCTCGCAGTTCTTAGGAAATTGAAGCTTAAGACAGCCAGCTTGATAAAATTTTGGCCGGATTTCTTTCTCTGTTGCTCAGAAGTTGGTTGTTTGTAGATGATGGCGATGGTGAAGACGACGGCGGCGGTGGAGAGGAGGGAGAGGATCAGGAGGAAGGTGAAGTAGGCGAATTTGAAGAGGAAGTTGTGGAGAAAAAGAGAGAGAGATGGTGAGAGACATATCTGGAGAAGGGGAGAGAGAATGAGTGTGTATGTGTGTTTTTAGATGGAGAAAGAGAGGAATAAAATGACGCGAGGGAAAAGAGGAGAATTTCGCCGTCGCCGGAGATCCACTAACTTCGCCGGAGATGGTTAGAGAGAGAAACGTTTGTGTGTGTGTGATTTTTGGAGAGAGAGAAAGATGTGATAAATGAAGTTGAGAGGGGGTGGGGGAGAAGAGGGGGAGCTAGCTAGGGATGTCCGGAGAATTTGAATTTGGGATAACTATTTATTTGAAATTTACTAAAAAAAAAAAAATTAATGGAAAAAAAAATCTGAGAGGGCCCTAGTGAAATTTTTCCCTTTACTTTTGGGTATGAGCACAAACATGAGCACATGACCTTAACAAGTTGACTCTCCCCCTTTGTCTCTACCAATATTCACACACACACACACACACACACACACACACACACACACACACACACACACACACAGAGTTAACAATCACTAGTAAAGTAACTACTTTCTGCAACTAGTGCATTACCAATTCCAACGGTCAATTACTCTGTTTTTTACCACCACCGTAAAAATGTCAACCCCCACGTTCCCTCCTCCTGCCCATCTCCAAAACAACAACAACAACGCCATTATCAATCAACTTTCCAATCCTAACAAACGATTTCCCCATTTCTCTCACTCCATGAATGTGCTCTATCTCTGTCTGTACTTCCTAAACCCCATCAATTCTCAACAATTCCTTTAACAATGACAAAATCCCCCAAAACCCTTTCCGGGTTTCTCAATTCATTGCATTTTCTCCAATACCCACTTCTTATTCTTTCCATTTTTATCGAATTAGCATCTGGGTTCGGATCCATGGGTCCCATTTCTGCTGCTTTTGGTGAAAATGGCTTCTTTTGTGCTATTGATGCTAGCGGCAAACAGGAGGTTATTTGTTGGGGGAAGAACAGTAGCTCTTTGTCGTCGAATCCAGCAGTTTATTCTACTAATGTACCGTCCATGGCAGCGCTTACCGGAGGTGGTGGATTTCTTTGTGGCATTTTATCGAACACATCTCAGGCATACTGTTGGGATTCAGTTGATATTGGTTTGAGCTCTGATCTTGTGCCTCAGATCTTTCAAAGCACTTCGTATAAGCATATATCTGCAGGTAAAGATCATGTTTGTGCTGGTAGAGGATCGTATTATTCTAATTACAATTTGGGATCAGTTGATTGTTGGGACATTGTTCAAGATTCTAATAACAACAGCTTGAGGTCACAACAGAGTACTCGGTTTTATAATCAAGAAATTAATAACCTTGTGTTTCAAGAAGTTGTTTCTGGTGAAGGGTTTAGTTGTGGTACTGTTAGAGAAGGTGGGATCAAATGCTGGGGGCCAAATGTACCGAATTTAGGCCGTTTAAATGTATCTGACAATTTTATCAGTTTAGCTTCAGGAATAGATACAGTTTGTGGGATTTTACAAGAAACTGGGGAGATCAAGTGTTGGGGCAATACAGATTCATTATTGAATCCTCCTGCGGGAGTTGGATTTGTGTCGTTGGCAGCAGGTGTTAAACATTTTTGTGGGATTCGACGAGATAATCATGGGGTTCAATGTTGGGGGAGCTTTAATTCTTCTTCAATTCCAAAGATTTCTGGCTCTGGATTTTTCGCAATAGCTTCATCAGATTATATAATGTGTGGCATTAGGGAAGATGATCTGGTACTTGATTGTTGGTTTGCAAATGTCTCCTCACCATCTGATTTTGATCCTCCATTGCAGTTGTGTAGTCCAGGATTATGCACTCCAAGATCTTGTGATGCAGATGAGTTTGCTTTCAATGCCAGCCTTCTCCATGAGCAAGATTTAACTAGCTTATGTGTTCGGAAAGACCTGCAGATTTGTTTCCCTTGTGGGTCAAATTGTTCTGACGGATTCTTTCTTTCGAGCCCATGTAGTGAAAGTTCTGATCGAGTATGCACATCTTGCACTCTCTGTCAGAATAGCTCGTGTTGGGATGTTTGCAAGCTTCCTGATAAAATGAACCATAACCATCAAAATCAGTTTCATAGATTAGTGCTTATAGTAGCTTCTTGTGCTTCTGGCATCATATTAGTACTTCTTGGCTGGATTCTTCTTCCCCGTTTGATTGGTGGAACAGACAAAAATGGAAAAAGAAACCAGTTTGGTTTCTGCGTAGGCAAGCTTGAGATGGAAGCTGATGGGATTCCTGACACACACACTCCCTCGTGTGTGGCTCCATGTCCAGGCCTTGCTCAAGTTTTTCGACTCTCGGAACTAAAAGATGCGACCAATGGGTTCAAGGAATTCAATGAACTAGGTAGAGGAAGCTACGGCTTTGTTTACAAAGCTGTGCTTTCTGATGGGAGGCAAGTGGCAGTAAAGAGAGCAAATGCAGCTACAATAATCCACACAAACAGCCGGGAATTCGAGATGGAACTCGAACTCCTTTGCAGTGTTCGTCACGTAAATATTGTTAATTTATTGGGTTATTGTTCGGAAATGGGAGAAAGACTTCTTGTTTATGAGCTCATGCCACATGGGACACTCCATGATCATCTTCATGGAGGCCTCTCACCTCTCAATTGGAGTCTCAGGCTGAAAATTGCATTTCAAGCATCAAAAGGGCTCGAATATCTTCATAAAGAATTTTCACCGCCAATCATCCACCAAGATATCAGTAGCTCGAACATTCTTTTGGACGCTGATTGGGGAGCCCGGATTTCCGATTTCGGGCTACTTTCTTCAAACGAGACGGACACACACAGAGATGTGTGTGCGGATATTTACGACTTTGGGATTGTGTTGCTTGAAATTCTTAGTGGGAGAAAAGCTAATGACAGAGATTCTCCAACGCCTAGCATTGTTGATTGGGCTGTGCCTATTATTAGACAAGGGAACGCAGCTGCTATAATCGACAGATATGTGGATTTGCCGAGAAATGTGGAACCGCTGCTTAAACTTGCTGATGTAGCAGAACTAGCTGTGAGGGAAAATCCTGACGAGCGCCCGAATATATCGGAATTATCGCTGTCGTTAGAGCAACTTACAAAGGACGGGTTCACATTATAGCGTTCAAAAATCGAAACTTTTGGTGAGTATGATTTCCTGCAAACTGTGCTGCCTCTACAATGTGTCAAGTTTATACATATTATCTGTATTCTTTTTTGGTCTGAAAATTATCTGTATTCTTCTGTAATCATTGGATAGCTGTAATTCTTATTCAAAGGAAAAGTTCTCAACATGCAAAATGGCTTGAAATGAACCTTTTAATCAAGAGTTTTTCATTGACATTGTCACTAAGATGACTTCCTTTGTTTGGTAAAGCTTGATCTTCGAAAAAGATTTAATATTTCCTCCGTCTCAAAATGAATGTCAAAAAAAACAAAAACAAAAATTTGCTCTTGATCAAGAGCAAATTTGAAATTTTTGGACATTCATTTTGGGACAGACGGAGTTCGGGACTCCTAATGGATTGAAGACCATATCAACCGGCCTTCCATCTTGTAAATAAGGCATATCTTGTCTAGGCAAATTTGATCCTACTTGTGTCTCTATGTATTTAGGTTTTGGGGTTGGGGGGGGGGGATGGATGGGAGAGGGGGTGTGTGTGTGTGTGAGAGAGAGAGAGAGCACTAGTGTGTATTCTTTTGGTCTTGCAGGTTATCAGGAGTTCTTAAGCATCAATTTAAGGTGCAAATTGCATCAAAAGAATACTGTTGAGGGGATTGGCGATCTTCTGTAAAGGTATGAAAAGACCAAAATACCCCTTAAATTACTCCCTGTCTTTCATTTTACAGAAATTTAAAAACTTCAACTATTTGTAAATTTTAGTAACAAAGATCTACGGAGATCTTTGCTATACTTTCTAAACGTATAGTTTTGCAAGACAAATTTTTTTGTAAAACGGTCATTCATTTTGAGACAAAATATTCCTAAAAATGGTCATTCATATAAAAGATGAAAGTGAAGGAGATGGTTTATTCAGGGACGGAGATTCCTTGGCTATTTCTTTGATACGTAACATACGTTTATGCTACCCTGTGGTTCTTCATAAATGCAGCAGGCAACCTGAAAACCTTTGTTGCACTTCACAAGCGAGGAATCCATATAAGCGTATATGAATATTAAGGTACGTGCATTATATAGACTATATTACTAGATACTTATTTGAACATATTTCATGGTCTCTATTCTGGGACAACATTTCTCTAATGGTCCCTATTTTGGGATAAAATTTTCTAATGGTCCTTATTTCTACGTCGTCTTCTCTTTCGTTTACTGTCTAATGGTATTATGTGATCAATGTTATAGTTTCCAGAAAATAAGTTCCATATTAACTCTTCGGAAGACGGGATGTGAAAAGACCAAAATACCCCTTAAATAAAAAAAATAACAATCCATGCCTTTATAATTATTATCACTATATACTCAAAATATAACTATTCACGCCCGTGGATGCATGCCATGCCATTTTTAATGGAATAGTTATTATAAAATCGACCCAAATGTCTATTTCTCATAGCTAGTTTTATTCATAAAGTGAAGAAGCTTACTAGTATCAATAGCATGGGCTGCATGGCGTCCTCTATTTCAGGTTGGGCATGCCTTCCAAAAGACCTTATTGACAGTGTTCTTGACCATATTTTGGAATTTCATGATTTTATCCGTTTCTGCTCCGTCTGTAAATCATGGCGCTCCATTGCACTTGATTCTCACAACGCTCTCCGTCATCAACATCACCAAAAATTGCACCTTCTCAAGACTTGTCGCAATCAATTGCCCATACTACTTATGAAACCTCAACCATCCCAAGAAAATAACAAGAGGCTCTTTTTTAGTGTCACCCAAGGAACCTTTTATGACATCCAATTGCCCGTCATACCTTATTCACAACGGTTAATTGGTTCTTCCCATGGATGGTTGTTTACCATCGATGATAACTCCAAGATTATCACTCTAATTCACCCTTTTCTCAACAAAACGTTCAGTCTCCCACCATTTAATGTGCATGGCATTGTTCAAAGGGTAAAATTGTTGTTCGACCCGGATAAGAATAATTACGTGGTGTTGATGGTATATTTCGGAGGCTTGGCCTTCTTAAAATCTAGGACTCAGACATGGATAACGATCAGCAGGCCGTTAAATGATCGGTTATCTGATTTGCTCTATGATATTATATCTTACAAAGGTCAAATCTATTCAATATCCTTATTTGGTGATTGTATTACTGTTGATCTTAATCGGAGAAGCTGCACAGTTGTAGCTACCGTTCCAGTTGATATGGAACACTTGCATATGGATTGCCTCGTGGAATCACAAGAAGGAGATTTATTACTTGTTCGACGTTATCTCAAGTTCAAGCCAAACAAGTCCAAGCCAAACCAGAGATGCATTGAGCTTTATAAAGGGTTGCATTATAAAGGGCGTTTCGATTTTGTTAGAATGAGTTCAATTGGTGAACAAGCTTTGTTTTTGGATAACAACGAATCGATCTCTATTTCAACACGTGATTTTCCAATGTGCAGGCCCAACTGTATCTACTATGATCGTGGTTGTATTGACATTTCTAAATTACAACAATATACGAGTTTTGATGACCCTGATCGGGAGGAGGAATGTTTTGGGTCGCCTTATCCTTTACAATTTCCATTGCAGGCAGCATTTTGGGTCGTGCCACGCTTTAAAACTTGATTATATGACTATATATTCTTTAGTAGTAAATATTTTGCTTTTATGGAACAATTGAAATAAATTTAGTTTGTTAACGCGATAAATTATTATTTTGTTTGAAGATTTTACTATTCCATTGATGATATGCATACTGCTGATTATTGCAATATTGCTAATAACATTTTCAGGTCAAAACACAGAGTACTCTGTTTTATAATCAAGAAGCCAATGATCGATTTGATTGCTTTTGTGTACACAAATATCCGACGATTTGTTAGATAAACATTGCGATGCGATTTCTCATAGGGCAAAGTGGCTTATGGAGTCACGCGCGATTGAAAAACAAAGGAAAAATTACTAAACCATGCAATGTATTGTTAGAGATATTATCTCACATTGGGAATTGACAAACCTTGCCTATAATATATAAAGATCCTGAGCCACTCCCATTATCACCAATTGGTTTTAAGGTGAAACCTTAGACTTTAGCATGGTATCAGAGCCACCGCTCCATGGTGGCCTAATTTCCGCTTCCGCTATTTTTTTTCTTAATCTACGCTATTTTTTCTTAATCTACTCTATTTCTTTTCTTATAAAAAAAAAAAACCTATTTTTTTCTAAAATCTATGGATGATTTTTGGTACGATCCCATTCCAAGTTTTAAATCGTTACCATCATCCCATGTTATTTGTCAATTATGTAACGGTTTTGGTCACATCGATTGATTGTTGCTATTATGAACCAAGTAATACCACCAATGCTTTTTCTCCCTTCTCAACATCGCATTGGTACAATCCGGAACATAATGAATTCTTAAATTCCAATGACTATTTTTCATCTTCTTTCTCGGCTTCGGATTGGCTTTATCCAGAGCATAATGAAACCAAAGATGTCATAGGTTCTTCTTCTTCTTCTTCCTTCGTAGAAGAACCAGAGATTGACATGGATGTTTCATCTTCTTCCCCTTATTTTCCTACTACCAATTGGTATATTGAGGATCTCCTTGATCATCTTTCTTGCCTTCGAAAACTTCTCTCTCAATCTTTGGCAAATCTATATAATATATAAAAGCAGAAACATATCAAGACCATACAGCTCGCCACGTGGAATTCCAAGTCAGCTCTATGTTCACCAATTATTAGCCGCCATGTGCCACATTCAATGAAGAGTTTTATTTTAGATTTTGATTTAAACACAAATTTTAGCTTTTAAATCCAAACAAAATATTTTTAAACGTAATAAATTCAAACTACAGCGGTTCCGAAAGAATGTGATAGTGGTAGAAAGTAGAAACATTGTCTTGGAGCATGCACTGATTTCTCTTATCATTATCCCCCATATTAGATTTTAGATTATTAGATTGGTTTATTTTATTTTATTGGATTAAATTAATTTTTTTTTAAATTGTATTATTCTCTCCATCCTAAAATGAATGATTTTTTTCAAAATTTAATAATCATATTAAAAAATTAAATTTTAATCTAGAAAAAATAATAAACATTCTTTTAATTCATTTTCAAAATTTTACATTTGTAAAAATATAATGAATTATGAAAAAAAATTAAAACAAAAAAATTTAAAAGAACATTTATTTTGAGACAATAATGGTCATTCAATCTATATAATATATAAAAGCAGAAACATTTCAAGACCATACAACTCGCCACGTGGAATTCCAAGTCAGCTCTATGTTCACCAATTATTAGTCGCCATGTGTCACATTCAATGAAGAGTTTTATTTTAGATTTTGATTTAAACACAAATTTTAGCTTTTAAATCCAAACAAAATATTTTTAAACGTAAAAAATTCAAACTACAGCGGTTCCGAAAGAATGTGATGGTGGTAGAAAGTAGAAACATTGTCTCGGAGCATGTACTGATTTCTCTTATCATTATCCCCCATATTAGATTTTAGATTATTGGATTGGTTTATTTTATTTTATTGGATTCAATTATTATTTTTTTAAATTGTATTATTCTCTCCATCCTAAAATGAATGATTTTTTTCAAAATTTAATAATCATTTTAAAAATTTAATTTTAGTCTAGAAAAAATAATAAACATTCTTTTAATTCATTTTCAAAATTTTACATTTGTAAAAATATAATGAATTATGAAAAAAAATTAAATCAAAAAAATTTAAAAGAACATTTATTTAGAGACAATAATGGTCATTCAATCTATATAATATATAAAAGCAGAAACATTTCAAGACCATACAACTCGCCACGTGGAATTCCAAGTCAGCTCTATGTTCACCAATTATTAGCCGCCATGTGTCACATTCAATGAAGAGTTTTATTTTAGATTTTGATTTAAACACAAATTTTAGCTTTTAAATCCAAACAAAATATTTTTAAACGTAATAAATTCAAACTACAGCGGTTCCGAAAGAATGTGATGGTGGTAGAAAGTAGAAACATTGTCTTGGAGCATGCACTGATTTCTCTTATCATTATCCCCCATATTAGATTTTAGATTATTAGATTGGTTTATTTTATTTTATTGGATTAAATTAATTTTTTTTTTAATTTTATTATTCTCTCCATCCTAAAATGAATGATTTTTTTCAAAATTTAATAATCATTTTAAAAAATTTAATTTTAATCTAGAAAAAATAATAAACATTCTTTTAATTCATTTTCAAAATTTTACTTTTGTAAAAATATAATGAATTATGAAAAAAAAATTAAATCAAAAAAATTTAAAAGAACATTTATTTTGAGACAATAATGGTCATTCAATCTATATAATATATAAAAGCAGAAACATTTCAAGACCATACAGCTCGCCACGTGGAATTCCAAGTCAGCTCTATGTTCACCAATTATTAGCCGCCTTGTGCCACATTCAATGAAGAGTTTTATTTTAGATTTTGATTTAAACACAAATTTTAGCTTTTAAATCCAAACAAAATATTTTTAAACGTAATAAATTCAAACTACAGCGGTTCCGAAAGAATGTGATGGTGGTAGAAAGTAGAAACAATGTCTTGGAGCATGCACTGATTTCTCTTATCATTATCCCCCATATTAGATTTTAGATTATTAGATTGGTTTATTTTATTTTATTGGATTAAATTATTATTTTTTTAAATTTTATTATTCTCTCCATCCTAAAATGAATGTTTTTTTTTCAAAATTTAATAATCATTTTAAAAAATTTAATTTTAATCTAGAAAAAATAATAAACATTCTTTTAATTCATTTTTAAAATTTTACATTTGTAAAAATATAATGAATTATGAAAAAAAATTAAATCAAAAAAATTTAAAAGAACATTTATTTTGAGACAATAATGATCATTCAATCTATATAATATATAAAAGCAGAAACATTTCAAGACCATACAGCTCGCCACGTGGCATTCCAAGTCAGCTCTATGTTCACCAATTATTAGCCGCCATGTGGCACATTCAATGAAGAGTTTTATTTTAGATTTTGATTTAAACACAAATTTTAGCTTTTAAATCCAAACAAAATATTTTTAAACGTAATAAATTTAAACTACAACGGTTTCGAAAGAATGTGATGGTGGTAGAAAGTAGAAACATTGTCTTGGAGCATGCACTGATTTCTCTTATCATTATCCCCCATATTAGATTTTAGATTATTAGATTGGTTTATTTTATTTTATTGGATTAAATTAATTTTTTTTTAAAAATTTTATTATTCTCCCCATCCTAAAATGAATGATTTTTTTTAAAATTTAATAATCATTTTAAAAAATTTAATTTTAATCTAGAAAAAATAATAAACATTCTTTTAATTCATTTTCAAAATTTTACATTTGTAAAAATATAATGAATTATGAAAAAAAATTAAATCAAAAAAAAATTAAAAGAACATTTATTTTGAGACAATAATGGTCATTCAATCTATATAATATATAAAAGCAGAAACATTTCAAGACCATACAGCTCGCCACGTGAAATTCCAAGTCAGCTCTATGTTCACCAATTATTAGCCGCCATGTGTGTAACGACCCTAACCCTAGGCACTCATTTGGCATCATTTTGTGTGCTTTTAAATATTATTATTAATATTGTGTTCAATTTTTATATACTTGATTTCTTATATTAGGATAAAATGATAAGAAAATAAATAGTGTTCTAAAGGAAAAGTAATAATTAGGAATAAATAAAGTAATAGATTGGAGTGGTAATAAAATGGACAAATAAAATGTTATGGGTGGGGAGAATTTATTTAAATTGTGAAAGAAGTGTGTAGGGAGTTTGTGAGTGGGGGACAAACTCCCCTAAAACCCTCCCCAAATCTCCTCCTTGATCCGGCCCCCCCCTCCCCTTTTACCATCTTCATACTCCACCTCCCCTCCCTCTTCATCTTCTACCTCTTCACTTTCTCTCTCTCTCTATTTGCCATGGAAGACCTTTGTTGAAGCTTCACATTCCAAGCCTCCCAAGAGCAATCCCTCACCATTTCTAGATCCGAGAGCACTTTTGGAATCGGGAGACCAAGAGGAGTTCATCAAGCTAAGAAAGTCTTAAATCCATCTCCCATTTTAAAGTAAGTTATTATGACCCTTCTTTTCTCTAATGTTCATGAGATACTATGGTTATTATTGTTGTTATAATGTTTATTGGAGACTTTGGGAACTTTCTTGAACTAAAGAAATTGGTTAAGTTAATAAGAGAATATTGTTGTTTTTTGGAAGTGTTAAAGAAGGAAAGAGATGGAGGGAGTTAGAATTGGAGAATGAAACTTGAAATGGGTAGTGATTCAAAAGGGTAAAAGATATAAGATTTAATCATTTTTGGTTACATGGGTTAGTATATGAGTTATGATGACCTTTCCTTTCCTTTAATGTTCATGAATTGTCTAAGGTTGATATTGGGTATAATGGTTATTTGATGCTTGTAAAATCTTCTTGGGTTGAGAAAGTGGTTAATGTCCTAGAAAAATGTTGTTATTCATGAAGTGTCAAAAAGGTGTAAGAAAATGGAATGAGTAGATTTAAAGGGATTAACTTGGAATGTGTAAATGAAATGGGTTGGAAATCTAGTGTTAAATGATGTAGGTATATCAATTTGGGAGTTTAAAGTATGTATTATGAGATCCATGAAGTGGGTATGCTTTTCTAGGTGTTGAAGACAAGGGAAAACTTTGGTTGGGACAAATGAGTATGAGTAATTTACGCATTTATGTTGATTAAGGGCTCGGAGTCACGAGTCGTGCACAGTGGCACGAGTCGTGCACAGGTGTGGGGCAGTCGTGACTAGGGTTATAAGGAAGTCGTGCCTTGTGGGGGACGACGGATTCGAAGGAAGGTGCGATGGGCACGAGTGGGTGCCACTGGGGACGAAGTCGTGCCACTGGCACAGTTTTTCACATCAAGTTTAGAGCTATTCAAACCTAATCAAACTCGAACCAAAGAAATCTCTTTAACCTAGATTAAAGTAGAATACTTTGGCTACACATTGACATCTGGCGATTAAAATGGAATTGGGAAGTACTTTAAATGTTGCTTGGAAAGCGCTAGTTAACCTAGTTTGGTAACTTAACGAAATGATTCTAAATTGGTAAATGGAACTTGGATCCTTATAGAGATCATATATTGTCATATAATGACTAAGTAAGATAGGTTGATGATATCTCATTATCTTACTTGAGTACCTATTTATGGATTGGATTATGCTTAGTGTATTATATAAATCTTTGCGCTCGATTATTGTTGTACATGAGTATATTTTACCATGTGGCTATATGAAACTTATTTATGCATAGTGTGTTAAAGAAATGTTACACTATGATGTTGATTGAGCATGAGTATATTTTACCATGTTGCTATGTTGTTTATCCCCTTTGTGGATTTATTCAAGTATCTATTATGTGCTTGATTATGTGTGAGTCAGCTGACATTTGGGGGTATAACATAATACGATCAATTATGGAAGTGTGACCTAATGTGATCGGATTATGTTATACTGTGACCGTCCCCTTACGTGGCCACGGTTTGGGGTATAGCATCTGTAGTGAGCCAAAAGCCTTACGGAGTTGCTCTTGTCTTATTTGGTTCCACTGAAAAACGGGTCTTATAAGACGTGAGTATTGCTTAAGCGGCTCACTGTAAGATTGGAGTATTATTATACCCAATGTTGTACGACTCTGCATTCGGACGGGAAAAGGTAAACCAAGGTAATGTAAAGTGTTTACTGACTTTTCCAACGTGTTATGTGCAACTTGTTATGTGTTGCATCTTATATGGCATATTCTTTGCATTCATAATAGCTTCTTTGAGATTTATTCTCACCCCTTTCCCTTTACTTGTTTTAGATTCCGAGACAGGTGGACCGGCCAAGTAAGGGCGGTGAGGAGTTTGGAGGTTATATTTTGGGAATTGTTGGGTTTGATTAGATTGGTATAGGAAGTGTACTTTAGTATAAATCATTTGCGGGATTTGTATTATTAAATCTTCATTTATTGTTATAACCGATGTCTTTTTGTAACTAAACGAGTTTCGTACTTTCTAAGTTAGTCAACTATTTCTCCATTGTGAAAAGGTGTAGACTTATTTTGAAAATGGTTATGTTATGTTTGGAAGTTAAATAAAAGGTTTTAAAATTTAACTGAAATTTGGGTTAGTTTGAGGACGCTCCGGGTTTCGGGATACGTGTAGGTTCCGGGTCGGGGTCCTCACGGTTGGTATCGAGCTCGGTTAGAATTCTCGGGGTAGAGTCTAGGCGAGGTGAGAGTGTGTGTGGTAACTTACGTCGAGAGTATTATGCAGGAATTTGTTCAAAGACGGAAAATGATATTGACCAACCGAGGAATCAAGGAAGGGTGAGTTATGGAAAGATAGATTTCCCCACCATCATTTGAGGTATTTTACTGTCTCGTAGAATTAGGGTTCATACTTTTATAAATCCTCGTGCATTCGTTCTCATGTGGCATTACATTTCATCTTTATGTGCATAATTGGCCTAAAAGTTGTTTTATGTCTTTGGAGGTTCTACTCCTATGGGGTCGTACCTCGAATCATCCTTAATTATCTTAGTAGTTGTGATTAAGTGGGCATGTATTGCCGGTGGATTTGGTCGAATTACCAATCCGTGAATCATCGTTATATTAACTGAATTATTTGAGTAGTTGTTGTGTTTGAGGAGGACTGTCGCAAGAAGCGAGTCTCCTTATCTACGTTTGATTTACCTACGAGTGTAATTGAGTCGGATAAACTATTAATTGATATTATGTCACATATGCGTAAATGTCGAAGGTCTGACCTAAGGAATGTGAAGGTTATTTGGGTTGTGCGATATGTTTGATTTAAAATACACTTAAGTTATCTCATGTACAGTGGTAAATGAAATTGCGAACTCTTAGTTGAGGTTAGGTATATGACCTAATTAAGAGTAGTTTATAGTTGTATAACGTGCGTGAGTATTTATACATTGGTGTCGCGTGGTAGAAACTAGGTATATGAGACTAGTATTGGAAGTGATAGTCTAAGTGAGATTATATGAGTTATAAAATATCGCGAGTACGAGACCTTATAGAAATAATATAACTTTGCCTTATGTGTTATTAGTGGACTAAGTGGTGTTTTCTACGTGAGTTTCAAAATGGGTTTTCATCAGGTATCATACCAGGATATTGAGATTTTGAGTTGCTATAAGGTACTAATTTGGTATTCGGATTCCTAGATAGAGGACACTAATTGGGATGATGGACTTGATGACTCATCTTGAGAAAGTATTTGATAAAGCAGATAATTAGCTTAGCGACCCTCCGTAAGGTAAATTAGTACTATATTGAGGAAAGATGATACTTGGTGGTTAATTATAAGGTTATAGAGATCTTAAATAGGTAAGCGTGAAGAATAAGTATTCGTTAGCACTTCTTGACGATTTGTATGATCGATTTTAGAAACTAGTAGGATACTCAATGGTTATTAGATGAAATTTTCGGAGTGTTACAATTACAAAAAAATTTGCTTTAAAGATATACTTAAGACAACATTTATATATAGTATGACCGTTTTGATTTGTGGATTGTGTATTAGTTATGGAGAGGTAAATAGGGTAAATGCGAAGAAGTATAATAGATACGATTATTGGTGACTTAAAGGATCAACTTCAGAAATTGGTAATATATGTATATGGTTCGTTTTGAAAATTGATTATCATTAGTTGAGAAAATGAGGATGAATCTTATTGGAAGACGAGGATACTTTAGGATGATTATATACTATAGTTCGACTTGGTTACGTGAATCATATGAAGGATTAGTGTGATGCTTGAAAGATATTGACGTTATACGGATTTTGAGTTGTTGATGGTTATTGAGAGTTAAGTTAGATTATACCGTAATGTTTAATTGAAATTTGAGAATGATTGATCTATGAGAGTTCCAATTATATTTTCTTATTTAGAAATTATGGTATTTGATTGGGAACTAGATGTTTACAATATGTTGTTGCTAAGTACAATACCAAGATCAAAGGTAGGGAGTAGATGACTCAAATTAAGTAAAGGCGTTGAATATTCAACTTGAAGAATTATTGAATTGGGGATGCTTTGCCAAGTTTATAATCTTAATGAATGTTTAGTGTTATTTATCCAAGATAGTAGTAAGTATTACGAGATTGTGTTTTCTTATAAGGAATTCAACTAAGTACAAATATTATGTTAGAATTGTTTTAAATGTGCTTTAAAACTTTGGGTTGTATATCGAACTTCGGTATGAGCAATTGTGCCCTTCAGGGGTAGTTGATTTAATAAGGTCAGTAAACCGTTTTTGTGTAAATTAAAATGCGTGAGTAATTTGACTATCTACCACTTTGGTATGGGACGGTTGTAGATAATTAAATCACTCGAGTTATTTTGTTAGCTTATCAATCCTTTGAAATTTACGAGTGGTTTAGTTAATTAAAAGCTGGTATGGGCCGGTTTTAATTAAGTAAACCATTCGGGTCTCTTTGGATCTCTTCTTATATTATCATTTGAAATTCTGAAAAATGTTGTAAATTTTCGAAAGACATGTTACTTTAAAGTTATAGTTCGTACAGAAGCAAGTAGAAAAGCAACCTAGTTCCCCTATAGTGATTAATTGTATTAGAAGTTTTGATCCGAGAAATAATTGATAAATTGTGGAATTATTAATGTGGAAGTCGCAGTAGACTTGGTTTTGTATTGGAGTTGGATCGGCTCCGTTGTGGGCGGCCAACCATTTGATTTGAATATTGATTTATCACTAGACCTGAACATAATTGGAACCCTGAATGGTGATAATAGAATGTTGACGTTAGAAGGATTATTAAAATATTTAGAGTTCTAGGTTGAACTTGAGAGTATTATCACTATAGATATTGTGATTGAGTTACATTGAAAGTAAAGAAGGGTATGTTGGTCTGTTATAGAAAGTTGAATTGTATTTTCTACTCGTTATATATATAGCTTGACGAGATGTTAGTTATGAGAAAGGCGATGGGCGTGGTTATACTGAGGTTTATACTGAAGAGAGGGTTCGAGATGTTATTAATAAAGTCCTCACTTATGTTAGGGGATAGTTCGATTGTATAAAACTCATAGTGTTAAATGGATCGGATAGACATCGTTCGGGAAAGTCCTTTTGGGAAGGTAGGAATGCTATTAAGTTTAACCTTGTGAAAAGTTGAGGAATCATTACTTGTTGTTGATGATATGCTACGGGCATGTACAATGGATTTTAGTAGTCGATAGGTCCTACGATTACCAGTGGTTGGGTGCGTATAATAGCAATTATCATTCTAGCATTGAGATAAAACCGTATGAGGCATAGTTGGGAAGAAAACATCGATCTCTAATTTGTTGGGGTGAGTTTGGAGAAGCTTATAGGGTAATATCATATTATTATTGGAATTAGAAAATTTTGGGGAAGAATTACAACATTGAAGAGATTAGTTGGGAATTGAAGTCTGAGGTATACATGTAACCGAGGCGGGTTGATCTGTTAGGTAAGTGACGGTCAAATTCGGGACGAATTTTCTTTAAGGGGGAGTGAGTGTAACGACCCTAACCCTAGGCACTCATTTGGCATCATTTTGTGTGCTTTTAAATATTATTATTAATATTGTGTTCAATTTTTATATACTTGATTTCTTATATTAGGATAAAATGATAAGGAAATAAATAGTGTTCTAAAGGAAAAGTAATAATTAGGAATAAATAAAGTAATAGATTGGAGTGGTAATAAAATGGACAAATAAAATGTTATGGGTGGGGAGAATTTATTTAAATTGTGAAAGAAGTGTGTAGGGAGTTTGTGAGTGGGGGACAAACTCCCCTAAAACCCTCCCCAAATCTCCTCCTTGATCCGGCCCCCCCTCCCCTTTTACCATCTTCATACTCCACCTCCCCTCCCTCTTCATCTTCTACCTCTTCACTTTCTCTCTCTCTATTTGCCATGGAAGACCTTTGTTGAAGCTTCACATTCCAAGCCTCCCCAAGAGCAATCCCTCACCATTTCTAGATCCGAGAGCACTTTTGGAATCGGGAGACCAAGAGGAGTTCATCAAGCTAAGAAAGTCTTAAATCCATCTCCCATTTTAAAGTAAGTTATTATGACCCTTCTTTTCTCTAATGTTCATGAGATACTATGGTTATTATTGTTGTTATAATGTTTATTGGAGACTTTGGGAACTTTCTTGAACTAAAGAAATTGGTTAAGTTAATAAGAGAATATTGTTGTTTTTTTGGAAGTGTTAAAGAAGGAAAGAGATGGAGGGAGTTAGAATTGGAGAATGAAACTTGAAATGGGTAGTGATTCAAAAGGGTAAAAGATATAAGATTTAATCATTTTTGGTTACATGGGTTAGTATATGAGTTATGATGACCTTTCCTTTCCTTTAATGTTCATGAATTGTCTAAGGTTGATATTGGGTATAATGGTTATTTGATGCTTGTAAAATCTTCTTGGGTTGAGAAAGTGGTTAATGTCCTAGAAAAATGTTGTTATTCATGAAGTGTCAAAAAGGTGTAAGAAAATGGAATGAGTAGATTTAAAGGGATTAACTTGGAATGTGTAAATGAAATGGGTTGGAAATCTAGTGTTAAATGATGTAGGTATATCAATTTGGGAGTTTAAAGTATGTATTATGAGATCCATGAAGTGGGTATGCTTTTCTAGGTGTTCAAGACAAGGGAAAACTTTGGTTGGGACAAATGGGTATGAGTAATTTCTGCATTTATGTTGATTCTGGGCTCAGGTCACGAGTCGTGCCTGGTGGCACGAGTCGTGCCTGAGGTGTGGGACGAGTCGTGACTAGGGTTATAAGGAAGTCGTGCCTTGTGGGGGACGACAGATTCAGAGGAAGGTGCAATGGGCACGAGTCGTGCCCTGGGGGACGAGTCGTGCCCTGGCCTGGTTTTTCACATCAAGTTTAGAGCTATTCAAACCTAATCAAACTCGAACCAAAAAGAAATCTCTTTAACCTAGATTAAAGTAGAATACTTTGGCTACACATTGACATCCTAAGCGATTAAAATGGAATTGGGGAAGTACTTTAAATGTTGCTTGGAAAGCGCTAGTTAACCTAGTTTGGTAACTTAACAGAAATGATTCTAAATTGGTAAATGGAACTTGGATCCTTATAGAGATCATATATTGTCATATAATGACTAAGTAAGATAGGTTGATGATATCTCATTATCTTACTTGAGTACCTATTTATGGATTGGATTATGCTTAGTGTATTATATAAATGCTGCACTCTGATTATTGTTGTACATGAGTATATTTTACCATGTGGCTATATTGCTTATTTATGCATAGTGTGTTAAAGAAATGTTACACTATGATGTTGATTGAGCATGAGTATATTTTACCATGTTGCTATGTTGTTTATCCCCTTTGTGGATTTATTCAAGTATCTATTATGTGCTTGATTATGTGTGAGTCAGCTGACATTTGGGGGTATAACATAATACGATCAATTATGGAAGTGTGACCTAATGTGATCGGATTATGTTATACCTGTGACCGTCCCCTTCTGTGGCCACAGTTTGGGGTATAGCATCTGTAGTGAGCCAAAAGCCTTACAGAGTTGCTACTGTCTTATTTGGTTCCCTGAAAAACGGGTCTTATAAGACGTGAGTATTGCTTAAGCAGCTCACTGTAAGATTGGAGTATTATTATACCCAATGTTGTACGACTACTGTTCAGACGGGAAAAGGTAAACCAAGGTAATGTAAAGTGTTTACAGCTTTTCCAACGTGTTATGTGCAACTTGTTATGTGTTGCATCTTATATGGCATATTGCTGCATTCATAATAGCTTGCTGAGATTTATTCTCACCCCTCTCCCTTCTTGTTTTAGATTCCGAGACAGGTGGACCGGCCAAGTAAGGGCGGTGAGGAGTTTGGAGGTTATATTTTGGGAATTGTTGGGTTTGATTAGATTGGTATAGGAAGTGTACTTTAGTATAAATCATTTACGGGATTTGTATTATTAAATCTTCATTTATTGTTATAACCGATGTCTTTTTGTAACTAAACAGTTTCGTACTTTCTAAGTTAGTCAACTATTTCTCCATTGTGAAAAGGTGTAGACTTATTTTGAAAATGGTTATGTTATGTTTGGAAGTTAAATAAAAGGTTTTAAAATTTAATTGAAATTTGGGTTAGTTTGAGGACGCTCCAGCTCGGGATACGTGTAGGTTCCGGGTCGGGGTCCTCACAATGTGTCACATTCAATGAAGAGTTTTATTTTAGATTTTGATTTAAACACAAATTTTAGCTTTTAAATCCAAACAAAATATTTTTAAACGTAATAAATTAAAACTACAGCGGTTCCGTAAGAATGTGATGGTGGTAGAAAGTAGAAACATTGTCTTGGAGCATGCACTGATTTCTCTTATCATTATCCCCCATATTAGATTTTAGATTATTAGATTGGTTTATTTTATTTTATTGGATTAAATTAATTTTTTTTAAAATTTTATTATTCTCTCCATCCTAAAATGAATGATTTTTTTCAAAATTTAATAATCATTTTAAAAATTTTAATTTTAATCTAGAAAAAATAATAAACATTCTTTTAATTCATTTTTAAAATTTTACATTTGTAAAAATATAATGAATTATGAAAAAAATTAAATCAAAAAAATTTAAAAGAACATTTATTTTGAGACAATAATAGTCATTCAATCTATATAATATATAAAAGCAGAAACATATCAAGACCATACAGCTCGCCACGTGAAATTCCAAGTCAGCTCTATGTTCACCAATTATTAGCCGCCATGTGTCACATTCAATGAAGAGTTTTATTTTAGATTTTGATTTAAAAGTGTTTTTTGAAATAAGAGTTTTTGGTAAAGTTTAGGTGTGTGCGCTAAAAAGGGCGTAACTTTTGATTCCGGATGAACCACGAAACGCACAGCATATCAAATCGAAGCTCTTTTCGAGACGGACAAAAGTCATGGGGCATAGCCCCATGACACAGGTTTTTATAAACATAAAGCTTGAATCTTGACAGTCAAATGATGTGCTGAACTAATTTAATTTTTGTAAATTAATATTAAAATATTTTTTAATATTATTTTAAATTATTATTTTAAGTTCTGGATAATGCCAAGATTTGATTTTTGAATTAACAGTTTCAACTTTCATAAACTGTTGAAAATCTGTGTCTGAATTTGAAAAGACATGTCTTTTCAAACTTAGTCCTATATAAACCATTTCAGATTGTGTTCCAATATACACAAAGTTTTCATCTTCTCTTTTCCTTCTATTTGCTGAAAGCATTTAGTATATTGTAATGAACAAGTCATTCTAGCGTTACTTATGCATGATGACCACCCTGGTCTAAGCCAAAACAATTAGGAAAAACATGGTATAAGCTTCATTTGCATCCTAAACGACAACATGAATACGAGGTATACTCTCTCCATCCCATATACTCTGTAATTTCATTTAAATAAACAAAAACAATATGGCCTAATGAAATTACAGATTATAACAATAAGTAATAATAAACTTTAATATGCCCGTCGAATTTCGACGGGTTACTCACTAGTTATTTTTCTGAAGTAAAATCAATTGCCCATGCTCTTGATAGAGCCGGATATTCAATATCCGAAATCGAGCTTATTGATTTTCTTGTTGATGGTCTAGATCCATTATATGAAAATTTTGTCAAGTATTTTTTTTTCGTCAGCCTAACATTTCCTTGAATTTTCTCTACGATCATCTCCTTGACACAGAAAACAAACAAGTTTCTCCCAATTCTCAAGCTGCACCGAATAGACCAGTCACGACTCTCTGTCCAAAGCCGGTAGTTCGTGACCCAATTCAGCTCTCTCAAGCAAAAAGGACTCCTCTTACTATGCCTTCATCAGCGGCTACCAGGCATAGCAGCCTATTCTCTGATAGCCCACAGTTGGTTTCCAGTACAACTTTTCCATCTCCTTTATTGGACCAATTGGGTCAATCTTGTAAAGCCAAATCACCATGTGATTCTTCAATAAACTGTCAAAGTATTGCACTAGATCCATTGCCTGCCATACCATGTTTATATTCCAGCACCTCTCTTCCACATGGGTTTAGTGCACCCCGACCCCCTGATCCTAATCACCCGCTTCCTCTTGAATATTCAATGCATTTGGTTGATAATCACATTCCCGATTTCGTTGATGTTATTCAAGACAAATACAATGAAGATGAGTACTACATATTGTTTCCTCCAAATGTATGGAAATACATGGCGTGTTATGACCAAATCTACCTTCGTCTATTGTTCAACATAAATCGATTGCTATCGATATATCCAGACAAGCTGCACCTCCGTACCTACGATTTGCTTGAGGGGGAGTATAAGCGGTATATGATACATGACTCACGTGATCAAAGATATTTGAGAGATTTGGGATAAGTATTGTGTACATATTTTAGGTAGATATATAGTGTATTACTCTCTTAACTATTCTTTTGAAAGTTTCGAAACCATGTTAAAAATTCACATAATGCAAGGTACTTGTATTTTTACGTAAAGTGTTAAAAGATTAACGTGATTGCCAACATGGCACTGCCACGTTAGCACCACGTCAGTGTCACATCAGGGCCATGACATCAAATTCAAAGTCGGTGAGTATGATTTCATGCAACTGTAAATTTGACATGAGCATTTTCTTTCATCACTCACAATTGTGCTGCCTTTGCAATGTGTTTTTATGTAAGTTTATACAAATTATCTGATTGTGTTTGGTAAATCTTGATCTTTGAAAAAGACAATAGATCCTACTTGTGTCTCTATATACATGTTTTTGTGTTTCGGGTGGTGGGGATGGGAGAGAGAGAGAGAGAGAGAGAGAGAGAGAGAGAGAGAGAGAGAGGGAACTCGCATTTGTTCTTTTGGTCTTGCAGGTTATCATAAGTCCTTAAACATCAATTCGAAAGGATTACAATAAAATTGTAATACAATTTACAATACAAAATAGAAAATGAAAAATGAAAACCGTACGTAAGTTGTATGTAAGTTATTTTGATTCACTTGTATCCGAGCCATGTTATACATTATTCCTAAAACTAATTCTTTCCCTTCTCTAAGAGTGGTCGAGTCTTCCACGAGCGTTAGTATCCCATGATAAAACGGACGAACCGGGTGCAACTCCGTAATTCAGGCTCCCGGCAAATTGAACGTATGCTTGAACTAAATCACCAACTAGAACTTCAAAGAAAGAGACCAAAAGAATCTTTTTGACAAGAGAATCTTATGCTCTAAAGTTACAACATGAGACTCTCATATCATCTTTCAATATTCTCTATCTTCTAACTTCTTCTTCCTAACCAAGAAAAAGAGACAACACAAATATAAACATGTAGAAAAGTAAGGATTAACTGACATTAATCTTAAATAATTAACCTCTCACATTATCACTTTGGTGGTTACATACTATCTACCTTTATAAGAAAATTAACTCCAAGATTAAGGGCTATTCAATGTTAAAATCAACACTGACTCATTTGTCGAAAACATTCCGGATGCTTCTCGATTGTCTCAGTCCATGAGCACAATTCTTAAAGAAACTGGAAATTTACCTCCATGCTTGAAGGTTCCATGACCACCGCCTTTGAAGAAGTAGGGAGAGGCTTCACCTACCACCGCCACTCCGAAATTTACTAGAGGTGTTAGGTTATTTCCTTCACCGACTTTGTGTAAGTATAAATAGGGGATATGAGTTCCCCAAATGTGTGTCAAAAATAATGTACCTGTTAGATAGAGTCAAGGTTGCAGACCAAGACTTAGTGTCTTTATCTTTAATCTATTGTGGTAGACTAGTAATTGAGTGCAATAAGCACTTGTACCTTGTCCTTGTCTAAGTTTGCTTAGTAATAATAATAGTGTATTATTATTATTATTACTTGTGGTTCGCAAATTTGGGTACAGAAATTCAACATTCAATACAATATTTAACCCACTTTATTCTTGTAACAACCAACCCAAAATTAAAGTCACCAAATTCCTTTATAGAATTGTAATATGAGGTTAAAGAGACACAACCCCAAAGGTCACACCTTGAATTTCATTTAAACAAGAGAAAATCAATTTCTCATTCAAAATCAAATTAATGACCAATTTCTCATTCACAGTCCCATCATGAAGCTTGAAACGTACACTCCCAACACCTTCAATCTTCAATTTCTGCTCATTACCAACTTTGATATCTCCAAAATTTCCCTCTGTTCGCAAAGTGTCAAACATAGCTTGATCCTTACAAATACGCACTGAAGCAGCTGAATCTAACACCCATTCAGACTTCTTCTCTTCAATCACATCAGCCGCAACTACAATCTCTGTCAAAAGAAAATCTCCATCATCACTATCAATTGTGTTAACGTTCTCTTCGTCAACCTTTTTCTTTCCTTTCACACCATGCAAACTTTTCAAATCTTCATGAAATTGTGGGCAACGCATCTGCATATTACCAGTCTCTCCACAGTAGAAGCACTCAATTTTACTCATATCTCTATCTGCCCTAGATTGATACCTTCCTCTTCCTTTTGAGCCACCACGATTATAATTTCTCCCTCTTTCAGAACCATCCGCAACTAGTAATCTGTCACCATTGGAGAAGCTATCACTCCTCATCATTCTTTCATTATCCCTCAACGCCTTAGCCACATCATCAAGTGTTAAAGTAGTCCTACCTGTCAACATCGTCTGCACAAAAGGCTTGTAGGACTTAGGTAATGAAGCCAACAATAACAAAGCTTGCTCCTCATCTTTAATTGTCTCATCAACGTTAGACAATTGACATACTAGTTGACTGAAAGAATTAATATGGTCATGCAAATTACCCCCTTCATCAAACTTCAAACAATATAAATTCATATTTAAGAATAACCGATTAGTCAGCGACTTAGACGCATAGGTAGTAGAAAGTTTCTCCCAAATACTCCTCACTGTTGTCTCTTTCAAAACACTATATTTAATTTCAGGAGCAAGTGCTAACTGTATCGTACTTGAAGCCCTCTTCTGAATTTTGGCCCAATCTACGTCTTTCATCCCATCCGGTTTGCTCTCTTCCAAAGCTTCATCAAGTCCTTGTTGAACCAACACATCTTGGATTGTCATCTGCCACACCGTGAAATCCATCTTCCCATCGAAGGTCGGGACTTGATACTTTGATATCCCAATATCGCTGCTGCTGTCCGGATACAATTCCCGATGTCTGGGACATTCAAATCCAATCTCCACCATTCCGATTTAATATATATTAGTCCCGAAGCTACTCACCAAAAATCAGCCTGATCCAACGGTAAACGAACGCTCTATGTCAATTTTCCTACCGTTGCGCTGAAAAAAACGAACCAGAAACTGCAATTTCTTTCTTCAATTTTTTGCTCTCTTTTCTTGATGCGAATTCTTCTCTTCAATCAAAGCTCTGATACCACTTGTTAGGATCGCTCACCCATACAAGAAATCCGCAACAAGAGAAATCAAACAACACACAATACGAAATAAAGACAAAACACACAATATTCCGTGGTTCGACTAAAAGCCTATTTCACCCAAAATATAACTTCTATATATTTCTTGATATTACAAGAATGGAGACACCCTCTCGCTCAATACTCTTGAATATCCTCACCAATCGCATACAAGCGTACAATTTCTCTCTCTAAATTGTAAACATATGCTAACTCTCTCAAGTTCTCTCCAATTCTGTCAAAAACCTAACTAGTGAAGCCTATTTATATAGGGGAGGCACACCCACTTTT
Source organism: Adenophora triphylla var. japonica (assembly GCA_022495995.1). Classification (NCBI taxonomy): domain Eukaryota; kingdom Viridiplantae; phylum Streptophyta; class Magnoliopsida; order Asterales; family Campanulaceae; genus Adenophora; species Adenophora triphylla. The sequence continues at coordinate 62,365 of JAFEMH010000205.1, read as the reverse complement.
CTCCTTTTCTAACCAATATGGGATTACTATTCCTTCTCCTAACCAATATGAGATAAGTAATCTTTTCCTACTCATAATAGGATTTAGGCAATATTGATCAAATTCCTAACATAACGATCAACAGATCGTTATATGATTTGCTCTATGATATTATAGCTTACAAAGGTCAAATATATTCAATATCCTTATTTGGTAATCTTTTTTGGGCGAATGACATTTTGGGCCCCAAAGTTTAGGGGGTGTTACTAAGATGAGCCCCATTCTATCACTAATTACAATATAGGGTCCAAACTCATATTTTGTTAACATTTTAGAATTTTTAACTAATTTTGTTAGAAAAAATTCGTTAAATGATCACGTGCAAGTCACGTGTCATTTAACGGAGGATGTTTTTTAACACAAATTCTTTCGTTGTTATTTTAATGCAAATTAAATGAAAATAAATTAAACATATGGTTCCTCAAATGATTTATAACTTTTTATAAGATTCTAGAAATACCCTTGTATCCCAAACAAAACCATACCCCTCCCCTCCTCTCTCACACACACACTTAGTCTCTCTCTCTCTCTCTCTCTCTCTCTCTCTTTTTAACTTTCTCTCTCTCTACTCCCATCTCTCCAGTCAACCCCTCCCTTCCCGTTCGGCAATCCCATCCCGCCTACCTCCCACCCTTCGCAAAGTCTTCATCCACCTTCCATCTACAAGTCGCAGCTCTACCCTAACTGCTCTGCCAACCTCGCCGCCCCACTTTGGCAACTGATGCGTACCAGATTGGCGTATGTCGTGAAGTGTCAGCGCAGGAGGGCGGCCGCGCTAAGAGTAAGGGCGACCGCGCTGGAGTGACGAGCCAAGGTGCAGAATTGTCTGAAATTGAGGGCGGTCGCGCAGCTATGGAGGGCTGCCGCGCTGGAAGCGAGTACGAGAAGGCAGGATTCCCTGGTCGTAAGCGTGAACGCGCTGAGGAGGAAAGCGGCCGCGCTAGTCGCAGGTTGCTGGAACGCAATTGAACTATTTACGTAAACTCTTTTGTTTTTGGGATGTTTTATTTATTTTGGGAACTTATTTAATTGCTGATTAGGGTCTAGTATAAATACTTTTAAGTTTTATTCTGGTAAACAACTCTCATTATTATTATTTTTATTCAAAGAGATTTTCTCTTAATTCTCTAAGTTCCTCTTCGGAGCTCTTAGTTTATCTTTTGGGAATTCTTCGGATTCCTTGCAGAAGGATTCGATTTCGATCGTTCCATAGTTACTATTCCGCTGCGTATTCACATCAGTTGGTATCAGAAATCGGACGATCTTAGGGTTCCCCGACGAGAGGATGGCCAATAATGGGGATAACGACAGAGACATCACCCTTACCACAATTCTTCAAACCATGGAACGAAATCGCCAGGCTGATCGTCAAGCAGATATCGAGCGACAGGAGCATCATCACAGAGAACTGGTGCAGCTTTTGACGGGTTTGCAGGTTGGGCAAGGTGGTGCCAACCCACGAAATTGGGCTGGTCGTCAAGGGGAAAATCTCCACCATGGCGATCCGATGGGCGGGGATGTATCGGATAATGAAGAGGAAGAGGCCAGGGTAGCGCCTCCTATGGATCAACGACCCAAGATTAGGGCGGACATTTCGGTCTTTACTGGTGAGTTGTCCATTGAAAAGTTTTTAGATTGGCTTTCTGAAGTTGAAAAATTCTTTAAACTGATGCGTGTTGAGGAGGATAGAAAAGTCCCCTATGTTGCTTATAAACTGCGTGATGGTGCCTCTGCATGGTGGGACCAATTGTCAAGGCAGAGGATACGCGAGGGGCAACCTGAAATTCGTTATTGGGATCAGATGAAGAGGGAATTACGGGATCGTTTTCTCCCACGTGATCATGATCAGGATCTCTATAAGAAATTCTTGGCTTGTAAACAGGGTGGTCGTACAGTCGAGGAATATGCCCATGATTTTTATGCACAATCAGCGCGCACTGATCTGTTTGAAACAGAGTCGCAGATGGTTGCTCGGTTTGTTTCGGGTCTTCGGCTGAATATTAAGAATTCGGTGGAATTATTTACTACCTATTCTTTGAACGAAGCTATTTCAAGGGCGAAAAAGGCGGAGAAACAATTATCGACTACATATCGGCCTCCGACTACATTTAAGCAGTTGGGTGCCGCTTCGTCTTCGGGTGACAGGAACCAAGGGTCAGGTTCTAATGTCGAGGGCAGTAAGGAGATCTCGCAGGCTGCAGGGTCGAAGACGGATGATGGTAAGAAGCCTACTACTCCCGCTCCTATTCCTGATCCACCGGCTCGTAGAAATCCCAACCCCCAAAATAATAATCCTTATGCTCAAAATTATGGGGATAAATGTTTTCGGTGTAATCAGACTGGACATCTGTCTAATCGTTGTCCGTAACAACGGAGAGGAGTTAATATGGTGGATCGTGATGCGTATGATGATGCGGAGGATGACGATAATTGTGAGACTATTTATATTGATCCGAATGGGGAGGCTAATGATGAGGACATTTGTGACGAGCATGAGTCTTATGTGGTCCGAAAGCTTATGCTGACTACTCCTGCAGTGGAGACTGATCCGGAGCGACATAATCTTTTTCGTGTCAAAGGGAAGGTCAGGGACTTCACAGCTACGATTATTGTTGATAACGGTAGCAACGAGAACCTAGTGGCTCGTGGCTTGGTGGATAAGTTGAAGCTTGAGGTCCGCAAGCATCCTGCTCCCTACACTGTGGGGTGGATCAACAGTGTCGGCTCTATAAAGGTACATGAACAATGTCTTCTCCCTTTTTCTATGGGTAGTTATAAAGATGAGGTTTTATGTGATATAATAGAAATGATTGCATGCCATGTATTGTTGGGTAGGCCGTGGCAATATGATCTTGGGGTTGTGCATAATGGGAGAGAAAATGTTATTCGTTTTAAGAAAAACGGGGTCCGTTTTCATTTACCTGCATTGAAAGCTGATCCTAGTGGTAATAAGAAAGTGAAACCTCTTATTTCCTTATGCACTGCACATGAATTTGCCGAGGATATTATGGATGCGCCTTTTGTGTTGGCAGTAGTGCAGAAAGGGGTTTTGGGACAGGTTAGTTTGGTCCCTACGTCTCTGCAGTCATTGTTAGATGAGTATAAAGATGTTATGCCAGACGAACTTCCTGCTGGGTTACCGCCCTTGCGTGATATACAACATCACATTGACTTGGTGCCCGGTGCTTCCCTTCCTAACCTTGCTCATTACAGGATAAGCCCTGCAGAGCATGACATTTTGTGGGGACAGGTGGAAGAGTTATTGAACAAGGGTTATATACAGGAAAGCATGAGCCCATGCACAGTTCCAGCTCTCCTTGTTCCTAAGAAAGATGGCACTTGGCGTATGTGTGTCGACAGTCGAGCCATCAACAAAATCACTGTTAAGTACCATTTTTCCATTCCTCGTTTGGATGATATGTTGGATATGCTTAGGGGTTCCACGGTGTTTTCTAAGATTGACTTGAAGAGTGATTACCATCAAGTCCGCGTGAGACTCGGGGATGAGTGGAAGATCGCGTTTAAAACCAACGAGGGATTGTACGAGTGGTTGGTCATGCCGTTTGGGTTGTCGAATGCCCCTAGCACTTTCATGAGATTAATGCATCAAGTGTTGAAGCCCTTTAATGGTAAATTCTTGGTGGTGTACTTTGACGATATTTTGATTTATAGTAAATCGGAGGAGGAGCATCTGGAACATCTTCGAGTGGTTCTGCAAGCTTTGAGGGATAATGAATTATATGTGAATCTCAAGAAGTGTAGCTTTATGCTTGATCATCTGTTATTCTTGGGTTATGTGGTCTCTGCTGATGGTATTCGAGTGGATGAGGAGAAGGTTCGTGCTATTCAGGAGTGGCCTACTCCGACGACAGTTAGCGAGGTGCGTAGTTTCCATGGCCTTGCTACTTTTTATCGTCGCTTTATATGGAATTTTAGCACTATCATGGCTCCGATAACTGAATGTTTGAAGAAAGGGAAGTTCCTTTGGACTGATGAAGCTACAGCTATTTTTGCACTAATTAAAGAAAAAATGTCTAGTGCGCCATTGCTGGTCTTGCCTGATTTCTCTAAACCATTCGAGTTAGAGACGGATGCTTCTGTGGTTGGTATTGGGGCTGTCTTGCGCCAAGGGAAGAAGTCGGTTGCTTTCATGAGCCAGAAATTGGAGGAGGCCAAACGAAAGTGGACAATTTATGAACTCGAATTTTATGCAGTGGTCCAAGCGGTCAAGCATTGGGAACAGTACTTGTTGCATCGTGAATTCATTCTTCATACAGATCACGAGGCCTTAAAGTACTTGAATAGTAAGACTCCTGTTATTCGTATGCATGCTCGTTGGGTTGCTTATTTGCAGCAGTTTACTTTTGTTATCAAACACAAGAGTGGACAGCTCAATAAAGTTGCGGATGCCTTAAGTCGTCGGGCTAATTTATTGTGACTATGTCGAATGTAGTTGTGGGGTTCGATTGCTTGAAGGAGTTATATGCGACTGATCCGGACTTCGCTGATGACTGGGCCAAGTGTAGTGATGGGAATCCGGTCGGGTTATTTTTATTGCAGGATGGTTTCTTGTTTTACATGGATAAATTGTGTATTCCCCATGGCTCGGTTCGTGAGAGCCTTATTTCAGAAATTCACAAGAAGGGGCACTATGGGAGAGAAAAGACTATTGAGCTTGTCGCGAAGAAGTATTTTTGGCCACATCTTCGGCGGGATTCACATAGAGTTGTTCAGAAGTGCATGGTATGCCAGATCAACAAGGGACAGTCGCAGAATACTGGTTTATACACCCTTTGCCAATTCCGGATGGTCCTTGGGAGGATATTTCTATGGATTTTGTGCTTGGACTTCCGAGGACGCAGCATGCTCATGATTCCGTCTTCGTGGTAAACAACTCTCATTATTGTTATTTTTATTCAAAGAGATTTTCTCTTAATTCTCTAAGTTCCTCTTCGGAGCTCTTAGTTTATCTTTTGGAAATTCTTCGGATTCCTTGCAGAAGGATTCGATTTCGATCGTTCCTTAGTTACTATTCCGCTGCGTATTCACATCAGTCAAGAAAGAAGCTTCTGATTTCCAAATATTGTATTAGTTTTTTTAATCATATTTTAATTTTATTCATTGTGTTTGATTTCATTGTATTTTGAATCTGCTATCCAAGGTGTTTGATTCTGATTTCATGGTGTTTAATTTTTAAATGTGTCTGTGCATTTGATTTTATTGTGTTTTGAATCTCATTGTGATTGTTTTCAATGTAATGAAACATATTATCAGTAAAATTGTTGGATTCGTGTTTGATTTTCATGTTATCACATACTCTTCCGTCCCATATTAATCAGAAGAAAAAGAAAGAAAAATTGATGGGGGAGATGGTGATGGTGAAATGAAAACATTTACTTGACAGATCTAGAGGGAGGAAACAACCGGAGAAGAAGAAGAAGAAATTACGAAGCAAAGAGGGAGAGGGACGCCAGAGTGGGGCGGCGAGGTTGGCAAAGGGGCTAGGGTAGAGTTTCAGCTTGCAGATGGAAGATGAGGAAGAAGATAGGGTGGAGAGACAAAGTTAATGAGAGAGAGAGAGAGAGAGAGAAAGTTTGTGTGTGAGAGGGGAGAGCAGGGATAATGTTTTTTTTGTACAAGGGTAGTTCTGGAATTTTATAAAGTTATAAATCAGTTGAGGGACCATATGGTTAATTTATTTTTATTTAATTTTCATGCTTAGTCTGAAAGATTTGTAGCTAGGAATGTAACCAGTTGTGCACAAACTTGTGTGTACAGTTGTACACACAAGTGTCAATACAACTTTCTTAACAGATTTTTCCAGAAAATAACTTAAATAAACAGAATAAATTGCAGCGGAATAACAACGAATTAAACACTTCAGCAAGACTATGCTTGCTGGAAACCTTTCATAAAACACAACCTTGTTGAGAACAAGTTGTAAACAAAACTTACAATGAAAGAAAATAAATCTATGAAAAGACAAAAATTATTCTTAACCTAAGAACACCAAACAGAAAACAATCTTGAATTATCAAGCTTCTGATCTTCAAGAAACAAAATAAAAGCCTCAAGGAAAATATGAATGCTCTGATTTTCTCTCTTAGAAGGCGTGATGATAAAAGGAGGCGGATGTCTTCTATTTATAAAGGACCAAGAAATCCTTCTTCAACAAGGATTCGATCTTCCAATCTCTTTCTGTAAATTCGGATTCTTTCCTTATCACCAAGAGTCCTTCCTTTCTTGAGTTTCCTACCTAAAATACATAAAAACATATCTAAAAAAAGTCAAATGTTAGTCAAAACCTAACTCTATTTAAAACTTTCCTAATCTATTTATGTAAAAATATACAAACCATAATTACAAAAATCAAAAAGCAATTTCAAGAGTATATTCATACTCTTTCAATCTCCCCCTATTTTTGTGATTATGGACAAAAACTGCAAAAATCGAGATTATCAATTTCAAACCTACCAGAATAGAAAAAATAAAAGATATCAATAGTATAAACATACTATTTCAATCTCCCCCTATTTTTGTGGTTCTGGTCAATACCTGTAATCACCATAAGGAAAGTCAAACTCCCTAACACATTGTGCTCCATTCTATCAAACTCCCCCTAAACTCGTCGTATTTCTCCGTGATGATCATCTCATGTATCTCTCTAAATTTATCATCTAAGATACATCTCCCCCTTGATTGATGATTATCTCCTCCTTGAATGACTGTCTGAGAGACATTTTCCTCTATTCTCCCCCTTTTCTTTAGAGAATTTTCAAAAGGTGTGCGCATATCCATAAAAATATCTCAAGAAACCCCTTTTGTGAAATATGATCAGAGTTTCAGCTTGAGAAGAGCAGAGCCAGACAAAAAGATTGAAGGAAAAACAATACTTACAGATTTTTGAATTAAACGGGGGAAAAGACCACATGTGCAACCAGTTGTGTGCACAAAGTTGTGTGCACAGATGGTCGAACAACAGCAGAGACAAAAGGAGAGATTATAAAAAAATTGAGATTTCCAAAAAGACAGACTATTGTTGCTGATGATGGATGGGAGGACGTGCATTTGGTACATGAAACAAAGATAGACAAGGTATCCAAACCTTTCAAAGGGTCAAATAGGGCAAAAAATTATGGATTCAAAACCAAACGTTACCTGGATTTTGTGACTAATTGCAATACCATAGGAAATCATTTCCACTTGGACCCTAAAAGATTGTTCCATTCAGATTTCCTTTGCACTCAAACCTGGACAAACACTCATATTGATAACAAAAAAAATGATTAGCCCACAATTTGATGAAAATAAAAAACAATCAAATGAATATTTCATGGGGCCAAAGATGTCCTAGTTTATAATTATGCCTAGAATGATGTAAATTATGAGCACATAAGTGGATATAGACCTCAATGAAGTGTGATATGATATGAATAAATTTACACAATGAAACGATTTGACTTTACAAGAAGTCAATGAGATAACCCTCAATCATGTAGCCTCTAGAATGTCTCCATATTTGGCATTGAATCAGTCACTGAGAAGGAGCTTTACACTCTCACACCATAGTGCTTGCCCAAATTTTTATCCCAAGTGATGCAACAATAAGTCATTGGCATTGAGCACATGAGTGGAAGCTTCAAAATAAATGGAGGCAACTTGTTTTCTCAGTGACCTTAGATTAGACACCCACTCCATGATAGATATCATAAGAAAATTTTAACATGGGAATTTTATCACCAAGTTAGGAGGAATCTCACAATCAAGAGTCAAACGTAGTGTCAAAGATGCTAACCAATCAAGTGATCACAAGAGATAATCATGCAGTTAATGAATGCAGATTTTCCTTCTTCTTCTTTTTTTGTGTGTGTTTTCTGTAATATACAATTATACATAGATGCAGACAGATGTCCATACGGTTGTGAGATCATCTCAACACACACAATCCGAGAGACCTTTTTAGGGAAGAAAGTCTCTCGAAAACAATGGCCTTCATGAAAATATCAATCAATCGTTTATTAGTTTCAGCAAATTCACACCTAATAATTTTTTGTTCAGTAATATCTCTAACAAAATGAAGTCTAAAATCTAGATACTTAGGAGTAGAGTATTGAACAGGGCCATTTTCCATATCTATGGTATTTTTAGCATCACAAAAAATAGATAAAACTTTGTTTTTGATTTCATAGTATTTGACCAATTTGTTCATCCAAAGAAGTTTGATGCACCTACAATCAACTGCCCTACATTTTGATTCATCAGCTGATAGGATAACAAAAGTTTGTTCCCTATTATCCCATGAATCCAACTTATTTTCGAGATAAAAACCTCCAACATTGGTTCTTTTGGAATCAATGATTATCTCCCCCTCAAACGCCTTTAAAATGACTCTGAATTAGATTCGTCATTGTCTACACAACAACATGAACGTACCTGATAGTATACGGAGTTCATGCAAATCAAACATGCAAGGTCACGGTAGTTGACCTTTCCTCTTGTTTTTATTTCTTCATTTACTTCCTCAATGATCTAGGAGGTAGGATGAGTTCTTTGTATTATGGAAGGAATGTCCTTCTCTCTACTTACTTCACTTTCATCAGTTTCAGAATTTGAACCTTGTTTTTCAGTTGTGTGAACACTTGTGCAGATAGTTGTGAGAACAACTGGTTGCACAACTGTCTGAATAAATGGCTGTTCTGCAGATTCATTCACTTTTTATGGTTCAGATTCGTCATTAACTGGATCAATTTCCCATGTGCAACCTGCAATATCATCCTAAGCAGTTTTGACAATAAGATCAGGAGCATCATCAAAAATCGATTTATGGTATGAAATATTTTCAACCAACTTGTAACAATGATCTGAGGATCTTACTCCTGTCAAAACACATCTATTTGAATCATCAAAGACCTCACACGTCTTCTTATCAAATTTGACATGTAGATCATCATCACATAATTGACTTATGCTTATCAAATTAGACTTTAGCCCATCAACATGCAACACATTATGCAACCTAGGTAAACCTTCTACATGCAACGTACCTTTGCCAATGATCTTACCTTGAGTTCCTCCACCAAAGTTGACTTTCCCACCTTTGAATGATGCGTAGTCATTGAAATTTTCACGTGCCGCAGTCATGTGGCGAGAACAGCCACTGTCAAAATACCAGGACCCTTCAACACTACTCTTAAGAGAGGTGAAAGCCACCTGAAAGTTCACGGTTTCCTTTCTTACCCAGGCAATTTTTCTTCCAGCTTTGGGTTGTGTGTACAGTTTTGTGTTCGGTTGTGCACACAACTGACTGCCCAAGTATTCACCATTCTTCAAAAGTTCAAGTTCATGTTTCAACTTATAGCAATATGATCGAATATGACCAGAAACAAAACAATGATGGCAAACACATTGTCTTCGCCTGTGACCTTTCCTTTGGTTTTTTAAAACATTTTTCTTTTCAAATTTGGAAGGTCCCTCACCCTCTTTGATAAAATTATGACCTCCATAGCCAATTTCAGATTTTCCTTGATTACCAAATTCAAAACTTTTTCCAACTTAGCCTTACCATTGTTAAGATTAGTTTGAATTTCAGATTCTCTTTTAAGCTCAGTTTTGAACTTTTCACATTCAATATCCTCCTTTGTGAGTAAAACTTCCAATTTGGTTATGGAGTCCTTTTGAGAATCACTCTCCTTAGATAAACACTCAACCTCAGATTTTAGGTTGAGATTTTTAGCAGTTAGTTTCTCATTTACCTGTTTAAATACCTTGAGTTGCTCCATACGTTTGACCCATTCATCATGGAGTTCAACATAGGTATTGTGCAAGTCCTCATAGGTAGCACACTCTTCTTCTTTTGGATCATTATTAGTTTCACCAGCAGTTGAAGAATTCAAGCAGGTATACACACTGTTATCAGTTGTGTGGTAAGTTGTGCGATCAGAGTATTGCACAACTTCCACATCCAATTCACTATCAGATAATGTGATCTGATATGAATGCCATATAGCAATATTTGCAGTCTGTTCATTATCATCAGAATCACTTAAGGACGCAGAAAAACGCATTCCCCTTTTCCTTAAGGTATTTGCACATTCATTAGCAAAATGTCCAAAACCTTTACAAGCCCTACACTGAATTGACTCGATGGGCTTCTTACTTTCCAAAAAAGGTTTCTTTATACTTCTCTCCCTTTTAGATGATTCAACCATTAGAGTATGATGAAATAGAAAACTTTGTTGATCGTTTCTTTTTCAACATGTTGTTGAATTTTTGTGTTATCAATTCACACTCATATTTTTCCATGTTTGACTCATCTATATCATTAGACAGTTGAACAAGATCCTGAGATACTTTGAGAGCACTTGCAAGAGCAATTGAATTTGCTTTGCTAGCTTCTTGTACCCCAAGATTTAACTCAAAATTAGTCAGAATACCCAAGATAGTATCAAGTCCAACAGTTTGGACATCCTGAGTTTCTTCAATAACAGAAATTTTAATATTAAACTTTTCTGGGAGAGTTCTTAGTACTTTACTTACGAGTCTTGCATTAGATATAGATTCACCCAAGGAAAAAGACTCGGTTGAGATGTCCAAAATTTTGGCTGAGTACTCTTTTATAGTTTCATTCTCTCCCATCCTTAAAGTTTCAAACTTAGTCATTAAAGTTCTTAGTTTGGTTTTTCTAACACTAGCTGGTCCTTCACAGTGAAGTTGGAGAATGTCCCAAGCGGTTTTGGCAACAGTTTGGGTAGAGAATAAACTATATATATGAGGATCCACATGGTCAGAGATTGCTCCCATGGCCTTGGCATTATAGTTTGCAAGAGCAGTTTCCTCAAATGTCCAAGTTTCAATGGGCTTAGGCCCGTAATTCTTCTCATCTTTGCCATCAGACGTAGCTGGGGTAAGTTCAATCATGGGAGTAGTGTATCTATTAACAAGACTAACCCAAGCACGATGATCAATATATTTAATGTGCATAATCATTTTGGCCTTCCAAATGGTACAGTTCGAACCATTTAGAGTAGGCGGTTTGTTATGGCTATGGTTATGGTGACAATCAATTGTGGCTACTTTCAAGGATCAATCTCAGTTGAGTCGAGAGAAGGCACTGATACCAATTGAAAATTTGTAGCTAGGAATGGGACCAGTTATGCACAGACTTGTGTGTACAGTTGTGCATACAAGTGTCAGCACAACTTTCTTAACAGATTTTTCCAGAAAATAACTTAAATAAACAAAATAAATTGCAGCGGAGTAACAACGAATTAAACACTTCAGCAAGACTATGCTTGCTGGAAACCTTTCATAAAACACAACCTTGTTGAGAACAAGTTGTAAACAAAACTTACAATGAAAGAAAATAAATCTATGAAAAGACAAAAATCGTTCTTAACCTAAGAACACCAAACAGAAAACAATCTTGAATGATCAAGCTTCTGATCTTCAAGAAACAAAATAAAAGCCTCAAGGAAAATATGAATGCTCTGTTTTTCTCTCTTAGAAGGCGTGATGATAAAAGGAGGCGGATGTCTTCTATTTATAAAGGACCAAGAAATCCTTCTTCAACAAGGATTCGATCTTCCAATCTCTTTCTGTAAATTCGGATTCTTTCCTTAATCCTTCCTTCCTTCTTGAGTTTCCTACCTAAAATACATAAAAACGTATCTAAACAAAAAGTCAAATGTTAGTCAAAACCTAACTCTATATTTAAAACTTTCTTAATATATTTATGTAAAAATATACAAACCATAATTACATAAATCAAAAAGCAATTTCAAGATTATATTCATACTCTTTCATAGTCCTATCAATGTTCTTTAATGTTTAGTTGGGGCACTAGACATTGTAAATCCTTAAGATTTATCCTAGTGACACTACAAGAAATATGTCTTTTAGAGACACTTTGCTTGGGACAGAAATTAACAATAGTCTCTGTTTATAAAAATTTGAGACAGCAATTCTATAATGCTCTCTCTTTTGAGACAGCAATTCTCTAATAGTCCCTAATTTGGGACAGCATTTTCTAATGGTCCCTGTTTTTGTTGTTGAAATTGGTGCTCCCCCGTTGCAATCAACACAAAGAAAACAACACACCCACACGTACAAGAAAGAAACAATCACACACAAGAACACAAGAGTTGTTTACCCGGTTCATTCACCAACTCGTGAACTACGTCCGGGGGCAATTGCCAAGCCAATATGTATTAGACACCTCTCTAATATGTTGCTACAATATGTTCTAGGCCGGATTTATGTTTATATAGTTATACAAGGAACCCTAAATCAGTCTAAGAAGAGATCTACACAAAATAGGAAACAAAATCAGATTAGGAAAACACCTCCCTTGGCCGCCAGCTGCGCGCCACAAGACCACAGCCGCGGTCGCCCTCCTTTGCCGAGAATCCAAAACCAATTTTGACCACCAAGCGCGGTCGCTCTCCACCCCGAGCGTGGCCGCTCTCCTACGCAGAAGCTCCTCGACGATTTCTCCCTTGCAGTTTAGGATCCAAATCCCAACAATCTCCCACCGGAGACTAAACCAACAAACACAAAATTACCCATTAACTCCCACCACGGAGTAAAGACCTTCGAACACATTCCCCCTCCTCCATATTGGCTTTACATTACCGCACCTCTCCTCAAGTACTAAGGCGAGTTGAAACCAAGCGACGTTTCAACCTCTCCGTGTTAGATCGTTCTTGCCTCCCCAAATCAGCTTCTACCTTGATTTCTCCCCGCAAGTCTAACTTCGCCTTCTCCCTCCAGACCCACCTTCCTCGCAATGCCTCCCCTTGAAACTTGGACACACCTTGTTTCTTGCATCGACTGTTCTTGGTCTGAATCCGCTCTCTGTTAGGGCCCTTGGACATCCACACCGCGTTGATCAACTTTGTGTCCTCCCCAACATACCGTTTCTTGATGTCTCCCCTTTTCACACCAACAGGCCGGTTCTTAAGCCTCTTGCTCCCACCGGAACGAACATCGACATTGTAGGTAGAATACAACATCTTCCCCTTAACCCCATGAGCCAACACCTTAGCCCCTTTTGTGACTTCCCAAGACCCACCAATGAAAGAAACACCATACCCTTCACTGTCAAGTTGTCCCACAGAAATCACCCTTCTCCTCAAATCCGGAACATGCATCACGTCGTGTAGTTGTAAAACAGCTCCATTAGGTGTCTTCATCATTACGTCCCCCTTACCTTTGATCTTCAATGGTTGACCATCACCAAGATAGAGAACCCCAAAATCTCCGGTTTTGTATCGCTTCATTGGTTCTGCATCCCCACTAGCATGACAAGAAGCTCCAGAATCCAACACCCAATCTTCACCCGACTGCTCCTCCCCTAGGATTAATACATCACCACCATCATCCACTACGTGCGCACCACCACCTTTTCCCGGACAGTCATAACTGATATGCCCCAATTCACCACAATTGTAGCACTTGACCTTTTTCCCCTTAGGTCTCCCCCTATTTCTCTCCACCCTAAGTGCAGCCCCATCTACGGACGATTCTCCCCTTTTCTCCTTCCTTCGCAACTCCTCTTGCAGGACGAGATCTCTAACCTCCGTATACACCAATGCTGTTTTCGACGTACTAATCGTTGTGACAGTAACCTCCCAACTATCAGGCAATGATTTTAGTAGAAAACAAGCTAGCACTTCATCGGAGAAAGTAATATCAACACTTTTCAATTGGTCCACCATACCTTTGAAATTGCCGATATGACTTGCCGCTGTCTGCCCCTCTGACATCTTCGCATTCGCAAACCTCTTTATCAAATGCACCTTATTGATATTCGACGGCTTCTCATACATGTCCGACAGCGTTTGTAGCAACTCCACCGTTGTCTTGGCCTCCATAGCGTTCCGTGCAACGTCGTCGGTTAGGGCACTCCTTACCGCTCCTAACGCCTTCCGATCCAACGTCTCCCAATCCCCTTGTGACATGTCTTCGGGCTTCTCCTTCAAGGGCTTATGAAGATCCTTACAATAAAGGTAGTCTTCAATCCTTGTCTTCCAAAACGTAAAATTCACACCGCTGAATTTCTCGATTTGGGTCTTCATCTTGACTGCTTCACCAAAATCCCCAAGAACGCGATTCAAAATTAATCAACTAATGAAAAGATTTTGAATCCTCCGAACCAAAGCTCTGATACCAGTTGTTGTGAAATTGGTGCTCCCCCGTTGCAATCAACACAAAGAAAACAACACACCCACACGTACAAGAAAGAAACAATCACACACAAGAACACAAGAGTTGTTTACCCGGTTCATTCACCAACTCGTGAACTACGTCCGGGGGCAATTGCCAAGCCAATATGTATTAGACACCTCTCTAATATGTTGCTACAATATGTTCTAGGCCGGATTTATGTTTATATAGTTATACAAGGAACCCTAAATCAGTCTAAGAAGAGATCTACACAAAATAGGAAACAAAATCAGATTAGGAAAACACCTCCCCGTCGCCAGCGCGGCCGCGCACCCCAGCAGCGCGGTCGCCCTCCTTTGCCGAGAATCCAAAACCAATTTTGACCACCAAGCGCGGTCGCTCTCCACCCCGAGCGCGGCCGCTCTCCTACGCAGAAGCTCCTCGACGATTTCTCCCTTGCAGTTTAGGATCCAAATCCCAACAGTTTTAACATGTAATATTTATGTCAGAGACGGTAATTGCCGTCTCTAAAATATTTGTGACACCCACTTATTGAGACCCCTATTTGTCCCTGTTTTATCCTAATTCAAACAGGGACGGTACTAGATCCTATTTTAGGCAACTTAATGAGACCCTTTCCCGTCTCAATTAATATGATTTTTAGTAGTGTGATCAATGTTAGCAAATGTGGCGTTTTCTAACTGTTTTCCAATGTACAAACAAATTCATTTGCATGTTCTGAATTAAAATGAACACAACAGAATTGTTGTTGACATCTGGTTAGGATGCAGAGAGCGGCCATACGAAACCCTTTTGTGAGCAGAATGAACCATAATCACTATTTGGATCCTCTTAATTTCTGTGTGTCTGTGGGTGGATAACTAAATGACCATTTTCAAATGGAAGCTTGGAAAAAGGAGAGGGTATGCGTCCCATAAATACGATTACTTTTTAAATTTCCGGATGATTACTTAGATAATCGGAAGATGTAACGATGATTTGGTGTATCTCACCAAGATAAGAAAGTCATTGTTTGGATTTATTTCAAAATTTTAATAATGTGATTACCTAATTCAGGAAATAAATCATTATAATTTTTATGTAATTATGTAAATGAAAGATGATTTTGCTAGTTATAAGCACAAAATTCTTGTAACCAGTTCTACTTCAAAAAGGGTTGAAATTTTTCATTCAAACATCAAATTTTCCAAGAAGCTGAACTATTATTCTTTTTGTTTTTTTATTTTTGGGTAGGGAGGGGGGGTTAGAAAATACAATTTTCAAAATGGGATTACATTCCTTATTTTTCTTGGTATGTTTTTTGCATCCAATACTTAAAAGCACAGGAAATATGGGAAATGCATACAAGTAGTAACTGTGAAAGAACAGGTGTAAGCTGATGGGAATCCAAATAATCCATCTTCCAAGCACTTGTAGACAAGTTAGTTTCAGAAGAGGAAAAAAGATCCATGTTTTTTTCTATCTTTGTGTGTATGTCTGTGGGTGGCATTGTGTGATTCCCAGGCCTACCTCCAGCAAGTTCAGAAAACGAGAAAATGGTGAAGTGAAAAAAGCTGGTTCATTCATGCAACTAGTTTCTTTAGCCGTTTCGCTTTATACTGAATTGCCAATGCAAAAGTTGGTTGTTTTTTAGCGTAAAGTACGAAAAAAAGAAAGTAGTTTGGTTGAGTGGTTTTTGGAAACCGGGGTGCTCCGTTCTCTATAAATGCTGCCATTGATCCTTCTTATGCTATGACATAGTTGATATACTCAGGTGTGGTTCTTTCTGAGTGCAGGCAAGTCTGAAGATCTTTGGTGTACATCACAAATGAGAAATTCATATAAGTTTATGAATTTATAAGGTATGTATATCCATGCATATGATTAAAAATTGTGTGCCTGGCTCCCTGTATGCCATCTGCAGCGTCCGTCAATAAATTAACGGCCTCTCTGGGTGGCATACGAGGGGCCATGCATGCGATATCCTTGTTCATGTGCTTCTCTCTCTCTCTCCCCTCCTTGTGTGTGTGTCTTAGAAAAAGGCTACTGGACAGCAACATTCTCAAGAAGGAAAATGTGATTTAAAGAGGGTTTGCATTCATGCTTTGTCCCCATTTCCTTAGGCTTTGATTAGTGATCACTAAACTTGTTTAGTGGTGATCTACTATATCAAGCCATGCTTAGGGTACATTAGGACTTAAAGCACTTCATTTGCTTGGGATGGAGGAGATTTAACTTGAAATCAAGATTTTATGTATGAAAATTGATCTTTAGGTTAAGAAAATGTTTTTCAAGAAAGTAAAAACAATTTGGAAGGAATGTTGATCCTTATAGAAGATCATCCATGGAGATGAACTTCCATGGTGATCCTCTTGGATCTAGGGCAAGAACAAGTTACATCTTTGAAGTATGAGATGCATGCATGGATGAGGGAGGGAGGTTTAAGGTAAGGAGAAGGAGGGTTTACCAATGGTGGTATCCTATCTTCCTTGTGTTTGTGTTTGAGACTTGAATTTAGTGAGTGTTTGGTGAGTGAGATTTGGGAAAATGATTAAGAAAAAGGTGGCAATTCAAAGGAATTCCCACTGTTTTCTACAATATTTTTGCCAAGGTGCTGTGTGAGTGAGTTGTTGTTCATGGTTTTTCTGAGACTGAGGGGCTCTATTTATAGGCCTCTGAAAAATTCAAAACCATCCGCACGGATATGTATGTCAGTGTGCATTGTTCATTAAATGCTGCTCCAGGCTTTGGACAAGAGGAATATTTTATTCAAACAAGTAACCAACTGTGTTTTACAGATTTCTATTTTCGAAGTTTTCTCTTTTGTGAGATTCTTTCCCTTGTTTAACTCTAAATAGCAATCCCCAACTTACCCTTGCTTTGTTAGAAAAGTTAGGTTTTGTTAGAAAAGTTAAGGCTTAGGTTAAGAATGTGAAGGCTTTCGTTAGTTTTCTAACGGAAATACTAACAATTCAAATTGGAGCACTTACACAAGGTAAGTAATGAGTATCTCTCATCAATGTTGTGTTATAAAGTTTCTCAAACAAGTCTTGTCACAAGTCTTCTCACAACTCTCCTTACAACTCTCATTATCTTCTATCTGCTCTTCCTTCTCTCTGTCTCTATTCTAACCGGTGCAGATATAAATCCATGACATCTCCGTCGTCTTCCGCAGCTCCGGTAACTTCCGGCTGCAACGCCATAGTTGCATATCTGATAAACGAGCCTCAATACATTCCTGCGATGGACATAAACTCCCTTGGTCAGCACAATATGGTCGTTGATGTGGACAATCAAAAGGTCCTAGACGTCGTGCATGTTGTTCGCCAACCTCCAATGTAGGGGACACGACGATCTCACCGGCTAATCGACTCTGGTAAATCAGTTATTTTTAGGGGTTCTAGAGCCGATGTTGTGCCTAAGAAGACTTCCGAGGCCTCTACCCCCAAAGCAAACAAACTCACCGGTGCAAGACGAAAGCTAATTCTGCATGATTCCTCCGATGAAGAAGAAACCCCATTACAAGAGCCATCTCCAACTGTAGGGTTCAATGAGGATGATGTGCCAATTATCACCTTAATCAAGACAAAATCTCTGGTGAATAAGACAACTGCTCCGGCTAGGGTTTAGGCAGCAACTCCGCCTAAAATTCAGGGGGAAAGCAGCTATAAAATTCAAACCAGAAGCTCAACAAGAAAAGAAGCTGCTCTGGCAATAGTTGAGGAAGGATTATCATCATAATTTGATGATTCAAGCGATGAAACTGCCTCCCTAGGCACGGAAGACACAGTGAGCAACTCTGAAATCCACAGCAACAAGAAGCCCAGACAGGCCACTACTATTCATCCCAAAATTCCAACTGCTCTCACAGTTGTTCATACAACTGGCCACACACACTACTAGAAACAGGGGCATTACCGACGGACTTTTACCGACGGAAAATTTTCATTTACCGACGGAAATTTAATTTAATTTACCGGGAATTAAAATTTTTAAAATTTCGTTTTGTCCGTCGGTAATTGATTAAGTTCCGTCGGTATATCCGTCGGTAAAACCGGCGGACATAGTCCGTCGGTATTACCGACGGACTATGTCCGTCGGTAACAAATCCATATATATAAACGCGTTTCTTCCCCATTTTTAATTACGTATCATTTTTATTACGATCGATCCTCCGTTCCATCCTCAGTTCGCGAACCCTAACGTCGCCAACGCCAAGCCGTCGCCGCCGAGCCTCGCCGTCGCCGGTAAGTCTTCTTCTCTCTCTCAATCGCTTTCTCTCTCTCACTCGATTTCTCTCTCTCACTTTCTCTCTCTCTCTCTCAGTAATTCGCCGCCAAGAAGAACACGCCGTCCACGCCGTCGCCGCCGTTTCTTTCCATCGCCGTTGCCGTCGCCGGTACGTTATCTCTCTCTCTCGCTTTCTCTCTCTCAATCGTTCTCTCTCTCACTCAATTTATGCTGTAGTATATCCGTTTGCACGTAGAGGGCTGATTTTGTTACTTCAAACAATTTCATTTTTCTGTATCGACATACAAAAATAATTAAATGGTAAATTCGGTGACGTGGTTTTAACAACATTCTACTTGGTTCATTATTTGAGAAACTTAATATATTGACCACGTGGCTCGGATTAGGTGAATCACAGAGTAATCTATTAAGGTTTGAGAAAATATGAAATGACCTACAGATCTTGTGTGCATTGAGGTGGTTAGTAAAAGGAAAACTTAATTGTATTGATATTTGAGATAGTATTTACTCCCTCCGTCCCGCTAATATTCGCACTAATACTGTTTGCGCGGGAATTAAGGAATATGATATTTTTTGATTGGTATTTGTAAGAACCCTAATTTGTTTTTGATTCTAATGTTCATGATTATTGATTGGTATTTGTGTGAATTTTCAAATATTTGAATGTTTGATGCTTGATTGGTCCTCCGATTTAGGTTGTTTGCATTTTCTAACTAGTTTATCAAGCTGGGTTTTGGAAGTGGCTCTTCATTATACCTAATTGGTAGTTAATTAGGCTTTAAATAGATTGAGGTACAACTCTATTTTGTTCTACTTGATAATATTTTCTGTCTACATATATAATATACTAGTTTAGATGTGTCGGGTCGAGGTGGCAATCGTTCAAAGAGAGGGAAGGTTGCGGGTTTTGTCCATCGTCTTGTTTCACCAAGGACGGGAGGGAGGGGATCTACTTCTGGTTCTGGACGTAGTGAACCATCCGAGCGGGTTAATTTGGACGCAATTATTAATGAGGAAGGAAAAATGGAAATATATATCTCTCCCAGTGGCCAGTAAGTATCATTTAATTGTAAATGTCATATATATAATGTTTACATTTTATTATTGTCTTTTTATTTGTATATATATTGATATATTTTTTTTAATTAATATCTTGATAGGTTTATACATGCATGGTGGTGGTAGCGGTAGCAGCAGTGGCAGCGCTCGTGGTTGTTAAACATGAATTTTCATTGACATGTAATTAAACAAACAAACATATGTAGTTTCTTTTTCCCTTTCCCTTTTTCCCCGGCCTTTCCCCGGCCGTTTCCCCTTCCCTTTTCCCCTTTCCCCGGCCGTTTCCCCTTTCCCCCTTTCCCCGGCCGTTTCCCCTTTCCCCTTTCCCCGGCCGTTTCCCCTTTCCCCCTTTCCCCGGCCGTTTCCCCTTTCCCCTTTCCCCGGCGGTTTCCCCTTTCTCCTTTCCCTGTCGCTTGATTTGGACAAACATATGTATTTTATTTGATGTACAAGCGAAACAGGTTGTTTGTGTGTGTTTGTAGTTTGTAATTGGGTTGTTTGTGTGTGTTTGTAGTTTGTAGTTCGTAGTTGTTTAAAACATGTTGTTTGAACAGGTTTACAGCCTTTTACAGGTGGTTTAATAATAAAACAAAAATTTTTTTTTAAAATCTGGCCAGATTACCGACGGAAATTTCCGTCGGTAAACTAATACAAAAAATAAATAATTCAATTTTTCCGGCGGAAATATCCGTCGGAAAATAAAAAATAAAAAAATAATACTCAAAATACCGACGGACATATCCGTCAGTTCAGGGTTTATATTCCGACGGACAGATCCGACGGTAAATTTTTTGATTTCCGACGGTTATAACCGTCGGTAATGATTTTATTTCCGACGGATATTTCCATCGGTAACCTCGGGTATTGCTCCGGTTAACCGGCCGGCGTAACTCATTACCGACGGACGTTTTCCGGCGGAATTTTTTATTTTCCGGCGGATAATCCGACGGAAATACCGGCGGAATTTGTCCGTCGGTATTACCAACCAATTATTTCCGACGGACTCCGACGGACTATTTCCGTCGGTAATATCCATTTAGCGACGGATTTGTAGAAATACCGACGGAAATTTCCGTCGGTAAATGGCCTTTTTCTAGTAGTGACAGCTGCTCAACCCATATCTGCCTCTCGGACACGTAAGTCATCTATTCGTGTTCTCTCATCCTCGTATAACCTAAATCTGAAACACAACTCTTTATTCTTTACTCCTGAGGCTCAATCCCGCTTTGCTACAAATTTTCATCAAGCCTTTGTGGTAGAAAAGAAAAGAGATTTTGGGGTATTTGAAAAACTTGGGTGGATGAATTTTTTCTCTGATATGGGACTGGATAACTCCTTAGATTTTCTCATCCCCTACTCAAGGTCCTTAGTTCTTGAATTTTTTGCCAATCTCAGCCGAGATATAGGCATTAAAAGATCTCCAAACTTTGGGAAAGTTTTCGTTAGGGATCAGGTGGTAGATTTCAGTCCTTCAAGGATTAATTCTTTTCTTGGCACCCCTGATGCCCCTTTTGATTCATTACCTTCTGATTATGATGAGGCTGTGAGAATTGTGACTGGGGGAAGGGTGTCTAAATGGAAAGCTTGGTTTAGAACAAACCTTTTATCAAAATTGTTTGTATTTCTTCACCACATTCTGAGAACCAACTGGTTGCCTACCTCAAAACTCCTCCTCGGTCACCAAAGACCAGATTTTACTTCTGTTTAGGATAGGAGGGAACAAGCTTAACCTAGGAAAGGTAATATTTGATACAATTATGAGTTTTGCTGAGAGCACCAACACCACTTATGCCTCCCTCACCCTAGTTTGATTTATGATTTGCTAAAGGACCAAGGGGTTGAGGACATTCCTGGTGATACTCTGTCTATCATTTCTGAAAAGTTTAAGGTCCCTAAAATCATGGATGATAGCTCCAGGTTTAATGAGCTTGAGAAATTTGTTGGGACTACTTCTTCATCTGTCTTTGTGCAATAACCTGTTCAACCAGTTGTGCAAACAACTGTGGACACAACTACACACACAGAAATTGTCTCCCCAGACAAGAGCACCATACAAGCCCAGATTGCAATATTCCAAGCACAAGTAATCTCCCACAAAGTTGAGATTGAAGGAAGAAAAATTCTGATAGCTGGACTGAAAAAATCCATTGCTGAATTACAAGATGTTCTTTCTGGTTCCTCTCAAAAAGGGGAGAAAATACAAGTTCAGGGGGAGCTGGAGAAAATACAATAGGAGAAACAAAATATGATAATGATGAAGATCTGGAGTTTGACATTGAAAAAGATGCTGAATCAGTTGTTGCTGCGATGGAGGAAGATTTGATAGGAGAAGATATTTATTCCGATGTTTAAAAACAATTTATATTTTGGGTTGTAATAACTTTAAACTATAATCTCTTTAGTTAAAATGTTTAGTTATGTTTTTTCTGGACTTAACAAATTTTTGCAGGTTTTTTATCAGAACCACAAAGATAAGGGGAGATTGAAAGAGTATGAAAATACTTCTATATCTTTTTTAAATATTTGTGATTCTAATGTCTAAATTAATTTGTATATTGTATACTCCCTCCGTCCCGCTAATATTAGCACACTTTCCTTTTTGGGCGTCCCGCTAATATCCGCACACTCCCAAAAAGGAAACTTTATATTAATAAAATATTCACCCAACCCCACTCATTCTCTCTCCTACATTATTTTAATACTCACAACACCATTATAATTTATTACACCCTCCACTCATTCTCTCTCCACTCATTCTTTTACACTCACAACATTTTATTAAAATATCATATTCCTTAATTTCCGCACAAACAGTGTTTGTGCTAATACTAATGGGACGGAGGGAGTATAATTTAGGTTAGGAAATAATTGTTAATATATAATCAGTTAACTAACGGCTAACAATTTGGTGGATATGTTTTGTATTTTATTAGGTATTTTACTCAATGAAGGAAAGGACTATTGGGCTGATAAAGAATCCTTTTAAATAAGGAAGAGATTGAACGAATCCTTGTTGAAGAAGAAGTACTCTCCCTATATAAAGTGACCGCCAGCTTCATAGTTATGTATGGATTTTTCATTGAGAAATACGGAGCGTAGAGAATTCCTTGAGTGTTTTCTTTATTTCTTGAAGTTCAGATCTTGATACTTCAAGATTGTTTTTCGTGTTTGATTGTTCTTAGATTAGAACATCTTTTAATCTTTTTGTAATAGTTTTCTTTTCATTTTAAATATTTACGTTGCAACTTGCTCTCAAACAAGATTGTAGTTTTATGAAAAGGTTTTCAGCAAGAAGTTCTTGCTGAAGTGTTTATTATTCCGCAGCATTTAATTCTGTTTGTGTGAGTTATTTTATTGTCAAAGTTTTTTAGACAGTTGTACTTGAACAACTGTACGCACAAGTCACCACACTAGCTACAATTCTTTCAGGTTAGGAAGCAGAGAGCGGCCATACGAAACCTTTTTGTGAGCAGAATGAACCATAATCACTATTTGGATCCTCTTAATTTCTGTGTCTGTGGGTGGATAACTAAATGACCATTTTCAAATGGAAGCTTGGAAAAAGGAGAGGGTATGCGTCCCATAAATACGATTACTTTTTAAATTTCTGGATGATTACTTAGATAATCGGAAGATGTAACGATGATTTGGTGTATCTCACCAAGATAAGAAAGTCATTGCTTGGATTTATTTCAAAATTTTAATAATGTGATTACCTGATTCAGGAAATAAATCAATATAATTTTTATGTAATTATGTAAATGAAAGATGATTTTGCTAGTTATAAGCACAAAATTCTTGTAACCAGTTCTACTTCAAAAAGGGTTGAAATTTTTCATTCAAACATCAAATTTTCCAAGAAGTTGAACTATTATTCTTTTTGTTTTTTTATTTTTGGGTAGGGAGGGGGGGTTAGAAAATACAGTTTTCAAAATGGGATTACATTTCTTATTTTTCTTGGTATGTTTTTTGCATCCAATACTTAAAAGCACAGGAAATATGGGAAATGCATAAAAGTTGTAACCGTGAAAGAACAGGTGTAAGCTGATGGGAATCCAAATAATCCATCTTCCAAGCACTTGTAGACAAGTTAGTTTCAGAAGAGGAAAAAAGATCCATGTTTTTTTCTATCTTTGCGTGTATGTCTGTGGGTGGCATTGTGTGATTCCCAGGCCTACCTCCCGCAAGTTCAGAAAACGAGAAAATGGTGAAGTGAAAAAAGCTGGTTCATTCATGCAACTAGTTTCTTTAGCCGTTTCGCTTTATACTGAATTGCCAATGCAAAAGTTGGTTGTTTTTTAGAGTAAAGTACGAAAAAAAAGAAAGTAGTTTGGTTGAGTGGTTTTTGGAAACCGGGTGCTCCGTTCTCTATAAATGCTATGACATAGTTAATATACTTAGGTGTGGTTCTTTCTGAGTGCAAGCAAGTCTGAAGATCTCTGGTGTACATGACAAATGAGAAATTCGTATAAGTTTATGAAATTATAAGGTATGTATATTCATGCATATGATTAAAAATTGTGTGCCTGGCTCCCTGTATGCCATCTGCAGCATCCGTCAATAAATTAACGGCCTCTCTGGGTGGCATACGAGGGGCCATGCATGCGATATCCTTGTTCATGTGCTTCTCTCTCTCTCTCCCCTCCTTGTGTGTGTGTTGGTGTTTGTGTATTTGCCATGAATCCTGTTTAAGATAAACTTTTTTGAAACTGTAGGCAGAGAAACTTTTATGTGAGCTTCTTGAAATTCATTCTTATTGTGTTTTAAAGAGTAAATTTCAAAATGATTTTGAACATCAAAATAGGTCTTAAGAGAAGAAGCATAGAAAAGGCATAACTATTACTCCCTCCGTCCCAAAATGAATATCCAAAAAAAAAAAAAAATCAAAGTTGCTCTTGATCAACAGTAAATTTGAAACTTTTTTGGACATTCATTTTTTTCGGAGGGAGTATTTAACTTTACCATTTATCTTGGAACAGCATTCTTACATACGTTTATTTGACCTGTTTTTGTGAATTTGTGTGATTATGTCAACAAAATTCAGAATACTTGTTGGGTTTTTTTTTTTTTTTTTTTTTTTTGGTGGGGGGTGTATTCCATCAGACAATATTAATACCAGGCTAAAGACATTCCTGGCCGCTGCTTGGTGGTCACTTGCAGACAAAGGAGGCCAACCTTCAAGAAACGGACCGCTTCTTCGCTTGGAAACTCACCTTTCAATACAGGATCCACTAGCTTCAAAAGGGTATTCGAATTTTAAGTTTCCCATGCCTGCACACATACATATGTTATGTTAATTATGTCATTATGATGTTCATTATGCATTTTTTATTTTTGGTTCATTTACCAGCAAATAAATAAAATAAAATATGCGACTGGTTGATAAGCCAAAGTTTGAAAAATGATGCATATGTAGCCAGATCTTTGTAAGGTATGTTGTGCATTCTCCTTTATTGCATCTTTAATTTACAACTTTTCTAGGAGCTAACCCCGAATCATTTCGGGACTAAGGCTTTGTTGTTTTTGTTGTTATCTCGCAAAATTTGTGTGAATATATGGTAGAAATGTACACAAACAAGTTTGGAAAATGAAAGATGAATAATTGAGTATTTGCTTGAAGTTTTAGGATATAACGAATGCTAGTTTGGCAATTGTTTGATTGTGTTACCTTGTCAACTAGGAATTGTTCTCCATGTTCTAAATGAAAATCTACAACCGCCCGTCCACTTTCAATAGTAAAACTCCGAAGCTGTAAACGTCAGATTATCTTGTCAGATGTCTGCTCACATTAAAATCCGGAGAAAGATAGCCTCTGAACAAAAACACAAAAAATCTAAACTTACCAAGAAAGGGGTATGTGTGAGGCTGTTATTTTCCATATAATCGTATACCAGAAACCGTTTTGCTCCGTCAACACAACGTCCAAAAAGAGTAATGAGATTTTTTTGCTTTATATCGGATAATCCATCTAATTCTAATACAAATTCCCTCTCGCCCCTCATTGATTCAAGTTCAACAGAAAGGACTTTTATTCATCTTTGAGCTGACCCTTTGAAAGTTAAGAAAGGGAAGTTAAGAACAATAATAGAATCGGATATACGAAGACGGCATTCACAAAATCTTGCCCTTATATTAAAGCATAGAGATGTTGAATTTACTTGGAGATTACCTTTCTTGTTATCTTTTGTAGGTGCTTTGCATTTGTGTGTCAAATGTGCTTGTGTTGTGGATATCTTTGGATTTTCTTTTAGGAGCTGTTTGGTTGGTCGATAAATGACCGGATTTGATTATTAGTTTAATAAAATGTTAAGTAACCAACTCCTCTAAAACCTTAAGGTGATAGAGAGGGCACCTACAATGTATATCATGCTTAGATATTAACACTCCCCCTCACGTGCATACGTGGAGTTATAGGGGTGCAATTAGGCCAATACGCACCCTTTATAATTATTTTTAGGATAAATGCAAGCTGGGAGATTTGAACCCTAGACCTTGCCAAACCATGAGCTTTGACACCATGTTAAGTAACCAACTCCTCTAAAACCTTAAGGTGATAGAGAGGGCACCTACAATGTATATCATGCTTAGATATTAACATAAAAGTATGTTTGGTAGATTAAATGCAACCGTAGTAATTATCCAAAGTACAACCCAGATAAGCATCTGAACACCTCTTATCCCCTTCTTATTTATCCTAAAAAAAAATGGTGGTATTATTAATCCCTGGAGTAATAATCTCCTGACTATTAATACGTGCTAATTCTATCGGCCTACCAAACGAGCTCTTAGTCTGTTATTAATAAGCTGATAAACAATTTAGCTAATTACTTTGTGACCTATCTTTTGTTAAAATGTTTGAAAAGTCAAACGGGTTGGAGTGTTGAGAAGATGAAGTTTCTTTATAGTTACCGGGTTCTGCACTCTAGTTAAGGTTTACTTCTTGTTGTCAAGCGGAGAACAAGTCATATTGCTTGGTCTAAAGATTCTGGTTTGAAAGTTTCTCTATAGTGACCACCTTCTCGGGTAGATCATTATCTATAACTTCTTGGAAGGAATTTGAACGGAATAAAACTGACGGGCTAAGGCCTAGCAAGCAAGCCCAATTTTATGTACATTATTGCCATCACATTTTTAGTGGTCGGTCCAATTATTACAAGGCCCAAGGCCCATCAGGCAAGATCAGTCGACCTAGCTCTTTGTCCGACCTCCTTGGTCCCGACCTAGAAGTATCAACCGGCTATATCATTCAGTCAGGTCGACCTAGATCCATGCAGGTGACCTCGACCTACGAATCGTACGTCGACCTATAGAGTCTTACTACGCCTACAACTCTTTCCATAACCAAAGTCCTACAAATCAAGAGTTATATATGGACACGATTATTTCCACGATTTAGTCCGTGATTCTAGGGATCTCATGCAATCCTACTATAATTATAACTCATATCAAAGCCTATAAGTATTTCACAACATCAACGGTTTTGAGGTAATTGCTATTTGTTATTTTGGATACTTATGTTCATTATAATTTATCAGCTCTAAACACCATACTTACTCTCACGCGCGAGGGTCTTCGCCGGAGACCATTCCGGCTAGTCGTGGATTCTTTGTTTCAGGTCAACCAAAGCCAGAGGATCAACCTAGTTGTTGGTCGTAGGCTGATCAACACGTTTTCTGCAGCATCAGTTTGGTTCCATTGCCGGGAAACGAAGCTTTTTGACCTCGAAATTTAATCAAAGAGTAATATGGCTGCAGACGGACAGACCGCATCATCCTCCAGTGATCCAACGCTCAGTAGGACGGTAAGAAATATCGAGGTAGGCACGGGTAACAAGACTGCTAATCTTCCTCCTCCTCCAACAGGCAATCCTCTTAGGAGAGCCACTCGCTCTAATAGCGTGGCTGATGGCAGGGGCTTGCCAGATAACCGAAGGAAAAAGAGACCTATGGCCGAGCCAGAAGCACAGCCGCCGCCAAAACGATTACTGGTAGGTTGAACGGTTGCAGGCGACAATCCAGGTCCCTCAACCAATCACCTCAGTAGGAAAGATATGTTGCTGGAACGGGCTAGAAGATCGCAAAGGGCCGCTCCCTCCCAAATCTCTCACATGCAACCTAATGGGAGTGCTAGGAAGAATGGGAGTGCTAGGCAGAATGGTGAGCAGCGTATGATTGAACAACCTATCCGTACCCACATACCTGTTCCAAGTGACGACCTGAGAAGTCAGCTCAACCAGAATAGAGAGCAGGAGGCAGAGTCAGCCTTGAGGCGACAAAGAGAGGCCGAAAGGAATATGCGTAGGTCGCCTACCAGAACGGAGAGGTCGCACTCCCATCGAGAAAGAAATGGTCGCAGGTTGCCACCAAGGAGAGATAGAGTTGTTTCCCGCCGAGGAAGGAGAGAAGTAACTCCACCTAGGAGTGAAAGGCAGAGAGCCTACTCAAGGAGGGAGCCTCACCAGGAGGAGAGGCAGAGGTCTAATAATGTCTCCTATCAAAGGGAAGACAACCCAGATGCTAGGGAGCTACTGAATCTGAAAAGGAGGTTGGAGAAAATGGAAGCCGACAGAAAGGAGGACGACGGAAAGGGAGAATGAAACTACAATACTCTTCGCCCCTTGTCCAGAGAATTGCTCGAGCTACGACCTCCTGTGGGTTTCAAATTGCCTTCGCTCGATAAATATTCAGGTGCGACCAACGCCCTGAACCATATGCAGCACTTTGAGGCCACAATGTGTTTGGTCTCGTCCGAGGATGATGTGCTGTGCAAGGCACTAACCAGCACCTTCACAGGTGCAACACTGACTTGGTTTCGTGGATTGACGTCGGGTTGCATTACCTCGTGGGAGTACATTAGGAAGAAGTTCCTGGATCGTTTCTCGACAACTGGGGCCAAAAAAATGACGGTCACCGACTTAAACAACCTGACTCAGGGCAAGAATGAAAGCTCCATGACGTACTACACCAGGTTTAAGGAGATGGTCGACCAAATTGAGGAGGACCTTACAGACAGGGAGGTGATAAACTGCTTCAGGAATGGGGTCTCCTCTCCAGATTTAGACTATGAGTTACAGGTCAGGAGAGTAAAAACTAGGCAGGAGCTATTTGAGAGGGCTTACGATGTGGCCATAGCTAAAGAAAGAAAGGAAAAGAAGAAGGAGAAAGTTTCGAAGCAGTCCGATGTGGGAGAATCTAACAAAGGGGACCAAGCAAAGAATGGTAGCAACAACAATAAGGGAAAAAATAGAACAAGGGGGACTGAGAGAGTGCCTGAGAATTTTACCCCGCTGACAGTGAGTCGTACTGAAATAATGAATTCAGTCGAGCTATGCCTTCAGATCGACCAAAACTCGGGGGCCACCACTGGGGAGATCACAGCTGAATTGGATGACATGATAGTTGAATAGGCTCCATACTTGGGGGCCGAGGAAACACAAAGGGTCCGTGAGATTATCATCGAGACATTGCAGTTCAGAGATAGTCCGGAGCTAGAACATGTGGACGCTAGAAGAAGTGATAGCTAATCCCTCCTACCCCGATCAAAAAATTCAAATTGGAAGACAGCAGTCAGCTAAGGAAAGGGCAGAAATAGTCAAGCTACTGAAAGAAAGCACTGACGTCTTTGCTTGGCGAGTAGAGGACATGAGGGGGATCAAGGAGGAGGTCGTTGTTCACAGACTGGAGGTTAATTCGACTATCAAACCTAAGGAGCAGAGGCTGAGAAGTTTTGCTCGTGACAAAGAGGAGGCAATAAAGCTGGAGGTAAACAAACTTTTGAGTGCAGGTATCATCAAGGAGGCCTCCCATACCACCTGGCTAGCAAACGTGGTGATGGTGAAGAAAGCAAATGGCAAATGGCGTATGTGTGTCGACTTCACCAACCTTAATCTGGACTGCCCAAAGGATAGCTACCCACGGCCACGGATCGACAAGCTCGTAGATTCTATAGCTGGGCATACTACTATAAGCTTCCTCGACGCTTATTCGGACTACCATCAGATCAAGATGCATAAGGATGACGTAGTGAAGACTTCCTTCCAAGCTGCTGGAAGTATCTACTGCTACAATATGATGCCCTTCGGGCTAAAGAATGATGGAGCTACCTACCATAGGATGGTCAACAAGGTCTTTGCCTCTCAAATTGGTCGAAACATGGAGGCCTACGTCGACGATATGGTCATCAAAACAAAGGCCGGACGTCACGTGGTCGACCTAAGGGAAACGTTTGCCAATTTTCGGGCAAACGACATGAAGCTTAATCCGAGCATGTGTGTATTTGGGGTAGCAGCTGGGAAATTTCTAGGTTTCATGGTCTCTCAACGAGGTATTGAAGCCAGTCCCGAAAAAATCAAGGCTCTAGTCGACATGAAGGAGCCTACATGTATTAAGGAGATGCAGCGACTAAATGGTAGGGTGGCATCCCTATGTCGCTTTATTGCTAAATCAGCGGAGAGGTAATTCTTCAAATCTTTAAGAGGGACGAAAATTTTTGAATGGACGGCCGAATGTTCTTTGTCGTTCCAGCAGCTTAAGGAGTATCTTGACTCTCCTCCGTTATTAAGTAGCCCGATCATGAGGGAATCTTTGTTCGTGTATTTATCAGTTGGCAACCAAGATGTGGCCGCCGTACTAGTTCGAGAAGAAGGGGGCTTCAGAAGCCCGTATATTATGTGAGCAAGGCCATATCCGATGTGGAAGGCAGATATTATAACACAGAAAAAGTGGCTTACGCCTTGGTCGTAGGATCCAGGAAGCTGGGAGCTTATTTCCTAGCTCACCCTATTATCGTGTTAACTAATGCCCCCTTGAGGAAGATTCTGCAAAAGCCAGAAAGTTCAGGTCAACTACTCAATTGGTAAATAGAACTAACTGAGTTCGACATTGAGTATAGGCCTCGAAAGGCGTTAAAAGCTCAACCTTTGGCAGACTTCTTGGTCGAGCTTACGTTTACCAAGGAAGATAGCGAAGAAAGAGCTCGGAAGGAAAGCACGAAGGGAAAGGAGCCCGCAACTCAGCCTGCTGTAAGTTTGCCCAATGATTGCTGGAAAGTCTATTCTGATGGGTCGGAAACAAAGAATGTTAGTGGATCTGGGATCGTTCTAATCGAGCCAGAGACAGGCAAAGTGTTCGAGGAGGCATTGAGATTCAAATTTGAGGCATCTAACAACCAGGCCGAGTATGAAGCTTTGGTCGCAGCTATTGAGTACACCAAGTGTTTTGGGGCGACTAAAATAATGGCCTATTGTGATTCTCAGCTAATTTAAAATCAAGTCAGAGGGGAGTATGAAGTGCTGAACCCTATCCTAGTTAAATATTGCGACCTAGTGAAGGAGCTGGTCAAAGAGTTGGAGTTTTGTGAGATACAAAGGGTAGGTCGAGATGATAACGAGTTGGCCGACCTACTCTCAAAGTTGGCCACATCAGACGAGCAGCATGGGGAGCCTATCTCCTACCTTGAACATCCAGCATACGAGAGGGTTCAGATTCAATGCCTGGAAGACACCACTAGATAATGGGTTCACATGAAGTGATGGATCGACGAAATATGGGCTTACATAGAAACTGACGAGCTACCTACTGACGAGAAAGCAGCTCGAGCTATCAAGAAGAAAGCCCCAAGGTATGTCATTCACGGGGATGCGCTATTCAGAAGGTCATTCGCTAAACCACTACTAAGGTGTGTTCACCCTCAGAAAGTTACTCAGCTGATGTACGAGGTACACTGTGGGGTTTGTGGTGGACACCCGAGGGCCAGAACTTTGGCCGACAAGTTAATTACTTTGGGTTATTATTGGCCTCACATGAGGGAAGACGCTCATGATTTTGTTCAGCAGTGCGACAAGTGCCAAAGATTTGCCGACCTACCTAGACTGCCTACAACCGAGCAAACTCCAGTGGTCGCGGCTTGGCCATTCGATATGTGGGGAGTTGATTTGATTGGTCCCTTCCCACCCGCCCGAGGAAACTGTAAGTATGTGATCGTCGCCATTGATTACTTTTCCAAGTGGGTTGAAGCCAAACCTTTAGCCAGGATTACAGAGGAAAACGCCATCAATTTCATTCATGATTATATTTGGTGTCGATTTGGGATTCCGCGAGATATTGTGTCGGACAACGGGCTACAATTCTCTACAACCTTTGAAATGGAGATGAACAGAGTGGGTATCAAATACTGGAAGTATTCGGTCGCCTATCCCCAAGGTAACGGGCAAGCAGAAGTAGCGAACAAACTAGTCCTATCAGCACTTAAAACTGGTTTGGTTGGTCGACGAGGCAGCTGGTTGGACGAACTTCCCATTGCTCTCTGGGCAGTCCGCACAACCACCTGGGGGCCTACAGGTGAAACCCCATTCGCCCTTACATTTGGATCAAAGGCCATGATGCCCGCCGAGCTACAGGTTCCTACAGCAAGGGTAGTTTTCTTTGATCATGAACAGAACGACGTCAACAGACTGATCGACTTGGATTTACTCGACGAGAAGCGGGCTACAGCTCAGCTACGGATGGTCAAATATAAGAAGAAAACCAAGGGCTACCACGACAAGAAAGTTAAGAGGAGGTCATTCCAAGTTGGGGACTACGTGCTAAGCAAGATCGAGGTAACGGGAAGGAAAGCAGAACAGAACAAGTTATCTCCCAACTGGGAAGGTCCCTATGTCGTTACTCGAATTGTCAAGGAGGGAACTTACATGATTGGTCATCCATATGGTGAGGATTTGAAACATCCATGGCATGCTAGCCACCTTATCAAATACTACTTTTAAGTTTTAGTTCCAGTTTCAGTTTCGGTTCCAGTTTCAGTTTTCTATTTTCTATGTAATCGTTCTACTACTTCAATAAAGTTGCAGTTCTATTCAAACAAGTTGTGTTACTTCTACGCTTCATTCAAATCGGGTCTGACTCTTAGGTCGACCACCAATATTATCTCTAACAGGTCCGACTCCTAAGTCGACCTCATTCTAATAGACTCGACTCTTAGTCAGTCTCGTTCCTCTAACAGGTCCGACTCCTAAGTCGACCTCATTCTAACAGACTCGACTCTTAGTCAGTCTCGTTCCTCTAACAGGTCCGACTCCTAAGTCAACCTCATTCTAACAGACTCGACTCTTAGTCAGTCTCGTTCCTCTAACAGGTCTGACTCGTAAGTCGATCTCGTTCTAACAAAGACTCGACTCGCAGTCAGTCTCGTTCCTCTAATAGGTCCGACTCTTAGTCGACTTCGTTCTAAGAAGATCCGACTCTTAGTCAATATCGCTCTCAAAACAAAGCAAGTACTAAGTCGACATTGTTCTTAAACTAGTCCGACCAAAAACTTGTGTCAAATTCATTCATCATCCAATCTAGTTCGACATACAAACAAGTAGCTGGATCGAGGCAAAGAGATTCAAGTATAAGTTCAAACTACGATTAAAATAAAGCAAGTTCCCCAAAACGGGCTAGAACTTGATCAAACAAAATATGTCAAGTTAAATGCCTCCCAAAAGTTGGGGCTGATCCTCCACTTGGTTTTATTGCTGGGGTCACTGGTCGCTCTTTCCTGATTCGGAATAAACATAACCCTGGGTGACCTCACCTTCATCCTTCTCCATCTCATTCGCCTCCTCAATCTCTTTAAGAATTGTGGTGAAATTCACCTGCTCAATAGGAGGTGTGACCCAAGGCTCATCTCCCATCTCTTCATCTTCTTGGGCGAGGGCCGCGAGATCGTTATCATTATAAGGCACAAGAGGATGACCCTGGCGAGCTACCATATCATACTGGTCCTCTGAGGCCCACTTAGACAATTTTTCAATTGACAGATCGACAGAGGGGTCCACTAAAATACGGCGAGCCATATGGCGGCACCCTACATCAAAAAAGGCCTTAGCCTGATCCATGATGAAATTGTAGCACTCATCACCATCCTTATAGGCCTCTACTGCAGCCTTGACATCGACCTTCAGCTTGGATTAGGCTTCCTCTTCCCATAATAGCCGAGCTGCCTTGTGATCTTCGGTTTGTTTAACCAGCACGTCGGTGCTTTCCTTAAGCATCTGGGTCGCCACCTCAAGCTCCTGCTCAGCCTTCTCCTTACCCAGTTGGGTTGCAGCAAGTTCCTTCTTTGCATCACCTAGCTTTCCCCACGCTTCCTCCTTGGCCCTCAGGGCATCTTCTTTAACCATCCGGAGAGCCTCGTAAGTTGAGTCCAAGTCGGCATGCTTCTCCCTCAGCTCCGCTAGCTCGCTAGACTTCCGATCGTACATGATCATAGCCAATTTCTCTCGCTCCTCGGAAGGCTTCCAGCTGCTCTTTGCTAGCTCGATCATAGCAAGAGCCTACAGGAAAACAGAAAATCCAAAGTGTCAGATCAAACAGTTTATAGGTGGATATGCGAGCAAAAGGGAAAGCAAAAAGTATGAAAAGGTTAAAGGGTTACCTCGGAATGAACCATGTCCGACCTAGCGCTGAACTCCTAAGCACTCAGGCCTTTCTCAGCATATTTGGCCACCAGATCCTTATTAGCAGATCGCCTCACCACCACCTGCCCATACTCTAGCTCTGGATATTCCCTGCTGGAGCAATCAATTCCAGTGAGTGGAGGGACCTCACTTAGCTTGGACACGCTCGGCGTATGAGGCTTTGGGAGTTTAGGGCAGAGGGATTTTGGCAGTTGTACCCGAGGCTCGGAGAAGGTCATCTTTTTCAGGACCAGGGTTAAGTTTTGTCCTCTTCCTCTTGCTGTTGAGAGGGCGGTCATCTTCATCATTTTCTTCATCATCTTCCAGGTCGACGATGGTTTGGCTGGCGTTAGTTTGGGGAGCCTCTGGCATTGGCTCAAGTGTTTGCTCGAGTCCCTCAACTCCGGCAGTATTATCCTCTGGGGCATCATCCACTGCTTTCCCCAACTCAGACTGGCCAGCATCCTCCTCAATGGGGATCATATTTTCCGTGTCTTCATCAACCAGCTGCAACAGCTTATGTCGCTCCTCGGTTTCCTTCTGACGGTTAGCTCGGGCATTGGCAGCCCCATAACTCTTCTTGCTTTTCTTCATATTCACAACCCTCACCATGTTAGCCTCCTGCTCCGGGGTGAGAACTGCACAGATAAGAAGAAGTGTTAGCTCGGGATGGTCAATAAAAAAGTTGACGAGTAAAACATGAACGAGCAAAGTAAGAAGCATGCGAGTAAAGAATTGACGAGCTAAGTAAAAGGGCAAGCAAACACTTACCCCTACAATGATCTTTGTTCAGTCTGTAGAAATTTGGGGTCTTCTTACAGACATGACATTGGTTTTCAAATCTAAGCCTATCTCCCTCGTGAGTAACCCAATCAGGGTACCTCAAGCTCCTAACAATGGGGACTAAGGGAGCTACTTCACCACTTCCTATCATCATTCCAGCTTGGATGTAATTGTTCTTGGTGGTCCCTAAAATCTCCCAGCTAATTGGACCCTTTTTAGCTACCTCTACCAGCTTCTTATACAAGGCATCGCTCCAGTCTGGCACCCAATAATCTTGCTCTTTGATTACCTCGGATTCACCATTAGGTAGAGGGAACTCCTAGCCTCTCCTACTCTCAACTACAATCACGTGGGAGTTCCACCCACTGGCCTTACTAGGAAGGTTGATGAAAAGTTTTGGGGCATGAGGTCTTAAGGGAGTACAAATACCTAGGTTTCATTTGTCTATGGTCACTTTAAAGAACGTCCTGAAAACATGGACACAAGGCTCAAAACCTAGAAATCTGCATATCATGGCAAAGCACACTAAAACCCTGCAAGTATTAGCTCCTAGTTGAAGAGGTAGGGCGTCCATGCACTCTAAAACTCATTGACAAATGGGTCCAAGGGAAGTCTAAGTCCAGCCTCGAATTGGCCATAAAAGAAGGCTACCCTAGTTGGATCAGTGGTGTAAGTTGACCCAAACTTGTTCATAAACTCCTTCTTTGGGTAATAAGTAAGTCTGAACTCGTCAATGTCGACTTCACAAAAGCCATAAAGGATAGTTAGCCGAGATCCAGAGCCCTTCTTTCCAGCAAGTGGCATGGGGGCCACATAACCCCTTTCATTCCTCCCTTGTTCAACCGAGGAGTCGAAAGCATCCACTATCCTTGGGCTCGACGAAGTAGAAGCATTAGCTCGCCCTTGATCAGCCATATCTATAAAGGAAGAAACAGGGGAATCAGTCCTACTTACAGACTCAAGCGACCTACTTAGGGGCGACCTAGATTCCCCTGGAAATCCCTTTCTATTTCTAAGGAATGAGGGTTTATTGGAATCCCTAACATAGAACAGGACCAAATGGTCGAGCAACTCATGAAAAAGGTGAAAGGAAACAATTTGTGGGTCGTCTACTGCCAAATCATCCAAGTTCTCTCCTACGGGAAGCTCTAGCTCGCTAAAATCCAAACCCCACCTAATCAAGACAGAAATACACTCTTCTTTTGTCATCTCCTTCATTACGCTGCCTACATGTTTATATACTCTATGGTTGACAGTACATTACCCATACCAAGCCCCTGGTTCACAGCTAAAGGTCCTAGCCATGGCAGAATGGAAGGAAAAATCGGAAATTAAAACCTAAAAAGCGAGGAAATAGAGGGGTACCTTGTTTGATTCGACGAAAAGGGGTTTCTTGATGATAAAACGAAGACTTGGGCAAGCTGGAGATTCCGTTCACCTTGCTGATACTCTTGCTGGGTATATTCAGGATTTGGGGTTGGTAAAAGTTTGAAAAGGAAAAGGATTTCCCGTTTTATACCTTTCCTAAACTGAATTGGAAGGGTTTTTGGGGTTTCAAACAGTTCAAATCAGTCCCATTAAATCCGGCGCGGTTTCCAAAATAGTCGTCTACAACGCCGTATTTTCTCATCATTGTGGCGCTTCATCGGATCTGACCGTCAACAGATAATGGTCGAGATTGAGTCATGTCATTACTGCTCGACCAACAAGCAGTTCGAGCATCTATCTGCGACCTACTCAACTATTCAGCAAAATTCTTATAACTTCCTGGTCGACCAAGTCCATCCTGAAAGTTGGGGGCCACTGAACGGAATAAAAGTGACGGGCTAAGGCCCAGCAAGCAAGCCCAATTTTATGTACATTATTGCCACCACCTTCTTAGTGGGTCGGCCCAATTATTACAAGGCCCAAGGCCCATCATGCAAGATTAGTCGACCTAGCTCCTTGTCCGAGCTCCTTGGTCCCGACCTAGCTTTGTCCGACATACGATCCATGTCTCATACAAGGATCAACCGGCTATATCATTCAGTCAGGTCGACCTAGATCCATGCAGGCGACCTCGACCTACGAATCGTACGTCGACCTACAGAGTCTTACTACGCCTACAACTGTTTCCATAACAAAAGTCCTACAAATCAGGAGTTATATATGGACACGATTATTTCCACGATTTAGTCCGTGATTCTAGGGATCTCATGCAATCCTACTACAATTATAACTCATATCAAAGCCTATAAGTACTTCACAACATCAACGGTTTTGAGGTAATTGCTATTTGTTATTTGGATACTTCTGTTCATTATAATTTATCAGCTCTAAGCACCATACTTACTCTCACGCCCGAGTGTCTTCGCCGGAGACCATTCCGGCTAGTCGTGGGTTCTTTGTTTCAGGTCAACCAAAGTCAGAGGATCAACCTAGTTATTGGTCGTAGGCTGATCAACACGTTTCCTGCAGCATCAGAACTCATATTCATCTGCTGGAGCTGGTAGAAACCTGTTCAAATCCCTATCTCATAAGGAATTCAATCCAATTTAGGAAACTGCTAATTAAAAAATCAATTTCTTGAGCAATAAGAAAACTAAATTAGCTTCAATTCTTCTCCTTTTGAACTCGGACTTCAAATCAACTTTGAAATTGTATCTTGGACTTCCTCTTCCATCGAACGTCTTCAATTTAAAGACACAAATTCTAACAAGAAATGAGTTCCTTATTAATTGACGACATATGTAGAAGTCTGTTTCAATGATGATTACCTCCTATTGAAGTCTTCTAGTACAAACGTGATTCTTTAGCTTATGAGGAATTTAAATCCCACCGTACATCTTATGGTTACTATAGACTACGTATATAATCAATTGATCATTGGATTTCTTCTTCTTCGTTAAAAATAAAAAACACAGAAACAATTCAGGGCATAAAGAAGGAGGTATCCCTACAAACAATGGTGATGAAGAAAAAGGTGCACAAAGAGACAGTGAAGAAGGTGAAACCAAGTCTGCCCCGTGATCTTATTGAATCAAACATACTGACGAGGTTACCGGTAAAAACCCTTCCGATTCACGAGCGCCTGCAAATCATGGAACTCCCTCCTCTCCGATCCTTATTTCCTCAATATCCATCGTCAAATCCAGCATAACAAACTTACTAATCGCGTTATAATAGAATACATCTTGGGAATCGGTAAAAATCCCAAGGTGGTTACACGTTGTTTTTGGCCGGAGGAGCGATCTTCGTCATCCTTTTCGCAGGAGAAATCTTCGTCGTTCTATAACAATAACCCTGCAGAAATATTAAATGTGGTTGGTTGTTGTGATGGAATAGTTTGTGTTACTAGCAGCTCTTACAACTTTGCTGATGAAACTATCAATATCAGTTTATGGAACCCAGCCTTGAGAATTAGCAAGATCATTGCCAGCATCAAGTCGCCTGCATCTTACGACCGTAGTTACCGTATGGGTATTGGATTAGGCTATCACAACCATACTAATGATTACAATCTTATTATAATTACCGTAAATGGCCTCAAACAAAATCATGTCGAGATTTACTCGTTGAATTTAGATTCATGGAGGAAGGTCGATTTAGGTAATTCTAATCAGCTTACTGAGTATGTATCCATATTAATGTATGCAGTCTACGTTAGTTGTTACCCCCGTGAAGGAGCTTATTGTTGGCTTGCTTTTAAAGATAATTATCAACACGGAAGAAATCCTAGGATAATTTCATTCGATATGGAAGATGAGGCATTCAGAGAGATGATGCTTCCTTATGATAGTACTGATGATTATCTTGACCAAAGCACCCTATTTGGATATAAGGATTCACTGGCGGTGTTTTATACGTGTTTTGATGAAGCTACTGGATTTAGTTCTAGGTCGTGTTACATTTGGGTGATGAAAGAATAACGCGACCCAAAATCTTGGACTAAACTATATAACTTTGATTCGCAACGTGCTTACGTATCTTTTAGGGGAGTCATAGAAAATGATCTAATTCAACTGATATGTGGCGATCAACCTGGTGGCAAGTACGACAGTTCACAACTTATTATTAAGGAAGTGAAGGTGGTCGACATTGATAAATTATGGGTGAAGACGACGACATGCCCTAACATTATCAATTTTTTGACAAAGGCAAGGTGGGTTGGTACTTTGGCTCAGAGCTTAATTAGCCTTAATACAATAAAGGGAGCTCACAAACATTATGTTTTCCAAAAAATCTGTGGGGGTGTGGTCAACATAGCCAATTGAGCTAGTCCAAAATTTGCTACTTCCTCCCTCCCTCCGTCCTCCTAATTTCATTTTAAGGGACAATCTAAAATTAAATTTGTGTTTTTTATACATTTTATAACAAAAATACATAAATATTATTGTTATTCACTTTCTAAATATTTAGTTTTATGATAATAGAATGAGCCTTTTGCACGTTCGAATGGGATGAGACAAGGTCAGTAATCGGTACAATGGGCTTTCTGGTGGCTATTGTAAATTATTGTTAGATATAGAACAAGAAGATGGAAGAAAAAAACATCTTTTTTTTTTGTACTTCGAAATTTAAGGCTCATTTTTTAAAAATGTTAATTTTTAATAGAAAATAATAACAAATATTCATGATTTTTACTTTCAAACTTTTTGTTTTGCTAAAATATAGTACTTATAAAGAAAAAAATTGAAAAAAAAAATATTTAGGGACAAAATTATTTGAAGGAAATAGTTTCAAAAAAGTCATTTATATTTTAATACTCCTTTTAGAGCTTTTCACCCTTGATGCTATGCTGCAAGTATGATTTCCTTTAAGCCATGTGAAAGGCACATCTAAATTATTTTTGTTAGACTATATGCTTGTGGTTTTTCAATATTTTTATGGAGCCAAATACTCGCTATTTTTTCGCTTGCAAATATGATAAAATAAATCAAAATGACACACTAAATTGTCTGTTTTTTTGTTATGAAGCAGTAATCAGTTGATGCAATTTTGAATGCAATTTTCATCGTGAGTCATCCAAAAACAACATTTCTATACTTTAATATAAGAGCAAGACTTCGTATATCCAATTCTCTTACCCCACCTTATATAGAAGCATTTGCGTCATTTGTTATAATCACTACCAGAAAAAGGTCATTTAGCGACGGAAATTTCCGCCGCTAAAATTAAATTTCCGTCGCTAAAAATAATCACCGGCGAAAAAATTTCGTCGGTGGTCCGCCGCTACCAGCCCGTCGCAGTGCTCCGACGGGTCAATTTCCGCCGGTATTTTTTTATTTTACCGACGAAATTTAATTCCGCCGGTGAATTAATGGTTTCAGCGACGGAAAATTTCGCTGCTAAATTAATTTAATTTAATTAAATTTTCATTTCAAATGCGGAAATTTCCGTCATTGTAATAAAAATTAATTTAATTAAATTAATTTCACGGAAATTTCCGTCATTTGTAATAAAAATTAAATTAAAATAAATTAATTTCGGCGGCGGAAATTACTGTCATTTGAAATTATTTAATTTTAATTTAAATTTTATTACAACGACGGAAATTTCCGCCGCTGAAATCAAAAATTAAATAAAAATTAAATGATTATAGCGGCGGAAATTCCGTCGCTGAAATAAAAATTAATTAAAATAAATTAATTTCAGAGACGGAAAATTCCGCCGCTGAAATTAATTTATTTTAATTGATTTTTATTTCAGCGACGGAATTTCCGCCGCTATAATCAAAAATTAAATTCGCTGAAATTAATTTCAGCGACAGAATTTTTCGTCGCTGATTCTGAAATAAATTTAAAAAATAATTTAAAATATCAATAAACCAAAATTTTTTGTACCTGATATAACATTTCAATTTATAAAACTAAAACTATAAAAACTAAAAATCAAATATCAGCGTACCAAATAAAAACTAAATATCACCGTACCACCGTACCAATTCGGGAGGGGGAGAGGGGGGAGAGGGGGGAGGGGCTCCCGCGGGTACCAAATGTCTCAAATGTTTACAAACAAGTATAAATTAATACAAAAATGTCTAAAAAAATCCGCAATCAACTCGGGGGAGGCTGGAAATTACCCTGGAAGTCCTGGCCTTGATGAGCCATCAACAGCGCCAATTGTCTTTGAGTCTCTGCATGTTGTCTTTGAATCTCTGCATGACGCCGATCATTCTCCTCCTGCATCTGCGTCTGAACCGCCAAAGCCTCCGCAAGCTTTGCCCGCTCGCGTCTCTCCTCCTCCAACGCAGCCTCCAGAGTGTCAACCCTCGGATCATACGTGGGCGGGGCATCATTTCGCCGACTGCCGGTCGACGTCGACGGGCATTTTCGCCCGTAATCCCCCATCCCTAACACTCGGGCTCCTCTCTTTGGATGTCCCTCAGAGGTGACCGAGTGCCAAACATCAGGCACGAAGGGGACGGGCTCGCCGGGAGGCGTTCCTTCGGGAACAACGGCGGCTTGATATGCAGCCTGTCAAAATAAAACAAACAATTATAATCATATACACAATGTAAGGTACATAAATAAATTTATATATTCAAAATCAAGTCATTTAATGATAGTTTACTTACAAAGGCATTAGCAGAGCGATCGTCAACCCATTGCGGAGGTTGATCGGGCGCTGTAGAATTCCGAAGATGGGTGCTAGCGTAAACATCCACAAAACTGATATTCGGACCATGCTCCCTTTCCTATAAATAAAATAAGCGAGATTATTACTTTGAAATTGTATAA
Source organism: Adenophora triphylla var. japonica (assembly GCA_022495995.1). Lineage (NCBI taxonomy): Eukaryota > Viridiplantae > Streptophyta > Magnoliopsida > Asterales > Campanulaceae > Adenophora > Adenophora triphylla. The sequence goes on along the minus strand of JAFEMH010000205.1, from coordinate 20,914 downwards.
ATGCAACATTTAAACTGATTTAAAAGCATGCATACACTACATTTACACTAAAACCATGGATTTCACAGCATCAACATGGCTCCCAGCTAACATACGTACATAAACCTATTTAAAAGCATACATACACTACTACATTTAAACTAACATACATACCATGCGGTCGTGATGCTCGGCGACCGTGAGCGTCCCCATGGTATGCATCGCCGCCGACCCCGAGGAGCCTGCTCTATTGGTCTTGGCCTGTTCGGATATAGCCTTCGCCGCATCCGACCCCCAATATTCGTAAAATTGACAAAACACCTCCTCGGTCATCCAAGTAGGTGTCGAGGGCTGTTGTCCCGCCGCGAGCCGATTAGTATAATGATTTCTCTTCGTGGTACCTATAAAAAATATGAATATCTCGTAAACATATAATGATGACATTATAAAATTAAAAGAGTATAATCATTGTTAATTAAGCTAATTAAGGATAGATAAATATGTTACAAATATGATCCTTAAATAGCTTGTGAGCCTGTTCATTGAAAACATATCTAGCCGTGGCCTCGCTTATTTCCGGCGCCCAATAATATTTTCCCTACAACATATAATGATAACATTACAAAACTAAAAGAGTATAATCATTATTAATTATAACATTTTAATAACAAACTAACATTTAAGTTTTAAATAAAAACCATTAACACATTACCTTAAACTCCTCCCACGCATCCTCCTTCTGCCTTGGTGGCAATTTTTTCCAGTTGGGCCAAAACTCGGTCATTTTCCGAGACCGCCAGTATTGCCCGATCTTAGTCCCTGTGGTGGGGTATCCACCTACAAACCTGCCAAGTATATTTATACAATAACATTTTAACTTAAATAATGAATTATATATAAAACAAAAAGGAACAAACTTATATCAAATTAATGAAGAGTTACTTACTGGTCATAATGTGATGATATCCGGACAAATATCCTCCCCTCAGAATCGACAGTAGTCTGAGTACCGGCCCCAGAGGTGGAGCTAGTACTACTGCGTGAAGGGTCGACATCATCGGTACCGAATCGGGACGGTTGCGTCCCAGTAATCAATGTGTAGATGGGCTTAGTCTTCTTACCCTTACCCTTACTACTAGAACTCATATCTGTATTACAGTAAAAATATTAAAATATACAACTTTAACAATAGGAAATAATATATTCACAATACATCTAAAACTTTAAAGTTCTAATAATCTAAAGCATTCACAATATATATAAAACTTTAAACTATTAATAATATAAAGCATTCACAATACATATAAAACTTTAAAGTTCTAATAATCTAAAGCATTCACAATAGATATAAAACGACGGATATTAAAAATAATCTAAAGCATTCACAATACATATAAAACTTTAAAGTTCTAATAATCTAAAGCATTCACAATACATATAAAACTTTAAAGTTCTAATAATCTAAAGCATTCACAATACAATTTTAAACTTTAAACTATTCTTAATCTTCGTCCCCATCATCATCACTGGACTCTGAATTACTACAAAACTCGAGTTCTTCATCTTCGTCTTCGGACTCTGATGAATCAAACTCTGGTTCCTCTTCCTCTTCCTCTTCCTCTTCCTCTGATTCATCAATATCAATGTGCGCGAGATGACCTGAACGAGGCGGAGGAGTTGGCAAATTCACTGGTAAGATATCCTCCTCGGGTTCATCAACATTTTGAGGAATATGAGTGACATCATCTAATGGATGATTAGCTGATGAAACGTTAGGTGGCACTGGCATTTCATCCTCTTGATAGGGTGTTTCTAATGACGACTCTGTAGTTGTCGACGAGGGTAGGTTGTCAATCATGCTCCTAGCCTTGGTCATCCAGAGCCCACCATCCGTCGGGTCGCGGACGAGGGTAGGGAGTCATGTATACTGTTGTGCTTGAGATGCTAAGATGAAGACGTCGTCGCCATTATGTCCGGACGAGTCCTTTACATCGACGAGGTCAAATATGGCGTGCTTCTTAACACCTCGCACAAAGATCCTGCCAATCACAATTGAACAAGACAACACTGTTTCTACCCAAATACTCCACCTCGACTACTTCTTTCAGGACGCCATAATAATCAAGGTTTCCTTTAAGCTTCACACCGCTATTCCACGTCAATTTAGATCCCCCGTAAGCTTTGGTATGAAACACATAGCCATTCACGAAATAACCGTTGTATAAATGAACGTTCAAGTACGGAGATGATGCTAAATGTCTTAACCTCGCAGCTTTGGCATCACCCGGATGTTCAGCTATCTATAAGACAATATTGTAACCAATTTAATACAATTTTAAGATTGAATGTTTAAAGAAGTGTATAGAATAAATTTGAATGAAACGAAATATTTACATATTTCCTTAGCCGGTTGGAAATTCTCTTTACTGTCCTAGTTGCGATGAGTTCGGAGATAAATCTGAGCTAAATCTTCAAACATTCTGCAATAGGGTTAAACAAGGCATTTCATATGCAGGTAATTAAACATGCATAATTTAATCGACGAGGCGTAAACATAACATCAATGACTTACTTGATATATTCCCCAACCTCGTCGCAGTTAAGAAGAACATACGTTTCGACCGCGGCAAACTCTTTAGCGGTTAACGTACGCGTACCAACCCGTTTGCCGAGGAACCGACCAGGGGATGAAAATACAGAGATGTTTCCCTTAGACGGAAAACCACCATCGTAATTGCGGCCAACCCTAGTCAATCTCCAGTAAGAGTGTCAGGAGCTTCATCGGCTTCTCCTGGAAATGTAATTTTCTGTCCATTTTGCATACCCTTCTCCACAACCACTTCCAAGACCTTCTTCTCATGTACAACCTTTTCGCCCTTGCATTGTGGGCAGCGGTCCTTGTCATTGATAGTTTCTCCAGTACCCTTACATTGCAGGGGTTAGGGTTTAGGGGTTAGGGTTTATAAGGGTTTAGGGTTTAGGGGTTAGGGGTTAGGGTTTAGGATTAATTAGTGTATAGTGTATAGTGTATAGTGTATAGGGTATAGTGTATAGTGTATAGGGTATAGGGTATATGGTATAGGGTATATGGTATAGTGTATAGGATATAGTGTATAGGGTATAGTGTATAGTGTATAGGGTATAGGGTATAGGGTATAGGGATATAGGGTATAGTGTATAGGGTATAGGGTATAGGGTATAGTGTATAGTAGGCATGGGCAACCGGTTCCCGGTTCCGGTTCCGGTTCCGAACCGCCGGTTCCGGTTCCGGGAAACGGGGGAACCGAGATGGAACCGCCAAAATCCGATTCCCGGTTCCGGTTCCTTGATGTCGGTTCCGGTTCCACGGTTTTCCGGTTCTTTTGTTGTCCCTTTTTTTTTTTTTTTTTTTTGAAATTTGCACACACGGGCGACCGCCCAAGAGAAGTGGGCGACCGCCCAAGGCCAAATTCAAAAAGTCATACGGTTAAAAGTCAATAGGAGAAGTTATATTGCTGCTACTCCATCCGCTGCCAAGCAAGTATCCATATTTCAAAAATATTTAAAAAATATTGAAGTGTGGCACAGATTATAAGATGTTGCAAAAACATGTCTCAATGAGTATAAGATAAATGTTTGCGTCTCTGTGTGTATATGTATTTGACCTCCAAGAACTCATTTTCCATAATTATAGTTGGCTAAAATGGTACCTCAAGTTTCATTCATGTTATTAAATTTGTGCCTTATTTACTAAAAAAATTTATACACTTATTTGAAGAAGAGAGTATAGATTTAACTACTCTATCTTTGTTAAATAACTAAGAAATACAAAAATCACTCACAAATCACAAAAAAAAAGGCAAATTGACCTAAAAATTTGTAAAAAAGGGGCAAATTTTGAAATTTTTTTGAATTTTTCGTAAGAACCGCCGGTTCTCCTTGTTCGAACCGCCTGCTTCTCCTGGGCTCGGTTCTCCGGTTCCGGTTCCGGTTCCAAAATCGGCGATTCACGGTTTTTGAAAATGTCGAACCGAGATTGAATCGCGAACCGGACGGTTTCGGTTCTTGCCGGTTTCGGTTCCTCCCGGTTCCGGTTCTGCCGGTTCCGATTCGGTTCTCCGGTTCTTGCCGGTTTCGGTTCCGATTTGCCCATGTCTAGTGTATAGGATATAGGGTATAGGGTATAGGGTATAGGGTATAGTGTATAAGGTATAGGATATAGGGTATAGGGTATAGGGTATAGTGTATAGGGTATAGTGTATAGGGTATAGTGTATAGTGTATAGGGTATAGGGTATAGTGTATAGTGTATAGGGTATAGGGTATAGGGTGTAGTGTATAGTGTTTAGGGGTATAGGGTATAGGGTATAGGGATATAGGGTATAGTGTATAGGGTATAGTGTATAGGGTATAGGGTATAGGGTATATGGTATAGGGTATATGGTATAGTGTATAGGGTATAGGGTATAGGGTATAGTGTATAGGGTATAGGGTATAGGGTATAGGGTATAGGGTATCGGGTATAGGGTATTTGGTATAGGGTATAGCGTAGATGGTATAGTGTATAGGGTATGTGGTATGTGGTATCGGGTATAGTGTATAGGGTATACGGTATAGGGTATAGGGTATAGGGTATAGGGTATAGGGTATATGGTATAGTGTATAGGGTATAGGGTATATGGTATAGTGTATAGGGTATAGGGTATAGTGTATTTATTGACTCATATTTATTTTTTTAGTGTAATTTAAAATAATTTTCATGTTTTAAATAATTATAAAGAATGATATTTATTAAATTAAAATTAATAAATATTTATGTGGTATTTATTTTTTCAAAAATAATATTTATTGACTCATATTTATTTTTTTGATAGTAATTTAAAATAACTTTCATATTTTACATAAATAAAAATAATGATATTTATTAAATTAAAATTAATAAATATTTATGAATTATTTATTTTTTCAAAAATATCAAAAATATTTATGATACTTTAATGTTTTTTAGTTTGTTATTTTGTTAATTAGTTCTAAAAATAAACAAAAATTACATTTTAATATCAGCAACGGAATATTTCCGTCGCTGAAAAATAAAAATTATTAAATTATCAGCGGCGGAAATATTCCGTCGGTGTTTAATTAAAAAAAAACATTTAATTTCACCGTCGGAATATTTCCGACGCTGATAAATTAAAAAAAAAATTAATTATTCAGCGGCGGAAATTTTCCGTCGGTGTATTATTTCAAAAAAAAATATATATATATTTTAATTTCACCGTCGGAATATTTCCGACGCTGATAAATAAAAAAATAAAGAAATGATATATTTTCACCGGCGGAATAATTCCGTCGCTGATAAAGATTTAGCGGCGGAATATTCCGTCGGTAAATCAACCGCGAAAATAGTGGCGGTAATTAAACGAATATTCGAGGAATATTCGTTTTAGCGGCGGAATTTAGCGGCGGAATTAAATTTCGTCGCGAAATTTGACGCCAAAATAATTCCGACGCTAAAGCTTATATTCCGCCATTATTTAGCGACGAAATGATTCCGTCGCTGATAATTTCGTCGCTAAAACACCTATTTCTGGTAGTGAATATTGTTGCAAATTGGCATGAACCACGAGCAATATATCTAATCGGATATACAAGGAAAAATAAATTATGCAAGATAATCCTAGCCCTAAGGCCTATGAGCATTTGCAACCATGGCCTTGACTCACAGCATGGGCATTAGGTGGCAGCCATGAAATCCCCATCCATGACTTTTACAAAGTCATGGATGACTTTTTTTTTTTTTTTGACAGACGCCGTGGTTCACGGCTTGGAAAAAAAAAATCAAGGCATTGACCAATTAGAGGGTGACACATGTCAGATTTTTGAAATTAATTTTTTCAACAAAAATTGCAATTAACATATAAAAAATAATAAAAATACAAGAATATTGAAAAATCTATCATTATTAATATTTTATCACTCTCTATAATTAAAAAATAAAATATATTAATAAAATAATTAATTATAATGAAATTTATAATTAATCATTTATATAGTACAATAATTAATAATTATATATAATAGTAATAAATGTAATATAAATGAGTAGGAAAGAGAAAATATGGTGGAGTATAATAAAAAGTAGGAGAGAGAAACTGATGACTTTTGTCATGAATGGAGATAAAATTGTTTGGAGTTGTGTTATTGATAACTGATGACGTGAAGCTGAGGTGGAGGAGAGATAGATAGCTTTGAAGTGGCATGGTTAAAGATACTCTAATGAGATATCTAACGGCCACCATCTTGATTGCTAGCAATGGAATGGGACGGCATGAACCACGAGCAACACATTTCCTTGAAAAAAAGATTAACAAATCAATCGCAGTGATTACTAAGCTGCAAAGGGAGTACATGAAACAAATGGTTAGGTCATAATTTATTTTTCCTCTATCCATTCCAAAATGAAAATCAAAATTTACAAGACATTGTTTTGGGACGGAGGAGGAAGTACTTTTTACAACTCTTCACAAGATTCGACTGTGGTGAAATTTGAGTATCAAATGGTGTCATGAAAAAGTCCAAAAAATCAATAAAAGCTTTTGTACATGGAATAAGCATAAAATAAAAGCTGATAAAGCTAATCCATTTCTCAACTGCCAATATTTTCATAATCCTGTGTCTTTCATTTGGTCAAAAACAAAAACTTGAGAAGCAATAATACAACTGTCCAAGTCCATTTTTTAAGAGATCATCGTCTGTTGACTTAACTTAATTGGCAAGGATACTTTGGTCAAAGAACCCAACATGTGTTTCTAACTAAAAGCCACCATCATTTTGACAAATTCAAGTTAAGAATGTAATCAATAATTACTTGCACACAGCAACTCAGATTAGATGTGCCTTGCAGTTGCAGGAATCAATTTCAATCTTGACTTCAGGAAGAATCTTCCGGAGAACGGATAGAAATGAAATAGACCAATGTGAAATCTGGTTAAGGCCGTCGCTTCCTGTCATCTTCCTCATCATCAGAGTCTCCACGCTCACGGAAACGAGGATTCTTTTCCTGTTAAATTAATGGAATACTAGTTAGATGTGGATTTTCCGGTATAAACTAAACATCTTACATATTTATTTTACTCCTTTTTTCCTGAAAATGCTTCGGGATTCGAAAAACAATGTCTTAACTTTGATTCTGTCCACCCGTTTTAAGAGGAAAAAAAAAAAATTTGACTCCAATGAAGTGTCATGACTCATGCATGTGATTGGATAGTCGGTGAACCTAGATCCAGGATAAGTAGCCCAATTTCTGCCCATTGACATGGTTGACTCTAAAATTGTGGGTTTAAGGGGTTAAATTCAATGCCCGGGTTTGGCCAATTATCAGTGCTCACCCCTTTTCCTTCACATTTTTCATTTTCGATCGTAAGTACAGAAGGGTCCCTTTTTCCTTCACAATTTTCATTTTCGATCATAACTACAGGAGGGTAGGCACTGATAATTTGCCAAACCTCAGAGATGGCCATGTTTAACTCCCAGTTAAAGTGATTGTTTCGGGATCTTACTATTTCCTCTCTTTTTTTTCAATTACACTTTCCGCTGGAATCCATTAGCCTTTCTCTCGTACACACTACGGGAGCAAGGAGTCTACATTTCCCAGTGCATACGCATACCAATAAAAAGAGGAGCACTATCCTGGCTTGAAAAAATTGAAAGTTTACTATGGACAATTGAGAACCATGGCCACCATCAATCAAAATGTGTCATTTGCATTGTGATATGCTGGCAATGAATCTTAACTTGTACCTAATCAGTTTAGGCTGAGCTACTAATGTCCTAAAAAACATGTTCAAATAATTAGTAAAGTTAGAACATTACCGGTCTGGAGTCATGATCTGAGTTTTTATGAGATTCATGGTCCGAACTCCTCTTTGAAATCTCGGGCCCACGGCGATCATGGCGATCATCATCCCGATTCCGCTTCCGATGAAAATCTAAGTTGGCATTAAAAAAATATCACATGGAGTAATATATATTAAAAAGGTGAAGAATTTGGCATGAAAACTCATTCATTCTTCGTAGCGCCTGAAAGTACCTCTACCATGTCGTTGAAAGCCACCATGACCATGGTGATTTCCACTGTGTCTTCCATCTGCAATATACAGAAGTTAACAACAGGGAAGAAGCAACTACACTAGGTAAAACAAGCATCAGAGTTTATAAATGTTGGTCAAACGAATATAGTCTTTTATTATTATTATGATTTTCTTCATTTCCTTTTCCAATTTTTTTTTTGATAAGTTCCTTTTCCAAATTAAATCCCCACCTAATTCTTCTTTTAGCGTTTTTTTCTTTTCTCACATCTTTTCTTTCATGATGACATATGAGGATTCATGTTAGCCGACCCCAACTTATTTTGGGACTAAGGCTTTGTTATTGTTGTTGGTCAAACGAATATTTAGGGGCAGTGCAGTGGTGCAAGAACCCCATAAAGTGAGAGGAATCATGTTCAATCACTTCCTACACCCCCTCAAGATGAAAAAAAATACTACCTCAGATCCAAATTGGTGGTCTTTTCTGGAAAAAATCTATCCAAATGGGTATCCCCTTTATAATGAAATTGTTAAATTCTCCTTGACCAACCATCATGCCCCAACTTGCATTTCCAATACTAAAAGGGAGGTGCTAAGGGTATTTAACTATTTATGTATATATGCTACTCCCTTAATGATCTCACCATATGACAGAACGATTACAATTGTAAATTAGAACATGATGATTGAAAAGAAATGAGATAGTAACTTCACCAAAAAATTGGACACTCGTTTAGGGACATATGGACTACTAAAATTGCTTAGAAGTAAACTTTGATTCCTCAAAAACAGATAAGGGACATAAATTTGGATGGAAGAGTAATAATTAGAAAAACAAATTCTCTGTATGCAAAAATAAGAAGCCAAGTCTTAAACTGTACTCTCATTAACCATATTAACAAAAACTCCATAATCTTGTGAAAACAGTAAATTACTCCCTCCATTCCAAGTTAAAAGTCCACTATTCCTTTTTCAGATTAAAGAGTCCATTTTCAATAACTAAGCTATAAACATTTAGGTTTTTCTTCGAAAAAAATTGTATATGTTCCAAATATTATAGTTTTCTTACTTGTTAAAAAACTATACTCCCTCCGTCCCGGCCGAAAAGGCACAAATTTCCTTTTTGGGTGTCCAAAAGGCACAGTCCCAAAAAGGAAAGTTTTTATTACTATTCCACCCACTCATTCTCTCTCCTACTTTACTTTTACACTCACAACATTCTCTCTCCTAACTATTCCTCCCACTCATTCTCTCTCCTATTTAATTTTTCATACTCACAACATTTAAACTTTTTCTCTTTCCTACATCACTTTCCTTAATTTTCGTGCCAGGTTGGTTTTGTGCCTTTTGGGCTGGGACGGAGGGAGTATATTATAACTTTGCTATAAATCATACGAAATACAAAGGCATAAAGATATAGAATTAAAAAGTTGACTTTCGAACATGGACTCCTAGACATGGAACGGAGGGAGTAAACTACATACAATTAACCGTATGTGATAGTTGGAAAAAGGTAGGCCTGTCAAAAGTTACCCATTACCCGGTAACCCGCTCGACTCAACCCGTTATTTACCCAACCCGACTCAACCCGTTAATATAATCGGGTAAATGCGGGTTACCCGTTTAAACTGTGACAATTTAGCAGGTTAAGGCGGGTCGATCTGCTAACCCGTTACAACCCGCTATAATAAACCGTCACTGTTACCGATCTAACGCCCAGAAAACAGACGCGAGGGCGAAGCGTGAGATGACTAGGCTATGACGGGAAGGGATGAGCCGACAACCCTTGGCCTCAAAAATCGAGACACGGCAAACCCTCCTGCACCGCCGACGGATTGTGTCGATGGAAAACTGTTAGATCTAACTGTTAGAACTGAAAATTGTAGAAAGAGAAAGAAGAGAGAAGAGTATCAAACTCTTAATGTTTTTCTGGAAATTGTGTTGAGGAAGACGACTCATCTTCATTCAAGTAGTCCCGGCAGAGAAAAATATTTAGAGAAAAGGAAGAGAGAAGAAGCTTAAGGGGAAGGAAATATCTAGAGAGAGAGAGAGAAGAGAGAAACTCTTATTTTCCTTTTGGTAGGCTGATCTACCAGGTAATAGGGCTATTATTTCTTTTTTTAACTTGTTAATTCTTCTTTTCTATCCTTCTTGTTCCCCCCTTTTTTATTGTATTTATGTAAAAAATATATTACAGACAAAAAAAATATTTGAAATAAAATGTATGTTGATGGGGTGGGTGGGGTTGGACAGTATATGCAAAAAATAAAAAATAAAATGTTGGGTTGACCCGTACCCGGCGACTACCCGACACGCAAAACCCGTAATGAAAACGGGGTGTGACGAGTCGAACCCCTCATACCCGCTTTTCAAAATCGGTAATAAGGTAAGTACCAATGATGAAGCTCAAATTCAGCAAAGAATATAATTATTATGAAATGTCACTACAAACACACCAAGTCAAATTGTTGGCTTAATCATAAATTCTATTTTTGATTCCACATCTCATCCCTCAAATTATGTAGCAGCATGAAACCTGGGGACAATATATTTCTATGAAATTAATAACTTTCAGCGCAGTTTCTCAAGCCTAGTTGAGACTAGATGGCAGAAACAAATAATAGTATAACACTATTCCACCCAAAAACTTAAAATGATATATTTTGTGCAGCACGATTTCCATGACCAATGCAAACAAATCAAACTGAAAAATATAACACTCTAAAAGTTCAGAAATCAGTGCTCCCTGCATTTCCACATCCTCGAGTTTGTGCATAATCAAGCTAATCCAACTAAAGCAACTTGAAATTGTGGCCACAAAAGACATGGATTTAAGGACATGGAGTACTATCAAGCATCTCTATACACTTCTATCTTAGGTTGCAAACAATAATATGTTTTTTAAGGATTTCAAATTAACTCATAAGATCTTGAGCGGAAGAATTATTCACAAGATCTAACAAGGATGATATATTATAGCACGGGTTAAGAGCTTACAGTGTGGCTGAGGCTGCACAGCAGGAGGGAAAGAGCCTAATGATCCAACACCGTAATCTACCAATTCCCTTTGTGCTTCCAACTCTTTCTGAACCAGTTTTCCATAACCACCTCTACGTTTGGACAGTCAAGGAAAGCTGAAACAATCAAAACTTATCTTCTTCGAAGTGTAAATTTTAACTAGTGGGGTAATCATGAGATTTGGAGAGTAGTGGTTTAAGAGTTATCTGCCATTCAGATTTTACTAAATAAATAAATATAAGTAGTACTCCATCCATCCTGAAAATTAAATAAATAAATAGAAGAGAGAGACGCACATTTTCCGTTTTTGCTTGCCCCAGAAAAAGAGTAATACGTCTAACAAAACTAATTTAGTCCAGTTTCAAGAAGGTACAGGAAAGCAAAGATATATTCTTAAAAACTTTGACCCATCAACTGCGACTCTTTTAGGACATATGTAAAATAGTAAAAATAAACAAGATAAACTTTTACTATAATCCATATAACATGCCAAAGGAATATAAGCCAGTTCAAGTGTATCAAGATGGCATGAGCCTAACATAATGATGACTATATCATGTTCATATGAACTCAACCATCTTAAAGTTTGAGATAGATTAAGATTTAATCTCCATTGAGCTAATAAGAAGAATATAACTTTCAATATCACCCATATAACACGCCCAATGTTGGCATAAGCCACTTTGCGTAGGGCTGTAGGGGGGTAAATAATAAGAATGAAACTGAGCTAAGATGGCTTAACCTAACACAATGGTTATTTTTTTTTTTTTTCATTACAATGGGGGTGGGGAGAATCGAACCCTTGACCTTCCCGAGGGAAGGCCAAGGCCTATGCCATTGAGCCAAAGGCTCTTGGCACAATGGTTATTAGAAAAGGTTCATATAAATCCAACCATCTAAATTTTGTTGGGGTTAAGCTACCAGCTTGTTCTTGAAAACACGATAAGATGGGTCAAAAATTATATCGCAGATAAGAAACAAAAGCTTGCCTAAGAAATATATGAATGCTTGCTCATAACCGTGGTGGAAATGCAACTTCAGGAAATATGAAGCATCAGAGACAAGCTGCAAAACAAGAACTTAGGCTTAAACAATTCCAACAAGATAATTAAGGTCATACAGGAAAGAAAATTGGCATCTCATCCGGGCTCATGTTCAGCTAAGCAAATAAGTTAAAAAATACTTTTTTATACCAAACATGCAAATTCTAAACATAACTGTATTTAAAAGGATATCAGGATCGTAGTCCGTGCGATATTCATCCCTCACCTGAATCAGACAAAATAGAGGGCTAAAATTAGAAAGTGATAGATAACTTCACCTCGTCACCACTTCGAAGAACGCATAATCAGACAAAATAGAGGGCTATAAATCAAACAGTCATGGATAAAAAATTACCTGCCCACCACTTCGACCACGTCCCCATTGTCTTCCTTCTTGAAAACCCCAATCGAAATCGACACGAATGGGACGATCATCAAGAATTGTCCCACTTATATATTTGACTGCATCTTCAGCATCTTCCCTGGAGTAATACCTGACAAACCCATTTTTCAGAATTTAATATATCCCCATGACTCATCTCTATTACTCCGTTTCCAAAGATAAATTTCCACACAACATAGATGGTCCCATCACATGGGTGCTATCATCCCAATGAAAGATGACTAAACAAGGAATATCTACTATTAATACGAATTCCAATTCAAAACAAGTGAAATAACCTTTCTTCATGCACCAGTCCCCAAACTACATAACTTTGGTAAGAACGTAAGAGAATCCAATTGGTTGACACAACAGTGAATATTCAGCTCATTGCATTTTTGCCTTCAAGATAGATTGTCAGCTGCAACCTGGTAATACAGTTGGTGATTCTCCTCTTACTTCACGTAGTGGGAAAAAATTAGCTTAACATGGATTGTCATTGAAGCATGTTCTTTTGCAGGTGACTCACTCATCAACAGTTTTGATACCTAATTATCTACGTGCACACCTAATACATGTGACTGACTGCTTTTGCTTTCTTAATTCTTCAGATATTTGGCACATTGAAAATGGCTGCTGGTTCTCTTCAAGCAAAAGCACAAGAGTGAATGGCAATATGGGGCTTAGTTAAGTGCCTCGCAAAAGACATAAAAACAAAGAGTAAACTGATAGGGAAAACTTAACATGATAGACGATACAGCAACAACAACAACTAAGCCTTAGTCCCACAACGATATGGTGTCGGCTTAACATAGAAAGACGTCACTACAAAAATCCATATGAATTTTAAAGGATTAAAATTGTAAAAGTGAATGGCATAGATATTATCTAACCGCAGAAAAATTGCCACCACCAAAAATCTTGAACTTACATAATAAAGCAGAAGCCACAAGGAGTTTTTGTGTTCTTGTCCAAACCCATAACCATCTTTTTTATTTCACCAGCTCGAGAGAACAACTCGTAGACTTGCTCTTCTGTGGTATAGAAAGACATGTTGCCAACATAAACTGTAATTGAAGTCTGGAGTGCATGTTCAAATTCTTCTTGTGATCCTGGAAACCTTCTATCGCGATAGGCTGAAATCTTCTCTGGATCCTAAGAATGAAAAAAGGCATACAGAACCATAAAGGCCAAGAACACTACAACCGCCAACAAACAATCACAAATATCACAGCACGCCCTTGCGTGGATCATTGTTTCAGTAAGGCAACTACTAGCAATTTGAACAAATTATATGAACAATAGCAATGGTCAGAAAAGATTAGATACTTGGCTGATGTTTATGGTTGAGCCTACTCCAAAAGTTTTTTCAAGCTTTGAAAATTTATCCTGCCTTCAAAACAATTAATCTACCTGTAAAACTGTAATCTGCAGTTGCTGCAGAATTAATTTTTTTGATTGTTCTATTTCCTTTCCATTTCTTCCCTTTTCCTTTTTATAATTCTTTTTATTTGTTTGGTTTTCAAGGGAGGAGAGATGGCTTCATACCACACAAGTTTACAAGCATTTAACCTGAAGAAGTACATGAATTAACCAAAGAAAAAAATTACTTTTAAAAACTCTTCTGCCATGATCCCAATCCCCACTATCTTCCATTATTCGGAACCTAAAGACCCCAAGGTCAAGAGTTGCCAAAAACTGAAATCATGCTCCCTTAATTGTTGCCTCGCTAAAGTACTGTACGTTAAACACGATATAAGATCCACTCAAGATCATTAAGGCATGCATTTTAATTTGTTCCATTGACCTACGTTATACTTCAGTCTGGTATTATTCTTCAGTTAAATTTTTAATAACCGTAAGTAAGAACCTTTACAATTTACGATACAACAACAACAACAAAGCCTTAGTCCCAAAATAATTTGGGGCCGGCTAACATGAATCCTCATATGTCATCGTGAAAGAAAAGATGTAAGGAAAAAAAAAAGTTAAAAGAAGAAATAGGTGGAAATAAAATTTAGAAAATGAGCACATGAGCACACAAATAAAGTTAATAAAGTGCTACTGAATAAAGAACAGGAGGGAGCACAGAATTACCTTGAACAACAAGGCCATTACGCTATATCTGAAAATTAAAAGAGGTAACATAGCATTAATTTCAATAATCTGTCATGTTCATAAGCATCTCTTTCACATAAATTATATAAAGGTATATATTTGGTACACATTTATGTGTCCATGCAGAACAATTGGATAAGGAAAAAATCAAAGTTTCTTGTCCAGCTCCAATGTGAGACAAGAAAAGAAGCATGTTAATTAAAGATCAATCCTATATCTTGTGCCATAAAAATAAGAATAAAATGCAAGAAAGATGCAGGTTAAGAGATTGAATCATGGCTGAAAGTGATCACTTGTATACACGAACTTGCAATTTTGACATTTCCAAGTTGGTATTAAGAAAGCATAACATACATACACCAATCCATATTGACAATAACACTAAAAACATACCATAATAAATGGCAGAAGTACCTATAAGTTATATAATATCACAAGGAAAACATAAAGAAACTAAGAATCTAGTGTTTTAAGTATGCGTGAACATATCATCTTAGTGATAACAACAGAAGAGTATGCCGTAAAGAAACTTCCAGAAAAGTGTAATACATCACAATAACCATTGACCCCATCAAACTGCCCAACGAAACTAGTAGAGAGCTAATGAAAATTGGCTCTTATTCAAAAATAAAGGGCCATACTCTCTAATGAATGATTTAAATTGTTGTTGCAGAAAAATCATATCGGTGACATGGAAAACCCTAGTAACCTATCACAACCTCATGGAATTCATGTTACATGTAACATCCTGAGCTTTGTCATGATGAATTACCAGTAGAAAGAACAAATCACAACTGATATGACAATGGAACATGATACAAAACTGAATGTCTGAAAAACAAGAATATTGGGAAAAGTTTGAGTATTCTTTGTGGTGAAGCTATATATGAGACAAACCACTTGCTTTCAGATTATATTTAAATGGCATTGGCCTACTAGATCAAACAACTAGTATTGGAATATTACTCTGTTGAACTCACGGGATCATCAACATGAATCCTATTTAGACACAGTACTCCCATTATCAGTAAAAATACGGAGTGCTTTGGAAACATATCAAGAACAATTACCAGAGACCTAAATCCAACGGGATAAAGTGAACCTCAATTCGTTGCTCAATGATTGTTCGTGCTATGTCTTGCTAATATACAGTTTATTAAATACCAATCACAAAAAAAATGTAGTTTGTGGACAATCATCATTAAATATAGCTGGCCCCATCCCCCACAGTCACACACAGACACACATGGACAAACTCTGTGCACAAAGATACAGATGGTTATCACAAGATAGCATTGGAAAATGGTAAGCGTCTCGGATTTCTCCATAAGCAGCAAACGGATTTTGCAAGGTTGAGCAAAAGAGAATATGTAATAGAAGTATAACCTGACATATTTTTTCGAAATTCCTAAAAGTACAGAATTTTACCATAACAATGAACTTTCTAATTGTCAAAGCTCAACGAATTTGTAGGCTAGTCCCGTTTAGCTCGAATTTAGGGCAACACAGCGTAATAGTTAAAAAAAAAAATCGATGCAAACAATCAAATTGAACTGATATTTTCATTTCTGCGTAATCCTATATGACAATTAGGGTTTTCAAAGAGATTTCGTCAGTGTGGAAGCTTACCCGTTGAAGAAGATCAATCCACGGCGGGAAACAGCAATAGAAGCGGCAGTGAAGTCGCCAGTTTCAATGCTTCGGCCGATGGAGTGGTCGGCTAGCGCTAGAGCAGCAATGACGTGCGACCACCGAGTACGACGGAGGTCTGGAGGAGTGAGGTGCGCAACCCAACGTCGCGGAGTAGAAACTGAAGGGCCGTGTTGGGCTTGTTGGGCTTTGAATGATCGCCGTGTGATTCAAAAGAGGCTTCTCGAGTCGCGCCATATTAAAACTTGGACTAGTTTTATGTCTTAGTATCTTTAATGGACTATAATGGGCTTTTTAGCATCAAATCATACTCACCAAATAAATTTCAAATTTTTTTATGATTTATAGAAATTTAAATTTTTTGATTAACCATTTTGGAACTGAGATAGTAACATTATGAGTGTGAAAAAATAAAGTGGGAGGAAAAAATTGTTAGAAAATAGTAAGTGTGTGTGATAAGTGGGTCACATTGTCAATTTTAGGAATAAATCAAATTAAGAACCATATTATAAAAATAGATTAAATAGAAAAGTAAAACCATGTTTGTATTGACATGTACTCCCTCCGTCCCGGAACATAATTCACAAACACTGTTTGCACTGGTTTTAAGGAGGGAGTATTATATTGAAAGTGTTGTGAGTGTGAAAATAAAATAGGAGAGAGAATGAGTGGAGAGAATAGTAAATTATAATGGTGTTGTGAGTATTAAAATAATGTAGGAGAGAGAATGAGTGGAGAGAATAGTAAAGATTCCTTTCCATTTTAGGTAAGTTTTAAATGTGTGAAGTAAGTTTTGGGACGCCCAAAAGGGAAAGTGTGAAGATTGTTCCGGGACGGAGGGAGTACATAAAGTCATCTCAAATTTTACCCTAATTTATTTACCATGATTTTTTAAGTACATTAGAAATCAAATAGAGGTTGTTTAAGGCAGGAATAATTAATAGGGACTATGCTCGATAAGTTTTAAAAAAGTTTCATAATGCCCGATAAATTTCTTCTCCATGTTGTATTATGATGTTGTATTATGTTTCGAAAATACAACATTAATTAAGGCCATAATACTGCATTCCGGCGGCCGCCGGTGACCGGAGTCTGAAGCCCATGGACCGATGACCAGATTTCGACCGGCTGACCGGTTTCGCGATCAAAATTGCCTGATTTAGAGTGAAAATTGACCGGATTTCGGCGAAAATTGGCCGAGAATTCCAAGGCATGCAGCGATATGAGGGCGGCCAGGAGCCGGGCGCTGGCGAGGAGTGGTGGTGCGAATGCAAAGATTATGATTTTAAACTACTGCATAACTAAATGTTATATTATACATAATACAACATGAGAACTTATGAGGCATTTTAATACAATGAGAAACTTAGTGGAAAGTCATTTGTTTCAAAAGGAACTTATGGGACAAATTCCCTGATTAATAATTTATGCAATTTATTACAACCATAATTTTAAATAATTCAATATACTTGTTAGTGAGGTATATGGGCATTGTGTTTTATTTTTATATTATTAAATAATGCAACAACTTCTTTTTCAGGTTATAGCTTATGACCTTAAAATTTGACGGAAAATTTGACATTGCAATGTCATATCATCATCACGTGTAAGGATCTTATTCGTCATGAGATGGTTGAGCTCGACTCTAGATCAGGTCAAAAAACCTAAACTCAAGTTGTGGCTCAACTTGAGCTCGAATAAGATCTTATAACTTGTTTGATATCGTGATCGACTCATGTGTTCAACAAATCTCGCTGACGATTGATTCGTTTCGAGCTCGAATAAAAAAAACTCGCAAAAAACTTAAATACTTCTTTGCTATTTATCAAAGTTTTTCGAGCTCGGCTCGAGTAGTTTGTTAAAAAAATCGAAATTCCTTTGTTCCCTATCAATGTTTCACATTTTCAAGAAAATGGGCAAAAGTTCGAGATCGACATAACTGATATTTTATTAAATTCGTCAATATTGACATAATGTTGATATGAATCTGACACGACACAAACGTTTAAAAAAAAAAAAGAGAAAAAAAAAAAAGGCAACGTAAAGATTATTGATTGGCCTTTAAGATCTTGTTTGGATTCTTAGTTTACTTTTGTATATACTCCATTTTGGGTAAATTCATTTTGGGTATTTAAGATCTTGTTTGGATTCTTAGTTTACTTTTGTATATACTCCATTTTGGGTAAAAGTTATTGGTAAAAGGTGAAGTTATTAATGGGACGGAGGGAGTATTATGTAAATAGTACTAAAGTAAGGTAGATATAGATAGAGAAAATTACGGCTGCACCGAAAGAAAGGGAAAATGGAAGGGGGAGAACAGTAAAAGAAACTAATATCCGACACATCTTAAATTTAAATCATACTAGTACATGGTCGTGTTCAACGATATGTGTGTGTTTTTTTTTTTTTTAATTAAAAAAAATTAATTAAAAAAAAAATTTAAGGGCAAAATGGGAAAGGGACAAATGTATGAGGGCAAAATGAGAAATTCGGCAGATGGAACTGTTCATAGTACTGTAGATAGTGGAGGTGTGATTTATACTATAGACTCCCTCCGTCCCTAAAAGATTATCCTGCTGTACATTTTGCAATTATTAAAGAAGAGTTTCACCTTCTTGTACCTTAATAGATTTGCACTAACATTTATGTCTAAGTTTAGTAATGGAACATACTTTTTTAGACAAGTCAAAATAGCAAATGGGACAATCTTTCAAGGAGGAGGGAGTATTAATATTTCAAGCTATCATATTTAAGAAAAATTAGGAAAAAAAATAGTGGGGAAAAATATTATGACTATGAAAAGTAAAATATAAAAGAGAATAAGTTAAAGTAATAGTAAGTAAATTATTATTGTAAATATGACAAGAAAAATAAAATAATACAGTAGTACTCTCTACATCCCATCTTAAATTAGACTAACATTTCGGCCTAACATTTAAGAAAAATTTGGAGAGAGAATTAGAGTAATGAGGTGTTGTGAGTATGAGTAGTAAAATAGGAAAGAAAATGAGTGGGAGTAATAGTTTGTTGTTGTGATATGACAAGTGAATCTAATTGAGGAGTATAAAAGTATAAACTTTTGTCATTTTAGATAGTTCAATTTGAGATGAAACGAACTAAAATAACAAAAAGTTCGGTTTGAGACGTGATGCTAACATGCCAAAATGGTTGCACAGACGGGCCAGGATGGCAAAGATGAACGATCCGGATGAATGCTCCTCGGCTCCGATCTGTAGAAGTGGGATCTACAAGAGCAAGACACCGTTCAGGGGTGGGGGGCCTTTCCCCCCCCAAAACCCTCAACGGCCGAGAATCATCAATTCGATTCATAACATAACATATATTGATATAATATTAAAACATTTCTAGAGAGAGAGAGAGAAAAAAAGAGAAAAAAGAGGCTTATAACTCATCACTTACCTTGCAAAATGGACGGAGGGAGTATATATATAGCCAAGAGTGATGCTTATCGCCATCTTAACTTTACTTTACAGCGCTCTCACGCCGACAATCGGAGGGATATGCTTAACAAAAGATTTTGTTTGAATACGTAAGAAGCCGTAAACTTGACAGCCGGCATACTGTCCTCGCACTGAGACATCAACACTGAGAGAACCTCAAAGGGAATGCGAGATGTGACATATAACATATAACACAAAAACATAAATCATGCGACATGCGACATATAACATATAACATAAATCATGCACGCCGTACGACATTTAACATATAGACATAAATCACGCGCAAAGCGACATATAACATATAACATAAATCATGCGCCATGCGACGTATAACATATAACATAAATCATGTGCCCCCAGTGCGACGTACCTAACATGCAACATGCGAAGAAACCAAGCCATAACTATAACTTGGGCAACAACCTAGAAACAATAACCATAAATATAAACATAACTTTGGCTAGTAACCATCATATGAGAACCAAACTTTGACGAGATCCTCATGAAATAGGGGCCCATATCGATCATATTCGAACTGGGGCCGGGTAAACACTTCATAGGGCATAATATTTTGTTATGGGCACATTCGTAAGCCCCCGACTTTTTAGCTCGATTATTCATGATCGTAGTCGAGAGTAAAATAATATACATAACAAAATAAAGAGATTTATCATATCGAGTCAATTTCCCCGGGTACGTAACATAGGTCCGTTTCCTTGATCCTTCCAACACTTTTTATTAATGACTTCTCATTTCATTTTAACTTTTTGCATTTTCTCTTTCCCATTTCATTTTGTCCAACGATCTCTCGGCTCAAGGCGAGCTTTTACTGCCGAGATGATCGAGTTAGGCGATTTTTCATTTCGACAATTCGGTGTTTTTGAAAATACCTCATGATTTAATTTGGGTCCGTACTTCAACAATTTACTTTTACGTCTTTTAATTTCGCCAAGGCATCTCTGGGTTGTCGCGCCTTGCGACTTTGCTTCTTAACTTCGACTTGAACGATATCACTTTACTTTCTTTAACTTGCCAATTTTCATCTTTTGCGTGTCGCCCATCGCATTTTGCTTCGATAGTTTATCTTTTTGCTTCGATAGCTTATCAAAGATTCACTCTACGACCTTTATCTCCATATACATACTACTCCCTTCGAAAAGAGCGAGAGGTTGTCTTTAATGACTTTACTCCTTAG